>CM057455.1:1053245000-1054445000 GCA_016271365.2 Neoceratodus forsteri
TTGTATGCCACTGAAGCACCCACTTATCACAGAGGCTCCATCATAGCACTGTGCTACACAGTGCTTCCATTGCAGTCCAGCCTGACATACTGCCTGATTGATTGCACCAGCCAAACTACCAGCATCCAGTTTATCCATGTGGTAGCAGCCAAGTGGTTTTTCACAAATATTACCATCTCCGTCAACAAAACGGATTACAAAACTGAGCTGTTTTTATGTGATACATCCTTTGTTTCATCGACTAAAACAGAGAAATATTTTGTAACTTTACTTACAATTTTCTCTCGTATTAATGTTGCAACTATGTTAATCAAATCATTTTGATACTCTGGAGAGGTATAATGACCATATCTCCTAGACATTTTTTCTTTTAATTTTGAGTCATGTGCAGATAATGTTTCCAGAAACTCAATAAAATTGCCTTTGCTATCGGAATTTGTCGACTCATCACCACCTCTGAAGGCAAGACCTTGCCGTCCTAGGTAACACACTGCATGTAGTAGTAATTCAACATGGCGTCTGTTTTCTTCAATTTCAATGTCCCTATTTTTTTCAAGCCGTCTACTAACTGACTGATGTCCTGATGAAGACTGTATACGTTAAATTCACACCATGCTACAATAGATGCTTTGTGTTCTCAGACTCGCTGTGCTTTCTGAAGGCACAACCAATTTTTTCCCATTTACAGAAACCAATATCGACTAAAAGGAACGTTTCCACATTCACGACCTCCACCTCCAGGTGCAGCATGAAGTGCTAGTAAAATGCCTGCATGCAAACAGTATACAGCATCTCTCGTGCTGAATATTCTACCCACTTATGAGTTTTGTAATCACCATTAAATTTACGTGATTTTGTCACAGGGAAAACACACTTTGGCTGAACTGGAGCTTGGTAAGGACTAGCAGATATGTCACTTGGCACAGTATCGTGATCAACACACTCACCCATTGAAAATGAGTGGCCTTCACTAGATGGCAATGACATGCTTTCTCATGCATCGGAGGATGTGCTTTCACATGCATCAGAGGGTGAGGGCGAAGCAACAAGTAATGGGCCTGTAGCAGCAGAACTCGGCTCTGAAACTGTACTACTACTATCAGATTCATGCATGCCAGCTGACAGAACACTATCTTCAGGTCTTGATTTCTTCACTGTATGTTCAGCATGTGCAGTATCTGCTGTAATTCTTTTCTTAGCAAATAACTGAAGCACCGATGGTTGCTTAGGATCACTGGATGCCTTCTCTTAGACAGAGACATTTCAGTAATACTTATTTAGCAAGCCAACTTCAAAGAAATTTCAATCAGTGAAGACTACTAAAGAAGAAATTTAGCAATGTACAGCCTGCAGCAGCTATGCCCAGTGATTAGCAAATCAGATATCAGTTTTGAAACCCCTGAAAAACAGCTATGAATTAAATGTGCACACAGTCTAAAGAAATCACCAGTGTGTTACAAAATCTGCAAAGAGTGATGACATCAGGAATTAAAACATTAACATATGGGTGTAAATTTTACATTTAACTGTACCTATGAACCTAAAAAAGGTCTATTATAATTTGAATTTTAAAAGTAATCTTATAAATGCAAGGACGAAAACATATCTGTTACAAAACAAAAGTGGATGCATACAAGTGCTGTAAATCTGTCAAAAATGTTACTTTTGAATCAGCCAGTTATGTTATGATTTGAAGCACTATTCTTTGGCCTGTGAGTATGTACAAATGTTGGGTGAGTACTGGTATGCATTACAAAATTTCTGAAGCGATTTCTCAGATGAGGACAGGTGAGTAAAATAGGCTGGTACAGACCTTATCTGGAGCCCTGGCCACGTTTTAAGGTGCTTTTAAGACTCTTAAAACCTTAATGTTTCCAATTGGCCTTTGCAGATTAATTTTGGTCAGTTTGGGAGTGCTTATTGTAACCAGTAGAGAAGGGGTTATGTTTAAAGATGTTGATGGTATCGGACCGTCTGTTTGGTTTGTTTTTGACTTTCGAGTCCTTGTCAACTGTACAATGCCTACAACCTCAGGTGGTGTTAAATAAAATATCTATTTATATTTATACAATAGTGTGTAGTGGTCAAACCATTGATAAACGATATATTCTCACCACTGTGTAACAGATCTGCAGAGCCATTGAATAAATACATTTATCTACAGTCATGATGTCAGTGATAGATGGCATTTACCCACACAGTCGTGACCACCACGGCTCCAGATAAGGTGTGTACCAGTCTTTTATACTCACATCATTTTAGGAACTACTTTGCAGAAATTTTTTTAAATGAGTACCTGTACTCACCCAACATTTGTCAATACTCCTCCACACACCAAAGAATAGTGCTTCATAACATAATTGGTGATTAAAAAGTAACAGTTTTTTGCCAGATTTACACTTGTATGTATCCCACTTTGTTTTTACTCACTATGTTTTAAAACTGGTGAGTAAATTGCCAACATTATTTGGAGCATTGTTGGCACCTGAAATTTTATCTAGAAAAAAAACTATATTTTTAAATAAATTTAGTCCTCAGTCCACTCTACCAAGACATTTGTACATCAGTGTCTTATTAATAAATGGTCAGCACAGAGTGGTTACAAACTACCAGCATCCAATTTGTTTGCAAGCAGCTCAAAACTGTAGTTTGTTTGAAGCCACTGGGTTTTAAATGGTGCCTTTCATTTTATAATGTTACTGCCACTTTAAGCACACAGGGAGACTGAGAAGGAGCACACAGAAAAAACAGTGAGAGACCACTAAGCAGAGGGACGTTAACTTACTCACTCAGGGTGACACAGCAAGTGTCAGTTCCAGGACTCAAACCAGATCTCAGGATCACACTTCTGTGCTCTAACCACTGGGCCACTGACGGTCTCCCAGTAAGTCATAAAATGCATCAGTTTGTCAACCTCTTCACCAGTGAGATTTTTTTTTCTTCTTTTAGTGGGTATTTTTTTTTGGGGGTGGGGCACCAATGCTGCCTGCCTGCCTACAGCATCACTCTGAAGAAATTTCATTTTCAGACTATAGTTCATGTAATGTGATAAGTGTACGTGAAGCACCAGTAAGCTAATTCTCAGTTTATTAAATAAAATTATAACAATGGTCTCAGAAATGAAGCTTCTGATGGGCTGTAAACATTCTAACAGTCTTATATTAATCTTTTATTATACAATGGGTAAAGAAATTTCAGAACATGGCAATATGCTACCGCTTCTGCAATCCCAAAGCTAGGAAAGGATCCCATTGAGTACCATGCTTATAGACCGCTGTCAGTCCTGAATACGGAATATAAATTGTTCATGGCAGTGCTGCCAAACTGGCTGGACATTCTGCTGCCAAAATTGATCCACCTTGATCCGATAGGATTTGTGTGCTTTCCAGATGAACTATAACACCTGGTCACATACTCCATATCCTACATCAAGTGCACTTGACTGCCACCACCTTCCTTTTGGTGAGTTTGAATATGGAGAAAGCCTTTGATAGGTTCTCCTGGCCCTGTCTGCAGCTTTACAGAAAATGGCCTTCTTGGCAGACTTCATTGTCTTGCTGCAGAGGATTTGTTTTGTCCCAACCCCCCAAACTTTCATTAAGATGAATGGACATATCTTGCAGAGTTTCCGCTTGTTTTGGGGCACCTGCAGGTTGTCCCTCACCCCTCCTGTTTGCCTTGTATACTGAGTCTCTCCCAGGCTATTGGGGAAAGCCCCACAGTGCAGGGGATACAACTTGGGATAGGGAACATTGCATGGCTTCATATGCGGATGATCTCCTCCATTATTTGGCCAATCCGATGTCTCCTCAGAAAATTTCCTCCATCCTGGAAAGGTATGGAGAGATCTCTGTATAAATTAAACACTACAGAAAAAATGAGACAAGTGCCATCAAAACCTTGTGCTACAAAGCTGAAGTCATCCAACCATCACCTCCTTACTGCAGATCCAGTCTCCACTACTACGAAAAAACAGCTTTCACTGCCATGTCCCAAAACTCTGAATGATTGAGCTAACACTTACGAACATAATGAAATTTGCCAGCAGATAAAGGCCTGGAGGTCTATCAAGTCTGTTCGAATGTGCAGCTAGCACCCTTATTCTGTAGCTGCCCATCCTTCCACCTTCCCTTCATTAACCTCCCCTGTCCTGTCCCATCCCATTTTGAAGCAGTCCACTGTTCTACTGGATACCACTTCTGCAGGTAACGCATTCCACCCAGCCACCACCCTCTCTGTAAAAAAGTGTCTCCTCATCTCCCTCCTGAACTTTCCTCATTCCAGTCTCATATTATGGCCCCTAGTGGCCCTCCCCTTCCTTACTTTGAACAGCCCCTCTGTACCCGTCTTGTTTATTCCTTTCATGTATTTAAAGATTTCAATCATGGCACCCCTGTCTCTCCTCTCCTCCAGTGAGTACATGTTCAACTCCTTCAACCTCCTCTCGTGATAAGTCCCCAAGCCCCTTGATCATCTTTGTCGCTCTGCGCTGCACCCCCTCCAGTAACTTAATGTAGAGATCCCAATCACTCATTGTTCAGAAACAAATCTAGGATGTATCTAAACAATAAATACTCTTGTTCCTGTTTTTAGTTGTACTCTGTGAACAGAATATCTATTTTTAAACTGTATAGCTATATATACACACACAGATAACATTCAAGGCAAAACAGATGACTAAGTAGCCTAACTGTATGCATCTGAACTTGTAAAACTTATAATTTGTATTATTTGTGTAATACATTATTGTTTGTTCCCTTCCATGCCCCCCCAGATGCATCTGGAAATTAGCAGTTTGCCTTTCCTGCTAAAACTTTTAAATAAGTAAATAAATAGCTGATCTCACTGACTTGTGTAATTTGCACCTGCACTATGTATTATTGCATGTAACTCAGTGTTGCCTATAGCTGGGGTCAATCTTGTAAACTGGCTTTTTAGCACAATCTTCTTACTTGGTTAACAAATAATTAAAATAAGATATTTTAGTGCACTGGTATGCTAAAAAAAACACTTTTGCTGTATTGACATGTTATTTTTTTTTACTATATATATTAATGTGTAGTGATGTGTATCAATATACACATTTCAAACCATTGGGACTGACACAAGGGGCTTACATCAAAGAGAAATGGCACAATGGCTCTTTGTGCCACATCTTGCACCAGTCCCAATTTGTAATGCACCTGCACCACGGGGGTGAACGCCGCACCTAAATGGGTTGTGCCATGGTGCACCATGGTGGAAGGGGCTTGCACCAGGGCAGCACTGCAGTATCCCTTAAAATGGGATATTAGAAGCCCCAAAGGGCACATGGTCCTCAGCTGTTAAGACCAGCCCAGAGCTGGTCTAACATGCCAGACGCCACTCCTGAGCCATCACTGGGTCGGCGGATGACCACTGCACCCTGGGAAGGTACCCTCACAGCCTCTGACACCTGCCAGACCACAGCCGTGGTCAATGGCAGTATGTCCTAAAGCCCCCGGTAGCACTGGAGTGACTGCCTCACCACATGAACCCACACGTGCAGTGGGCCATGCAGTAGCTCCATTGGGTGCAGTTACCAACCCTCCTCCCATCCCAGTCCATCCCATCCCATGTGAGCCATGTCATGCCCATGGCGACACACATGCCATCTAGGCAACTGGCTGGTGGGTCACTATCACTGGCTGCTGCTGCGGCAAGTCCGTCCCACAGCTTGTGGCATTCCCCCTCCTAGTCCCGTGCACCATTTCTTTGGCTCACAGGTTGGCTTGCAGCAAAATTGGGGACTTTGGCACCGGGACCCTCATCTTGCAAAATCTGGCTCAGGATCCCTGGTGCACCTGGAGTTTACCAGTATGCAAGTGGGAGCTGTGGGATCAAACCCAGGTCTCCAGGTTTGCAGCTCAGAGCCTTATACCACTGCGCTATACTGCCTCCACATCTGGATGACAAGTCCATGTGATATCAAGCCAAAGACAGACTGTGGGAATAGGATCTACCAGTGTCCAGTGGGTGGAGTGCTTGGGGTGGGACCAGGCATTGGGGGCAGCTAATCATTTACATTTTGCCCCTTACTGGCACCACTGTTCTTGAGGGACATTTGAGGGCAGACCGCCGAATCTCACAGAATGACGTAACCTGGCTCTCCTTCCTGCTGATGTCACAAGAATCATACAAAGTTGCACCCATGAGCCACCAAAGATGAGCTGAGTGTAACACGCATACTCCCACCCATCCTGGAGGCTAAGAGTATCCTAATGGATGCTGCTACAGCCTCCTGCCATGCCACCAAGTAGACTGCAGGATCATGGCACAAACTTATGTTTCCCATGTAGTAGGTTAACATGGAACAACCAGAGACAATCGACTTACCTGCTGTAACCTGGTCACAGTGGATGGTATGGTCACTACCCCTGCCTTGTGTGGCTGAACTAGGGTGAGGGCTAGGATATTTTACTCTCTGGCTGGTTCACATCCAGTTGTTTTAGTTTGTGTGGTGCCTCCACCAGAGAAAACATTTTAGTAGATGTGGTGACAGTACGGTATAACCCCTGGGATGCAGTACCCCACCTGCCCACTATAGTCACTTCTTCCATGAACTGTCTCAATGCAGTAGCAAGTCCCCACTAAGCATGCACTTAAACACTTTCAATGATTTGCAGCAGTTAAGGATTCAAACAACAAACAGTGAACTTTTATTTAGGGCAGCTGTCGCTGACACTAAACAGGAGAAAAGGCAGCTTAGATATGAGTTAGTGAAGTACACAGCTGGCTGGTTTTCCAGTACCCCACGAGGCCCAGTCTGATAACACATAACCTTTTTAATGCTCTTCCTGGTGCAGCTGAATTACATGCATTCCTGGGTTGTAGCTAAAACACCCATCCAGCATACCCTGAAACATGTTACCCACTCCCCCATCGCAGTGCACACAGTACAGTATCACTTTCCTGTGTTGGAAGCAGCACCTCTCCCCAGTGGTACCAGTATTTAACCCATTAAAACATTTTAAGGAGTTACCTGTAAGTTACCTGGTACCCAGCAGTGAAACTCAGTGTCAATATGCACAGCCTTTCCTACTTTAACTTCAGACCTTACAAATAAATGAGCAGAGCAGGATGTGACCAAATCACACAGAGCATCAAGGGAGACAGACAGTTGTACTACTACTTATGCAGTCTTTGTGTCTTCTTCTGTCTTCTCTCTGCCTGATCTGTGCACCCCACCGTGCGGATGGATGCCTGGTTGCCTGTGACGGAGATCGGATCGACGCCCGATTCGCCCCGTGGACGCCCGCCTGGATGCAATCAGCTGCTGCGCTACAGCTCGGACCAGACGACCGTCTGCTTCGGCTGCTCACACTTAAAAAAAAAAAAAAACTTTCCTTGCTACTTGCTAGTACTGCTGGCTGGCTGCTGCCCAGTAGCCTGCCCCACTCCGACGACTGACAGATGCTGTATTGCTCTTTGCTCTAGCGAGTCTCAATTCTTAGTCTTCTCAATCTCTTGTCACTTTTTCTAGGCTGCTCTGCCTGCTGAACCACGACTGGTGACCGGTGAGACGACCGAGACCAGAGATGACAGATGACTCCACCATTCAAATCCCCCGATTCCCCACGCACGCGCGTATGGATTTTCAGCACCAACGCCAGTCCCCACCTCCCAGCCAGCCGGGCAGCCAATGATTGCAGTAGTACCAGCCAGAGCCAGCCCCAGTAAGTAAAAAGTGACACTACTGCCTCACTAACTCTGACTAAGTTGCCTTCTGCCTTGCCCGAGTGTTCTGTTCCCACTTCCAATTTTTGGGGGCTAAGCTACTAAGCAGTCGGTGCCCCGGCGGCGCCAATGAGTCCCTGAATTTAAATAAAGCAGGCGCAGCTCAGAAGAGATGGCTCCCCTCCCCTTCCCCATCTTCCTCGCCTCCTCCAGTCCTCACACACACTGTCTGCAGCAGCACAATCGTGCACACGGCCAAGCGGTAGCGGGCAATTCGGCAAGACGGCAAAGTGCATCATCGGTCCCATGGAGTCCAGGGCAGGCAGGGGTCGCAAGCCCTGTCATAGGGGTCGCATAATTTTCATAGGGGTCGCAAATGCAACCCCTGGCAACCCCAAATGATGCCCCTGGGTTCGGCATGTCCACAGGCAGTGCACAGATGCCGCCGCTTGACCCTGTACCCCAAGCCCATTGGCCGACCGGCTGATGCTGCCCCTCTGGCTGCCACTCCCAGGGCTCAGTGGTGCCACTGCAGTGGCCGCAACAGTCCCACTGTCCTGAACACACACCAGTGCTGCCCCACTGGTGCTGACAGGCACAGGCTGGGACTGTGCTGACACGCAGGCCTCCACGGCAGCACCACCCACAGCCATGGCTGAGATGTTACCTGCTGTGTGGCCATCCTGTGGCACACACGTGTCACTGCCCATGCCGTCAGCGACATCATCATCGGTAACGGACTCGGCACCAGCCCGAGTCCCAGCATGCTGGCATCCATGGACACTGGCACACTGGGACACAGGCAGGGCTTCCTCCACACCTGTTACAACAACATCTGTGTGGACAGCCAGGTGGGCCCACTGTCGCACTGAGCCACGTATGCCTGTGGAGGTGGATGGGCCCTCCTCCATCTCCAGCTGACTGTCCTCAGTGGACAGGCCCACCACCGCTGACCCATGCAGACGCTCAGGATCTGTAAGGGAAAACAAAGTTGCATTACTGCATGTGACCTACCCTGCCCCCCCCATAGACAGATCATGACTTACCATGTAGTGATGGGCTACCACCCGTCCAGAAGCCACCACCCAGAACACCCTAAATGGCACAACGCTGCATGCTTCCAGCAACTTTCCTCCTGTGGGTCAGGTGTACCACCTCGCCGCTCCTCCACCTGTTGTAGCCCTGCTGCCTGATGGCAGCCACCTTCTTTATCCTCCTCCTGTCTGTGCCCATCTTCTTCTTGCAGTCCTGCACGGAGTGCTGGTGGCTGCCATGCAGATTCACAGCACGTGCCACCTCCTCCCATGCAGCAGCACGGGCTTGAGGTGTTCCCTGCCGTCCACTGAGAAGCGGCTCCTGATCCAGGTAGGCCTCAAACAGGGCATCGGTCTCGGCCTTGGTAAAATTAGGCCTCCTCCTCCTCCTCCCACCACTGTGTTCCTCCTCTCCCACAACTTGCTCAGTCATTTTTTAGCCTGTAAGAATGACAGTTGTTACCTGTGACTGTGCAGTCCCTTGCATGTCCCTAAATCCACAGTCCACTCCCAAACAGCATGCAACTTCACTAATAGACTGCAGTAACCGACTATGGCCACTGCAGCCCAATGTCACACTTTTATAGTGCAACCCATGCAAATGAGGCGGCGTAACTTTAAGTGGATGCAAATTGCAGTGCTTCGCCATTGCATGGCTGATTAGCTGTTTTGCGTATGACGATTGAATATTGCGCTGTTGCACTTTGCGCAATAGTGTTGAACGTGCTGAGCCAAGGGCACAGTTCTGTGACATGCATAGTACACCCCTCACTGCGCATGCCCGGGTTGCTGACGCAGGCATCTGCCGTGTTGCTGACATGCTGTGCATGGGAAGCAATACAGGGCACAGCCACCATTGTGCCAGTGGTGCTACAGCGGTGTTCACCTACATGGTGCTGTGGCACTGGGCCATCATAGGCGCACTGGGGCAACAGCCCGGTAGGCCACTACTGGAGGTAGCACACAGGCAGCCAATCGCGCTACACGCATTGGGTTCCAATGGCACTGTACGTGTCCGTGCGCCAGAGCCCCTTGACCCTGTGCCTGACCTGGGCCAACTAGGCACCATGCGTCAGGCATGGGTGCACCACTATCACGCTGTTCGGTGACAGCATGATAGGTAATGGCAGCACTGTACCATGCAGCATCTGCACGTGGGGAGCCGTGCTGCAGAGCAACATTTTTGCAGACTGAGCTGTGAGAATGGCGTGCAGGAGAGCTGCTCAATGGACCCAGGTTGAACTGGCCAACCTAGTGGCCATAGTGGAGCCACACTATGGACCACTGTTTGGGGAGGCACCCCTTGACAGGTCCAGGAGCCAGGTGTGGGAGGAGGTGGCCACTGCACTTGAGGAGGCCACTGGAAGGAGACAGACAGCAGATCAGTGCCGCCACAGGTATGGGGATCTGCGGCGGAGGGAACCAGACCTGCTAGCCCACCTGTGGGCACGTGCAAGGAGGGGCACGGTGCCACAGCCAGGTAGGTGTTACGTCAACACACTTTTATCTTCCATATGGGTATCACGGTTGTATGTGTCCAGCACATGGGGGAGGGACCATCCGGTGTTGGCTGTGGTGGTTTTATCAGGGTGTGGAGTGGGTGGGTCTGGTTGGGTGAGAGGGCACACACCTGGGGGCAGGGGGTTTTGCTATGGAATTGTACTGATGTTCCTCTCTCCATGTTTGCACCACAGGGCCGGAGGAGCGGTGCCTGGCACGTGAGCTGCGGCACAATGAAGAGGACAGGGAGGCAAGGCGGGGCGAGGGTCCACAACGCCCGAGGGACCGGCCCGATGATGGTGAGTGCCATACCTCCATGATTACTATTGCATGCTGTGTAACAGGGTGGGCAGTGGGACATGGCCACCATCCATTGACACCTCTGCCATGCATGCAACTTGTTACAGTCAGCACTGTCCAGTGGCAATGCATGTCTGGGAGTGCGTCGATGCTGGTCCATGCGTGCACCGGGTACATGGCTGTGCCACTGCCTTTGCATCACATAGCCATGTCACTAAACGGCCATGGTGGTGCTGTGCGTGACTTGGCCAGTGGGTGTGTGCAGCATTCCACATGGCTGTATGCACCTGGGTAGGCAGGTCATGTGGACGTGATCAATGTGAGTGGTCACACACTATCACAGAGGTATGTCCCACGGCTGAATGCCATGCACAGTGGGTGGGCTGTATGGGGCTGTGCATTCACACCTATTGCCTGTGCTTCCTTGTCCTAGGTGTCTGCCAGCTGAATGACATCAGGGAGGCATTGTGGGAGATCCTGCACGTGGCAAGGGCATCCCTGGAAATTCTTTGCTGCATTGACCAGATTGGGGTCCGCAGGAGGCACCGGCAGAGGAGAAGCCAGAGCGGGGAGCGGGGCTCCCGTTGAAAGTCCCTCTGCCCTGATATCCCCTACCCCCATGTACCCACCCTCACACCCCTCCTTTCCTGTCCCATTTGTCCACCCTTGCCCCTTACCCACCCCCACCTTGTTTGTGGCCCTCCCCCCACCTTGTATATAGTTAACTTTTATATTTTGTTTTAATACAGATCTTTTGATATGAATACTGTGGTGGTCTCTGATTTGCAGCAGGCTATAGGTGCTCAGCTGCAGTGGTGTGCATGGCGTCAGGGGTGGTGCAGTCATGGGCATGTGTGTGTGTCCATGGGGAGGTGATTATGGTGTGGGGGTAGCTATCAGTCAGTGTCTGTGGTGTGTATGTTGTGCCCTGTGCACTGGATGACTGTGTGCAGTGGTCCATGGTGCATGCTCTGTGTCCATGGTGCCCCTGTGAGCCCATCCATGGCCTGTGCAGCTGACACCCATGCATGTCTGTGACCTGCACGGTCTGCTGACATGTCAGTGGTGGCTGTCCATGCAGGACAGCCACTGTACTCGTCACAATGCTGGGTTGCCTCCTGTCACTGGTGTAGTGCATGTCTGCCTCAGGTGACACTGTGGCCTCCACAGTTGTTGACCCACCTCCATGCTGTGGCTTGTGTGTGTTGCAGGGGATGTGCACCACTGTCTGTGACTTGTGCTCTGGGCAAATGTTGGTGGCATACAGGTCCACAGTGCCTGTGCAGGGTGGCTGGCATTCCTGTGCTTTGGAGGACTGCAGGTTGTGTGTACACAGTTTACATGGGCCCACACGGGGGGTTTGGTTGCCCCTCTACTGTGTCCCTGTGTTGTTGTGCCCTTGGGTATGGGTGGGTGTCTGTCCATGCACTGTGTGGCATCCGGTGTGGTGCATGCTTCCATGCACCACTGTGGGTGTCTGTTCTGGCTGTTGTGGCCAGTGCTGGGTCGGGGTGTGTCATTGGGAGAGTGTGCAGGGTGCTGTACCACTGGTGGTGGTGTCCGGGGCATGCCCGTCCCGTGTGGGGTACCTCGTGTGCTGACGCATGGTTGGTCTCTCAGCAGTACCTCAGGGAGGCTGTGCATGGTGGCACTGTGTATGCCGTTGTTGCATCGCTGTGTGCTGCCACCTGCTGATGGGTGCTAGTGGTGGGGCTGCTTTGCATGATTCTGTGGTGCACAGGGTTGCATTGTCACAGTGGGGGTGGTGGTATGCATGGGGTTTCCTGCAGTGGTGCATGCTGCTCCTGGGCAGGGTGTCTGGGGGTCACGGTGCAGGGTGTGCTCTGCATTGGAGGGATGGTGTGGCATGGGGTGGTCAGCCCTCCTTGTGTGCCAGTCACAGCTTGCCGGGGTATGTGATGGGGCACCATGGCCCGGCTGTGGGTTGGTTGCTGGTCTCCATGGGCCAGTGGTTATTCCAGCCCTCCCCCAGTTGTGCAGTGCATGGGGTGTGGGGGGACGATGTCTGTTCTGCTGTGTGTTCCTCTTCCCATCTGTGGCATGGGTGGTGGGCCCCTACCTCCCTGGTTATGCAGTTGCATTGCTGCCCTGCTGCTGGGGGGCATCCCTGGTTGCACTATGGCGCCTCTGGACTGCTCAGCTGAACATCCCTTGTTGCGCTATGGCACATCTGATCTGCTCAGCTTCCCCTCCCTAGTTGCGCTATGGCACAGGTGGTGCGATATTCAGTCGTCGGCTGTAGGCACAGTTTGGCCAGCTCAGTTTTTGAATAGCGCGCCTCTTGCGCATGGGCGCAATGGACTTGCGCTTGCTCCTGCTACTGCACACTTTTTGGGTGCAGTTTGAATATCTGGGCCGTTATCTATTGTACTGTTCTTATGATGTATGTAACTTGCTTGACTTGGACACCTTTGCAAAACGGCTGTTGAGTTCAAAGGTCTTCCAAACACAATAAATAATGAAATAAATGAATTAACGAATGAATAAATAAACAAATAAATACAAAATAACTGTGACCAAATCATAGACCACATTTTGAAAATCTAGCCTTCTGTGCTTAATATCCTCTTTCTTTGTATACTTAACTTTGCTGAACTTAGGTCTATGTCATAATAGCGAACGTGTTACAGCGATCGCTATTATGGCAAGTGTATATCACCGAAAACAATTTGGTGATATCACTTGCAAGGAATGAGCACACAATAAGCCCCTGACCCTCTCAAGGGGGCTGGCCCCTTATCCCCTTGACTATAGATTGTCAACCCGTGGGGCATGTTGGGGAGGCACAGCCTGTTTTTTTTTTGTATGATCTATTTTTCCACCTCAGTACTGCTGGTCCTCCATTCCTTCGGCTCTGCCAAGTTCCCTGACCTCTTCTGTCCTTGCCTAGCCCTCCTCTGATTCCCCAGATCGCAGCCAACCCCCGGGATATCCTGGTGTGTCCCTTCACCGGGCAGGTCCCTCTCCTCCAAGGGAGAAGACACTGGGGGGGATAGCCCCAGGGCACACTTCTAGGGCCCGGGGATGCTGCTGGGGAACAGGAGGCACCGGGAAGGCACTGGAGGCCCTCAGGAACAGAGAGCCATCATCTGGAAGCCAGCAAGCGATTTTTCCTGGCTTTCTTGAGGTGCGTGATGTCCGGATGTCAAGGCAAGAGACGACGTCTATCACGCACCACCCCTAATGACCCCGACTTGCTGCTCTACCACTGGCCTCCACCAGTGGTCGCTTCAGCACTGGGTCATGATCCCTTCCCTCCCTGAAGACAGCGAGCAGTCGTGGGACGCTCAAGCTACCTCCCCCCGGCCACCCCTCCAGTGGCCCGAGCTCATTCCCGAACCCGGGTCGTTGGCGTCACAAGTGGAAAGCCAACTGCTGCGCCGACAGGCCGGCTCATAGCCTGGTTTTAATAAAAATTGTAAGTCTTGCAGCTGCGGAACAAAAAATCTTCACAGCCCCCAGCCTCGAACCCAGGGCCTGCTCCATCGGAACCAGCCTCCCTACTCACCACACCACATGTTTGGCTCAGCAGAGCAGGCACACTAGAGGGTGATAACCTCTTCCCTATCCCTATCCCTTCCCTTCACTATTTTCCCTTTCCTCTTGCCCTTCCCTCTCCTCACAGTCCTCGCTACCCTGGCAGATCTCTCATGATAATAGCGCTGTTATATGTCTCGCCATTTTGACTGTTGTCCATATACAATCGCTATTATCACTAGATACCGCTGAGCTTGCCTTAACCTTATCTCTCTCTCTCTCTCTCTCTCTGTCAAATAAGGGGTGTCTGCTATTAGCAAACTCTATGTTCAGTATCTTCTACAAAGCAGGCCATAACCAGACCTCCCAAGCTCATTTGCCATTGCCTGAGAGATGCACCTCTCAAAGCTTTTTTACGTACCCAGTCTTCTCAACTGCTACAAACTCTATCCTCCATAGGTGGGCTATAATGTAAAACAGTATTTGTCATTTCACATTGGCAGCAAACCAGCTCACTCATCACTGCTCCCTTTATGACAGGCTGTATTGGCTTCCACCATCCTACCCTTGGGACCGCAGTTTTGGGAAGTGATTTTTAGCATCATGCATAATCATTTGTCCCCACCCCTTGCCTCGCTTCGTACACCTGTGAACAATGTCTTCCCACTAAGGACTGCAAATAGTGCCTTCCTAACTGTCCCCAAGCTTAAACATAGGGCTGGTGGATCATCATTTCTCTATTGAGCCCCAAGGATTTGGAACTCCATACCACCTGAAATTTGTCTCTGCCCTTCAGTACCTACATTTTGCCTTAGATACCATAAGCATCTACTTAGCTTGACCAGCTGCTCTTGCTACAGTTCTTAATCAACCACAGACTTGCACACCAAATTGCATAGTGTTTGACCTTATATCATGGTACTTATATGTTCCTTGTGTACCTTGTTTAGCTTTGGGCTGATGTAAAGCTTTGTTATAAATGTTTCTCACCTTACAGCTTATTGTATTGAATTGTATCAAACTGTATATTGCCATGGTTATCACTTTGTATGTAACCTCCTGGGTCATTCCTGAAAATAGGCATGTGATTGCCTAGTGTACTTACCTGTTAAACGAAAACTAACTAAATAAATTAAACTCTCTGGCCCAGATATTCAAACTGCGTCAGGCTATGGTGCAAGCCTGGGCGCAGTGCAACTTGGCTGCGCAGGGGCGTTGACTGGGCGATATTCAATGGAGCTGTGCCATGACTCAGCATCGTTAAATATCACACCCTGGCCACCTGCAGTGCACATGGTGCAGTGGCACTGCGCCAGCGCAAGTGGACAGAGTGGAGCACGGTGATGCGCTAGCGCAAATTCCATTGCTCTAGGTGCAAAAACTGCGATATTTAAAAGTGCACATGCAAATGGGGCCATAATGTATGCAAGGCACAAATGGGGCCATTTGTATGTCATTATGGCCCCATTTGCATGCAGGTGTGCTGATCCCTGGTGACTTGCACCTGGCGTCCTGCCAGGCAGCAGCCGTCGGGGACCAACGCCCCCTGCAGTGCAGCAATGTGCCCCACAGTCCGATCGCGGGCATTTGAAAAATAATAAAGTATCCAATATCCCTGGTGGTCCAGTGGACCGCTGACAGCCCGATCACAGGCTTAAGTAAAATAATAATGATTCCTTTTTCCCTGGTGGTCCAGTGGACTGCTGTCAGCCCGATCGCGGGCTTAAGTAAAATTATAAGATTTCTATATCCCTGGTGATCCAGCAGACCCCCCCACCCACCCACTGATCCCCCCCTGCTCCCCCCATCAGTGGCGGGCGGCAGCACCACCAGCCTGCAGCCACGGCCCCGGCACCGTCGAGTGTTGCTGCACACCCATTGGCTAATGGGCATGCAGCCTAGGCGGTGTCAGTCGAGGCGATGAAGCGGCAGGTGGGTAAGGGTGCTGCCGCCCGTCACATGATGGGGAGCGGGCAGTGGGGATCAGTGGGCTGATGGGGAGGTCCGCTTGACCACCGATATAGGAACTTTATAATTTTACTTAAGCTCAATCAAGCTGGACAGCGTCCACACTGACCACCAGGGATATAGGATTCTATTTTTCATACCAATGCCGCGATCAGGCATGGGGGGGCGCCACCATGGAGGTGCAGCAGGAGCTCAGGTGGCCATCCACAGGTAGAAGCTGCCATGTTGCACCCTGCAATATGGCAGCTCACCTGTGGATGACTGGCCGTTGCTCCTTTTTTCTTTGGATCAACTTTGTATGGCGCAAGTAGGGTTGACGATGCATGGCTCCAGCACATTCCGGGCTGAATATTGGATATGCCAGAGTATGCATGTCACTTTTTACCTGCTCCTGCATACTTTACTGATCCGCTCTGGCGCATCGGGATTTTGCCAGGTGCAATTCCAGTTTAAATATTGCACTGGGGTGCATCAGTGGGTTGCGCGTGGTGCAACACTGTTGCGCCGTGCGAAACCCTTTTGAATATCTGGGCCTCTGTTTATCTAATGGCTCTCACAAGTGTTCATGGAGTTGGTGTATTAAGGGCTCCAGAATGGAAAATGTATAAAAGGCACTGTATATAACTAAACTCCTTCTTTTCTGTCCTTCCCACCTTCAGTCTCTGTTTACTGCTTATAGCAACAGAGAAGTTTCAGAGACTGAGGTTTCCTTTATTTCTTTTACATTATATTTAACATGACAGCCCATTTTAGTGAGGCCTTGCTTCTGATTATTCTTACAGCTGTGAGGACTAATGACAGGGAAGTGCAACTGACTTGCCTAGGGTTAGTGAGGGGTTCCGGTTGGAGCTGAACACGGTGGCTTGATTTTTAAAATTCTGATTTTAATGCAAGGTGCTAGCATCAAAAAAATTGATGCGAGGGGCACCTTGCATCAAAACTTGTAGAGTTTGTGATCCATGATGACTAGCTGTGGCAAATCAGGGACCGCCTGCATCAGACCAGCCATGTGCCATTCCTGTGCCAAGGTTAGGGGTGCACCAGAGTGCTAGGGGGCTTGCCGCAGGTGATGGCTGTCTCATCCCCTTAAATGGATTCTGACAGCCAGCAGTACCCGCCAGGACTTAGACTACCCAACAGGTGTCCTAATGTCCCTTGCACCACTTCTGCAGACAGTGTGGGGGTGGGAACAGGGGCTGGTTTCATGCAAAGTGGGCAACTATGCGATAAGCACTGTGGAGGACCACAGCCATGTGGCCGGGTGCATATGGCAACAGGAACGGTGCCACCCACATCCCCAACATGAGGCCTGTCAGCCTACTGGTCCTGCAACAAGTACTCCTTTTGGCAGCACTGTACAGGTCCTGGGCATGGCCCCATACCCCCCTGCTGACTGCCCCTCCTCCAGCATTGTGGCCAGTGTTGGCTCCCCAAGTATTTTGCTTGTCTCTGTGCTGTGTGGCAGGTTTGGTGATCCATGCCACCCTGCTGCTTCCTCTGCCAAACCACTCCCATATGCCAAAATGTGTGGCATATGGGAGCGGCTGCCACAGACAGTGGGTGTTTGGCACAAGAACCCCTCCTGTACGTGAATTGGGAGCAGGGCTCTAGGCACAAAGAGGATCAGAGCAATCTGCCATTTGCCTGCTTGTGCTGATCTTTGAGGATAGAGCCCTGGATATTCAATTTCTTTGGCAGCATTCTAACCTCTAAGATACATTGACTTTGAAGAATAGTAATGGTGATAATGTTTTTGTCGAAATCAATAAATGTAGCAAATTCACATATGTTTTCAATTTGCCAGATTGTTTTCTGTATTCTAAATTCCAGTTTCCATGTCAGCAGTAAGGTGAGTAATGGGACGAATAAAAGTATGGCCTGGGTGTATTTCTACCACCATTAGGAACATACACCAAGTTCCATTAGTGCTCACCCTGAAGTGACTTATTGGACTTATAAAAGATAGTAATAGTGTGGTTTTAGAATTAAATACTTAAAAAAAAAGTTGTGATCATATTAAAAATTGAATGGTAACACGTGTGTGTTAACACTTGTACTGACCTTCTACCATAATGTGTTTTTATGATGCTGTCACCACATGGCACAAGACTACTGGAATGTGCCATGTGGTGATGGCCTTGGGGGGGATTGCTGTGGTGACTGGAGATTTAAAATAAATGCTGCATTTTCTCTCCTGCCCTTGTCCCCCTACCTCCCAATATCACTGGTAATGTAAATGTCTCCCTTCTCCCATCCTGTAGGAGTTTCTGACTCCTTCCAAACTCTCATCACCCATCCAAGAACAACCAGTAACATTAATGTTTTTACTTCCCCCTCCCTAACTGTTCATGACTGTTGTCCTGCTTCCACACATCCTGATCACCCAGAACTCCAGAATGGTAAATGCGGCATCAGGCACTCATCCTGATTACCACGAATTACAACCCCCTCCGAATGAAGTCTAAATGCAGCACTATGACCCCATCCTCAGTGACCTTGAATACAGTTTGCTTGCAAAGTCTAAGTACAACACAAGAATCCTACCCTTGGTTCTACTGACCACCTACTCTGTCTTAGTGTGTCACAAGAATCCTATCCCTAATGCAACTGACCCCCCCCAAGCCTAAGTGTGGCACCAGGAGCCTACAAACCCATCTCCAGTGCTGATAACCACCCAAACATCTGTGTGGATCAAGGAACCCATTTTCTGCACTGCTGAATACCCCCACCCTGCATCCCTTCCACCCAGATGTCAACCAACACACCTCACCATTTACATCTTTGGATAGTTGTATTCTATGTCTCATTAGCATAAACCATACAGTCTATTGAAATTAGATGCAAAGGTTGTAAGAAGAGTCTTAATATTTTATTAATGAATGCAGTTTGTGATAATTGGAATTACACTGTGACCAGCCAAGAAGGTAAGTGGTGGGGCTGTTCTGGTTAATGTTGATTGTGTGGAGAGGGATGGATGGGAGTGGAAGCTGCAACCTGATCCCATGGAGTGTTCTAGTTGGGGAGTGGGAGGAGTGACACTAGGTTCAATGGACTGCTTGGCTTGGGATTGGGAGAAGGAATGGGGTGCTGCTGGACACAAGGGACTGCTTGTCTTGGGATGGAAGAGAGAGAGTGGGTGCCAGAGAGAATCAGGAAGTGATTAGCATGGGATGTGTAGAGGCAGGAGGGACACTAGCCTCTAGGGACAGATTATCTTGAGACAGATAGAGAGAATGTGGTGCTGTTGAATAAAAAAGACTGCTTGGAATGGGATGGCGAGATAGAGGGAGCGAGAGATGAGAGAGAGAGAGAGAGAGAGAGAGAGAGAGAGACATAGGAGTACCACTAGACATTAGGGAGGGATTGACTTGGGAAGGGGAGAGAGAGAGAGAGGTGGTACCCACTAGACAACAAGAAGTGATTAGCATGGAATTGGAAGATGGAGACTGATGCCACTTGACATCAGTCAAGGCTTGGCTTGGGATGTGAAGATGGAGGGGTGCCGCCACTAGACACCAGCAGGTGCTTAGCATTGGATGGAGAGATTAATGTGGTGGCACTGGACAGCAGAGCATGCTCAGCAGTAGATAGGGCCAACACTAGACACCTGGAAGTACTCATCATGGGAAGGGGACAGGGAGAGTGGTGCCACTGGATAACAGGAAATGATTGGAATCGGATGGGGACAGCGACGCTACTACTGGACAAAAAAGGGTTCTTTGTATGGGAAGAAGAGAGGAATGGGCATACCAGGGAACAGTAGGGAATGCTTGTTACAGGATGGAGAGAGGGAGAGGTTGTAACTGGGTATGAGGATGTGCAATTGTTCATAAAATACACAATAATGCATGGGAATCAGTGCATAACAAGAAATGAATGCCCACCCAAGATGTGGGATGCTACATTAACCCCAAGGGCGAAGCTGGAGGGGTTTATAAAAGTATCCCACACCGAGGGTAGGCATTCATTTTTCATTTATGCACTCACCCCCATGCATTGTTATGTGTAATTGCTAGCTTGTATTTTTTCATGTCATGGAGAAAAAAAAATAACAATGGGAAACAGCAACATTGTTCAACTTCTAAAGTCCTTTCTTAGAAACCACTTTAAAAATGAAAGTCCATTTCAAAGAAAGTTGTACTTCTGAGCTGAAAATGTCCCTTGAATCATCTTTTTTGTAAACTTTTTTAAAGGTTTCCTTCTTGTTTTTTTTTTCCTTTGGGTTGCCTCAGTGATATGATAATTAGGCTGCTGACGTGACTTATCCCTCTGGTTTCTACGGAAATGGGAGAGAGAGAGTGGTAGGGATAAGGTTATAGACTGTGTGGATTTAACAGAGAAAGGTATGCTTGATTTGCTTAAAAAAATTACTTTTGGGTAGACTACTGCAAGGTTAATGACAAGTGGTTTGAGAAAAAAATGCCTTTTTACTGCCACTACTCAGACACTTACCACGGAGCTTGCTGAGGTGATTTAATGAGCAGCTTTCACTAGTACAGGTGCGCTGTGGTGCACCATGAGGCAACAGAAGGAGCAGGTGGCACATGCTCCCTGTTATAACCCGCGGGTTATAATGGCAAATTATAACCTTTATAACCTGCTCCTTCTATAGGAAAAAAATGCAAGCCAGTTATTACTATCCTTTTATAAGAGGATGGAAATTACTTGCAAAAACTTTGATATGACATTTAGGGTTGCAGCTCAAAGCTACAAAAGAAGGGAAATGCAATGTTTGCATTAAAATTCTACTGAATCTTGTTGCTTGCATGGGGTGATGTTACTAGGGTTTTGAATGTTTGCTCAAAGCAATGCTGAAGTCACTCAAACTTTGCCTCTATGTCTTAAAGCATAACAAAAGGAATTGCTACAGTATTACTTAAATTGGTAAAAATCTGTAACCTGAAACTGTCTAGTTTGTTAGATGCTGCCACAAAAGGTGTGCTTTTGTAGTATTTGGAGCACAGTTTTAGGTAACACTAGCAGTGTATTTGTGGAAGAATTTACACAAATTTTCAATAAGGTATTTTCATGTACCCATGACCTTTCCCAGGCTTAAAACCACCTTCATGACCATGTCATGGACATATATATATATATATATATATATATATTTTTTTTTTTTTTAATTTACTTTGCTTTACGTTGGGGCTTTGCCAGCAATCTTCGGTCCACACTTGCAATCTCTACAGGTTCGCCCCAACAGCCATGACCTTGGGACACGGACTGCTGGTTCCCTGATGGATCGACATATGGTACCAGGGAGTGTGGGGTCACTGGCCATGGAGTGGGATCCCCCGTGAGGTGGGACGTGCAATGAGGTCCAGGGCAGAAATGCTTATGTCTAGCCATCTTCCCACAGACAGGCACTGGCAGCTGTATTCCCCATGCCTTCACCAGGGGTTAATCGTGCACCAGTCAACCTCCCCCCTCAGAGGAGCAGAGCAGTCTGTAGGATGGTCAATCCCTTCCCCAGCTGGCCCTCTTATGTCCTGAGTCTAGATTCAAAGCCGGGGCATCGGTGTCACAGGTTTAAATCCAACCTCTGTGCCAGTGGGCTGGCCTGTCATGGAGAGATTTTTGCCCTTGTCAAGGTCACCTGCATTCCCACAGTGGGAGACTTGTTTAAAGCTTTGCAGGACCTGTGAGTGCATCTCCAGTAGTTCACTAGTGCCAAACAGCATCCTACCCAAAACATTTCCAGCCACAGAGAGCTCACCTCTGGTGGCTTGCTAATATCCTACAGACCCACTTGAAAAAATTGTGGCCACCAGTAGCAAGTCCTGGGGGATCACTAGTTCCAGATATCCATCCTCAAAACATCTGTGTCCACCAGGAGCTCATCCCAGTGGTTTATTAGTGCCTGAAATCCTCCAAAACATTTACCACCACCAGAAGCCCATCCCCAGGGACTCGGTACTACCTTCCTGTCCCAGTTCTTCCCCCACTGCTGACACCAGAAGCCCATCCCAAGTGACTCAGGACTGGCCCCTGCCCCAGTCCCTCCTCACTGCTGACTCCAGGAACCCATCCCCAGGGACTCAGTACTGCCCTCCTGTCCCACTCCCTCCCCACTGCTGATACCCGGAGCCCATCCCCAGGGACTTGGTATTGCCCTCCTGTCCCAGTCCCTCCCCACTTCTGACACCAAGAGCCCATCACCAATGACTCATGACTGTCCCAATCCCTTCCCACTGCTGACACCAGGAGCCCATTCACAGTGACTCGGTACTGCCCTCCTGTGCCCACTCCCTCCCCACTGCTGATACCCGGAGCCCATCCCCAGGGACTTGGTATTGCCCTCCTGTCCCAGTCCCTCCCCACTTCTGACACCAAGAGCCCATCACCAGTGACTCATGACTGTCCCAATCCCTTCCCACTGCTGACACCAGGAGCCCATTCACAGTGACTCGATACTGCCCTCCTGTCCCACTCCCTCCCCACTACTGATACCCGAATCCCATCACCAGTGACTTACATGGAAACATAGAAACTTTGAAATTGATGTCAGATAAGGACCGATAGGCCCATCAAGTCTGCGCTTTATCCCTACCTACTGCAAAAGCCACAGACCCTATTTGATCTTCGACTTTACCTTATTGTTCCTATCGGGTTCCCCAGTACCTGTCTCATGCATTTTTGAATTCCCCAACTGTGCTGGTCCCCACCACCTCTGCTGGGAGTCTATTCCATGCATTCATAGCCCTTTACATCAAGAAATACTTCCTCACATTACCCCTTAGTTTACCCCCTTCCAACCTCATGTCATGCCCTCTTGTTCCTGAACATCCTCTTTTTCTGAAAGATGCTACCCTCCGGTACCCTATTTATGCCCTTTAGATATTTGTAGGTTTCTGTCATATCACCCCTGTCTCTCCTCTCTGCCAGGGTATACATAGTGAGGTCTCGCAGTCTCTTCTCATGTGACTTTTGGTGCAGACCCTGCACCATCTTTGTTGCCCTCCTTTGAACTGCCTCCACCCTGTCTATGTTGTTACAGAGATGCAGCCTCCAGAACTGGACACAACCCTCCAAATGAGGCCTCACCAATGATCTGTACAGTGGCATCACCACCTCTTTTCTTCTGCTGGTAATGCCACTCCCTATTCACCCCAGCATCCCATTGGCTCTCCACACAGCCTTAGCACATTGTTTGGTCACCTTTAGGTCATCAGATATGATTACCCCAAATCCCTTTCCTAGTTGATGACCATCAGTACCCCCCATCATGTAATCCTCCCCTGGGTTCTTGCATCCCAAGTGCATGATTTTGCCCTTTTTCGCATTGAATTTCAGCTGCCACACTCTAGACCATTCCTCCAGTTTACCTAGGTCACTCCTCATTTTTCCACCCCTCCCGGAGTGTCCACTCTGTTGCAGATCTTAGTGTCATCTGCAAAGAGGCACACCTTCCCTTCCAGCCCCTTTGCAATGTCACTTATGAAGACATTAAACAGAATTGACCCTAGAAATGATCCCTATGGCACCCCGTTGGTCACCCTCCTTTCCTCAGATTGATCTCCATTAACTGCCACCCTATGTCTTCTATCACTCAACGAGTTCCTAACCCCATTTACCATATTGTAACCAACTCACAGTCTGCCTAGCTTGTTCACAATTCTTCTATGTGGTATGGTATCGAAGGCTTTACTGAAATCCAGGTGGGCCACATTCACCGCTCCACCCTGATCCACTTCCCTTGTCACCCAGTCAAAGAGATCAATTAGATTTGTTTGGCATGACATTCCCACTGAGAATCCATGCTGTCTCGAATCCTGTGCTCTGCTGGATTAAAGGTGTTCCACAATCCTTTCTTTAAGTAGTGATTCCATAATTTTCCACACTATTGAGGTGAGGCTGACTGGTCTGTAGTTTCCAGGCTCTACCCTACTCATATTTTTGTGAAGAGGGACTACATTTGCCCTCCTCCAGTCCCCTGGAACCACTCCCGTATCTAGTGATTCATTGAACAGGGCTGCCAGTGGTGCTTCCATCATCTCCCGTAGTTCCCGTAATATTATAGGATGTATCTCATCCAGTCCCAATGCCTTGTCCACTTTCAGTTTTGTGAGTTCTTTTAGGACTGTCTTCCATAAATGGACAGGTTTCCATCTCCCTCTCATATTTGCTCATGTTACCTAACTGTGGTCCCTCGCATTCTCCTTCTGTGAATACAGAACAAAAATATTTGTTCAGTACTGATGCCTTTTCCAGGTCCCCTTCCATATATTCCCCTTCTTCCCCTTTAAGCCTTATAATCCCACCCCTGTTGTTTCTCCATTTGTACTCCTTTTGACTTGGTACTGCCCTTTGCCACACTCCCCAGTGCTCACACCAGGAGCCCATCCTCAGTGACTCGGTACTGCCCCAATGCCCTAATGCCCCCCATACCTCATTGCTGACATAGATTTTGGAATGATACTGAGCTAAAAATTAAAGTACTTGCCCCTAAACTAAAGGCCTTTAATACTGCCATGAAAATGGAATTAAAGAGCCAATGACATGTTCAGGTGACCTTTAACAAAGATTCTAATAGACACAGTCCAGCTTGTATTTCTCATTAGTTCTGTATTTCTCCTCTACATTATTTATTACTGAGGTAATTTGTATGAAAACAGGACTTCTGCTCCCGAAGAATTCATCTAGTCCTACTGCTTTCTCCCCCTCTGAATTCAAAGAGCGATGCTTGTGACCTCAGAGTTACTCCCATTGCAACAGACTGTGATGTCACAACAGAGGGTTATGACTTGGAGTAGGGAGTAAGCTATGGAGGCAGAAGAATTCAACAAAAACTCTAAGGGACAACAATCATATATTCATACACATTTCCTTGGTAATACATTATGGAGAAGAGAAATACCTAGATAAGCAGAATTGTACCTAATTATTATGTTTTTTAAAGTTTTCTTTGAAGCGTCAGTAGCTCTTTAAAGACGTGCTGCATTGGCATAAAATTAGCCTTCACATGCTTTTACCACATATTTTCAATGCTGACACTGTTTAAACATGTTCTGTCTGTAACTTTGTGTCCACTTATCAACATTATTTGTGAACATTTAAACTGTAACCTGAAACAGGACCACCTTGCAAATAAGGCTTTGTTGCCCTAATGGTGTAAATATACTAACATATGCCTGTATAAAAATTAAATTTTCTACTACTAGGAGGAGGCCATCCCTGGTGACTTGGGACTGCCTCCCTGCCCCACTCCTTCCCCAGTGACTCAGTACTGCCCCTTGCCTCACTTCCTCCCCAGTGCTGACACCATGAACCCATGCCTAGTGACTCATTACTGCCCCCACTCCACTCCCTCCCCAATGTTAATACCAGGGGTCCATCACCAGTGTCTTGGTGCTGCCCACCACCACACTTTCTCCCCAATGCTAATACCAGGGTCCCATCACCAGTGACTCAGTACTGCCCCTGCCCCACTCCCTCACCAATGCTAATACCAGAAGCCCATCATCAGTGACTCGGTACTGCCCCCCACCCTGCCCCAGTCCCTCCCCAATGCTAATTCCAGGAGTCCATCCCCAGTGACTCACTACTGCCCCCCAACCCAATCCCTCCCCAGTGTTAATTCCAGGACCCCATCACCAGTTACTCAGTACTGCCCCTGCCCCACTCCCTCCCCAGTGCTAATAACAGGAGCCCATCACCAGTGACTCGGTATGCGGACAAAGTAAGGGCCAAAAGGCAGGGTTCGGGAAATATAAGGAGACTCAAAGGGTGGAGGGCAGGGAAGTGGGGAAGGCTGTAAGAAGTGCAACGGCATGGACTGAGGAAAGATTAGCGCAGACTCTGAAGAAAGGAGACAAGACACTGTATTGGTACATCAGCAAGAGGAGGAAAGCTGGGGGGATTGTATGACTCAGAGGAGAGGAAAGGCAGTGCAAGGAGGGAGACCTGGAAAAGACAGAAATACTGAATAAATACTTCTGTTCAGTATTCACTGAAAGGGGGATGGTCAGGGGCCACAGTTGGGCAACAGACATGAAGGGGAGGAGAGGTGAACACTAGTCCATTCACAGAGGAGAGAGTCCTGGAGGGGTTAACAAAACTATCAACATTGTAGGGCTTTGGGAATTGTATGAAGGAGGAGGGGATGGGGCGGGGGGCCTGAACAGTGGAGGATGGAAGGGGAGCACTCAAATTGGGACTGTTAGGTCCAGAAGATGCCCTGGGGTGAAATGGAGGTCAGAACATGGGTCTCCTTGTCTGATCCTCATACCCAAGGGCACTGCCGCTAATAACGGCGGGCAGGTGGTTGGGGGATCCTCGGAACTCTGTCCAACTCGGGCGGTTTTGTGCAATGCCAGATCCATTGTAAACAAGACTGCCATTGTGGCGGACTTAGTGGGAATGGTGGATCTGGCTTGCATCACCGAAACCTGGCTGGATGGTAATGCTGGCCCCGTTCTTGAGGCGGCTGTTCCGGCCGGGTATTCGGTTATACACTGCCCGAGATTGGATCGCAGGGGTGGGGGAGTTGCGGTCTGCTTTAAGACAGAATTGGGTCTCACTAGTGTTCCAGTTGAGGAGACCAGATCTTTTGAATGTGTTGTAGTGGCAGGTGGGGGCTATAGAGTGGCTCTCATCTGCCATCCACCCGGGGATGGGAAGCCATTCCTTAAGGTAGTGGCGGACTTCATCATTGACCTGGTATTGAAGTCTCCCAGGTTGATGGTGCTGGGCGACTTCAATGTCTGGATCAATGATGAACTCTCACATTTTGGACAGCACTTCCTCCAATTGATGAATTCATTGGGCCTCTCACAGGTTGTTACCTCTGCCACTCATAAATGCGGCCATTCCCTTGATCTGGTTGTCCTCCTGGGGATGGAAGCCTCCGGTGTGGGGTGGAACCTGTCGGATGGTCTGATCATCACACTGTGAGATTCAATTTCAGCACCCCCTTGCGTAGACCTACCCCTGTGGAGATGGTCAAGTACCGCCCTTCATGGGACGTGACTCCCGATGGTCTATCGGTGGTGCTTGACCTATCAGAATTTCCGATGATGAGAATGGATCCTGAGGCCTTGGTTCTGGCGTATAATAAGGCCATCAGCAATGCCCTGGATTCTATTGTTCCCATCCGTGTGCATCCTCTTTCCCTTCCCCCCCGGTCCCCATGGTTCGATGGGGACTTGAGGGAGATGTTCCGACTTGGACGCAGGTTAGAGAGGTGTTGGCGGAAATCTGGCTTAGATGCCGACCACCTTAGACTGCTAGAGCATTATCAACTCTACCAGTCAGCAATCACCCATAAGAAGGCAGTATTCCTGTCCGGGGAAATTGCTGCTGCTCAGAACCAACCAGCTCAGCTCTTTCGAACCATAGACAAACTGTGCAACCCAGCCTGTCTGCAGGTTCATAGAGCTTTTTTCACAATCTCAGTGCAAGGAGCTCACTCGGTTCTTTGCAGAGAAGGTGGAAGACATCAGGGCGGAGACCTGCACGACACTCTCTATGGGAATGGCCGTGGACCTGGCCCCAGTCACATGCCCTCTTATTCCCTGGAGTTTCTTCAAGAGGCTGGAAATCGAGGATGTTATGAGGATGGTCAGTGGTATGCGCACTACGTCCTGTAGTTTAGATCCAGGCCCCAGAGCCTTGGTTATGGGCTGTGGGGAGATTATCTTCCCGGTTCTGATGAGGATAGTCTGGTGCTCCTTAGACTCTGGTGAATATCCTTGCTCCCTGAAGGAAGCAGTGGTGACACCAGTGTTGAAGAAGGCTTCTTCGGACCCTGACTTCCTCTGTAACTACCGGCCTATCTCAAACCTTCCCTTTGTTGGGAAGGTAATTGAGAAAGTAGTGGCTACCCAGTTAGAAAACCACTTGACCTTCCATAGCATCTACGATCCCCTTCAATCGGATTTTTTGAAAGAGGCACAGCACCGAGACTGCGCTGGTTCAGGTGCTCAATGATCTCCTGATGGCAAGAGACCAGAAAAAATGGTCCATTTTGGTCCTTTTGGACCTGTCATCAGCATTTGACACTGTAGACCATGGGGTTCTGCTTGAGTGCCTGAGAATCATCTGTGGGCTTTCAGGTTTGGTCCTCAGATGGTTTACATCTTTCCCCACTGGTAGAACTCAGATGGTAGTATTGGGAGTGCTTTCTTCCGATCCTGTCTCTCTGTCATGTGGGGTGCCTCAGGGCTCTATGCTGTCTCCCATGTTGTTTGCGGTGTACATGCTTCCCCTCGGAGACATTGTAAGACGGTATGGGCTGGAGTTTCATTGTTATGCCGATGATACTCAGCTCTACCTGTCTTTTGGCCCTGACCAGAATAGAGCACTCTCGGTGTTTAATAGATGCCTCGGTGAAATCCAAGGTTGGATGAGGTCCAGCTGGTTGAAGTTAAACCCCGGGAAGACGGAGGTGATGGTAGTGGATGCCGGTCACCGGATAGGGGGGTGGGGGATAAACCATCCCTCAGGTTTATTCCTGGGGGTGTGGGCTCCCACTTCTGAGCCCAGTCGGAACCTGGGGTGATTCTTGGCGATCAGCTGACACTCGTAATCAAGTGTCGGCCGTGGTTAAAGTTTCCTTTACCATCTTAGGAACATCGCTAGGATCAAGCACCTTGTTCCGTCCGGGGACCTACCCACGCTGATCCACGCCTTTGTGACCTCGCATCTGGACTACTGCAACTCCCTTTACTTTGGGCTTCCTGGGGTTGATATCCACTGCTTGCAGCTGGTGCAGAATTCTGCAGCCCGGTTGTTAACTGGGACTTCTCATTTTTCCCATGTTACCCCAGTGCTGCGGAGACTGCACTGGCTGCCGGTTCAGTGGCGGATCACCTTTAAAGTTGGTCTGTTGACCTACAAAGCCCTGTATGGTTTGGGCCCTGACTACCTGAAAGAGCTCCTGGTTCCCTATCTCCCGAAGCAACCGCTCCGCTCGGCCGACGAGGGGTTGCTGGAGATTCCAAAGGTCATTTTGAAATCATCGGGTGCCCAGGCCTTTGCTTTTGTGGCTCCGATCCTCTAGAATTCTCTACCACATCGGATTAGAGAGTGTGCGACAGTGGAGGGTTTTAAACAAGCCTTAAAATCCTTTCTATGGATTAAGGCTTATGGGGAAGCAACTGACTGATTTGGGTTTGATTTTATTATTGTCTTATGATGCTTGATGTAATGTATTAATAATTTTTATTGTAATTTTTATAGTAATGTTTTATCATGTTGTGATCCTATAACTTGTTCTGCGCTTTGATTTCTTGAAAAGTGCATTATAAATAAAGAATATTATTATTATCATTATTATTATTATTATTATTAAAACTGAAGGTGGACAAAGCAATGTGGCCAGATGACATATACCTGAGAATATTAAGGGAACTGAGGACTTAGCTAGCAGCACCACTGGCAGCCATGTTCACAAAGTATCTAAATACAGGATCAGTACTGGAGGACTGGAGGAGGGCACATGTAGTCCCTCTACACAACAGTGGAAGCAGGGAGGAACCAGAGAACTATAGGCTGGTCAGCCTCACCTCAGTAGTGGAGAAGATCACAGAGGCACTACTTATAGAAAGAATAGAGGGACACTTGGAATCCAAGGGTGCCCAGGATTCAAGGCAAAATGGATTCACAGCACGGAGGTTATGTCACACAAATTTGATAGATTTTTTTGACTGGGTGACAAAGGAGGTTAATCAGAGGGGAGCAGTGCATATCACCTACCTCAATTTCAGCAAGGTCTTCAACACTGTCCCACATAAAAGGCTGATCAGCAAGTTGGGTAGTCTGGGCATTGGCCACAAGGTAGTAAACTGGATTAGGAATTGGTTAACAGAGAGAAGGCAGAGGGTGGTGGTTAATGGGATCCAATCTGGGGAGAGAGGGGTGACTAGTGGGGTACCTCAGGGATCTGACCTTGGGCCATTTCTGTTTATTGTCTTCATTAGTGACATAGTGAAAGGGCTGGAGGGAAAGGTCTTCCTGTTTGCAGATGACACCAAGATCTGCAACAAGGTGAATACTTCAGATGGGGTGGAGAAAATGAGGAAGGACCTGGGAAAGCTTGAAAAATTGTCTGAGGTGTGGCAGGTGGGGTTAAACTCAAAGAAGTGTAAAGTAGTGCACTTGGGATGTGCGAAACCTGGGGAGAGCTACAGGATGGGGAGTGAGTTAATGACGATCACCAAGGAAGAAAGGGATCGAGGGGTTATAATTTCAGATAAGCTAAAGGTGTCCAAGCAGAGTACAAAGGCAGCAGGGAGGGCTAGTGGCATGCTGGGGTGCATAGGCAGAGGTATCACTAGTAGAAGGAGGGAGGTGGTGATGCCATTGTATAAAACACTCATAAGGCCTCACCTGGGGTACTGTGTACAATTCTGGAAACCACATTTTTGAAAGGACATTTACAGGGTGGAGGCAGTTCAGGGTGAAAAAGATGGTACAGGGCTTGCACCAGAAAAATTATGAGGAGAGACTAAGGGACCTCAATATGTCCTCACTGGAGGAGAGGAGGGATTGGGGAGACGTGACAGAAACATTCAAGTACCTTAAGGGTATAAACAAGGTTCGGGGGGGGTGATATATTCCAGTACAGGAGGAGTACAAGAATGAGGGGGGGATGATCTGAAATTGGAAAGTGGCAGGTTAAGGAGAAATGTGAGGAAGTTTTTCTTCATGGAGACGGTGGTGGACACATGGAATGATCTGCCACAGGAGGTGGTGGGGAAAGCACAGTGGAGGGATTTAAACATGCATATGATAGACATAAGAGAACCCTAAAAGTGGGGAGGAGAGAAGAAAGCCACTGAACTAGCAGGGTCAGAGGCAGCAAAACAAGAGAGGGGGCTTATGTGCAGACAAAATGGGCCTGGTGGTCCTTATCTGCTAACAGCTTCTATATTTCTTTGTTTCTATGTTCCATGTACTACCCCTGCCCCACTCCATCCCCAGTATTGACACCAGAAAGCCATCCTCAGTGATTTGGTACTGCCTTAGTGCCTCAAACACTCCCCACTGCTGACACCAGGAGTCCATCCCCCATGACTTGGGACTGTCCCCCTGCCCCACTCCTTCTCTCTCCACTGCTGACACCTGGAGCACATTTCAGTGTTGACAAGCAATATTAAAACAAAATTGCTCTACTTTGTCTCTTAACCCCCCACCACCCCCCAACCAACTTGCTGTTGTGAATGTGACACCTGGAGTCCATCTCCAGTACCATGAAAGATCCCCTTCCCAATCTCCTATCCAGTCAGCAGCAAGAAAAACCCTTCTCTTGCCTCCTTGGCCATCAGCCATTTGGAAAACATTATTGGAATCAGTTATTTCACAAAGTCATGCATACTAAATATATTTCCTAAACTGCTCACAAGAAAAGGTAAGAATGAGTAACCTAGACCCACACATTATGTTCAGCATGCAGATGCAGTTGCTATACCTATTACCCATACTACCAATGCCCTACAGCCCCTCAAAGAGCTGTGCCAACATTTCAGAAAGTAATATGAAGTACAGACACATCAAGTTCAATCCAGCAGTAATGTCCTCTTTCACATACAAAAAAATCTGCACAAAGAGAACAAAGCCAGTTAATTTAATTTTTCTTCAGCAAGAAAATATTTCCATTTAAAGACAGAATCTTTCAGGTGCCAAACTCACTGGTGAAAGTGAGCAAAAAGGCACTAAAAGAAGATGTAAATTATCCAACAAAATGTGATTAAAAAAATTAGGGCTGAGTAGCTACTATTTGCTCAATTCCAGGGAGTTCAAATAGTGAGAACTATCCCCAGATCAGGAGTAGGTGGAGGACTAACTGAATCCATAACTTGGACTAAAGGGGTCATACTCATGTACTATCCAAGTTCTTAATAGCCTGTCAGATCAGATACCATACTATCCACAAAACCCTAATAAAAACTGGAGTGATTGCCATATTTGACACACCTGATGTAAGATGAAATTCATCAATGCAGGAGGCCTACTTTGGATTATTCAAGCACTTCTGTTTCTTTGAACTTTGTAATATGAATAATGTTATCAATGAGAAACAAAAATCATTGGTGCTATATTCCACCTGCTAAATTAGGACCAATACTAGTATTTCAATTCTGTTATTGTGTCTGTCAGTCTTTTCTGTCTATCTATCTATCTATCTATCTATCTATCTATCTATCTATCTATCTATCTGTGTCTGCCTGTTAATATGTCTGTCTTTCTGTCTATCTGTCATGGCAAAATATGTGGTACCTTTCTGCACACTTCTGACTTTTTCCAGCAGATGTCACTAACAGTTAAGCATCCTAATAAAGTGAGTCAAAGCATATGTCTCATAAGAACATTTACAGCTTGTGGAGCTATTCATTTAGGAATATATTCAATGTAATTTATGTGGCAACGCATACATATAGAGGTAAACCATTTTTGAAGCAAAATATTAATGGTACGAAAATATTAGAGCTGTGTATAGTTGTAGGGTCACCTTCTAGTTTGAATGCATTTCTTTGGCATCAACAATTTAAGCCAAAATGTTTTCTATTATGTTGCTTGCATAACTTGTCAGAAGATGACAAAACATTTTTATATGCATGGTGCATATTGCCAAGATTTTGTATTTTATGTGACTTCCACTACTTTAGGTTAAAATACCAGAAATCAGAGTCAGTTCTAGACTTTTGAGATTACAGTGGAACAACAAAGTTGCAAAGGTGCCTATATAGTCAAGCTTAAAATACTGTATGCCATAATTCATTGACCTCTTCAAACCTCAATTAGTTATTAATTGTATTAAAATAAAATGATAATCAGATGTAAGATGAGAAACTAAATGTCAAATCCATTGCTAAATTGTAAAGGTTGCACTGTATATTTATAAGATTCTGATTTGATTTACCTGTATTGTAGATATCTGGCACAAAAGGAGTACATTTTAAATAATATTAAACCTCTGTCTGCAATGTAGTGAGGGTTTATTGTATTACATTGTCTGATTCGCAGACATGATAATAATGATAATATTCACATGTCTCTTAGTTATGCTTCTCATGTACCTTTTGTTTTATGGGAAGGTGTAATGTTAGTACATAGTTAAAATTGATGATGGCTGTCAAGACTGGGTACATCTTAAAATTCTGTTTAGTGATTAAGGCCAGAAACTCTGCCCTATCATTATTCACACTTGCATTTACTCATAATTTCAGACTTGTCTCAGCTAGATCAACTAAATTTCCCTTGAAAGATTGAGGACATATATGACCTAACTCAGTCACAGTCCAGAAGGAATTCAGTTATATCAGGAAGTCTTATTACGGCAGACCCTTCTATTGCCTCCTGTTATTTATCTTTCAGTAGAATTACCTTTCACTACCTGTCTGGTTTCTTGGTTCAAATTAATAAAGTCCTGCATCTAACAATTCTTCTGTTTCTTTAAAATGTCCTTTGAAAGAGTAAAGGAGTCCACAAAATCACAATAAAATGCCTGATAAAACCTTTATTCTTCACCCCAGTCTTTAGTGACACCATGCATTTTGACATAATTTGCAGAGTGCATCTTATAAAATGGTAGCAAAATTATTCAATTCAAATTAAATAGATGTAGCACAGAGTAATCTTTCTCTATTAAATGTGTCACTTTTTGCAATTGTTTCTTAATATCCTTCACAGCTTCAATCTTAGATTAGTACTTTCTGTGCTGCCACAGTTTCACTAACATACTGAATTATTCACTGAAGCATGACCTTCAGATATCAGGTTAGAAAGACCTTGATTATGGCAGGAAGTGAACTGTATAAACCATTTTTTCTTTAAAAGAAATTTCTCAGTATAGATAAATCTGAAACAAGATAGGTGTTAAATATATGCAAACAATGTTTGAACCAGAATTCAATACATTTGACTGCTTCCCGTGTGCTCCCCTGACTGATATAAAAGTAGGTACAACTGATGCTACAGTACTTATGTTTAATCAACAAACATAGACCCATTAAATATGCCAGGAACACAAAAGGTGTTATTTAAAGCAAAGTTAGATGAATATGGCCAAAAGATAAAATTAGTTGTATTGCTGGTCTTTGCACCTTTAAAGAACAGGCACTCTGTATCTGTGGTCTGGCGTTTTTGTGCAATAAATTTTCTTTTTTGCCTTTATCCTGAACATCGTATGATTGTTTATGAGATATACTGAGATATGAAGCCGTGCTGCAGCTGATGTTCATATTTTGAACACGTTTAAAAAAAATGTTTACTGCTATTACAGCTGCCATTAATGTTTTTTTTTTTTTTTTTCCATTTGTAACCAAATCCCATCACTGGCCTTTTACAACAATTTGAGTGTCAATATTTGTCCTCACATTTGCTATGATCATGTCATTATAGTCTACAGTTATGGAAATGGCTGTGAAGGTGCAGATAATATACATTACTATAAGATCATAAATTTGATATCAAATCCTCATGTACAACTCTCATGAAGACATTTGCAAAACTGGTATTCTAAAACACAATAAAAGACAGCAGGCAATATTAAAAGTGTACTGTTCATATTATTAGGTATCCATTGGATAATACCATGATCCTAATCTTTAGCATTTACTGTGTTGAGTTCAGATTCCTAAGCATCCTGCCAGCCCAAAAATTAAAATACAGTGCAGCCTAGTCATAAACAGACACCATTATAGCAGACACCCACTTACAATGGACACATACAGTAATCGAAACCAAAAGCTGTTTCCTGTATTGAGCCTGTAAAATGTCATTGCTATACAGGACATTACAGGCCCTGTATAGTGGGCACATTACCCATCATTACAGGTCTGCAGTCCCGCTATAATGTACTGCTAACTACTTGTTAATCAATCAGCTGTTGCAGTACTTAATCACTAAGCTGCTACTCAGCAATCATCTGTTACCTGACACCTTGCTATCAGCAGTCTGATGATGGCATCCAAGCATTCTGCATTCACTCTAGCCCTTAAGATGGAAATCCTGAATGAAACTGATAAGCTTTCAAAAACTAGTGTTCACGTACTAGCACTTTACTTTGAAATTCTGAAGTCTACACTTTTGGATCTGATAAAAAAATAAAGAGAAACTTCTTTATGAGTGGCATCTTAATCAAAATTCAGCATGCAAAATGAAAAGGAAAGGAGGGAGACATTGAAGAAGCTCTGCTGTGTTGGTTCATGAACTCTCACAGTCGGGAGGCCATAATCAGTCAACCACTGCTCCTGCACAAGGCATCTCAGCTTGCTTTAGCCATGGGCAAACCCAAATGTTCTCCATCTGCTGGTTGGCTATATAGCTATAAGGTGAGGAACAATATAAGGTTTAAGAAGGCCCATGATGAGAAGCAGAACACTGATGTGGCCTGGGCAAAGTAGTGGATAAAAGACATGTTGCCAACATTATTAAATGGATAAAAGACATCTTTAACACTGATGACACTGGATGTTTCTTCAGATGTTATCAGTCAGGGCACCATGATATTCAAGTCAGAAACAGTGATGGGGCACAGAAAAGCCAAAGAGAGAGACTTTCTGTGTAGTGCTTCTGCAATATGGCAGGCACAGAGAAAAACAATCTCCTTGTCATTGGAAGATCTCTTATGCCAGGGTGTTTCTGAGGTGTCCAGCATCTTCTGGTTGCATATTGTGCAAACAGCACAGGCTGGATGACTGATGATCTTTTCACTGAGAGGGTGAGAGCCTGAGACAAAAACTTAGGTGATGTAAAATTGCCCTTAATCATTGATAACTTTACTGGTCATCCTGCTGTCCCTGGGCTGAAAAATATAAAACTTGTTTTCCTCCCGTCAAACACCACCTGCTTCATTCAGCCCTTAGATCTGGGTATAATTTACTCATCTAAGTAGCATTATTTGTGTGCTAAGAGGTCTGGATGATTGAAATGCTTGACAGCTCAGTTGAGCTAACTGCAGCCATCTGCATTAAAAAAAAATCTTTGTTCAATGCTGTATGGCTAATGAAGGTGGCTTGGGAGAGCATCACCCAAGAAACCATAGTCCACTGCTTCACTAAAGCTGGTTTCCAACAAGAAGTCCCCCAAGAATATGCCAAAGTAGATCAAACAGAACAAGAACTAGCTACTCCACCAGGTCTTACTAATAATGAGTTCCTCGAGCTGTGCCACCTTGAAGACAGCATGCAACCAGGAAATGAAGAACAGCTCAGTGATGTAGAAGAGGTCCTCAACCAAATGTCTACAGTAGGAACTCTGAAAAATGCAGAAACATCTGAGGAGGAAGCCGAGGCAGAAGGCAGAGAACCAGAAGAACTAGTGACCACCAGTGGCATGAGAAATGCTGATCACAGATATAGTGGACACTGGATATAATGGATGGAAATGGGTTGCACTAAACTGTCCTTTATAAGCAGGTTGGATTGCATCTGAAGTATCCTATGCATCCTTTTAAATGCCCCAAAAGTAATTATTTTCTAGTACATTGTAAAAACTGAGTTAAAAATATTTATAAAATACATGTACTGTCTTCACATCCATTGACTCCATGGGTAGGCTGTTCCATAGATTCACTATCTTATAGGAGATAATGTACTTCTTAATGTTACCCCTGAATATACCAGTCATGAGATTCAGGGCATTTCCAAATACAAAAATAATGTGTTTTGAGGGAAGTTATTTTTTTCTTCAAACTGTTTAAAAATACATGGTTTATTTTCTAGCTGTTGGTAAATATTATCTAAACTGTTCGGATTCATACTGTAGAACGTCAAGTAGGTACACATATATGGGATCAACAATATCTCAATGGGCAGCTCAGGTTGTGGCATAAACCAGAGCCACGCCGAACATACGGCAACACAAAACTAGAACAGAAAGCTGGCTTGAACGGTTTGAAAAGAAGAGCAATCCTCACACTAGGACACTGTCAAAAAACTGTTTTAATGTTTAAAAAGCAGTACACAAACATACTTTTTTCTCCAAGTAGAAAAACAGTGGTAGCACTCCCCTCTGACCATCTACTCTTCTTTTTAAACACACATGTATGGGAGTTTTACTTTATTCATATGAAATATCCACAACCAAAGGTCTGCATGCATAAAGAAATGTTATTATAATCCAGATTCCAGGAAGCACTGTGAGAGTTTGAAAAACATATTCTGAGTCTTTTTTTTTATTCTACAAAATAATTAAAAAAAAATGTAAAAACACAATGTAGAATTGCACTGCATAGTAAACCAACAAAACCTGACCCTCATGATTTCATTAGCAAACTTTCTTTTAGTAATTTTAAAGTATATTTCTAATTTACTTAGCAGCCTTTCTAGTGGAGGCAAACAGCTGTGCATTTTTACTTTAATATGCATAAAGTACTGTACCTGTCACAGAACTTAGGCATGTTTCTTCAGGCCAGGAACATCGCGGATGAATCATTGTGGGAAGAACAACGTGGAAGTAACACCGCAAACAAAAACATTGTGGTGGACAAAACACAGCACAACACAGCAGAATCCTCACTGAGCCCCAAAAGCTGCAGAACAACACAGCAGCAGCACTGTAGGCATGTGCTAGGCACAATAAAAGGAGTAGATGCCAGCATAGCCCAAACTGGGAAATAGCCAGCAGCGTGGACCCAGAAGGAAAGTCACTGAACCAGACACAGAATGGGCCAGCTGCAGATGGCCACACAATGGACAGAGCTGGACTGAAGGAGGGGGAGGCACATGCTGCCCAGAATGAGATGGAGTTTGCACATTGCGCACAGGGCAAAGAATGGCCCCTAAGATGGGGGGCCACAGCTACAGGTGAACACAGCGCAGGGCCCACCGACAGGGATGCACAAGGGATGCAGGATGTATTGGCCACCATGCAGCTGCAGAGCCACATGGAAGACCCTGCCATAGCACGACAGTGCAGGATATGGGTAGGGAAGAACAGGAGGAGGGAAACAGGGGTTCATACCACAACAGTACACCCACACCAACCAAAGCACTACATACAGCTGCAAGTGAGGATGGCCACACAGGTATAGTGCAGCTGCACGCAGCAAGGGAAATGTGCCCTGAGTGACATGAGCAGGGGTTGCATGTTCCGTATGCTGCACAGAAACACATGGACACCAGGACACACATAGGGTGGAGGTGCAGCCACACTGGAGGGATATATTGCTAATTGGGCACACCTGTGAGCAGGGCGGGGCTGGCCAGACCAGGTGCGTTGCATTCCACACACAGCAGTGGGCCCATAAAGCAGCTCAGCACACAGAAGGACTACAGTTGCATGGAAGTGCCATGCACAGGAGCTCCAGTGTGTGTGAGGTGCTACGGAAGGACACTGAACCATGCCGTTGACTTATGTGACCAGCCAAAAGAGAAAAACCCTACTGCAGCACGAGTGCTACCTCTATTATAAGAAGGGCACCCTCAGAGAGAAAACATATTGGAAATGTGCAGACTACTACAGTGGTAAATGCCTCGGCCATGTCCACACTGCAGGGGAGGAAGTAGTCAGGGTTGTGAACAGCCACAACCATGTCCCAGACAGTGGGGCCATAGGCATCCAGGAGGCTGTTATGGACATTAAACAAAGGGCAGCACAGGCAATGGAGACACCACACCAGGTGGTGGCAGCATGCAGCAGCACCATCCCCACTGCTGTATGTGGCAGGCTGCCCAGCATACACCTCCTGAAAAGGAGAGTCTGCCATGTGCGAAAGGCCGCATGCCAGCCACCACCCCGCCGACATCACTGGAGGACCTCTCCATTCCTGAGTTGTACACCATGACACACAACAGTGCGCTCTTCCTGCTCCACAGCAGTGGCAGTACCTCCAGAATATATATCTACACCACAGACAAGAACCTGCAGCTCCTGTCACAGTGCACAACATGGTACGCAGATGGCACATTCAAGATTGCACCATCACAATGTACATAGCTGTACACAATCCATGGGGCCCAACACTGCACTGTAGTGCCTACTGTGTTCATACTTTTGCCCAACAAGACTGGTATGACATTCACAAGGGTGTTCACAGCACTGAAGTAACTGCATGCTGGCCTCAAGCCATCCGTGATAGTCACGGATTTTAAACAGGCCACAGTCAGGTCCTTGCCACTCTCTTCCCGGATGCCACCCAGCACGGCTGCTTCTTCCATCTGTGGAAGGCCCTGTGGAGGAAGGTCCAGGAGGTCCCATAGGCCATGTGATGGTACACAGTGGAGGAAGAAACATAGAAACATAGACTTTGATGGCAGATAAGGATCGCTTGGCCCATCTAGTCTGCCCATTTCCCTACCTACAGGATAGGCCGCAGATCCTAGTTAACCAACAGCCTATTTCTTCCTACCCCCCACAAGAATTGCCTTATGTCTGTCCCATGCATTCTTGAATTCTCCCACAGTTTTAGACCCCACAACCTCCTCAGGAAGGCTGTTCCATGCATCCACTACCCTCTGTGAAATAATACTTCCTCACATTGCCCCTGAACCACCCTCCTTCTATCTTTAAATTGTGTCCCCTTGTTCTTGCATGTCTCTTTTTCTGAAAGATGCTACCCTCTTGGACTTTGTTGATTCCACTGAGGTACTTAAAAGTTTCTATCATGTCCCCCCTCTCCCTTCTTTCCTCAAGGGTATACATATTAAGCTCTTTTAGTCTCTCCTTGTATGGCTTCTGTTGCAGACCCTGCACCATTTTAGTTGCCCTCTTCTGGACTGCCTCTATCCTGTCTATGTTCTTGCGGAGATGGGGTCTCCAGAACTGGACACAGTACTCCAGATGGGGTCTCACCAACTGTCTGTACAGAGGGATAACAACTTCCTGTTTTCTGCTGCTGATGTCTCTCCCTATACATCCCAGTATACCCCCAGCCCTCTCTTCTGCCTTCTCACATTGCTTGCTAACCTTAAGGTCATCTGATATGATTACCCCCAGGCCCCTTTCCTTTTTTGTTGTTGTTACTACCTCCCCACCCATTGTGTATCCTTCCCCTGGGTTCCTGTTTCCCAAGTGCATTATTTTGCTCTTCTTTGCATTGAATCCTAGCTGCCATACTCCTGACCATTCCTCCAACCTTGCCAAGTCCCTTTTCATCCTTTCCACGCCTCCTTGTGTATCAACCCTGTTGCAGATCTTTGTGTCATCTGCAAAAAGGCATACTTTTCCTTCCAGTCCATCTGCAATGTCACTGATGAAGACATTAAAAAGGACTGGACCCAATACTGAACCCTGCGGTACCCCACTAGTAGCCCCTCTTTCTTCAGAGTGGACTCCATTTACAACTACCTTCTGTGTCCTGTTGTGCAGCCATGTTTTAGAGGCTACCACCCTGGGACCCACTCCCAGGCTGGTTAATTTGACTATTAATCTTTGTGTGGGACTGTGTCAAATGCCTTGCTAAAGTCTAGGTAGGCTGTCCACAGCCCCTCCCTGGTCTACTACTTTGGTTACCCAGTCAAAGAAATCTATTAGATTCATCTGACATGACCTTCCCACTGTGAACCCATGCTGCCTTGGGTCCTGTGCCCCACTGGCCTCTAGGTACTCAACCATTCTTTCCTTCAGAAGTGACTCCATCACTTTCCCTACCACAGAGGTCAGACTGACAGGTCTGTAGTTTCCTCCCTCTGTCTTGGTCCCACTTTTGTGAAGGGGAATCACATCTGCCTTCCTCCAGTCTTCGGGTACCACACCATCCTCCCATGATTTATTAAAAAGAGTAGCCAGTGGTTTCACTAGTTCCTTCCTTAATTCTTTTAGAATTCTGGGATGAATTCCATCAGGACCCATTGCTTTGTCCACCTTCATTTTAGGAGTTCTTGCAGAACCCTTTCTTCTGTGAAAGGACTGGGATCGACCCTCTATCAAGAGTGCTTCTGTTAATTGGATTAGGCACTTTCCTCCTCTTTGTGAATACTGAGCAGAAATATTCTTTCAGTATCCCTGCTTTTCACTGTCCCCTCTGCCCACCCACCGCTCATTCTATTCAGCCTCACTATCCCTCCCTTTGTCTTTCTACGCTCGCTGATGTACCTATAAGAGGTTTTATCCCCCTTCTTAACTGAGTTGGCTATCTTTTCCTCAGTTTGGGCATTTGCCATTCTGACTTCCCTCCCTGCTTTCTTCTGCCTTAACTGGTATAGCTCTCTGTCCTGCTCCTTCTGTGTTTCCTTATACTTCTGGAATGCTATCTTTTTCTTCCTGACTTTCACAGCCACCTCTTTTGAGAACCATAGTGGCTTTTTCTTTCATTTTGATTTGTTTATTTGCTTCACACAAAGGCTTGTTGCCTCTGTGATGGCAGTTTGATGATTCCCCATTGTTGCTCCATACCTCCTTCTAGCCTGTTTGCTAGTGCTTTTCTGAGGCACTCTCCCATCTTGCCAAAGTCAGCCCTCCTAAAGTCCAGTACCCTCACTTTTGTGTGGCTTGACTCTGTAGCTGAGGTTAACGTGAACCACACTGTTTGATGGTCACTTGGTCCCCAGATGGCAACCCACTTCTTGATGTGAGATTCTCTCACTGCCCCGTTTGAAATCAGAGGTCTAAGATTGCTCCCTCATGAGTGGGTTCCGAAACTAGCTGTCTGAGGCCTGCCACCTGTAGGGCATCAAGAATGGCCCTGCTCTTGGATGTGGCTGCAGCAAATGTGCTCCAGTTAACATCTGGCATATTCAGGTCTCCCATTAATAGTATCTCCCCTTTCTCTGCCATTCTAAGAATGCCTTCTATTATATCCTTGTCCATTTCCTCCCCCTGATATGGAGGTCTGTACACAACCCCTGTGCGGATTGTGGTGCCCTTTCCAGTCTCCAAGGTGACCCACAGTGCCTCCTCTCCTCCATGTTTACTCTTTTGTTCAGTTGCTTTTATCCCTTCCTTTACATAGAGAGCTACTCCTCCCCCTCTTTTCCCCTCCCTGTCTCTCCTGTAGGTTATGTACCCTAGTATGTTAACATCCCAGTCATGGTTCTCTGTGTACCATGTTTCTGTGACTGCTACGATATCCAGGCATCCCTCTTCCACCAAGGCCACCAGCTCAGGGAGCTTGTTTCCCAGACTACGGGCATTGGTACTCATTACCCTCCATTTCCTGATGGCCTTACTCCCTTTTGCCATCCTGTCCTTCTTGCCTTTGTCACTTCCTCCATTTACCCCTCCCTTCTCCCTATCGACACCTCTATGTTGGTGTTTACCGCACTTACTACCATGATTTATTTGGGGGGGGCTAGGATTCCTGCTCCTTTCCAGTTCCCCCCCTTGGCTAGTTTAAATGCTTGCCAATGAAGCATTTAAACCTATCACCTAGGATCCTGGTTCCCCTCCTGGACAGATGCAGCCCATCATGCCAGTATAGGCTTGCATCACTCCAGGTGGACCCCCAGTCCCCAATGAAGCCAAATCCCTGAGCTCCACACCAGTTTTTCAACCACTGATTGAATCCCATGGTGCGGAACACCCTAGCCTCTCCTATGCCATAGATGGGCAGCACCTCCGAGAAGGTTACCGTGCATGCTACTTGACTAAGGCCCCTCCCCAATTCCACAAACTGTTCCTGCACTTCTCTAATCCCTTTCTTTGTGTTCCATGTGCACCTGCTGCCCGCCCTTGGTTTTGTGCCACCTGGGGAAGTGTCTACAGTCTTCGAAGTGCTGCGGTCATATGAGTTCATCGTCACAGATGATGAGCTGCTAGCACCTATTGTCTACTACTTTGAGGACACAAGGGTGGGTCAGCCAATCCATGGCAGTGTCCGTAGGCATCCATTGTTCCCTGTTGACATGTGGAGTTGCTATGATGCAGCCAGGACTGGCAGTGCCCACACCAATAACTCTGTCGAGGGGTGTGCACTGTGCCTTCAGCACTCTCATAGGTGTATGCCACCCCAGCTTCTGGAAAATCTTCAATGCCCTGAAGGCAGAACAGAGGCTCAATGAGCTGAAGATTGAACAGTGCATTGTTGGTCACTATGCACCGCCATCATGGAAGTGATAAAAGTACGTGACTGACCGCATACAGCAGATAGTTGGGGAGTATGGTACCTGGAATACCTATGACTATCTCCGTGGCATTGCACAGAACTTCCAGTTGCAGGTGTGATCCTGCATGCACCAGCACATGCAGCCGAATGCCATGCCACTTCCAACACTGTGCCAGCTGTGGATGACCCATGACTCACCCATGACAACATTCCGCTGTGTGCACCAATGACTGCTGGATACCTGTGCTGCGTGCAGGTGGACCACACCTGGGGGGGTTAGGTGTGCAAGTGGTGTGGGGTGGCGGGGTACCAGACAAGGGGCAGGCTGTGCATGTACAGTGGCGGAGAGCCACATCCCTCTGCTGGGGGGGTACTGTGCCTGTGCTGGAATATGTAACATCCTCTACTTCGGGGTACTGTGTGCTGGAATATGGAATGTCCTCTGCTAGGGGTACTGTGCCTGTGATGGGATATGGAATGTCCTCTGCTTGGGGGGATGGATGTGCCTGTGATAGGATATGGAATGTCCTCTGCTTGGGGGGGGGTTACTGTGCCTGTGATGGGATATGGAATGTCCTCTGCTGGGGGTGAATGTGCCTGTACTGGGGTTGTGGTACTATCACTGTTGGGGTGCGCCTTCAGACTGGCAACTGTGGTTTGCTTGTTGCACCCCACCAGTGGGGTCCCACCCGTGCTGGTACATGTGTTGCATGTGGTGGTGCCATGCCTGTGCCTTTTCTAGGACAGTGCACCACAGGAGTATGTACCACATGGACTGCATGACTCTACCCATGCCATGCTGTGGTGGCATGCTCCTGCAGGCCCCTGTCCTGTGCATCACATGGTCCATCATCATTGGCGGGTGGGTGTTTTGCACTGTGGTGTTGTATGGCACTTGTGCCTATGGTCAGGGTGGTGCATTGTGTGACTACTGGTGGTGTGCACATGTGTACGCCCATTAAACACTTACAGCATTATTTGTGTGTGTCTGTTGGTCATTCCATACCGCCGTAGGTCACAGTGGTTTACACTGGTCTCCCTGTGCCCTGGCTTGCTGCCGACTGTCCTGGCAACTGGCATGTCATCTGGTTTGTTTGTATGAACTAGTAAATTACTGTACTTCTATAACACAGCCTAAACTACAGTTTTGAACAGGACTGCATATCTGTTTTTTTTTCTATGTTTTCTATAATGACTCAATAAATATGGTATAGGGATATAGGCCTGGTGATCAACGTCTCTTTATAACAGTACAAGTGCTGACTGCAAGACTACTGTATGTCAAGAGTGCAGACTGCAAGACTACTCTATGTCAAAAAAGAATTTTAGTAAGCACAAGTGCATGGTGATTTCATTGAATGACTCATTTTATTTTGGGGTCTGTCTTAAATTAGGGCAATTCAGTGGGAGTCTACAGCAGCTGGCAATAGTCCAGTGGACCACAATGAACTATGGAACAATTTCTATTGCTATGGTCAAGTAAAAACAGTGATTACAAATGTATTTTATTTACCTTAGAAATAAGCTGTGTTTGTTCTCTTTAAAATAAACATAAACCCTGCTGTTTACATATTTCATATAATTGCCAAGTTTGGTATGGTGAAGTCACTGATCCCAGTATATTGTTGGGTGTGTTTGTTTTTAAATGGTTCTAGTATTTCCTTATTTAAGGTTCCTAGTTAATGTTGCCTTTTGTCTGTTTGATATTCAGTCCTGGACTGCCTGCTTCACCTGAGCCTCATGCTCTTCTGTTGACCGCCCAGCCCTGTGAGCCACTCCCTCAGCTGTTGTAACAGTGTAGTTCCACATGGAGCAGAGACTGAGAATACTGGTGGCCACCATAGAGGCAGACAGGGAACATGGCAGTTTTTCTTGCTTTCCTCCCCATCCCCAAATCTCGCCCATCTCCCATGGATGCTAAACACTGTCCCATCAGGTTTTACACATATGCACCAAATGCTCATGCAGTGGAAACAAGCTACCCATCCCATAGCTGGGGTAGTTGAAGTAGCAGAACCCAGAATTGCCACACCCCAGTTGGGAGCATTGCAGAGTGGCAGTGCCACTCCACCCCACTTGGCACCAAACTTAGCTTCAGTGTCCACTCCCAAACTTCAGTTGCGGCACAGGAACCAAACACAATACCTGCTGTACCAACAGGTGCCCCTCAATATGTAAGCAATAAACCATGACAGGGTGTGGGTTATACTGGGATTTACCCATGAATGGTGTGGTTTGGCCACAAGGCTGCAGGTCAAGTGGTCCAAGCCAGGTCAGCTTTAATAGGTGGAAATCCTAGCCTCTTTCCACACCTGAAGTGGTTTATTGTGTGCTCTAATGGGAAAGATTAAAAAAATATTAAAAAGTTATATTAAAAAGGCAAACAAAATTACTTTTTTATTGATTTTAAGGTGTGGTATCCTTCCTCTATATGAATTAGTCCCCTGTTACTAAGCAGAAGGTAGACATGCTGTCCAGTTCCTAACCCCCCTCCCCACACAAACACACACTACATAGTACTATGTGTGATGTGCTGTCCTGGTTTATTGTTTAAATTTATTTTGCTTGACAGTCAGAGACAGCATGACACTAAGTAGTAGCTGGCAGTGTGTGTGGTGTGAGTGCTAGTGGGTGCCTTTCCTGAGTTGCTGCTTCCACGCGCAAGTTTGCAGTCTCGGAGGCTAGAAGTAGGAAGCATAACAGCACCTGCCATCCCAGTTTAGTTAAAAAAAAAGTATGTGAATAGTTTAAGCAATGCTGAACTGTGAGAAGTGTTTTTAAATTAAAAACAAGAGCTAGGCCAGCCCAGTGGCATGGAGGGCTGAGGCATTACTGCCTTACCTCCTACCACACCTGTGACCCGTGTTCATGGTGTGAGCGGGTCACTGGGGGTCGGCCAGGGAGGGAGAGGATTGAGTGTCCAGAAGACAACTCTCCTCTCCTGGGGAAGTTGGGGACATGGACTGGCATTTGTCTGACCCCTAGTGGTGGTTGGGGGGCCAGCATAACAGGTCACATAATGTGGGAGTGGAGTTAGAGCAGCTGCTCCACTCACAGTATGTGGATGCGCACACTGGGTGTCATTGACAGCATTGCACACCCACAAACCACACACGGAAAAACAGGAAAAAGGCTTCTCAGCAGGATGAATGCCTATCCCCACAGGCCCTGCTACCACAAACAGGCAGTAACCTCCACACCAAATCCATCTCCGTGGGTTGAAGGATTTCCGCTGCCCTGCCATGGAGGGCATGCCATGGAGGAAGCGGAAGGTAAGCTGTGAGAGGAGGATGGGGCTGGGGGATCTGGCATGATAGAGAGCCACAGGGAGGAGAATAAAGAAATTAGCTGAAAAAAAAACCCCAGGAGCTAGAACTTAAGGGAATCACAGCCAGAAACCTAGCCACGATGCATGCACCTTTACATATGCATAGGTGCAGGCCCAATATCATGGCTATACTTTTCGGCCATGATTTTCATAACTTCCAGTCTTTGTTTTAACTTCAAAAACCCTTCTCCCACTTCAGCATTATTTAGACTGTTCAAATATTTGTTTAGCTGGAGGGGGCTGGTGCGATGAGTGTATACTGGTAACTGAGCTGTGGCAGCAGGCACGGTCAGTTTGAACACTTTTGGAAAGTTGTATTGAGTTGGCTGTCCATTTTAGTCAGTCCTGAGACCGAGCATGATGAAATGGTAGAACTGGTGAGCATTTCTGAAATTCCTCATGTAGCCTCACAGTTTAGAGGCAGCTTAGCAGGGAGTTCATTAAGGCTTGCAGTTTTGCCTTACGCTGGTTCAGCGGGGAAACAACATGGTGGTTTGTATTTTGTCATTTCAGGGTCGGATTGATTTATGTGCAAGATGCAGCTGACTGGCACCTTTTCCCATGGGTTATGTCAGGATTTATCATGGGTAAATGGTGCCAGTCAGCCAATCAAAATGCATGCTTCTAGGACCCCATTGTATAATTATTTTTTAAATTACTTAGTAGTTCTGGAATCCTGTAACATCAGTTGAGTGGAAGCCCTGCTTGTAGAGTTTCAGTCGACTTCTACTCAGCTGATTTCACTGGGTTCCAGAGCTCGTAAGTGATTGGAAATTAAAAATTAGGTTGGAAAAAGGCAACATTAGCAGGGGACCCTAGATGAGGGAAAAAATAGGTCTTCTTCAAAACAAGCACACTAAATAATACACTGGATATATTAAACAGCCTCAACTATTAGTTTAGGGGTAGCTGGTCCATTCCACTGGGGTGTCAAACAGACGAGGCATACTGATGAGTCCTGGTAGGACGAAACACGTGTCTATGTCTTCTGTTAGCACCCTTTGCAAACTGTGTGAGAGGCCTTTCGGCACCATGCAATTCTGCTTAAAGTTGGACCAGCATAACATTCTGTGGTGATTTACATATAGCCCATGATGCTTTGCATTGTGGGGCATATGTGATTTATATTTTCTTGAAACTTGGCTTCCAGCCAAATGCCCTTTAGGGTAACCCTTGCCTCAGTGTGCATACGGAGGTTCTTTAGTCTTTAAATAGTTTTTATTTTAATGGGTTCACCACAATATATCCCAGGCACACTGCCTTAGGGGTAGCTGGTCCATTCCACTGGGGTGTCAAACAGACGAGGCATACTGATGAGTCCTGGTAGGACGAAACACGTGTCTATGTCTTCTGTTAGCACCCTTTGCAAACTGTGTGAGAGGCCTTTCGGCACCATGCAATTCTGCTTAAAGTTGGACCAGCATAACATTCTGTGGTGATTTACATATGCAGCCCATGATGCTTTGCATTGTGGGGGCATGTGTGATTTTGTATTTTCTTGAAACTTGGCTTCCCAGCCAAATGCCCTTTGGGGTAACCCTTGCCTCAGTGTTTACGCACGGAGGTTCTTTGTCAACTTTTAGGCCAACAGAATTAGACCTTATAGGAATTCTGGACTGATATATCAGTCCATGGCTCAGCAAGGGTTAATACATGCCCAAACAAACAATTACATTGAAAATGTAAACAACATAGGTTATGTTCCCTTTAAGTTACTGTAGCATCTTCACAGAGTGCAATGCTGATTTTGAACTAGTTTTATTCAAACAAAACTGTGAAACTATTAATAAGCTATTTAACAGAAAGCAATTACAACCTTGCAAAATAACAGCTATAGATATGGATGTAATTTAGTTTCCAGCCATGGAACACAATAGTCACCTCAGTGTTTGCTGCTTTAGAACTGTCAGGCATCATTAACTTCACTGTATCCTGACAATCCGGTGGTTAATACATAAAGCAAATGTTGCCTTCTAGCAGTAGCAATAATATCTTTGAGACTTTACCTGAATCTTGTTAAACCTTTTCAAGTCTGTGACAAAATTTGAAGCTACTCACTGTAATATTAAGGTTTCCTAATGAGAATCTTAAGAACAATTAATTGATTTTCAGAAATGCTCAATGATTCCTATGAAACTGCACATACAGTATTTATTTTGTTTGTTACTTCTTTTGCAATTTTTATGTCATATTCTGTGTGACTTGAGTCATACTAGCAGTTATCCTTTCTTCACTGAGTATGTATCCAAGAATCAGTTTATCCCATTCATTATTCTGTCTGTTGATTTTTTTTAAAGAATAAAAGTTGTGTGACTTTAAATTACTTTAGAATACTATAAGTGAGATAAAGTGTATCTTTTTTGATTTCTGATGGACTGGATTTACATGCTGCCATACAGTTTTTTATTACCAATATATTTTTGAATAAGCAATGCTTCTGGTATGCATTGTCAGCGCCTAGTTACTATTTTGTATTGGTGTTAAGAATGGTTTGAAATCTAACATCATATAATATGTTTTGAGTTTTTAATACAATTAAAGAGTCTGAAAAATACTATATGATATGTTGTCTATTATTTAGACATTACAGTTTGTGCTGCAAACTAATTTGTGCAATTCTTATTTCTGTGTTTTTTAAAATTGTGTTATTCCTAAACAGAAACATTTGGTATTAGTCATTTAGGTAGCAACTTATTATCTGAAAAGAGTCAACATTCCTTACAATGTACTTAACATATGGCATAGAAATGCAAAAACAGGTAAGTGTGCCACATGCGAAATGGTTTATTTTATTTCATTTTTTCTGGTAAGGGATGCTGTACCATATTTTTTTTTCTGCTGTACTTTCAAGGATGTATAATATATTTGTATATATATTAGTTTATTTTGCCAATGCATCTGAGATGAGAGACACTCCCTAATTTATATTGGATCCATGCTTTTACTCAGTTTTGTAGCCTGGAGGACTGAGGCACATTCTAAATTAGTAATGCCACAGTATGATATGCACAATTCTTAACCACTATATGGGACATACGGTGCATGAAAAGTAGGCAATGCACTAAAAAGACAAATGGTATACTTGAGTCTTTAATATTACATAAGGCACTGTCTTATAAAAGCATTGGTTATTTTTCGGTGCTGTTCTGAGTCTTCCATAATCTCCTGGGAATCTCCTGTAGAATCATCCTAATTCATTATACAAGGTAATCAGTACATCTGTTTAAAACTAATATACATAAGATTTCAGAATTTTGTAATGGTAAAAAACTACAGTATGTTGAAGAGTGTAATATCAACTTGTTGGATTACTGACTGTTTGAGCTGTCTTAGCAGAATATGACTAGAAAACATATAGCAATTTTTACATGTTCAGGAAACATTATAAAAAGTAGTAACTAGGTCGGAGGACTGAGGCACATTCTGAATTAGTAATGCCACAGTGTGATATGCACAATTCTTAACCACTATATGGGACATATGGTGCATGGCCCCCAGGTTGCATCTGGAATCGAGCATGTTGCTCAGTATGTTTTCCTGGTAAAACTCGTAAATAAATAAATAAATAAACTAAATACAGTTCAGATTGTATTTTATTATACTTTGTCATGTATCTCCCATTATTCTTTTTTTATTGAGGATATTTCAATGAATACAAGATCTTTGTGTATTAAATGTCATCTCATCCTCCTGCCTTTCTATCCACTGAAGTCATAATCTTCTGTGAGAGTATAGTCATTTCTAAAGGAACATGTTGTGATGTTACCAGAAGAGAACAATGAAATCAGTGAGCACAAAAGGAAAAAATGATGAAGTCTGGGTGATAAAGATCCTGTCTTAATGCAGACATTATTAATAAGTAATGAGGGGGTGACAAATACAGAAAATGATTAACTGTAAGCTGAATTGTGTCTCATTATTATAGTTGTACAGTATGTGTTTTCCAGAATACCAAACACTTTTAGTTTTTGTCTGTTTTATAGCTTGTACAAGTAACTAATACTTTAAGTGGCTATCTCTAATTGGTCAAAAAGGAATATCACTGAATGATTTTAAATGGTCCCAATAACAGTTTGTCACAATAAAATTAATATGGTAGTGATTCTGATTAAACTAGTATTGCAGATAGCAAGCAGTTATGTCTTTGGTAATATGAAAGCATGGTGGAAATGTTCAGATTCCTTTAGATCAGTAAATTTTTACATTATTTCAAAACATCCTACATGTAAGTGCTTAATGTAAGGATTTATGTGTTATACTGGGAACTAGGGTATTGTATTTAAGGTCCTCTAACATGACCTGCGAACAAGACACACTTCATAAACTACAGTTCCCAGAAAACATTGCATTAACATCTGGTTTTGCCAGTTCTTCATTTTGACTGACAGAATGGTGACTGCCAGCAATTTTCTCTAGGGTCATGAGAGAATGAAAGCAATAGCAATACAAAGTGAGGAAAAGACACATCTTGCACATATTTAGGTGGGATGGGCAACTTAGTGTGATCTAGCTGTATTCTTAAAAAAACACTGCTTTAATTTAAAAAAAAAAATACAAGTTTCTTATTCTTTCTGTTGCACGGTCATCTGACTGCAGAAATAAATGTACTTTCAACTGGGTTCAGTCAGCCTTTATGATAGCTGTATTCTATAAGAATGTGGAGGAAAACTGTTAATAACCCCTTTCTTCATTTCACTTGCCTCATTAATATGGTGGCAACATATTGCATATATTGGTTCAGGAACAGCAACAACTTACTTGCTCACTGGATCAATAGGAGACAAGCATATTTCACCAGTGATATTCTAAACATCTCTAGGAAGGAAGGCCTAAACTAAATTGCTATAATAGAATCCCTTATGGCTTAAGTTTGAATGAGGCCTGGTGGGACCATGGTTGGGAATCATAACAGTGCTAGGATGTGGTGACAAGGAGTTCCATAGAGAAAAGAGGAAACAGATACAAGCAAAGAAGGCCCAGACATCTTAATCGGGTATTACCACAAAGGCTACAAAAGTAAATAGCATGCAGAGTCATATAGTATTCAGAACATAATGGCATTAACACAAGGGTCTGTAAGTGTGCAAAGTTACCAATTCGTAAAAAATACATCTGTCTATTCACAAACTAAGCTGTTTGTGTGGTGGGGAGAGTGGTGGAACCATTAGACTCTAGTATGAAGTAAGACGTGAAGTTGGGATACTTGCTAGGCACCATGGATTGAACTACAGTATAACCTCATTTATCCAAATGTGCTCTGGGACAATACAGTTGTTTGGATGAATGGGGTTTTGGATAAGTGATGGAACTTTACAATTACGTGAATTAAGCTGGGTGACACATAACCATTTTGGATAAGTGTGAGTTTTGGATAATTGAGGTTTGGATAACTTTGATTACTATATTCAGTTTGGAGGCACTAGACTTCAAGAAGTGAACTAGAAGGTTGAGTTGTTTTATATGTTTATTGGTATGAAAAGGCCAAATAAGCAAAATTAATTTTCAAAGGCTTTCTAAGGCATGGGCTATAGTGAATCACATTATATGTAGCAAAGAGTGACATATGGGACAAGGACGGGGATCCCAGTGTCAAATACATATCAGTCTGTAGCACTGTGTAGTTGCATCATGGTCAGAGATACATCATGGAGCAAATAAAAGAGCAGCTAACATCCCTTTTACTCCATGGCAGTTGAACCGTACCATAGTTATGCCTATTGGAGGGAGTAAATTTGCGAGGTTGAAAACTGTTTGGGGTGAGAATTTTATTAAATAATTATCCTAAAAGGCAGGGCTCCAAACTCCTGATACAGAGCCAAACCACTATCTGTGCCCACACACTAAACACTGCATTTTGATTATGTGACTAGGGAACAGGGCTGCAGTCGTCTTAAATAAGACTTGAATCAAGGAGACTGTCAAAATATAAGATCTATTGTATAAACCTTGAACACCACTGTACATGTGTGGTGGTAGTATATAAACAAAGATTTACTCCCACACATGAACAGTTGCCTAAAAAGTTTAGGTATCTTATGTTTTCAAAGCCCCCCCCCCCACCACCACAATGGATTCAGCTCTTATTCTGATAAAACTCTGCAAACTCTTCCCCACTTTGCATCACCATAAAGCTGCTTTAGGGGTGAGGCTACAGAGGTTTTCAGGGTCTCAGCTGACAATCTAAAGTTAAGAGCCTTGCTCATTAAGGTAATTATTTAATTAAACACTTGTCTAAACAATTCCCGACCTGGCTAATCTAGTGTATCAAGCAGGCAGCTACTTGGTAAGAGATGTCTGTCCAAGGGTTGTCGGCAGTTCATTAAGCTACACACAAGCATGCTAGTGGGGGTTATTCCTGATACTTTCCACTAACATCTGTACCAGTATTGTAGTGATAGAAATAGTACTAAAAAATGTTTTTTGCAGCCAGTTTTTAGGCTGCATTATTACTGTATATTTTCATATGACAATCAAATAGAAGAACTGAGATTTTCAATGATATAGACTCAGCACTCATGTCCAGCCAGTATTTCAGATGTGTGCTATGTGCAGGCAAATGCATTGGGATGCTTGCAAAATATTTACAAACATCTTGATGTATTTGTGACACTCATTTTTATGGCAAAAAGAATTATGCATGTATCCAATTTAGATGCATGGGTGATTTTTAGGATGCAAGTTGCAGTAATTGAACCCAGAAGATAGACCATCTTGAACTTGGTTTAACAGTCTGAGTGGATGCTGGGTGGCCACTTTTGTAAAATGTATGCAGCTTCTGAAAATCTCATCCAAAGCCTTTAATGGACAAAAATGGCAGACACACTATACATGGAAATGTAAGAGTCTCAAAGAAGCCTATCACCTTCTACAGGTCTTACATATACAACACCCCATTATAGTGTTCAGTTAGTATAGCGTTGTTAGAATAGCATGATGAAAAACAACAGGGTCAGAACAGCGAATGTGTTAACAGCTACAGGGTTAATGTAGCGAAAGAGATTTACTGCTGACCCTGTAGCTGTTGTCACATATGAGGAGAGGAGAAGGGGGTAAGGTGAGCGGTGTCTTGCCAAGCTGCTCCTATGGTGTAGGGGGCTGAGAGCAGGAGCAGCTATGGCAGCTGAGGATCAGGAAACCAGAGTTCTGTTCTTAGTCTCCCAACTGTAGTGTATTTTTGTGTTCACCCCTCCCACACATCTATTGTTTTTTTTTTGTCCCCCCAATGTCTTCCTTTTCCGTGAGTTTTACCCCACACAGAGTTGATTATATTTAAGTTGGGGGGGTAGATGGCATAGCCCCCCACTTACATACAATTCATCTGATTTGTTGTTTTCCACAAGGCAGCACTTGCTGATATTACTGAGCACTAGCCTTGCTTTAGCTCTGTTTCTCTGCGCAGTTTTGGACCGCATTATTTTTGTTTAGCTAATTTGACCAGGAACCTCCCATTATCAATCAGTTTGCAGGATATGTGCTTATATGGCAGACAGTTACTCCATGAGAAAGCACTGAGCAAGTTATAGCAGATTATGGCCACTCTGACCCCTAGTGGGATCTAATCCTGAGCCTGATCTGGTCTAGTGTAAGGCACAAGTTTTTGATCTTTAATGGAAATATATTAGAAGTATGGGCATATGTGAAGTCTGTTGAACACACCCAACATATTGTTTGATGTGTTTTTTTTTCCATCAGTACTTTGTGCTCCCTTGCCCACGACCATCCCTTTTCTAAATGCTTCCCCCCCAGCATCACACCACCCATTCTGGGCCTTACCCTTTTGTCTTCATGGCAAGGTGTTCTCGATCATCGGTGCATGGTCGGGAGTACCATTGTTATCCTCTGCCATAGGGGCTTTTCTTCCATTTTCTCTTCCCCTATTGCCTCCGCAGCCATCCATGTGCAATGGCAGAATGGGCAAGCTCTGCCTCCTTGGAGACGTCCTGAAACACCTGTGTTAGCTGGCTATGTGTGCCTGAAGCTGCACTACCACTTGGACACCTCCAGGTGGTAGGCAAGCAGCGGGTCACACAACCCCCCTCCCCATGCTCAATCCTCCCTCCCCCAGTCAGCCCCTGAATGACCTGGCTCCATTCCCAAGCTCGGGTCACCAGTGTGGCAGGAAGAAAGGCTCCAGTGCCTCAGCCCTCCATGCCACTGGGCCAGCGTCATGTGTTGATATTTTTTTTGTATTATTTCTTTACTGTATTTCATATTATATACACACACACACAAACAAATGTGTACAAAGTACAGACAGGTATGCATACATCCAAGCTTGGAGATAAATGCAGGGAAAAGGAATCAATGATCTCTTTCACTTAAGTTGCCCTTCTAGTGTGACATTTATTTACCATGGATATACTCACTGCATTCATTTTCTGCACCAGAGTGTCCAGGAATGTATCCTATGGAGATTTAAAACCAATCTGCTGATGCTACTTTTCATCACACTACCTAGACATATATTGCATTTCCATGTCATTGTATACCTTAGAAAAAGGCAAACAGCCAAGATTGGTGTGAAGGTATAGATGCGAACAAAGTAGTACTATACACAGAGGATAGAAAAGGAAGTAGAAAAACAGAAGAAAAAATAACTTAATTCTGCCATTAGTAATCTAACCTTCATACGTTCTTTCTTTGGGTACTTGTTCCTTCGACTTAATATCAGTTGTAAGTGTGGGATTCATTCTTCCCTCTAATAATACTATGAATCCTGGTTTCCAGGGTGTCTCTCCTGACTATAGTATTCTTGCCACTAAGCCAGTACAGGATCCATGGAGCATTTAAATTTCACCCAGTGTAAGAGATGCCAGTAAATCTGCCCATTCACTGGAACATTTTTCTTCCTTGCCTCTCACTGCATATGTGAGCCTGTCCATGGCTAATGTGGATAGCGATAGGGTCTTCCACATCTAGGGGGTAGGTATCGTCCCAGAAACCCATGTATTTAAGATTTTTCTGTCTGGCCACTGATAGCATAATTCTCACCCATCTGGGATAAAGGTCCCATTTTTTTTCCTTCTCCCACTTCAAGACCAAACAAGAGTGAGACAGGTGAAAAGGCCACTGCCCTTTCCCATATCCTAGAGACCTCTGCAGTAACCTTTTACAAGACACTGGTTAGGCCCCATCTGGAGTACCGCATGCAGTACTGGAGGCCACACCTTCACAAGGACATTAACCAAATTGAGGCAGTCCAGAGAAGGGCAACCAAAATGGTGCAGGGACTGCATCAGAAGACACACGAGGACAGATTAATGGAGCTCAATATGTATACCCTTGAGCAAAGGAGGGAGAGAGGTGATATGATCGAAACATTCAAACACCTTAAGGCCATTAACAAGGTGAAAGAGTCTAACATGTTTAAATATAAGAAAAATAGCAGGATAAGAGGACACAACATGAGACTAGAGGTTGGCCGATTAAGGGGGAATGTGAGGAAATTCTTTTTCATAGAAAGGGTGGTGGATGCATGGAACAGCCTACCTCATGAAGTGGTGGCTATGAATACAGTGCAGGGCTTCAAACAGGCATGGGATAGGCATAAGGGAGCAATAAAGATGAGTATGAATAGATAGGCCACTGACAGAGCAAAGGCCGATGGCACATTTATAAGGTAGAAAAAGAAATGGGCAGACTGGATGGGCCTTGCGGTCCTTATCTGCCATCAACGTCTATGTTTCTATGTTTCTATGTTACCTCCAGTATGGCTGGAGCCCTGGGCATGACCAGAAATAATGGAAAATGGTGCCCTTGGCAACTGTGCATCTCCCACATCTATCTGAAATTCCTGGGTGAAATTTGTGTACCATACTTGGAGGATAGTATAGTTGGTGGACAAATTTAAATTGGATTACTTTAAATCTGTTACATAAAAGCAGTCCCATATGCGATGCCACTATGGTATTCCAATTCTCATCACTTATGCTCAATCCCAGATCTGTTTTCCACTGAGATCTAGTTTTACCTGACTGATCACAAAAGCATTTCCTAGCAATCTTTACCACTCTCCCTATTAGGCCTTTCTCTTGGACCCTTGCACTCAGGATTTCTTGTTCAATCTTATTTAGGCTAGAGTTTTCTCTGGGAACCCTGGTTAAGATGTTCACATAATTTCTAATCTGCAAATATCTAAATAGGTGGCATTTGGGTATTTCAAGATTGACTCTTAGCTCTTCAAAAGTCTTCATACCATTCCTGTCAAGTAGGTCCCCAATACAGCGTATACCCCTCTTTTCCCATAATGCCAGCCCAGGGTCTTCCAACCCTGGCAGGAATCCTGGATTTCTAGCCACTGGAACCAGTAATGTGTGGTCTCCCATAGATCCCCTCCATCTCTTGATATCCTCCCAGGCATTCAGCACAGAGGTTACCATTGGGTTCGGGTTCAGAAATTGTCTATACACCCTGCTACCTGACTTGGACAAGTATGCCAGCAGTCTCCCTGGGCATTCCACCTCCATTAAGTCTAGCCATGATGCAGCTTCTCCCCTGTTTGTCCAATTGTCAAGGTATCTGTGCTGGAGTGCTAGGTAGTAGCTCTTGATATCAGGGAACTCAAGCCCTCCTTTTCCCTTTGAAGCCTTCAATCTATGTAGCTTCATCCTGGACCTCTTCCCTCCCCAAATAAAGTTTGCAAACCCTTTCTCTAACCTTTTAGTATTCCTTCTTGTGGGGCAGATTGGAATCATTTGCATGGGGTAAAGTAGTCTGGGGAGAATATTCATCTGTATTAAATTGATACATCCTATCCACAAAATGGGAAGGGCCCCCCACCTGGAGAGGTCTGCTAAAATTGTATTAAAAAGGGGTGCAAAGTTCCACCCATACAGCTTGTTAATAGATTTGCCTACTCAAATCCCCAAATAGGTGACGTTATCCTTTACTTTTTTAAGGCCCCATGTATGGTCTGGTATACCCTTTGTCTCCATACCTAAGAATAATATTTCTGACTTGGAGAGATTGAGCTTATAACCAGAGAACCTGGCAAAGTCATTAATAACATTCAGGAGGGCAGGGACCTATTCCCCTGGTTGTGTGGCAAATAACAGCAGGTCATCTGCGTATAATGCCAGGCAATGCTGCCCCCCCCCAGTTCCCGGAATCCTATGTATATCTGTAGCAGCCCTGATCTTAATAGCTAGTGACTCTATTGCCAATGCAAACAAAAGAGAGGATAGGAGGCACCCCTGTCTAGTACCTCTAAATAACTCAGATTCATCAGACAGCACCCCATTCACCAGAACCCTTGCTCTGGGTTTCCTATATAGTATTTTCACCAGTTCTACAAATCCATCTCCAAGTCCAAACCTGCACATTGCTACAAACAAATAGTTCCACTCTATGGGATCAAAAGCTTTCTCAGCATCCACAGTCAGAACGCATGCCAATCTGGGTTCCATGTGTCCCAACAAACCACATTCAATAATCTTCTCATGTTATGGTAAAATAGTCTACCCTTCACAAATCCTGTCTGATCTGGGTGGACCACCTCTGGTAAAACCTGTTCAAGTCTTAGGGCCAGGACCTTAGCTAAATTTTGCAATTACAGTTGAGCAGGGAGATGGGTCTATAGGAGGTGCTATCTGTTCCATCCTTTCCAGGCTTTGGTATCACAGTGATATAAGCTTCCAGACATGTTTTGGGGATCCCCCCTCCTCTCTGGCCTCCTGTTCCAGTTCACACAGTGGACCAGCTAAGTCCTCTCGGAGGGTCTTATAGTATTCAATTCTGAAGCCATCTGGGGCCACTGCCTTCCCTGATTTGAGGCTCCCTATAGCTTTTGTAACCTCTAACATAGTAACCCTCACCCCTAACATCTCTCTTTGGGTCTCACTCAGGCTGTGGAGCTGCACACTGTCCAGGAATGCCTGTGCTAAATCCTGTGTGCCATTAAATTCTGCTTGGCACAGCTTGCTATAAAACTTTTGAAAACTCTCCCTGAGGTCAAGGCTGTCCCTTACCAATTGTCACTGGTGATTCATTATTGTGAGAATCTTGTGCAAGACCCTACCTCGCTTCATTAGTTTTACCAGTAATGGCATGGTTTATTTCCCCATTCATATGTTTTTTGTCTCTAGCTCTGGTTTCCCATATTATGCATTCATTTAATGCCTTCCTGCCTGCCTTTAGTTGCTGTTTGTCCTCACTCCGCCCTTTCTCAGCCACTTTTCTTTCTAACTCTCTCACTGTCTCTTCCAGCTCTTCTACTTTCTGATGCTTCTCCCTTTTATTTTTAACTGTATAGCTTATAATCACACCTCTCATATAAGCTTTACCAGCCTTCCACAACGTGGAAGCCAGTTCCACCGTTCCTGTATTTGTAGCTATATAGCTCTCCCACTGATCTTTGAAGTATGTCTTAAAATCCTCCTTGGCCAGCAGATGTATGGGAAATCACCAGGACTCCCTATGGGGCTCACACTCTTGCATTTTTATTTTTAATTGTACCACAGCATGATCTGAGACACCTATCCAGCCATGTGAAACTGTCACCACTTTCTCATATAAAGTACATGGGATATGTAGTCCAACCTGGACCAAGTGTCATGTGGTAGTGAGTAAAATGTGTTCTCTCTGGCCCCTGGGTTCGCCTCTCTCCAACTATCTATCAGGTCCAGATCCAACAGGCCCATAACCCATGCTTTGGTAGCCCTATTAGTTCGCTTTCTATTGCCTGAGTAGTCCACAGACTCATCCATGATACAGTTAAAATTGTCTCCTAGGATCAGATTGAGGAACTGCTCCCTATGCATTATATCCATTAGGGATTGGTAAAAACTGGGTTCAAACACAGATGGCGCATATATTGGCACTTTGGTAGTTCTGGACAAAAGAAGGCGGGTTGCCCATCATGATTGTCCTCCACATACATGGAACATTAACCCAGTCCCTACCCAAACATCCACGTGTCTAGTTTATTTTTGAAAGTTAAAATATTTGTTGAGTCAACTATATCCTGTGGTAAAGTGTTCCACAATCTCGGAGTTCTAATTGTAAAATAGTTAATTCTTTTATTGCTTTTGGCCCTCATCACCTCTAGCTGTTTATTATGAAGTCTAGCGACAGTTTTTCTAGTAGAATATTTGATACCACATAATTTCATTTGCTCCTGGTTCCCAAGAATTTTAAACAGTTGTAATAAGTCACCTCTGGTACGTCTTTGTGTCTATGTATGTAGTGCTGTTTTATTTAGTCGAGAGTTGTAGTCAAAGTAGTTAAGTGTGGGATTTGCTTTGTGGCTCTGCGTTGTATGTGTTCAATTCTATTTATATCTGATTTAAGATGAGGGTTCCAAAAGGGTGAACCATAATCCTAAAGGGGCCTTATGTGAGATCTGTAAAGGGACAAAAGACAATGTTCAGATCTAGTCACAAATGTTTTTGAGATTCTACGAAGTAATGCATTTGTTTGATTCGATATTTTGGTACAGTGAGTTGAAGAGGTTAGTTTGTCATTGATTACTATCCCTAAGTCTTTTTCTGCTTGTGATGTTCTAATAATAGTTTTGTTTAGATAGTATGTTTGGACTGGATTATTTTTTCCAAGGTGTAATACTGCACATTTAGACAAGTTGAAGTACATTTTATTTGTTGATGCCCAATTTTCTACTAAGATTAAATCTGCTTGAAGTCCGTGTTCATTACTAGGATTGATAGCCACTCCCCCAAGTTTAGTGTCATCAGCAAATTTTACCATTATATTACTGGGTGAGATAGTCATGTCACTTATGACAAATGTGAGCACCTGCTCCCCTATAGCTCCTGAAACAAAAATGTATCTGCCCCCCACATTGTCCTTTACAATCTGGGTTACTTGAAAGGTAAAGTTTCTATGGAACAGGATAGCTACCCCTCGCTTGTAGGAGGTGTATGATGCTGCATAACATGCACTTACCCATTCTCCGACCAACTTAGAGTGCTCTTTAGATGTGAGATGCGTCTCCTGTAATAATGCAACTTGTACTACTTTTTTCTTTAAAGCTGTAAGGGCTTTTTCCCTTTTGATTGGGGAAGAAAACCTCTTCACATTCCAGGATGCAATGGTTTCCCCTCTAGAACTAGCCATGAGGACAGAGTAAAACATTTCTTAGAGCTATACCCCTTCCCTTCCATTTCGTATTCACCCCTAACGTAGCACCCTTTAAACGCATGAGATCTATGGCAGAATGAAAAAGTTTATTTATTTTTATTTATTTTATTTATTAAATTCTCAGATTGACAATACCTCTGAGCACAGTAAAGCTCATTTACAAAGGTTCCACACCATAGTTAGGGAGGGTAAAACAAAACAGGGATCAAACTAACACATGAGGGTAAAAAACTGGGACAAATTCAAGGCTAACAACAAATCAGCATGATAAAAAATTATAAATACAAATGTAAATAGGAGTAAAAGTCACATTTGATGCAGTAGATAGATAGAGGAGGGGAACTAGAGGCAGATGAAATGGGGGGTCAGAGAAGAAGTGAGGGGGGCAGCCACTGGTTTGTCAAGAGATGGCAAGTGGCAGGGGGAATGGGGAGAGTTAAAGGTGGGGAAGGATGAGAGGAGCAATGAGCCTGAGGAGGGGAGTACAAGCTAGCAGTAGGACAGAATGAGGATGAAACGAAATTTGGTTCAGTAGGGCAAAGCAGTTCTCAACTTATACAGTCGCAAGAGCTCTGTAACAGGATATGTTTGTGCAGAAGGCGTTTAAACTTGGACATCCCAGTCTGACTTGTTAGAGCATGGCCAAGGCCATTTATCCAGATAGGGGCTCTGTAAAGGAAAGATTGTTGGCACTGTGTAGTTCAGAACCTTGGTACTTGTAGAAGCTCAGTGACCAAAGCCCGGGTATGTCGGACCTTGTGGGCTCTGGGTAGAAGGCAGGAGATTCTGGCAGGTAGATCTCCACTGAGCACTTTCATTGCTAGTATACAAGAGTGATACTTGATCTAACCTTGTAGATTGAGCCAGCCAGCTTCTGCGTAAAGATCACATGTGTGAGTGAAACGGTCTGAATTCGTGATAAGCCTACAAACTTTGTTAAGTGTTAAGTTCAGCCTTTTTAGAGATGTGGGGGTGGCTGCACCATATATTGCTAGGCCACAGTCGATGGCGGACATCACTGAACTGTTAACTGCCAGTCTAAGTGCTTCTGGGGTTAGGTTCCTTCTATGCCTAAATAGCAGGCCTAGTTTCCCATTCTCAGACTTAGCAATGGTCACAATGTGGGATACATAGGAGAGACAGCTGTGTAAGGTTATTCCGAGATATTTGAATTGTTGGACTTGTTCAAGAGGTACTCTAAGGTTGTTTTTTATTAGCAAAGCATGCAACTTTTGCTTATGTTGGGGAGAGAAGAACAGCAGAAGCTTAGTTTTTTTTATAGTTCAGGACAAGTTTGTGCATAAAGAACCATTTCTCAACTTCAAGGAAGCATGTTTGTAGATTGTCCTCAAGCACAGTGGGGTCAGTGTTGCTTGTAGATGATGACATTGTCAGCATAGAGGAGAGTCCTAAGTTGACAGGCTTTGGGTAGGTTGTTTAGGAAGATACTAAACAAGAGAGGGCCAAGGATGGACCCTTGAGGGACACCAGATTTGACGGATTGTAGTTCAGAGATGATATTAGATATTTTTACCCACTGAGACCTATCAGCAAGGTAGCTTCCAAACCATTTCAGTGGGTTTTGAGAGATACCAACTAAGGCAAGTTGAGTAAGAAACAGGTTGTGATTCACGGTGTCGAAAGCTTTCGTAAGGTCGAAGATAGCAGCACCAACAATCTTGTTATCGTCGAAGGACTGATGTATGTAGCTGGCAAATTCAAGTAAAGCTGTAGTAGTGCTATGTTTCATCCTGAAACCATGTTCACCATTTATCACATAACAGTAAACGTAGGCACCAAATATGCCCAGATAACAAAAACACACTTAACCCAACAGATTTACCCCCCCACCTCCAACAAGATTTTGTGTGCAACATTTCAGTATCTCAGAATTTCCTAACTGAAATATGTAGTAACCCTTCCTCCAATTAGCTCCTTGCAAATCTTATCTCTATTCCTCCATCACCCCCCTTCCTCCACATTACTTATCCCTCACACAAGCATCTTTTACATCATAACATTAATCGTCCCATAGGTGAAACTGTGGGCTCCTTCCATGAAAAAAAAAGGTTTTGCTGTATATTTGTTTCATCTCAACCCTAGTTCTACATAGATCTGAAGCAGAGTTCCCCTGAGTACAGTGGCATTTCTCCCGTTTACACTACCCCATGATAATTACCACCCCTCTTTTAGTCCTCTCATTCCACAAAATGTTTCCCCTACCCATCAACTCTACACCTTTCATTTTCTCTATCCCCAGGCCCAGAGTCAAAGGGAGAAAGCAGGTCCACACACTCAGATAAATTCACATGTCACCCCCCACTGACCTGCACCATCGCATGTCCTCAAACTGCGATCTCTGGTCCATTCTTCTTCCCCAGCCTTCCGTGCTCATATTCCAGAGGGATATCCTTGCTCAACCATGGTAGGCCACAACAGCATAGTTCCAAGCAATACTACCATATTGTCTGTTCTGCTTCAGAAAGTGTCAGGGGAAATCCAGGGCATCATAGTGGCCACTTCGGAGTGACTGGGACAACCACAAAAGCAGGTCCTACAAGCAGGCTAACAGTCATGTACATATATTTCTGTACTTCCCTAGCTTTCCTGTATATCACATAGTCCACTGGATGTCCATGGGTAGTTGAAACAGGTCCCACTCCCTCGGGTACTGGATCTGTGGTTTGCATGCCAAAAATTAACTAGTGAGCAGAGAATCAAGAAAAGTCAGTGAGCTTTCACTTTTGAGCATGCTTTCTGTCCCAATCCTCAATAAAGCGCTTCTGCTTCTCTGGCTCCCAAAATGAATAACTGGTACCTTCTGATTTGATTCTCACCACTGCAGGGAAAGCCATATAAAATTCAACTCCCCTTTCCCTCAACAGGTCTATGCAGGGGTTAAATTGCTGTCACTTCTTCTGCACTCTAGAGGAGAGATCCTGGTGGATAGTTAACTTAGCTCCTTTATATATCCGCTCTGTTTTTGCTCTATAGGCTGCCATTATTGTTTGGCAATCTACAAAATTATGCATACAAAAAATTATTCATTGAGGTGGCTGGTCTGTAGGAGGCCTAGGCGCTAGGGCATGGTGAGCGCACTCTATTTTTCAGCCTCCTGCTCTTTACTTCTAGGCCTAGCAATTTTGGGAGTTCCTCGGTGCAAAATTATAGCACATTTTTCCCCTCCATACCTTCGGGGAGGCCCCGGAGTCACATATTGCTGTATCAATTATAATTTCCTTGTAGTCCAGTGAATCTTGCAGGTCCTCCATTTCCCGCTCTAGCTGTGCCATCCGCTCTGCACTGGGTATGCCGTTTCTTCCAGGTCTGAAGCTCACTAATGCAGCTCATGCAGGTATTTCATTTATTGGGACAATTCAGAGGTAAGAGTCTCAATTTTATCCTCAAACTGGTCCAATTGCATGCTCAGGCCTTTGAACACTTGTTCTGCTACTGTCTTCCCCAGCAGTACTAGTTCAGCAGCCAACAGGGATATAGGGCATAAGCTGCTTGATGCCATGCTTTCCTGTTACTTGTTTTTTTTTTTTTTTGCTGATTTTGCCATTTGATGAGGTGTTTTTGTTGAAGCCAAGTAGTCATCCATTTCTATGACTTCTTATCTACCAATATAGCCACACAGAAACTCTAACTTTTTATTGGAAATGTATTTATTTTCTGTAGTAATAAGGAGTTCCAGAGGTTGTGTCTGTTCTTATCTTCTGCTCATTAGTGCCCCCTCATGAATTGATTTTTAATAGTCATATTTTTTTTTTGTTTAGTGGCCTTTATTAAAGCTGCCTTCCCCCCACAAAAAAAAATGTATTCTTTAATTACCTCTGACTTCCACAACCCAGTGACATGAATTGAGCAGATGCTTACAATGAAGTTTTCCATGCAGTGCTTTGGCTCAACTGATGTCACTGTCTTCTGGAAATTATAAGTAATTAAAAAATTAGTATTGTGTCAGAAAAAGTTAGCAGGGACCTTATATAAGGATAAGAAAGGGACAATTTAAAAATAAATAAACACAAAAAGCAATGCATTGGTTGTACTAATCAAACTTCTTCACACATTCCCAAATTTCCACTCATTAAAAATTATTCAAACAAACTTTATGTTCTCTTTAATAATTTTTAGAAACTGTGAGTTTTTTTTGTAAATTGTTTAAATAGAAACATAATTTGTCTGTAGAAAAGAACTGCTGGACCACCCAGTCTTGTCAAGTTATTCCCTGCCTATTCTGTCTCAGCAGACCCTAACTGGCCTCTGCCGCCCCCCTTTAATTTACCGGTGTTCCCCTATGCATATCCCATCCATATTTGAAACCTTCCACTGTTTTTGCCCTGACTGCATTGACTGACAGGTTGTTCCAGGTCTCCACTATTTTTTTCAGTGAAGTATTATTTTCTCACATCCTTCAAAAATGTCCTTTCCTTCTAGCTTCATTGCATGCCTTCTTGTTCTGTTGCACATCTTCATTTGAAACAGGCTTCCCACCTGTACATTGTTCACCTGCATAAGGTACTTTAAGGTCTCTATCATGTTCTTCTCTCTCTTGTCTCATCTGGGGTGTACATGTTGAGGTCCCTCAGTCTCTCCTCATGCAATTTCTCATACAACTCATGCACCATTTAAGTCGCCCTCCTCTGGACTGCCTCTACCCTCTCTATGTCTTTTCTGCTATGCAGCCTTCAGAACTGAACACAATATTCCAGGTGTGGTGTCATCAGTGATCTATACAGTGGTAATATCACCTCCCTCCTTCTGCTTGTGATACCTCTCCCGGTGTATCCCAGCATCCCACTCGTCTTGCCCACTGCCTTGTCTCCCTGCCCTGGGGTTTAGATATTATAACCCCAAGATTTTTTTTCTGCTTAGTGACCAACAGTACCTCCCCCACCCCTTTTTTATACTCAGGTCCTGGGTTTTTATGCCCCAGCTGCATGATTTTGCACTTTTTGGCATTGATCCCCAAGTGATATAACCTTAACCACTCCTCAAGTTTTCTAAGGTCCCTTCACATTTTCTCTACCTCCTCCTGAGTATGCATTCTATTACAGATCTTGGTGTCATCTTCAGAAAGTCATACTGTACCTTCCTCCATTCAAGATCTTCAGAGATGTCACTTATAAAGTTATTGAACAGGACCAGTCCCAATATTGAATCCTGTGGCACCCTGTTTATCACTCTCCTCTCACTAGAGTGAAAGCCATTTACCACCACTTTCTGCCCCTATCCATTAACCAGCTTTTTACCAAAGCTTTCAACTTTGGCTCCTACCCCTAGACTGTACAATTTCTTACCATTATCATATGTGATACAGTGTCTGAAGGCTTTGCTGAAGTCCAAATTGACCACATCCTCTGCCCTTCCTTGAACAATCTCCCTGGCCACCCAGTCAATTAAATCAATCAGATTTGTCTAGCATGCCCTTCCATTCATGAATCCATGCTGTCATTGGTCTTGCACTCCCTTGGATTCAAGATATTCCACCGGCCTTTCTTTTGACAGGATTTCGATTAATTTACTGACAACATATGTAAGACTGACTGGTCAGTGGTCAGAAGTCTGCTCCCTGCTGTCACTTTTATGGAATGGAACTACAACAGCTCTCATCCAGTCCCCAGGAACCTCCACTGTTTCCAGAGATATGTTGAATAAGGCTGTCAGTGGTGCAGAACCCCCCGACTCACTGTTTAGGACAAGGATGACACCAAGTAGCAAACAGTGTCCCTTAGTCTGCCTGGGTTCAGTCAGAGGAAAAGAGGCAAGAGAGTTATCCTTTGGTGTGCTGCAGGTCCCCATATGGTTCAGTGGAGCATGATATCCAGGTGGTCAGTGAAAATATGACAGCAAACAAATCTGAATCATTGGTGATCCTTGGGACTTCTAACTCCCATGCATAGACTGTTTTTTTGAGAGGGCTATTCACAGGGCTGAGACCAAATTCCTGTCCCCTTCAAGGACTGCTTCCTAGAAGACCATGTCCAACAAGGTACTCAGGTTTAGACCATTCTTGACCTTCTTTTCAGTAGTAGAGGGGGGTTATCTCTAGTGTAGAAAAAAAATAACAAAATGGGTTATTTGATACCTTTAATTTGATCAAGAAATTCACAGAATGTTGTAAACTTTTGAACTACACAAAGTGTTTCATCAGAAAAAAAATGGTAACTATACAAGGAAATCACTAAAAGTACAGTACACAGAGCAGAACTGGTAACAAAAAAAAAAACAAAAAAAAACTTTTACACATGGGTGTGACAATTCTGTTGCTACATAAGGAATGTCCAACATAAACCATTACTACCTATACCTGATGCATGGCTGGCTATCACCGTAGGCCCATCATGACTACCTTGTGGGTACCCTTATTAAAAAGTCTCTTCAGGATAGAGAGAACACCCCCTTTCAAGCCTTCTCAGTCTTTGCACTGGCATGTGGAATCTCAGATCCTCCTCTCAATGTCTCATTAAACATCCCCAGACTGCAACTGAGATGGGTCAGAATGCCAGCCTCATTTCACTAAATAGGCACTCTCCCCATCTTCACATCACATTTAAAATATGATCATTTAATCACTACGGTATGCAAGTTCCCCACCTGACCAGGGAAGGGGTAATCCTTTACCCTGCCCTAGTCCACTGGTAATGTTTCTGAAGCATTTGCTTATTTAGCTGATTTATTGTCTAATAATTTGGAACATGTTACTATATATTATCTGCTTAACCTCCTAACCAGCCAGGTAGCTACTGATCTATCCTGTAATCCTTTTCTATGCCTAGCCTGAGCTTCAAACTGTGGGCTCAGCTGTACATTGTAAATTACTGCATCATTGGCCGCAGTCGTTAACTGGGGGCCCTACTGCTTTTTGTCATACATTGCATTCACTGTACTCTTGCATCATTTCTACTTGTACAAATTGTTTGTATAATTGTCCTGACTGTACTGATGTACCATCTTGATCTGTATGTTGCCTTGACTTGATGGTATTTGCCATCTCAAAATAGCCAAGGTCGTACCTGAAAACAATCTCTTGGACCAGTGTACCTATGTGGTCATCAAATAAATAAATAAATAAATGAATACATACATACGTTAATTAAGTAAATAAAGTGTTTACTGCAGGGCTTCTGGTGGGGTCGACTCACTGGGAGGGCCCACGGCATTAGATGTAGCCATAATGTAGACATGGAAATCATATCTGCCCTGGTAGTGACTACCTGGCAAAGATCAATCCAGATAAGTCCAAAGGGGTTGATGAGACACACCCCAGGTCCATAATGGAACTAATGGAACATGTGGCAGTGTCATTTGCAATACTCTTTCAGAAGATTCTCTGGACTGTTATAGGACCAAAGGACTGGAAATTTGCTTATGCAGTCCCCTTCATTTAGAAGGGGCAAGGTCAGAATCAGGCAACTACATGCTGGTAAGACTGACATCAGTGCATTTCTGGGCAACTTCATGGAGACCATTTTCAAGAAAAGAATAAGGAGCACATGGTTCTTGCCCACCTCTCAGGATGGTTGTACAGTATGATGGGAGGATCATGCCAAACCAACATGAACACTTTCTTTGAATGAGTGACAGATGTCTGATACAGCTTGCCAGAGGAGACAGTGTGATGAAGACTGTGGGGCACTTCAAGCATGTGTGGGTAGGCACAGGGGCATATTAGGTAGAAGAACAGTGGGAGGGGGTGGCACTTATGAGTAACCAGGGTCAGTGGTGATAGAATTGGCAGGGACAAGGGACAGATTAGATGGGCCTAAAGTGTGTGTGCTGGGACATGATCCAGTGATGCTGTGCCAAGATAACTTCACTGGTCAAGGTCTAAGTTCACCAATGAGCTTTACCATTTTTTCTTGCCATTGTATAATCATAATTCATATACTGCACTCAAAGATCTACTCTGTGACTCATTAGCCAGTGGTACTGAGATCATGGGCTATCTGCTGATGATGTATCAGACCATAATCTCTATTACAAATGTTGCAAGGAATGTTGGAAGTAACTCTCCGTACCATTAGTGTGTAGACAGTTTCCAGTAAGGGTGAGTAAATGTGGAAATTGACAACTTCCATCTGGCTTCAGTTTGGACCCCCCCATCTGGTTTGGTTTCAACACTTTGGCTTAAGACACCTCAGGTCCTTGATATTGTGGTTTTGCTGCCTACAAAAAGATGTAAGTGGTACCTCCACCACCACCCACACTAGTAGGTTTAGAAAAACTCTGCATCTGGCACAGTGTCAGGAGCCAGAAATGTGTTGTTTTTAATAACCAAAAATTTATTGGTAGGGAAAGATGAGAGGGTTGCAAATTAATATGATTTGGCAAAGGTGAAGTCATGGTACAACCCCTAGCAACTGTGATGGAAGAATACACTGAGGCACAAATAAAGGGGGATAACTCATGTTTCAGTGTTTACTGAGGTTTCAGTTACACTAAACACACATTTTCTCTTTGGAAATGTATTACTATAAAAAGATTATTAGTTCTCTGCTACTGACAGTATTTCTACAATTTTTTTACACTGTAGTTGTGAAGAACAGAACATTTTGTAGACCAAAGATGATTTGCTATTTGCATTAGGGAGAGTCAGTAACTTTTTAATTCAGTACAGTTCCAGTTATCTGGCTGAAGGTCTCTGGTCAGTGTCATTGCTATTAATTAGACCTGCAAGAGTAACTAGTTCAGACCTGATGCAGTCTAATTTGGCAAAAAGAAAAATCTTTAAAATATGTAATGGCAACATCAAGTGTGATTATGCGTAACCATGATAGTGAGCATAGCTATTAAATAAGAGTTCCTGCTATGCTTGTAAGTCTGTATCCTCTTCCTACAAGCTGCTCACTATACACCAATGGCTTTATTCTCAAAAATATTATCCATCATCTTATGCTGGAACAATGACAATGTATAATGCAGGGCTATCACATACTGTAGCTTGCTCTGGTTGGTGTTCTGCAGTGAGTAATTTATGCAGCTGTGTATCTTACATGGAGTTCTGAGCACACTTCAAAAATAGGCAGAGGTGTATAAAGGGCTACAGTATATTGAGAACATTAGGAGTGCAACATTCCAGAAATTTGAAAAAGCAGAATTGGGAGGGGGGGGATTGTTATTGTGATGTTGGGCTATTCAGTGGCATCCAGGGACTGACACAGACCCTTGGAAAGGGTCCAGAACCATAGAAGCAGGCAGTATTTAAAATGAGCTCAGGCACACCTAAGGGCTTAAAGGACACGCCATGCTGTTTGTCATTTATTATTAGCTTATGTGTGCACTGGACCACCAGGATAATAAGATTACAAAAATGTTCTGTTTAGTGAGATCTTGAGGCAAAACATAAAACTGTTAAATTAAATGTTAATAAAATATATTTGGGGTAGGTATATGAAGGACCTAACAATGAAAATACAGTTGACTTCTTTGGGACATTGTAGAAAACAAAAAAAATATTTTTCTTTGACAATTAAACCTATACAAACAAGAGGTCAAATCTTCTTTTAGAGTAAAAAGAACGAGGAACAGCTTTTTTTTTATTCAATCTGTTTTATTCACGGTAACAACAACTGACCAGAGTTCATTTAAAGGGGCCATTCTGTTAAGGCAAAACATCTGGGGTGCAATATTCAAAAAGGTGAAAAGTACAGTGCAAACAGTAGCGCTGTGCCTTGCTGTTGCCCAGGTGTCCAAAAATGCTATAGTCAGTGGAAAAGTGACAGAATGACTATAGGGCCATGGCAGCCCAATGCTAAGCCACTTAGTGCTGGGCAGACAAGTCTCCCGAAATAGGGCACCACAATGGCTTGCACCTGCACTAAATTTCCAATATTCAAATGGGCCCATGCAAATTAGCTCATTGGGCATGCATTGCACTAAGGGGTCATTTGCATATCCATTATGGTCTCATTTGCATGGGTAGGTAGGCAACTTAGCACGGCGCAGCCCCTCACTTGCCTGGTCCAAGAGAGCTATCCCTGGTGCTAGTATCCCCCGCAGATCACCAGCCCAATGTAATAACAAACTCTTTTCCTGGTGTCCAGTTCCCCTCCTCCCACCAATGACTGGCCTGATGTCTCAAAAATGACATTGCCTGGTGCTAGTGGTATTCCCCCCACTGATTGCCACCTGATGTATGAATAAAGTCATTCCCTTTTGCTAGTGGTCGCTAACCTCACTGATCCCTGGCACAAAACATAAATGTTACAGTACACACTCATTGACAGCTCAGTCAGCTGTAGTGAAGAGCAGAGGCTGTGCTGGTCACTGGCTTGGGAGCAGGATGGGGAGAGCAGGGTGGTGGGTCACAACCTGCCGAGGTGGAGGGGTACAGGGGCCACTAGACGCCAGTGATCAAAGTTACTGTTCTGTATGGGGGATCGGAGTACAGGGGGGTGCTAGACACCAGGGAATACATGATTACACATCAGGAATGGGTGCAACTTGGGGGAGGGACCACTAGACACCAGGAAATACAAAATTACACATCAGGCATGGGTGCAGGTGGGGGGAGGGACCTTTAGTCACCAGGGAATAGATAATTACACACCCAGCATGGGTGTAGGTTGGGAGAGGGACCACTAGACACCAAGAAACACAGAATTACATATCAAGCATGAGTGCAAGTGGGAGTAGGGATCACTAGACACTAGGGAATACATAATTACACACCAGGCATGTTTGCACATGGGGGTAGGGACCACTGGACACCAGGGAAAGATTTATTTTGTACATCAGGATGAAAATCAGCAGGGGGAGGACCACTACTATAGCACCAGGGAATGAGTTTATTCATGCATCTGGCCAACAATCAGTGGGGGGGACCAATGGACACCAGGGAAAGAATTTGTTCTTAAATTGGGTAAGCCATTAGCAGGGTCACCACTAGCACCAGGGAATGACTTCTTGTTGTTCGTCAGGCTGACGACTGGGGTGGGGATCAACAGCACCAGGGAATGACTTCTTGTTGTACATCAGGCAAGTTGTTGGTGGGGGGGGCACCACTGGATGACAGAGGACTACTGTGTTGGGGGTAAGGGGGTGCCGCCAAACTTCCTCTGCCAACCACTAAGGTTGCGTGGGAGTAAGTCAAAGTTTTGATCGGCAGTATGTGCACCTCGCAAAGTAAAACAGCTTTGCATGGCATACATACTCTGAATATTGGACTGTGCCAATATTCGGGTCCCCCTTCATTTGCATTGTGCCCCCCTCTGAATATTGCCTGGGCACAAACCCTGTTTGTCCACATTAACCGGGCTTTTGAATATAGGAATTCAGCATAAAGTCTGCATTTTACAGTCAAACTGGGATTTGCCCCCCTGGCAAAGTTTTGAATATCATGCCCCTGGTGACAAGTCAACAAGTTATAGACAAATAGAGCAAGATACATTGTACATCTTACAAGGAATTGTAGGGTTACAGAGGCATAACAAAGTATTAAGTGCAAGGTAAAACCATGTTCAAATGACACAGGGATGCAGGCTCACAGACGAGGCTACCTGCACTATGCTATGCCCCTGGAATGATGGCAACAAGGTTTATGCTCAGAGGAGACTGAATAGAAACATATATTAATCTTCATTCTGGAGAACAAGGGGCAGTCAACCAGGTATACAGATTCAGACAAGTAGTTTCATGGAGTCGGGCATCTGTGATTGAAAGGGAGGGAACCAGGAACTGTACTTATGTGAGGGACCATCAGCTCTAATGTTTCATGTGGAGCACAGGGGTCCTGGACATGACTTGTGGGTAAGCCTTGAGTGCAAATAATAGGCAAACAAAATGGCCCATGGGATTCCATGGAGTGGCCATTTCATAATTAACTAATTATAGTCTATGGTTGGGTGTTTATGAGTATTGAAATCCTACACCTGAAAAAGTCCTTCTGCTGCAGTAGTGATGTTGCTACAACAGCAGAATGACTTTTCCTTCTGCTTCAGTAGCTACATCACAATACTGTACAAGTGGCCCCATCAGCGCAGTTCATAGGACAGAAAGTGGTTGAAGTATCACTTGTGGAGCTGACCAGTGGGCAGATGGCATTGAAGTGCAGGCGGCGGAGGGCAGAGACTGTTTACTGTAAACACAAAAAGTGATTCTGTGTTTTTTTCACCATACACTACATAAAATAGTGTATGTGATCCCAAATATACAACAACACTATTCTTAAACCTCATGGTTTCCATTATGACAGAGGGACTGCTCAAACTTCACTTTCAAGGTCCTCATTTTGATATCCACTCAGTGTATGAACAATGCTGTTGTATATGGGCTCTCATACACTACTCTATATGTTACAATCTTGCTACTGTACAGTAAATGGGTATTTTATCACGTCCCACTCAAATAAGGGAGCAACACCCTAGTTTATTAAACTGCATGTCACAAACAGGACACCTAACATATACAATACAAATGTCTTTGTTTTAAAAACTATCTAAAGTAAAAATACAGGTTCTATCAAAAGGCCTCTGTTTTATTCCTACCAATAAAAATGAATCCTGATCTCTTCCACTTTTTTAGAAAGCTATATTTGAAATATCATTTCTCTGTGCCTTTTGAGAATACACCCACTGTGGCAGATTTTATTTATTTATTTAGTTTTTGTTGACCGGGTAAGTGCACTAGACAAATCCTGCCTATTTTAGGCATGACCCGGGGAGGGGGATACAGAAGAATGCCAACTGACCTTGAACCAGATTAAGCTGTTGGTGGTATATTTAGTGAATGAGGGAAATTTGACCAGGACACCGGGGAAATTCCCCTACTCTCTGGGAGATGGCGCTGTGACTGGTGCTGTAATGGCCAGTCTGCCCAGGCCATCACAGAGTTCAGACGTGCAGGAGGCCGGGGAATGGGCTTCTTCCCCAGTCTCAGGCTTTGGTGAGGCTGTTTCTGAGAAACATGGTTCTGCGTCACTGGAGGTTGTGCCTTCTCTAACTGAGGACAACAAGCTGCAGGATGGTCCATTTCATGATGCATCTGTTGCAGAGATTTGGGAACAGATTGCCACTGAGGAATGCAGATTTTCTGCGAGGAAGGTGGAATTACAGAAGCTGCTAGTGAAGCATGATGGTCTGGCACTGTGTCGGACGACAGTACTCGGGCTGGTATTCTGGAGACACACTTGGAAGTGGAAAATGCGAGGGAGACCATGACGTCTACAGATTTGACACCGGAGGTTTCAATGGATGTGAGTGCTGCTTGTGGATGTGACTGTTTCACATCAGGTTCATCAGCTGGCAACTAGTATGAGTGTTGTGTACTGTAGTGAAGAGTCAATGAAAGTTTTGACTCCGGAAGATTTGCATGTTCAGGATCTTGTGGGGGTGCACGTTGGTCATCTTGTGCCTGATACAGTTATGTCTTCTGACTGTGTTGCTTTACCCACTGGTTTTTTATCTCCTGTGTCCCCTGGATCTTATTTACTGCTAGGAAGGTCTGATGACTTACAGGGACAGGCTTGCTGTTCTAGTGGGGGGGGGGGCGCGTCTCTACATCCTGCATATCTGTTCCTGACACGGCGGTGGGTGTTGTTGTCAGTGGCCGTTCCCAGGCAGACTGGGTTTCCACCATGTTGGAGGCTGCAGGGTGGGTAAAAAATCAGATGGTACTGGATGGGACACCAATGTTTCTGACTTGAAACAGTTTGCTAAGGGTCCACTGTCTTCAGACCCTGAACCTGGGTCAGACATTCCAGCCTCACCATCACAAATCACACCTGGGCAGGTTGTTGTACACTCTGAGACCCCTGCAATCTCTGGGCCGGGTGACCTCTTGAAGGCAATATCAGAGTTGGAAGGGGAAACAGTTGTTCATGTCTTATGGTCTGACTCTCCACCTCCGCTTTCTCTAGCCCCTTTGAATCCACAGCAGGTCACCCCTGGGGATGAAAATCAGGCAACATCCTCTAAGTTACCAGTCTCTCAGAGCACCCCACCATTGCAAGTTACAGCTGCTTTACAGCCGGCGAAGCCTTCAGTTTGGACTGCTGGGGTAAAGGAGAAATTGTTCCCTTCTTATGTGAACACTGCTTCAGAACTGGCTATGAGATGCAATACAGTTTGGCTAAAGTTTAGGGGTGCAGCCACAGATGCACCTGATTGGTTATTTGTGGGATGTGCTCTTCTTAAGAACAGCATGAAATTCTATGCTTGTGAAATTTACGCCCTGATTCATATGCCCTGTGATACTATCTATGACATTCGTTTTAAGCATCCTAATGGCTTGGAACGTTTTTGGACACATTATAATTTATTAAAATCTGGACCAGTTTGGAAACCTTTTCTTGCCATACCTTTGACCAAACCTATGTCTAAAATAATTACTATTCTTTTTAGGAATGAGGGAGTCAATGTGGCGGACATTACTTATTGGTTGAAACAAAGGTGTAAAGTTACTGGTTACCCTGACCCCATTTTAGATGAGGAACATCTTTGGACAGGGGGGTGGAAGTTTAAGGTTGCACTCAATCAAGAGCATGGCATAGTACAACATTTACCTAATTGTTTTTTTTTTAGGTCGCGACAGGGAGTGTTGTTCTATCCTGGGCAGCCCAGATCTTGCTATAAATGTGGTGCTCTAGGTCACCTGAGCAATGTGTGTGAAAAGCAAAAATGTGGGCTATGTGGGGACTTTGGACATGTTGGTGCTCATTGTAGACAACCACAGAAATGTAATTTATGTGAAGAGAGGGGTCATAATTTTTGGGACTGTCCCTGGGCATCTCATAATGGAGTTGATCAGTCTGTTTGTGCTGAACATGAGGTTTATGTTACTACAGTGCAGAAAGAGAAGTTGAAAGGCAGTAATCTTATGGATCAGTTGACGGCTGGAGAACTGTTCCCTGTTGAACACCCAGCTGACAACCCACCTTCAGAGTCTCTACTTGTTCAGGAGGTTGTCTCTGACACCTCCCTTGTTACCTCTACACCTTCAAAAGATGTCTTTCAAGATCCAGTGATTCGGAGTCCCCTTTGGTTCAGGCACAGGAAATTTCGGATCATGATTTTGACATTTCTCAGCTGCAACCAGCTAATACTTTGCTTGATCTTGCTGTAAGTCAGGATGCGGATGAGGATGTCATGCTCCTGCCTCGGCGGTGGGAGGATATACCTTTTCGTAGAGTAACAAGGTCCAAGGCTGTATAACTGATTCCTACTGTTACAGACACTTTGGCAGTTCAGAACCCTTTTGATGTGCTTATGTATGTACAAGGTGGTGATGAGCGTGATGAGTCTGAAGGCTCATCGATGACCTCCTTGCTACATGAAAACCCAGTTGACACTAGAATGGTAGAGAAGCCTAAGCCAAAGAAATGAAAGAAAAGGAAGTAATGGAATTCTTTGTCTTTTTCACTTGTTTTTTTTTCCTTTTTCTAATGCAGACTGATTTTCTTATAGCTACAATTAATGTGAATACTATCCACAATTGTCAAAAATGTCTGATTACTTTTGCTAGTTTGCATAATGCTCATGGTCAGATTATATTTTTACAGGATACCAGATTACACACTATTTCGGAAATAGAACAAGCTAAATGCGATTGGAGGTGGGGACCATCTTTATGGTAGGTTGGGGAGGTGCCTTGTTCAGGTCTTGGAATCTTGTTTACTGCTTTGTCCATCCTGATTTTGAAGGTTGTATATCTTGCTCCTGGCAGGGTGATGATTGTGGATTTGCTTCTTGCTGGGTTAGCATACTGTCTGATTAATTTGTATGCACCACAGTCTAAAGCTGATAGAGTGGTTTTGTTTCGCCTTATTGAACCTTATCTCTCCACTTCCAAGTTGATTCTGTGGGGTGGAGACTTTAACTGTGGTTTGTCAGCGAGGGATTGTGGACGACAGACTCAGAAAGTTTATAGTGATACCTATGCACTGGTCAAAATTTTAAGTACAGCTGGCCTTTGTGATGTTTATGATATTACGGGAGACCCTTCAGAACACACTTTTTATTAGGGTAGATTGTCTACTCGAATAGATTTGTGGTTTGTTACTCCCCAGTTACCTATTGCAGCAGTTCGAATAGTACCTCTGGAGACTTCAGATCATGTACAGGTGCAGGCTAGGATTGGTTTAATGCATGATATTACTTTTGGAAGAGGTTATTGGAAACTGAACAGTACTATTTTGATGCAGGAGGTAGTACGGGACAGGGTGCTTGATTTATTACATTCCAGACAGGATGGTAGCTTTTTATTTGATTCCTGGGGAACCTGGTGGGAGGATACTAAACAAGATCTTAGGGATTTTTTAAAGCAGGTTTCTGGGTCTTTGGCTACTTCCAAGTATTTGGCTTATCTGCATCTCAGAGCGCAATATTTAAAGCTTCTGTCACAGGCTTGGGATGATGGTACTGAGAATCATGTTTTGTTGCAAATGATTAAAACTCAGATGTGTGAATACCACACTAGAGTGGAGGAAGAGATGGGAAAATGTCAGCGTTTTGCCACAATGGGGAATAAGGTGTTTGTTAATCCTTATGAGGTCGATATTCAGGGTGTTAAAAACTTAACTTTGCAGGCTTTGTATGGATGAAAGGGGGTGTTGTATTCTACCCATTGAGGTCTCCAAAAGGTTGTTACAGAACATTTGTATAATACATATCAGAAGGCTGCAGGACGGAATAAGGTCCCTTTGCTAAACATCGGGCCTTTGCCAGAGATTCTGAAATAAGATTTGGACTCACTTTTAAGTCCTATTACTGTGGAAGAAATTGGTAGGGCAACAGAGAATTTGTCAGCCCAGAATGCCCCGGGTTTGGATGGCATCTCCAATGAATTTTACGAAACATTTAAGTCTATTTTGGTTGAAGTCCTGCAGGAAGTATTTCAGGAAATTTTAAATGGGGAAACTTTGCCCACTAGTATGGAAGCTGGGGTGATGATTTTTTTTATGTAAGAAGGGGGACCCACGGTATTTAAAGAATCGGAGGCTATTACGTCTCCTTAATTCGGATTATAAGATTTTCACCAAAATTTTAACGACCCATTTAGCTAGGATAGCTCAGTATGTTGTGCTTCCACATCAGACATATGCCATACCTGGTAGGTGTTTACAGCAGAATTTAATTTTTATCAGGGAAGTGTTTGATCAGGTTTGGCTGGAACTTTGGATGATTATTTAATGTCCTTAGATCAGGAAACTGCTTTTGATGCTGTGAGGCATGATCATCTATGGGACACTCTCCTGTTATACGGGATACCACTCCCTTTTGTTTCTGCACTTCAGCATTTGTATGGTAAGGCAATGGTGATGCTATTGCTTAATGGGCATCTAGGGACTCCAGTACAACTTTACAATGGTGTTAGACAAGGTTGCCTGTTAAGTCTGTTATTGTATGTTTTTGCAATTGACCCCCTTTTACGACTCATAGAACTTGATTTCTGAAAAAGACCTGTTTGTGATATAGTCGGGACTGTGTATCCAAAAGTGACTGCATATGCGGATGACTGTACAGTTTTGGTAAGAGATCTGGATTCAGGGCAGAGGGTTTTAGATGTGTTATTAGATATGCATGATTGCACTGGAATTACACTGAATCTTTCAAAGTGCAGGTTGCTTAGTATAGGTAATGCAGTTGTACCTGTGAGTTTTTCCATTCCAGTTGAGCAAGGAGAGGTTTGCTTATTAGGTTTGTTGTTTAGTACTAGGCAGGCAGAACAAAGGAATTGGGATATGATTTATGTTACTGCACACCATAAGATTTTGTCTTGGAAGTCGTGGAAGATGACAAGGGAAAAAAGAGTTTATTTACTGAAAGCTTACATTTTGACGATTTTTTTATATGTATCCCATATTTATCCAGTGCCTTTTTCTATGCATGCTAAGCTATTGGGTTTGTTCTTCGTATTCCTTTGGGGGAGTCATCTGAATATGGTGAAATGTGCTCACACTTATAGGCCTCGAAAAGAAGGAGGGCTTGATATGATTCCGCCTTTAGTATATTTATTTAGTAAATTTTTTATAGTAATATTCGACCGCTATTACATGGGGGTAAGGGTAGTGGTGTTGCCAGTATGAAATGTTGGGAGTCTCATTTTTTTGACAGCATGGGGGAAGGGTAAGTGGCATGTTACTTATAAATGTTTACCTCTTTATATACAGACAGCATTGAAATATGTTAGAGTATGGAAAATTGCGTTACATTGGTTTCTATCTCCCTCCTCAGAGGCGAGTGTGCTACCTACTGAGCTTCAAGCGTGTTTGTTTTAGTCTGGTCAGCCGCCGCCGCACTCCGTGTGTCTGCTGTCTTTGATATGAGTTGAGACTACAATAAAATTTGAAGATACGGTAAGCCGTGCCAAATATTGGTCTTTTATTCAACTGCGGTCAGTGCATCGGACTGCTTTTTTTAAAAAAGCGTGTGGTTTTTTGGACTTATTTCTCTTTCCGAATATAGCACCAGGTCAATTTACTGCACATTGAGTGATAGTTGAGCACCTCAAAGTTTTGTTTGGTTTCACTTATAAATGTTTACCTCTTTATATACAGACAGCATTGAAATATGTTAGAGTATGGAAAATTGCGTTACATTGGTTTCTATCTCCCTCCTCAGAGGCGAGTGTGCAACCTACTGAGCCACTGACACTGACATATAGACAGAGATACAGATAGAGAAGCCACCTCAATTAAAAAAACCTTCCACCTATAATCTTCCCCATTCTAACCATACTATTAACACATTGTGCAGTCTTGTCACTATTGATGTACGCTCCCTTATTGATAAAAACAAGTTTAAGTATCAAGTGCCAAATATCTCTAGAGAAGAGAGAGAGGCCATAAAGGAATTACAAAATCAGCAAGATATAGTAATTAAACAAGCTGATAAAGGATGAGCAGTGGTGGTATGGGGATTAGAAAGCATAGAACACGGGAGCGGAATGCCAATTAAAAAATAAGATGTTCTATGAAAAAAATAGGCTGAGATCCTACAGAAATGATAGAACAAAAAGCAGATGCCTTGATTGAGAGTGGAATGGACTTGGGATATATTACCCAAAAAGAGGCAGAATTTTTGAAAATACCATACCCATGTAGACTAATCCTGCATCTTTTGCCAAAAGTACATAAGACATGTACATAAGTACATGTGTCTGGGAGACCTATTGTTTCAGACAATGGATCTGTCACTGAGAATATCTCAAAATGTGTGGATTGTTTTATTCAGATGCCTGTCCCTTCATTACAATCATACATCAAAGACACGAATGATGCTCTGAAGTTGTTAAAAGATGTTGTTGTAAAAGAGGGGGATTTATTAGTAACCATAGAGGTGGAAAGCCTCTATTCAAATATCCCACATGAGGGAAGACTGATAGCAGTGCAGAAGGGTTTAGCACAGAGAAATAAAACGTAACCCGCTACAGAATACATCATTGAGTTAGCAAGATTTTTACTTGAACAAAATTACTTCTGGTTTAACGGGGAGTACTATTTTTTTAAAAAAGGAACTGCAAAGGGCACTACCTTTGCACCTAGTCTAGCCAATCTCTTCACGGTACAATGGTAGGAGTCCTTCATATACAACAGAGTACAAAATGTCTTTTCCAAACACATCAAGCTATGGAAAAGATATATTGATGATTGTTTAATGATATGGAGTGGGACTGTTTGTGAATTGAACCATTTTATTGAGTATATTAATCACACCAGTACACACTTGCACTTCACATTTGAAAGCAGCTCTGTATGTATTCCCTTTTTGGATATTATGATTAAAAAGCATGACACTGGAATGACAACAAGTCTGTATAGAAAGCCTCTCTCAAGGAATACATTGCTTTTGAGGAATAGTTGTCATCCACGATCAGTTGTAACTAACATACCAAAAGGGCAATATATTCGAGTGAAGCGCATTTGCTCATCAGAAGATACATTTCAAGTTGCTAAGAGGGACCTTACTGATTGGCTTTTAGCCAGATGCTATGAACCTGAATTGCTCTTGGACACATTACAGACTGTGAATAACATGGAGTGAGACACTTTGTTAGAGCCTAAACATAGGAAGGAAGAGAATAGTAAATTAATCTTCATTACAGAATACGATGCTATGGCACCGAAGATTGGCAAAGTCATTAACAAACACTGGTCTATTATATGATTGTACCTCAGACTCATGACTCTTTGGGAAATTACACCAATTATTATGTATACAAGAGGTCAGAATCTTAAAAATATACTAGTGAGATCCTATGTACCTGTCGAGACATCCAAACACAGGACATGGCTCCCAGCTCCACCCCAAGGTAACTACAAATGCAGCCATTGTGTTCATTGCTCCAGCACATATGCCACTAAGTCCTTTCATCACGCAAGATCAGGCAAAAAATACTATATTCGGTCATTTATTAACTGTAGTTCTACTGCTATCATTTACATGTTGACATGTCCTTGTGGCATGGCATATGTGGTACAAACTAAAAGACCTCTGAAACTTCATATTGGAGAACACAAGGGAGCAATTAGGAACACAAATTTAGAATGTGCCATGGCGCACCATTACCAGGAAGCAAGGCATGGATCTCCAGCTTCACTGAGATTCATAGGCTTGGAGAAAGTGGAAGCTGGTTTCAGAGGAGGGGACCTGGGCAACAAGTTACTACAAAGAGAAGCTTTCTGGATTTTTGAGTTAAACACCATGTTTCCCTAAGGACTGAATGAGGAAAACCCATTACACAGCTACTTATGATTTGTGGTTGAGATATATATGGAATACTTCGTTTTTTTTTCATCTGTCAATGTTATTTTTCAAAAAGGCAATTTGTATTTATATATGGATGCACTTTATATATGCCCATGACTTATTCTTGCTCTGGACATAGGTAGAGTATGACTTGTTGGCTCTGCTCTCTAGGTATTTTAAGTGCAATATTGTAGTTCTATATGACAAATTTTGCCCACTGTGACTACGTCTTTTTGTGCTCTGGCCACAAAAAACGAGCATGTCTTGTCGGCTCTGCCCATTATTTATATGTGTGCTTTTAGATATCTTTGATGGCTACTGTGGGATTTTTCTTATTGTATACATTTGTTAATGTTTGTTTAGTTTGCTTGTATTTCTTTGGTTCTATTATGCACTTGCTTCTTAGTGCATGTTCACATGGTTTGGGTGCACTGTTCTGTCCCACGGGTGTTATAGCTTTAAATTTAGTTGGTGCTTTTGGGTTAAAAAGGGGCCATATGCTGTAATCAGTATGCTCTGAAGAAGACCGTCATACAGTCGCTACATAAGCATACCCCGAAGTATGTGCATGCCAAAGGTCATTGCTGCGACAGGAGTTACAGGCGTTTGTTTTTCTGATTTGTTTTTTCAGCATGTGTTTTTCGTCGAAATAGTCACCTAGAATAATTTTTTTTATGCATGAGGGCAATCCATTTCTATTTACAGTAGGTGTGTGATGTTTTGGTATAGGCACAATGCTGCTTTTACAACGCCAACTCTGTCTTTTTGCACTCATTGGGAGGCCTGATAACGTCCGGCTGCATGGCACTACAGCTTCTATTTTTACACCTGCACTTCCATCTACACTCTGGGTAAGATTATTGCCATTTAATGTGTGTTTTTGCTCAGTTTGCTTGTTGTTGCAAATATCAATAAAGGTTGCATAGTGCTGACCCCTTCGCATTTTTTTGTATACTACATGAATTTTCAGCTCCGGGGTATTGTGCACTTCCCCTGTACACCTTCTGTTGACAGCCCCCTTATCTTCTTAGATATTATCGAGAAGAGTTTTTGTTCTTTTGTATTTTATGCTAAAAACAGCAGACATTACTTGCCCACCTCCTCTGGACAGATTTTTAAAAGTGTTAGATGCACATGCAAATACATGTTTTGCCTCCAATCACCTGATTGCATTGAACCACCTAGATGACACTTTGATACATATCTGTATGTTTTTGATGAAAGACTGTAATTTGCAGCACTTTTAGTTTAAAAATTATATAAATTTGAATTGGTGCAATTATTTGAGGAAAAAAAAATTACATTTTTCAGGATATGTTCATACCCAGTGTTTGGACAGATGTAGACCATTACTAGATGTTCTAACAGATCAAACAGGTTTCTGACTTCAAAGTTCTTGGCTGACTGATCTGAGACAGAACTGTTGAAATATTCTGTCCCTAGCCTACCCAATCCAGGGCTGTTAGTGTGGTGTTCCGTTTTCTGAATATTAGGCCTCATGTGGGTCCTCTAAATTTTTACCTCAAACATTTGACAATCTGGTGTAAGTAAAGTACATGTAAACGACGACTGCAGATAGCAGAAGGAATTGATGCTGCTCTGTACAAAACACTTTAAAACTGAAAATGGGAATGCTTCCTCCAACCACAGTATAACATAATTGCCCTATGAGAACTAAACAAATTCAGACAGTTGCTATTATCTCCATTAGCAAAAATGAACCATAGCATGCTATTGAAGAACCAACAGATTCACTCAGCCCTGAGTTCCAGAGAATTTTAAGGTGACTTAGGCATCATTAAAAAATAAATTTATGGACAGCAGCAATACTTGTTTTCATACCCTTGGTATATGATACCCGTATAAACAACTCATGTTTTATTTTATCTTACACTTATGGGGCCCATTTTCAAAAGATGTTTGCCACAGGCACATATTCTGGAGGGGAATTAGGAAATTTTTCACAGAACAGGTTGTGGAAAAATGGAAAATACTGCCTAGAGAGGTGGCTGAAGCCAAGACTGATTGGGGTTTAACATGTGTGGGAGAAATATAAGAAAATAGTAGAACACATAGGTAGAAGAAGGAAACTAATTCCAAGGGAAGGGGGTGACAATCAACCACTAGGGCTGTCAGATCTCTAAATCCAGCCATAGGCCAGTCATGGAGCTAGGCATGGAAATAAATTGACTGACTGGACCTTTGGATCTTGATCTGCCAAAACACTCTGTGTTTCTATGTTCTGTGTAAATTTTGCCATAGCCTGCTTATCCCTTCCCTAGGGAAAGGATCATTATGACAATAAAATATTACTGAGTAAGTGGACTAGAATGAATAAGCAGTACAAGAGTCCCTTGACTATGTGTGGGGTAGGGAAAAAAGTCTGAAAGGTTGAAGCAAAAGTATGGTTCAGTACTAAAGTAAAACAGGCAGTGACTTACAAGAAGAGGACCTTCTGGGAATATAAGAGGGAACAACTTGATGACATCTTGGTGGGCCACATACAGGAAAAAGCTGATTATTAGCAAGAACACCATGAAAAAGTGGTAAAGCATACCTTGATTGCAGTCTATGATTGCAGGGGGAGTTTAAAGTAATGCCAAGATTTCTTCAGACACATTAGGGCAAAAAGAAACATAAAAACATATAATTTATTGGCAGAAAAGGACTGCTTAGCCCACCTAATATGCTCAGATATCACCTGCCTAATCTCCGTCTGCAGATCCTAACTGGTCTCTAGCAACCCTTCATTCTCCCTTCCTATTTAATAATATAACCCTATGTCTATCCCATGCATGCTTGAAACCCCCCACCATTTTCTCCTCCACCACTTCCGCAGACAGTCTGTTCCAGGTATCTACCGCCCTTTCAGTGAAGTAGTACTTCCTCATATCCCTTTTAAACTCCTCCATCTCTGACATCAAGTTATGAACCCCGGTCCTGGTGCTTTCACATTTGAAAGACATTCCCCTCCTGCATCCTGCTCACCCCTGTGAGGTACTTGTAGGCCCCATCATGTCTCCTCTCTCTTTCTCTCTCTCTCTCTCTCTCCTCTGTTCCAGGGTGTAAATGTTGAGATCCCTCAGTCTCTCTTCATAGGTCTTCTCGTTCAACCCCTGCACCATTTTAGATGCCCTCTTCTGAACTGCCTCCACCCTGTCTATGTCCTCTCTGTGGTGCAACCTCCAAAGCTGGACACAGCACACCAGGTGGGATCTCACTAGCAAGTGACACAGTAGCAAAACCCCTCCCTAATCCTGCAGGGGATGCCCCTCCCAATGCACCTTAGAATCCCACTAGCCCTACTCACTGCTTTGACACACTGCCCTGCCATTTTGAGGTAATCAGTTATGATAACCTCAAGGTTCCTTTCCTGCTTAGTGACTGTCCGTACTTCACCCCCCCATCCTATACTCAACTCCCGGGTTCTTATGCCATAGATGCATGATTTTGCACTTTATGGCATTGAAACTCAGTTACCATGCTCTTGACCACTCCTCAAGTTTCTCAAGATCCCTGCACATTCTCTACACCCCTTCCTGAGTGTCCACCCTATTGCAGATTTTAGTATCTGCAAAAAGGCATACCTACCCTTTTATTTGTTCAGCAATGTCACTTACAAAGACACTGAAGAGGGCCAGACTCAGTACTTCACCTTGTAGCACCCTGCTGATCACTCTCTCATCATTAGGGTGAGTGCCGTTAACCACCACCCCACCATCTATTGCTTATCAATTAAACAGTGTCTAGCCCAGTTCACCACTTTCAATCCCACCCTTATGCTGCTTAGTTTCTTTACCAATCTTCTGTGCAGCATGGTGTCAAAAGTCTTGCTAAAGTTCATATATGCCATATCCATGGTCCTCCCCCGATCTATTTCCATGGTCACCAAGTCAAAGAATATCAGATTCATCTGACATGATCTCCCCCATGAATCCATGCTGCCTGTGGTCTTTCAACCCATTAGATTCCTAATACTCTACCAGTCTTTCCTTTAGCAGGATTTTCATTAATGTCCCCACCACTTAAGTAAAACTGACCTACCTAAAGTTGCTAGCCTCTTCTTTGCTGGCACTCTTATGTAGAGGTATTATGTCAGCTCTTTTCCAGTCCTCCAGAATCATCCCTGTTTCCAGTGAACTATTGCATAACTCTACCACTGGGGCAGTTAGCACTTCACTGAGTTCCTTTAGTACTCTTGTGTGTATTCTGTTTGATCCCATAACCTTGTCCACCTTTAGAGCTGCAAGTCAATTTAGGACTCCATCGGAATATGGACTTGTGTCTACCCACCCATTTCTGCTAATTCCTGGTGGTCTATCCCCCTTCCTCTACTGTGAAAACTGAGCAGAAGTACCTGTCCAGAATGTCAGCTTTTCTTCATTCTATTCTGCACAGTGCCTTCCTTCTACCTCCTTATCCTCGCTATCCTTTCTCTTGCTTTACTCGTCTCACTCAAGTATCTGAAAAAATTATTATCACCTTAAGTTATGCCTTTGGCTATCCTTTACATAGTCTGTGACTTTGCTCCCCTGACCACCTTTTATGCTTACTTCTGTTTCACTTGGTAGACCTCCTTGTTCTCCTCCTTCTTTGTTTCCTTATACTTTACCTCCTGAATAAAACTTTTATTTTCCTTCACCACCTTGTCCACTTCCCAGAGAATCGCAATGGTCTTGTTTTCCTTCTGCTTTTACTCAGTTACTCCATGCAAAGGCTTGTTGTCTTAATTATATCCTCCTTTATTTTTTCCCAGTGTGTCTCCACTCCTCCCTGGAAATGCTCCCCATGAGGCAGTTTCTGAGGCAATTTCCCATTTCCTTAAAATCATCCATTCTAAAGTCCAGAACACACATTCTTTTTTGTGGTGTGCCTCTGCTCTTGTTGTTATGTGAAACTACACTCTATGGTGATCACTGGTACCTAGGGAATCACCCACTGTGATGTCTGCAATGCTGTCTCTGTTTGTAAGCATCAGGTTCAGCACTGCACTGTCCTTAGTGGGTTCTTTGACTAGCTGCCTGAGAAAATCCCCTTGGAGGGAGCCAAAGATGGCCCAGCTCCTTGGCAAAGCTGCAGCTGAAAGGCTTCACTCCACAACTGGCTGACTCAAGTCAGCAACTAGCAGTCCCTTCCTCTTACTTGCCATTCTGATGGTAGCTTACCCAAAAGCCTTATCCAACTACTCTTCCTGTGCTGGAGGCCTGTACACTACCCCAGCATGGATAGTGGCCTCAGCACCTGTCTCTAGAATGACCCAGAGCACATCCAGCCCTTTCTTTTCCTCTGGGTACCCCTCTACCTCTGTGGACTTAATTCCCTCTCTTACATATAGTACAACCCCCTCTTTTCCTCCTCCTTCCTTCCTTCCCCGTCTCTTCTGAAAAAGAGTAGCCAGGTATGGCCATGTTCCAGTCATGGTGCTCAGTGCACCAGAACTCCATTATGGTCACCAAATCTAGGCTAGCCTCCACCATGATGGCTTCCAGGTCTTTAAACAGAGAGTAGACAGATATGGATATATCCCAGTCATGGTGCTCAGTGCGCCATGACTCTGTTATGACCAACAGACCCAGGCTAGCCTCCACCATGATAATTCCAGGGCAGAAAACACAAAGATAGTAAAGGCTCACTATAGATGGGTCGTACTTAAAGAAGGATGCAGTAAAGCTAACATAATGAATGACTACAGTATATCAGATATGTGGGCACAGTTGAAAAAGATGGGTCATTGCCTGAGAGCAGTCCTGAAATGACTTTAGAAACTAAAGATGAATAAATCCCCATGACCAGATGAAATATAACCAAGAGAGCTGAATGAGTTAATTAGGTCACTTGTGACACCCCTGACAGATCTTTTTATGGAGCCAATGCATCCTAAAAGTAACAGCAGACTGGACATCTACAAATGTTGCTCTCCAGCAAAACAATAGGGACATGGGCTACCATGACAAACAGCAATGAGCAAGTCAAATATTCATTATAGGGAAGCTGATGCAGTTATTAAGGAAAGGATAGTAGACTTTTTGGAAGAGAATGGACTTGCAGACAATAACTAGCAAGGATTTACAAGAGGAAGGTCATGCCAAACTTAACTAGTATACTACTTCAGAAAGGGGCAGCTAGGAGGGAGGTGCTCATAATGGGGGATTTAATTGTTAGAGGCACTGAGACAGTGGTCTGTAACACAGACTTGGTGGAAAGGGTAGTGCACTGTTTTTCTGTGATGACAGCAGATAGGGTTCATCACAGGATTGACAGGTTGGTTAGGGAGGTGAGGGAGGCCAGATGTTATTGTTAATATTGGGACAAATGATCTTTCAGGAAAGTCACTAAATGTAAAGTAGTTAATTAAAAAGTTAAGGTCACTTAGGGCTAGGTGCATTACTGTGACCTTCTTGATGGTTTTCTCAGTACACAAGAGGGCACAGGCAAGGAAGCTGACAATCTTCCAGTTCAATGACTGGTTGAAAGGGCAGTGCGCCAAAGAGGGATTTTGCTTCCTGGGGGACTGGGATGACATTTGTTGGGAAAAAGGCCTATTTAAACCTGATGGTCTTCATCCAACAGGTAAAGAAGCTAGTGCACTGTTACAGATGAATAAGGCTTTTGTTAAAAAACTGTTAAACTAATATGGGGAGTATGGGACTTGGGTCATCCATGTGTACACTTGATTGAGGAACACTATGAAAACACTCTTCCATCTGTTAGTGTAATTCAGGAAGCTGGGGTTATCACAGAAGGAGAAAAGTGTAGGGCCTCAAACCTAAGAGTCAGTACCAAAATTGTTAGAGAACTTGCAAAGTAGGACCAGCAAATGGACATAGGAAAGAAAACAGGCAGGGTTAATGGAGAGTGGTATGCTAAAATGGCAGAAGTCTTGGAGATAAAATTAGTTAGCTTCCAGCAGTGGCAGCAGACAGCAACTTTAACATAATGGTATTTAAGAAAATGTGGACATCACCCCACAATGACTGTGACTTCACTGTCCTAGGCAATTCATTATTCAGTAGGGACAGGTTAAAGAGGAGAGGAGGGGGTTGCATTGTACATCAGAGAAGTAGCTGAGTCATTGAGACTAATGAGACAGGGGATGTGGTTTAATCACTATAGTTTACAATGGTTAGGGAGGATGGTAATCCTCTCAGGAGTGATCTAGAGGCTGCCTAAGAAGAGAGAAGTGGTGGACAGGGCTCTAAATAAAGAGATCAAAACACAGTAACTGGATGGGAAGTACTGCAATTGGACATCAACATACCAGATGCTGACTATAGCATCACAGTGAGAACAAGCATTGATAGACAACAATTTTTTTTACAGTTTGTTTGCCCAGGATAGCCAAGATGCGATGCAGCATTGCACAGAAACTAGAAGGGAAGGTCTGTTTCTTTGCAGATCACACCAAAATATGCAATAGGGTGGACCCTCCAGAGGTGGGCAGAAAGGATAATCAGAGACCTGAGAAAACCAGAGGACTGGTCAAGGTTATGGCAGCTAGGTTTCAATGTGAAAAAGTGCAATATAATGCACTTAGGGCTCAGAAACCCAGGAGCAGAATGCAAAATGGATGGAGTAGTATTGACAACTACTAAGCAGGAAAGAGACATAAGGTAACCATACTGGATAACCTAAAGGTGTCCAGGCAATGCAACAAGGCAGTAGGGAGGGTGTGAGATGCTGGGGTGCATAGGGAGGGGTATCATCATCAGAAAGAGGGAGGTGGTGTTGCCTTTGTATAGATTGCTGGTAGGACCCCATCTAGAATGCATAAATAAATAAATAAATAAATAAGAGTATTGTGTGCAGTTCTGGACACCACATCTCTAGAAGAACATAAACAGACTGGAGACAGTCCAGAGGAGAGGAACTAAAATGGTGTATGGTCTGCATCAAAAGCCCTTTGAGGAGAGACTAAAGAACCTCAATATATAACCTTGGAATAGAGGAGGGAGAGGGAGAAATGATAGAGACCATTGAATATCTCACATGGGTATATAAGATACAGGAGGGGAGTGTTTTCAGAAGAAAAGCTGATCAAGAACAAGGGGACATGTTATGAAGCTATAGGGTGTAGATTCAGAAGAGATGTGATGAAGTCTTTCTTCACAGAAAGAGTGGTGGATTCCAGGAATAGCCTTCCAGCAGAGCTGGTGGGGGCATCTCTATTGGTGAGGTTCAAGAAAGCATGGGATAAGCACAAGGGAATCATAGCGGAAAGGAAGGGGGAGGGAGAAAGAGCTGTAGATTGGGCACAGTCTGTGGTAATAGTGTAGTTAGGGAGAAATGGACAGATTAGATGGACCAAGCAGTCCTTATCTGTCATCAGATTCTACGTTTCTATATTTCTATCTCTTTTCCTTTGGGGGCCTGCTTCTTCTTATTTCAGAAGCTGGGTGGACTGAAGAACTGAGAAGTCAAATGACATGCCATCAGGTCACACAGTGAGCATTTGGCTCTAGTGAAATGTGAACATGTGATCATCTGGTTTGAAGACTGGTGCTCTAATCAGTAGACAACACTGACTCTTGACTGTTTCCTAGCTCAGACAGTGAAAGAACAGACCATGGATTGGACCATTCTTGACCATGTTCTGACAGATTAAAACAGCAACAGGTGAGTAACAGTGGAAGACCAATAGAGCGCACAAACCATAACACAATGTGGTTCAACATCCTCTAAAAATCATAGAGGCAGTTGACTTGGAAAATGGTCCTGGGCTTTTGGAGGGTTGATTTCAAGAGGATGGAGAGGAGCTAAGGGACAGGCTGGTGGAGTACAAATAGCTAAATGGGGCAAAGAGTAAGTGGGAACATATATAATAAGGTATTCTTGCTGTAACTAAAAATTGCCTCAGAGATGTGGGCAAATGTAAAAGGCTTAAGAAGCCTATGTGTTTTTTCAGGGAAGTCAAAAAGGTGGCTTTAAAGTGTATAGGGCTGAACAGATGGAGACAAGCAGTAAACTCTGTCTTGCCCAGATAAAGGAAGTTAGTAAGGCATTTAGGAGGGCCAAGGCAGAGGTAGAACAAAAGAATGCAGGAATAGTGAGGGGGAAATAACAAGATCTTCTATAAGTATAGCATGGAATGGTGATAGAATAAGGCTGGAATAGAGAGACTGAGAAAGGTGATGGATGGGTGGAGAGGGACAGGCAGAAATCTGACATACTGAATTTATACTTTTCCTCATTCATCATAGTTCAGGAAAGGAGGTGACTGCCAGAGTGCATCCAGGTAAGGCAGGAAGAAATATGGAAATATGCAGCATCACAGTGGGAAAGTGTACTTAAAATACAGATGGTGTTGTAGGTGGGTAAGTCCCCAGGACTGGAAGGTTTGCACTCAGGGGTATGCAGGGAGATTGGTAGGCTTGGGAAGTTTCCCTGGCATACTTATTTAACTGATCAAGTGAGACAGGCATAGTACTCAGGGACTGGAGGGTAAAATACACCATCCCCCTGCACAACAGTAGGAATAGGAGGTCTTAGAGAATTGCAGACTGATTAGTCAGACATCCATTGTCAGAAAGCTCTGTGAGACCATAATAAAGGAGCAGCTGGTCAACTTATTAGAGTCCCATGGATTCAAGAACATGACCCAGCATGGCTTTGTGAAGGGAGGTCCCATCAGGCTAACTTTATAGATTTCTTTAATGTAGTGTTGCTAGCATTGGATAAGGGACAGATGTGAGATGTCCCTTTACGTGGATGTCAGCAAGGTCTTTAACTCTGTACCCCTCAAGAGGCTGGTAAAGAAACTATAGGACTTAGATGTTGGGAAGAAACTCAGTAGATGAGTGGGGAATTGACTAGGGCCGAGAACCCAATGCATGATGCTGAACAGTAGATACTCTGAGGTCAGGAGTGTTATGAGTGGGCCCCACAAGGGTCAATCCTGTGCCTTGTGCTCTATAGTGTGTTCATTTGTGACACTGGAGAAAGGATCTAGAGCAAGATGTGTTTATTGGCATATAACACAAAGATATGTGGCAAGGTGGTTGGTAGTGAGAGTAAGATGGAATCAAAAAGACACGTGGACAAACCAATATGTATTTATTTATTTGAAAGTTGTTAACCAGAAAAACACTGATTCAAGGCTCCTTTTCAGTTGTGACTTGGGGAGAGGGAATGAGGAATACAATAATTAGCATACACAGTATTAATGATTGATAAAGTAAATTACAAACAAAGTACACTTTAACTGGTACATATGCACATAAAAAGTAAACACAGCAAAGCAAAGGTGCAATGAACAGCTTTTATGTACAAATAAAGAGACTAATTCAGGTGAAATGAGTGGTAGTACAGATACAGAAAATGAAGGAAGGAGCCTGGTACAGACTGAGGCAGAACACAGGAGGAGAAATGGTGACCCAAATTTGGCAACTGAAATTCAATGGCAACAAGTTCAAGGTTATGGAATATGCACTTGAGTTCATTACAAGCAGCCACATAATAAGTGGGCAAGGGAAATTTTTTTTTATGTTTTATGTATTTATTTATTAAATTCTTGGATTCAATACAAAGGACTCATTTACAAAGGTTCAGTGTCAGAGAGTCACAGTAGAACATACATTTCTGCTGTTAACTGAATGGAACAATATACATATAAGGCAGCCTTTCACATTTTGTCCCATGTACACTGAACAATTATTTCAATATGGAGGATAAGCAGCTCAGGTGAGTAGACAAAAAAGTTTAGTAGACGTAGTAGACATTTCAGGGTGGTCCAAAAATTGACCTTGTCAGAAGGGAGGGTGGGTGAAGAAAGGATAGAAGTGTGGGCTGGTGGGGCAAAAATGAAGGTGGACTGGGGGACATCGGGAAGGGGAGAGGACAGGCATGGGCAGGAACTGCCATTAGTGTGTGGGGGGTAGGCAGAGCTTGCTGAGAATGACAAGTTGGACCCTGATTGGGGCCAACAGTTGCAGCTACTAAGTGTGGTGAGGTAATGGCATAACTTACTTTTGAAAGGCCCCAGCTTAGGATCATTTAAGATGTCCCTTCGAAGGGCATTTTTCTAATGGGGGTGCGGTATGCAAAGAACCATTGTCCTTGTGCTGTCCTGCAGAAAGGGACCTTGTATGACTGTCTGGTTGTTATACACATCTGACGTAGGTTAGTAGTTGGGTTGAGGATGTCTTTTAGGAGGGAAGGGAAGAAATACTTCTTCAGGAAGACAGTGGTATAAAAGTGGACCTGTTTGCCAGTGGAGCTGATCAATGTCAACATAGTAGCAAGCTTAAAGATGGGATGTGATTGACACATGGAAGGGGTGAGGTTGATAAGGAGTAGGGTTGGTGAAAATGGGGGGGATGTTAGTTCACGTTGAACTACTGGATTATTGATACTCTTTAGGCTTAGCCAGCACTAGGTAGGAATTGATCTGGCTGTATGGATCATGAGTCTTTTTCTGTCAATAAACATCAATGTATCTATGCTATTGTAAAGGATTTTGTTCTGTAACTGATTCATGAGAGTAGTGGCAACACTCTCCATTATCATTTGAAAATTGCTGTCTTCATGAAAGAACCTGAGCTCCCAGGTCCTGGGCTAGTAGGAGCTTAGTTAAACTCACTGGTGATTTATTCAGTCTCCAGGGACAAGATGCTAGTAGCTCAGTAAGTAACTCCCCCCATCAACTGAACACTAATTAAGCAGGCTCAATGCTGTCACAAAGCTGACTAAGACAGGAAGTCATTCTGGAGAAAAGAAGGAGGAAACGTTATAATGATAATACCCCATATTTGAACTGTATAAATTAACTGATATTCAATAATTAGTGAAAATTGAAATATGAAACATATTCACTGATACAAAAGGAAAAAGAATTAAGGGGGATATCACTCTCTCCCAAGAAAATCAAAGTCCTTTCTTTCCTGTTATTCCTTCCTAATCTGAGATTATTCTCTTGTTATAGTCCAGAGGTTTATCTTTCTTCATTGTCTAGTGACAATTTCTCACATTCAGATTGCATGCCTTATTTATAGTTCTTTGTATACCACTGTGTTATGTAAAATTAAACCAAAACCATATCAATAATGAGCCATGTAAAACAACCTTCGTCTATGAAGATATATGATGAAATATATCAATGTGTTATGACATCATACGGTCCATTATATGGTTAAAAAGGTGAAAAATTTTATCTGTCTAGAAACATTTGCACACTGTACTCATGGAATTGTTAACTAGGTAGACAAGTGTGCAAACCATTTACACAAGTAATTTTATAGACCAGTAGCTAGGATGAATGTGATTTGCTGCTTTCCCCAAAACATATCACTTTGTGAGGACAATGCCTGTTAAACAGTTTGAGGGGAAATACATTCATGTTGAACTCATTTGCTCCAGTTAAGGAATGGAATAGAAGATTTAAAATAAGTACTGTATGTTTTAAATAACATGAAACAAACATCTGAAAAAATTAAGAACAAGCATAAAGTAGTACATGTATCCATATCTTTAGATTAACATTTAACAAATTAATAACAGTATCACTTAAGGATGTATAGATTAACTTGCTCTGCATGTGTGGATGCGTGCACTGTATTTTAATATGTTAAGTATTTTGTATTATTGTATAACCATATTGCCATGTGTTATAAAAGGATATTTGTTTTAAAAAGTTTCATGGTATAATCTGTAAAATAAGTGTACATTTTAATGGAGTTTAAAAAGAATCAAATCAGCAATGAGGAGAAAAGGTACATTAGGTTAAAATAAACAGTGTAAATGTTGCTCCTGTTAAATTACAGCTTGTTGTTCAGATGAATACTCTTCACTTCTCATACCGCTTTAAATTATGGACAAATGCCTGCAATTGTGAACTATCTACATTGTGGCTGCCTGTTCCCAGGCTTCATCAACCCTAGCTGTCCAATGGGATTACTGTAAGCCTTCACAGCAGTCTGCCAGCCACTGATCAGAAATTCATATCCCTGGATGTTAGATTGCTCTCTTCATTCCATCCTTGTGACGGCTGTGATTGCTGTCATGGTGTCAGGCTAGAAATTAACATTTTGCTGCCTAAATTTTGCTGTCCAGCACATAATCAGCAAAAAATAGATGAACAGTAATTCCATCTGTCAAAGAATAAGAAATACAGTGTTTTGGTAATACAGATGTCTGAAAACTTATGTTCAAGTTATGGGTATTTTTAGTTGCTGCAGTATATGACAAATACTTAGGCAGGTAATGATTTTTCTGTTACCACAGTCTTCTGTTCACATATTAATTGAATGCCTCCAAAAAGTACATTTGTTCCATTAATAAAACTTTAAGTATCGTCTGTAAACTCTTGAATTAAAAAAAAAGAATGTTTAGCTGATAGTTTTAAGGACATGCTGAATTAATCACAAGAGACTGGTTAGCAGGAGGTCAGAGAGTGACTTCTTAGCATCATTTTGGGTCATATGTCTAGAGGCAATGGCAGTGTGTGTGTGTGTGTGTGTGTGTGTGTGTGTGTGTGTGTGTGTGTGTGTGTGTGTGTGTGTGTGAAAGTGTGCGTGTGTGTATATGTTCTGTACTGTAATATCCCCTTTCTAGTTTTCTTGTCTGAGTCAAAAAAGGAGGAACGCACATTGCATAGGGCTGTTGAAAGGAAAGAACACACTGGTAACTATGAATAGCTCTTTTCTTACATTTCGAATATATAGATATATAGATATATTCTTTCTCCATCTTTACTGTTTTATTTCTATTTTGTTATTATATTAAGTGAAGTGCTAGTGCTTCTTTCATAGTTCAGCATTACCTTTCATATGTGTTTAGATAAAAATGTGAAAATAGGTTTCATGTTGAACAAAGGTCCTAATGTTTTAGTAGTCTATTTTGACAGTAACTTCAATAGTTTTTAAATACAGAAGAGTATTTAAAAGAATGGTCTTAAAAATTCAGTCAAAGATGATGGCAAGTCCTTACAAGGTGGCTTGTTATTCATTGAAGGTAATCCACAGACATGCTAATTCTTTTTGTCATTAGCACTGAACAAGCTGGAAAGATTCTGACATGCGAAGTGCACAGATTTTCTGTTAGTAGCCTTGATTTTTATCCACCCAAGCTTATCCATCATCTTTAATCATGCAAAAAGCAGGATTACTTAATCACTTCATTTTATTGAAAGGAAAAAGAAAGATTTACATTAGAATGATGACATGTAGGAAAAAAATAAATTGAAAATGATTATCAAGAAAATGTAATATGGAGACTAAAGCTCCATTGGTTTTGTGACGTTCATTTAGAGCAATGATCTATTAAAGCTAAGATGTTAAAGTGATGATGCTGTTAGCTGCTGAAGTATACCCATCTTTTCCTTGCATTTTAATATGCATCCTTAGAGAGTAGGTCCACCTTCTTCTGGCAGGAAAGACAAAATAGAGATTCAGTAAACATTTTTCAGTTGTTGTGTATTTATCTCTGTGAATGACATTTGATTTGCTTTTACATGATCTTGGCAAATGACTGCATTACATCCTGTTGTGCTTGAAATTTCACTTCTGATACAATGGTTTAGATCATGATTACTCAAATGTGTAACATTAGTCATAGATAAATATAAATGGTGTGAATGCTAATAGAGCCACGTCTGCAACATCACGGCAACATTTCAAATTTCTATTACAGGATTTTAAGTCTTAATATGATTGACAAATATTGTTGTATATTTTTTTCTTAATTATGAAACTAAACCAACATTGCTTTAAATAATTGTATTTTTATTCAAATTATTTATCAGTTGAGAATTACCATTTTGCATCATATGTTATGGAACACAATCATGGTTGGTTTACTGATTGGTTTAATCACTAACATATCCTACTTAAGGACAATTTAGTGGCAGCTATTGGCACTACACATTTTAATTAACATAAACCAACAAGTTACTTAAGATGATTTTGCCAGGGGATTCAGGAGATGATTTTTCAAATGAGTGTACAACAAGGGTGGAGCATTTATTTGATAAAGTATAGAGTCACTTTTTGCAATGGACACCTATGCCTTTTTAAGCTAATTGTAATGCCCAGTAGGTCACCAGTATAAGGGGAATTACTCAACAAATGTCATGTGTGCTGTGAACATTTTGGGGGTTAATTTGTACAATATTCAGTATGCTGTGAAAGGGACCACTATACTTTTGCTGAAAATATTAAAACACAATTTGAATAATTCTAATTTGGATGGTAATATTTCTGGAAAAGGTGACACATTCTTTACTTTAGAGGTTAAAAGCAATCATCACCCAGATGTTTAGAAATGCTATAGGCTATAATAACTAAAGAAAACACATGAGTATAACATGCTTTGAAAGGGAAGTTAAACTATGGCCATCTCATTCTATAAAAAGAACACAGTTGTTCTGTAACATGTAACCATAAATCCATGCAGAGAAACTGAATCATTGTTTGTTAACGTGAACTACTAAAACATAATATTTATAAAATAAATAAATAAAACAGCTTAGAGGGCCATGCCCATTACATGTAAACCATACGCTTTCAGCAAATTAAGACTTAACTACTGGTTTTATATGCTAGTAATAAACTGTGCATTTAATTTATTCCAAGTAATATTTATCAACAGTGTATGCATTAGAATGCATTTTAAAATCTGTTCTCCAAACACTGTTTTCAAGATCTAAAAGATTTACATATATATTTATGTATGCCTTAAACAAGTATGATGTTTTTGAACAACAAGGAAGTGATCCATAATATGTTTGCAAAACATGATTTCTTTCAGTCATGCCTTCCTTTTGATTGAATTGGCTTTTCTGGAAATTTCAGAAGACCACAAAAATACATGTGAATTTCAATTGCAATCACACATGAAAACAATTTTTGGCAGCAAAATAAGCAGACATACAAGGAGTTTTGAAATAAATACAAATACAATGATAAGATTTGCCATTATTTATTGAACTGACCTTTTGACATTTGGCATAATCAAACAACTTTCTGCTAGTGGTGTAAAACACTCAGTTTCAAAAAGACATATTCATACTCAAGAGATATGTCACATATTGTAATCAACTCAGTGCAAATCTTTGCCATGATTTTGCAGGTTGACTGTTTTTCTAACATCAACAAATGAATCTTCAGATAAATTATTAGCCTACTGTCTCATGTCAGTGTTGTATCCTTTGGAGCAGAAATGTACTTGAAGTAGATTCAATTAAAAATAAAATATAGTTGAGCAGGGAAAGTATGCAAACCACTTTACTTTGAGCTAATAGTGTAAATGGGCTTGGTCTTTATTTAGTTAATATTCCAATTTAATATGTCATCTTACTGTACTGGTAACTTGGTTTTACAAACTAGTAGTGAAGAAACAGCATCTACTGAAATATATAGTATAATGTGAAAAAATGTGAATATATATTACTGAAATAATTCCAATTTGAATAGCTTATTTTCTCATTTTCTTGATATAAACAGTCTGTTGTTTCCATTTTCAAAGACAGAGCAGTTTAAAAGAATGCACAATGCTTTAAATATTATGAGTTTACATCAATTGCAATGACATGATCATCTGTAGTGTGCTTCCAACAGGATACTATTAAAAACAATAAATGGGTAGTCTCTTTGAATTGTATGCATTAGTTTGTAATGAGATTTTTTTTTACAACAGTAGAATTGTGTGTTTATTCTATATCAGAATCTTTAGGTCAATATCAAAATATACATTTCTTTAAAGATGCTTAATTGGTGAAGCACTTTGGTAAGCAATCATATTTGCAAGTAAAATATATGATTTCAACATTATCACATACTGTATTCATACACACAATTTTCTATATATGTGAATGATTTTAAACACAATGAGTCAGTATTAAGTTGTAATGCTTTTGGTACAGTATACAGGATGTACTCTTTTTGCTGGTGACATGAATTTTCAGATGCTTGCTCAGAACTAGCCACTTGAGGAGATGTTACTTACTAAAGTAATACAGTTACTGTAAATTTAAATACGATGTACTCTAAATTTACTTCTATTTAAGCAGATTAAAGCAGAATGATGAATGGAAATTTGGCCTTCAATCTGTTTTGGTTGAACAGTGCTGTTTCACACTTTGAGCATTACTGCATTACGTTAAATAAGATAACTAGTTTAAAATGTATAGGTGAAAGGTTAGTTTACTGTACTGAATACAATACATATTTTTAAAGCATATACATATTTTGTATACTTAACAATGCAGTACTCAGTCACAAGTTGTAATAAATATGTTTATTTATTGAAAGACATTCTGTACAGTATAACTTTAGCATAACTTATACTGCCTTTAAGTTTTAGTCTCTGTTGTTGGCTTCCTTTTAGGTTCTAATTTTCTGAGTTTTTAGTATTGCTGCCAACAATCCAAAGTAAATGAAACATGCTTTTTGGGAAGTTGTTCACTGTGTGGTATAAATATGTTTAAATGTACTGGGCAACTCAAGACTGGGGAAACAATGGTTTGTAGTGTAGACCTCAATCCTGTAGATGCAGTATTTGTGGAACTTAATGTCTAATACTGTACTTAAAATGTTTGACCTCTGTTTTCTATTTTGTTAATCTATGTTGAATTAGTTATCAGCTTTTCCAGAAGGTGGCACTGTCAGCTAAGTAAATCTGTTTTGCTTTTTATAAAAAAGTGCTTCTTCTGAAAATGTGCTTTGATGTATAAGTATAAATAATATGTATGTGTATTGTTTAAAAAAATACAGTGCAAAGTGTGCTTGGATCTCTGAATTAACTTCATGTTTCAAAGCAAATTAAACCTAGGTCTGGCAGTTCAGCCTATAGGTTAGACTAAGAAACTGTGAATAAGCTTGGTACATCCAACAGACCTGGGTTTGAGTCCCACAACCTCTGCTTGCATGCAGTGTGACTCTGAACAAGTCACATGACCTCCCCAGAGCTCTGGGCTCACCCATGAAAACAGGCACTTCTGCCTTGTGGGTCTTAGCCAGTTATTAAAGAATAATAATAAAAACAACTTAAATGTGCCACTGTACTTGGAGAGTGTAAATGTAACACTTTTATATGACAGTGATATGGGACTAATATGAATTAGATTGAGAAATTATTATTGCTTATCTTGTCCAGATGTATTTTTAAGGGTACTAGTGGGCCAGGATAGACAAATTTACTTTATTATTTTGATGAAAATCTTATGTAGTTTGGAAACTATGTAAAGTTATTTTTTAATGTTTTCCTTCTACAGTATTGAAGTCCAAATAAACACATTTATAACAATCTATCATTGTTTAGACATACATTAGCAGTCAATTACTGCAACAGTGCATTGCTTTCTCCTGCTTAAAGATTATAAGTTTCTACCAAATCTCCACTTCTTGAGATGGAATTTGAATTTGAAAGACCAGTATATAGTAGTATTATTCGAGAGCATCTTGACCAGTTTATGTATACTGTGTGCAACATGCGAATGCCTTTGTGTGTGTGTCTGTTGTGTTTTTTTGGGGGGGTCTCATCATTTTTGGCTACTCAAAAGCATAGCCTGCTGTTAAACTTTGGTAGGCACAAGTCATGGGAAAGCCTGCAGCTGTTCTAGTCCTGCATCTCCCAGCAGGAATCACAGTGGAGAACACACAGAACTGACTTGATTGGGATATAAGGGTATACACTAAAATTTAAACAAAAAAATATAAAAGAAAAGGTCCAGGAAATGATAAGTAATCACAGGCCTGTCAGGCTTGCACCTGAGCCACAATACCAGGATATTTCTGTTGCAATATTTAGGATTTTTCATTATTCCATCAAGTTATTTGACTTGCTTTTGAATACTCAAGGAATATGCTTTCCACATATGATACTTAGAACAGTGAATTTGTAGACTATAATGTTGCACATAATAACTAAAAATATCACACAAGTTAACAGAATTACGTTTTATTAAATATATAAACAATTATTTTTCAAAGACATCATATTATTACATATCTATCAGGTAATTATTGTTGCTTGTATCTCATATTCCATTGTGCCTGTACCTGTACTTTCCCAGGTCAGTCTTGTGACTGAAAATAAAAATATTGTCTAGTGCAAGGGAAAGGGAAACAGGAAATTGTTTAACCAGGAAAGGCTCACTAAGCAAAACCTTGTTTCCAGGTGCAACCTGGGAGCACAGGGAAGTTAAATGACTTGCTCAGAGTCACACACTATGCAAGTGGGGGACTGATAAGATTCAAACCCACGTCTCCAGGTTTGCAGCACAGTGCCCTTAACCACTATGACAGACTGCCTCCAGCAGTGCTTTTACCCAATTATCAAAAACAAGATAAATAAATAAATAATGCATAACATTTTAAAACCAACAAATAAACAGAAAATAATTACTTGTTGATCATTATCTATCTGTTGAATATTTATTTATGTCCCTTTATTATATACACATATACAGATTATAAACAAAAGCAGTGCATACAGTATAGTAAATGCACTCATCCTTTGGACCTTATTTTCTTATGAATAACTGTTTTTTAAGAGCAGTCTTGTACCATACCCATAAAGAGTGATATACTTTAGTTATGCTAATATTGTTGCTGATACTCATAACAGCATAGCAGCTTAGTCACATTTTGTTGTGTTACTTTGAAGTTAAGACTATCAGTACAAATCAGCAATGACAAATTCATTTTACAGTTTTCCTTAATATATATTTACAGATTGTGTTTATGCCAGTACTGCTAGTTAGACTGGCCTGACTTGGAAAAAACTGAAGGAAATATACAAAAATCGGATTTAGAAATGTGAAAATATTGTTCTTTGATTTTCATGTTAATAAACCATGTGCTACCTGTTGCCAGAATTCTGGTTAAACTGAGCTATGTTGTTAGACCAATGGAACTCATCAAAATATTCCAGATGTAGCCAGTTGATTATTATTTCCTACAAAATTTTCTTTTCCTGCTAAGTCAGTGTTGCATGTGCCAGTGTCTTCATGTTAAAATGGTAAAAATAACATTTAACAAATATAGTCTCATGTAATGTAGACATGTCTCCAGGAGCAATATTCCAGAAAATCCAAAAGCCCAGAATTGAGTTAAGAAAATGTTCTCTTGTTCTTTTTGCATGTGTATCATAGGAATACTCAGCTGTACTGTATCTGCTGTAAAATAAACTACACTGATAGTGTTTAAAACAAACTCCCATCTTTGAATGGTTCAGTATCAACCACTATTAACAACAGAGCTAAAACACCAACATCCATTTTTGGTGGACTAGAAACTCCATCAACATCTAGGCGTGTCAGTGCTCATCCAAACTCCATTTTGGTCCTGAGGGAAAATGAAGGATCAGTATAGCAGGGAAATTACATGAACTAAATGTTTTCTCTTTGCACCTGCTGCTACAGTAGTCAAAAAACAGTCTATATGCACCCTTACAGAGAAGTAGTCAACAGATGTAATGTGTTTGTGTCTTACTAGACCAAAGTTTTACTTACCAAAATTAAATCACCACAGTACAGTGCAATGAAATATACAGAGCCCAAATGTCACATCTTCTGTTTGTTGCAGATTATGGAAACCATATACCAATTTTTCAGGTTCAATTGCTTACAAAAACTTCCACTAGTTCTGATGTCACAAATTCATGTTTGGAAAACACAACAGTTTCATTATTTAAATTACCATGCTATAATAAGATTTGTGGGTGCCACTCTATTTCTAAGGAGATAGACTGCTGGCATCAGAGAGAAGTGATGACGTACATATGCATGGGTCACATCAGTGCTGACATTTCAATGTTGTGATGTGATGCCTTCCTCAGAGGAAGTACTGCACTGTACTCTGGTGATTTAATTTTGGGAAGTAAAATTTTGGTCTAGTAAGACACAAACACATTAAGTCTTCTGACTATTTTTCAGTAAGAGTGCATACAGACTGTTTTTTGCCTAGCACAAGGTGTGAAGTGAAAATGTTTGATTAACACATTTTTGAAATTATTGCATAATTTTAATATATATATATATATATATATATATATATATAGTCCTGTTATTACATGGAACACATATTTTATCTTAAAACATGTGACTAAAATTGGAACTTTAATGGGTTCTTCTGCATAAGACAACTATTGTTAAGCCACAGCTTTTATTTCAAGACAACTGCTTTTAAATGTTCTGTACTATAATTTTGCATTTGGGCATTCTGCATCAGTGCAAAATGTTCAGCCAAGTTTCAGGTGGATATTTGTATGGAACGAATATGGCAGTGTGTGAATTGGACTGTTTTAAAGAAAAATTCAGGGGTATTATATATCCTCTATTTCAAAGACTACTGCTTGAGAATATGAAGGATTTGCAGTTATAGTGCCCCTCATAGATGGTGTAGTGAACAAAAGGTTCCATACTCTTATATGAACTAATTGCAGTTTAGTAAGATAAACAAATATTGTTAATAGAGTTTAATTTTGGATGTTAGTTAAATTAGTCCAGAATATTTAAATATTTATATGTAGCTTCTAAAGAGAATTAGTAGTACTGTAGCATGAAATTATTATAATACTATTGATTGGATACAACTAGTCTTTTTTGATCATACATATACAGTAAGTTGGGTTATTTGTCTCTAATATTCAAGTGTAAAACATCCTGATTATACAAGACAGATTGTATTACGTTCTCATATTTTATCTCTGAAATTTGTATAACTGTTTTTTTTTTCATTAGTGACCTTTATTGGTATGTTTGTTCAGATCCATTATAGGTAAAACATTTTAAGTCCGGTTATATAATATTTAGAAAACATTGGAATAATCAAATACAGTTAATATTTCATTGTTTATATTAAACATTCCATGATCTTGATACTGTATTATTAATTTATAATTTACAGCAATACTGAATTTTAAGGATCCTCACTGTCTTTAGGAATCCTAATACAATTATACACTTAATTTGTCTGCCAATTACAGCTACACACACATTCTGGAATATGTATGTATGTGAAATACATAATGGGATGCAGTGAAACAACACTTTTATCTCCACTAATAAGTTATAAGACATATGATGTAACTCACAAGTTATAAAGCCATAGTTCTGAAAGTCTTATAACTTGTGTGGAGATAAAAGCATTGCTACAGTCTTACCAGTTGTGTGGAGATAAATATATTGTTTCACTGCAACCAGTTATGCATTTTATAAATACAACAGAACATTATTTGTATTATTTTTTTACCTTTTTTGGCCAAAAACTGCATTTCTTTTCATTGCAAATGCTCTATGTAGTTCTTGCTCATTGTAGTTCATTGTTTCTAGATCCTAAGTGGAGAGAACATGTTTTAAGTGAAAGAATAGGTGTGTTACATGAAAATAAATTTTTATCCCAAAACAATCTAATCTATTTACACAGTATATTCATCATGGTGTGGTCTCTGTCTACAGTATGTATGTATGTATGTATGCATGTATGTATGTATGTATGTATGTATCTATCTATCTATCTATCTATCTATCTATCTATCTATCTATCTGTCTCTGTCAGTTTGTCTGTCTGTCTCTGTCAGTCTGTTTGTTTATCTATCCATCTGTTTATCTATATATCCATCCCTCTACCTATCTGTTCTTCTATAAGTATTTGGAACTTTTCCCACAGAAAAGGCCATCATTTATTTCCTTGTATACCTGTGACTAATCTTTCAATTCAATGCACCTGTGACAACATATATACAAGCACTAGTTAAACAATTACAGCTATATACCTACACTAATGAAAGATAAACACCTACAATAATCAAACAATTAAAAATATATACCTGCACTAATAAAAAAAGTATACACCTGCACTGCATGAAACCCTATGGGACATCAATAATAACACAATTAGCACAGCATTGGGAAGCTACCAAACCAATTAAGAAGCAAAAGACCCCAGAAAAATGACACTTACACAAAACCCTCCCAAACCCAGACATCCCCCAAACTCCTACCTGTACTCCCTACACATCATGCCCTCCTTGATGCAAGAGAACTTCAGATGTCATAACATGATTGCAAATGTGTTCAGCATACTAATAAGCATTCTAATGTATTATATTCAACAAACAATGGATAAGGTTGGAACACTCAGAAGTATACCCATCTCAGGGGCTAATTAGGACACTAAAGTCACTTGCCCTTTGGGCTTGTGGCCTTATAGCCCTAATAACCCCCCTGATATTTGTATACCCTTTTATAAAATGGGTAGGCAAATTATGTCTGCTGATTTGCTGGAACACATCACATGACCGTGCGTATATCAGAGTGCGAACGCACACCTGCACTTTTACCCCCTTCAAAACAATTTTGACATTTTATAAGACAGATAAACCACGCTGAGGTGTGCGGTCATGCTCTGATATACACATACCTTGGGTGGTTGATGCACTCAGCCTGCAGCCTCATGCATAACAATGCACACCAAGGCGTGCGTATATCAGGACGTGACTGCACACCTCAGAGTGACTTATCTATTACTTTTACCACCAGTGCCCATTTTTATACAGTGTGTATATATATATATATATATATATATCTATATATATATATATATATATATATACTGTATATCCCTAAACCATTATAGCTTGCTAGCTGTCTAGCTATCTCTCTGTCTGTCTATCTATCTATCTATCTATCTATCTATCTATCTATCTATCTATCTATCTATCTATCTATCCTTTCCCATTATGGTTAGGTCCTTATTCCCATTGGAAAAAACATCATATATTTCCCCATATATGATGGTAGCCAGTTAGGGTACTATGACTCAAATTAGCTAATTTCACTGTATTAATGTGTTATTAATAACTTAATAACACAGTAATACTCAAATCACTGCAAACCTTCCCAATAACACAGAACAAGCCAATCAACACACATAACAAGCCTTTTCATAACACAAACACTTTCTCTTCCCTACCTGCAGAACACTATTCTAAGAAAGCACAAGCACAGTACCTTATATATGCCGTTCCAAGGTCATTCATGCTGCTCCTGTTCTGAACCCTTCTGGCAGGTCCTATGATGCCATCTTTGCATGCTGCTAGTAAAAGCAGCCACTCTCAGCCTGGTCCCAACTGCAAACCATGCCATTGCTCCACCCAACTGTACCAACTGCACTCTTCTCATGAGACTGCCACTGTCCTTATCACCAACTGCACACTACTCCTAAGACCAACACAGACCCACTTATCTAAAGGAAAAACCAGGGGAGCCACACCTCCTTTTATAGAATGCCCCTGCACTATGGAAACAGTACAGGGACAAAACTGGCAGTCCCTACACTACACAAAAGTGCTACGCTACAGGAAAATGGTGGACATAGCAAACAGTGTCCAAGGTAACCTACAGTATTATATAAAATAAAGGCTAGAAAAGGCCTGTGTCCTCATGAAATAATACCATCTTTTGGTCTATGATCTTCCTAAAGGCAATGTGCCATTCAGGCTTGTGGTTTTATGAATTCAGTAACCCCTTTAATGGTATTATTTCCTTATATACAACTCTTTTCAGATCTATCTATCTATCTACAGTATCTGTCTGTATACTGTATATTTATACAATGTTGGTGAGAATGAAACCTTACAGATAAATGTTTTATTTCTATGGCTTGAAGATCTGACATGAAAATAAATCATTTATCATCATTCTAGGTGGGTCTTCACCATATATCATTGCCTTAGGTTGGTCACAAAGGAGCTCTTGACCAATTGAAGAGCAGCATGAACACTGCCTGATGATATCACAATGACTTTTGCTTCACTCCAAATAGAGCAGCAAAATCAAACAGAAACAGTTGAATCTTCATTAACTGAACTAATCTGAAAGCTCTACAATTTATAGTCAATTGTATAAAATGGACACACAATGGCTTCACTCAGAATATGCAATTTATTATCACTTGTGGAAGGGCAGGACTTTTGTTACTCAGTCATGGCTGTGCCACTCATGCGCTATGGTCCTGCCCTCCTCACTCATGTTGATAGTTGGCACATATTATATCTAATTCAAATGTACTTCTACTTGCTACAATATACTTGCATACTGAAATGTATTATTTTTTCATATAATGGTCTAGTTGTAGGAATTTTATTACAGCACATTTATTACTGTTTGGTAAGAATGTGTATACTGGTAAGGTAGTAAACAGGTGCTGAGATAATATTTTAAATTCCCTATTTAAATGTTTGTCTATGAATCTGTCTTGATGGCAGCATATGAACCTTTTTGCCTCTATATTCATCAGTAGCTGATAGAGTATTTGGCACTTTTTTTTTATAAACCACTAGCTTTTTATTGTTGGTGGGCAAGAACACCCTGATGTTCTGTATTACAAATTGAAAGTGAAGGTTACTTTCTTGTAGACTTTATCTTAAAGCAGTAAAACGGGTAGCTGCAGCTACAACTGAAGGTATTGATTTTGTAATTTCAGCAAATTAAGAACAAGACAGGAAACCTATTAAACCTTTCCACTGATTGCCAATGGTACTTTTGGTGATGCTGGACCTGACATTAAAAATAGACTTACCTGTCTCTTTAAAACAAATACATACATGTTACAAAATATTGTTTTGTTTTTGTATGCATAGTAAAATGTGATGCAGAAATCTTTATAACGCTACATTTTAATTTAGTATTTTCCACATATAACATCTGTGACATGAACCATATTTAAATTTTCCATAAATTATATTTCAATTCTGTGATGCACTTTTATTATACTAAATTTAAAAAAAAATCTCAAAACCATGATATCTTTCTAATAATGTTATGATGGTAACTGTGGTAATAGCATTAACTGTCACAATATTATGAGTAATGATTGTATAAAAATCTATATACCAGAGATTAATGGATAAAATGATTAAATTATACTCTTCTATATTAAGGTATAAACTAGAATTGTATGATTTTGTTAAAATAGAGCAAACCAAAATGTTCTTAAAGGGATTTTAAAATTGCTTTCTTAAAATAAAGATGTATAAAATAAGATATAATATTTAGAAATATTTGAACTGCACGTGTTTAAGATAGAAGTGGTAAACCTTGTACATTCCCTATAAACTATGCAATGGAGGTTTTTCTTTCAATAGAGTAATCAGAGCAGAATGTGTAGCTTATGCTCACAAAATGTTTTAGATGTCTTTGTCTTACTAACACCATTTGGATATTTTAAACTATTGTGATAAATAAAAGTGCCAAGACTGGTGAGGTAGTTAATTACCTACTTAATTAACTTAGTCATGAAGACTACTAAAAAGATTTGTGATAAAATGGCATTCTCTATACAGTGCTTTCTTGCAAGGTGACCACTTTAATTAAAAAAAGGGGTGTAAAACAGCACTAAAATGCCTGTAGCAGAAATTTCACATGAGAGGTGTGAAGAGTTGTGTAATACACAATGGGATGTAATGAAACTCAATTAGGAGGGGTGCAAATGAATTTTTATTTCATATACCAGAAGTGTCATTGTTAAGAGATGGTTAGCATTTGAAATGCATTAAGATTGGCAGTGTTGAACAGAATCTGTGGGAAAATCCCAAGCTAATTCATTGATTGCCCCTGGAAATTATTGCTGTTAATTGTTAGGTAATTAACATGGAGCTACAATTACATTGGCCTTAGGGGGTGATTAATGTTTCAACATGTCACATTAGTGGTGGCAGGATTCTAAAAGCTTTTCTTTTACACAAGATTTAGAGACAGATGGTGTATTGTCTGTGGAAAATTGTTTTCTTTTACCAAAGTTTGTAATGAGTACTAGGGGAGTTGTCATTTGCCACCAGCTTTTTTATTAGCTACTGATTAGAACTAATTAAAAAACAAAATTACTCATATCTGTAATGAAACTGCTCTTTTTACTCAGCATGCCTTCATTTATGAAGGATTTTCTCAAGTACAGTTTTTAATGGTATCTGGGCATTTCATGGATTTTATTAACAAAAAAGTTTATGTATAACAAACGGCCAGGATCATATTAAATAAGGAAAACAAGCTTCATAAAACTGTATGAGAGCTGGCATTATGTAGTCAGTTTGCCATCTGGCTGTTTGTTAATATGGTGGATTACACATGAATTAAATGAGAATTAACACTTATTTTAGTAAAATGAAAATCAGTAATGTTATTTTCCACAGTTTGACATTTCCTTCTGTCACTGCTAGTTGTCAATATGTTCCTGAAAACCCTTCTGTGTTCCACTGCTCAGACATCAGGCTGACATTGATCAGATTGGCAGTGGACTTGTTGTAGCAGTATCCCTAACATTATCACCTCCAGCTAATCGGCATGACAGAATCTGGATCTGGCCTGAAAAATCTGATAGCAGCCCCAGAAGGGGCTGAGAGACAAGGCCACCACCCATTAAGGTCACATTATCATGAATGTTGTGATGCGGTCTTAACACTGCTGGCTATGGATTTACATTTAGAATCCATCTGTAGTGCAACACAATGAGATCTAAAGGCACAGCTTAACTGCAATAACCCTGCTATTGAAAGAACATGTCAGTTTCTTCAGGCTTACTGTGAGCACTTTTTGACAAAAAATTGTGATTTAAATTATAATATGTATTTTGTTATTAAAAACAACAGATTATTCACCAATGCATTTAATGGGACTTATAGTGTTGTTCACATACCAGTACTGTGGGCATATTTAACAAAGGTAACCCAATATACAGTAATGGCTTTTTGTAGCATGACAACAAATGGCAGAGATCCACTTTGAGATACTCAATTGCTGAAGTTCATTTGAAGAATCTTATTTACAATATACAATATGATTGTGTTTACCTGATATGATAAAAGGCATCACTGAACAAAAAAGCTGCACAGTACCCAACATGACACTATAAAAGAGGGCATGTTGAGCCACTCACATCATTAGTAATTAAACAACAGGTATTTACACATACTTGAGGGTGTACAGTATTTGCAGAAATAATTTTATCTGTGCTGACCACCTGTATATAAAAGGACATTTTTCATGGCTCCCTCTTGCATACATCTTACTGTTCTCTAAAATAAATCCCTGCCTACTTGAAGGCAGTTCATAAACATGTGCATTATGTGTTTGGAGCTGTCCACCATTTACACAATCTATTAGTCTCTTTCACTGAAAGTCTGGAAGATCATCACAGGATGCAAAGCAGTAAAACCAGCAGAGCTTGGTCTAGCCAAGGTCAGATTTTTGCCTTCAAAACTTGTTAAATGTATCATATTCCTTTCTGCAAACAACTAGCATGCTGTACACCTAAAGTCATGGAATTATCTTCATTTCTTTATGTATATTTATCTTGTTTTCATTATTTGCATTAAGATTCAGATTTATTTTGGCATACATCATAAACAAAGTGTGTGCTTGTAAAGGGAGATGTATAAACAGTAATGAGTGACATATCCAGTCATCCCTTTGTCCTCTTTTGTCATCCTTTAATGTAGGAAAGAATGGGCAGTGAGCTGTTTACCTGACTCTCAAAAAATCTAAACATTTGGTGTTGGAGTTTGGGATCTGAATGTCACATCTGACAGTTTTGGCTCAGAAGCTCAATTTCAAATAATATAAATGTAAAATATGCAATAAAAACTCCAAGATATTCCCTGGCTGCTGTTTGTTAAAGAGAACAGTATGAGGACCTCTTGTATAAAGAAGGGGCAATATGTTGTTTACTGTAACATGTCTGAGTATGATGCAATAAATACAGAATAATCATGTCATACTAGAATATTGTGTAATAAAAAAAACATTTGCAGTTTACATCATGTATAAGTCATTCAGGTTTTGATTCCATATACAAATTTGTCAGTTTCTGGCCAGCAGCAACTAACCATAACTTATGTAGGCACATCCCTAATTCTTTAATGTTGAGACCTCTGCCAGATTTGTTACTAACATTTCCATTGTAAAAATCAAGGAACCAATGTGAGGCAATGACATCTGGGTAAAATTAACCCTGGGACAGGAGAATCTAACCGGGCCTCAGCCATCAGGACTAGAAATTTCTGAAAGGCAGACTTTGCCATTGTGAAGGACCCAGTGCCCAAGGAGTGCTGGTGGAGTTTCATGACACTGATAATGCAGAGCACATGTACAGTAGTACCATTAAAGAAAGTGCTTGAAGCAGCTTCAGAGGTCCACATTTCTGCATGCAAATAGAAAAAGGGCCAACTCTCCCCCTCCCCATGGGTCAACACGGACCCAAACTAACTGATTTTGAAAACAAAATGTAATCTATAATTGCTAGAATGTAGTGTGTTGCTTACAGATGAAGGGGAGTAAAGAACAATTAAGAGTCAAGGGCCAGGATTCACAAAGGGAGAGCAAGAGTAAAAGTTTACGCTGCACTTTCCGACTGTGCTGGTGGACAATGGAGTGATTCAGTCGGATAGTCCAGTGGGCTATCCGATGGTGAATAGGGGGCTGGTGGGGGCAGTGCTAATGCAGGAAAAGCAGTTGAATACCTAGTAGCGCTGCCCCATAGCCAGCCAGGAAAATGGCCCTACAGTCAACAGTGCTTAGGCGCTAAAGTGCAATTCACTGATGGAGCCATGTAGATGAGCCCATTGGGCATGTAAGGTGCTAGTGGCCATTAACATGCCCATTATGGGCTAATTTGCAAAGCAAAGCAAACTTTATTTATATTAGTCACCCTTCCAAAGCTCAGAGTGCCTTTACAAAAATACCATGACATTTAAAACTCAATTAATTAAACAACTATTTAAAATTAAAAAATTTGTTAAAAACAATTATAATCCAAAGTGCAGCCAATGATAGTCTAACCAGATTCCAATGAATCAACAATAATCATCAAAAGCCTTTGCAAAAGGTGGGCCTTCAGGGAATTCTTAAATCCTTCTACGGTCAGGCTATCTCGTTTCTGACAAGGCAGAGAATTCCCTAAGGTAGGAGCCATAAAGGCAAAGGATCTACCTCCAGATGTTTTCAAATGTACCCTGGGAATCTCCAGCAATCCCTCACAGGAGGATCAGAGAGAACGGGAGGGGAAGTAGGGTTACAGCAGATATTGCAGGTACTGAGGTCCCTGCATGCCATTAGTGAGGTGGTGCACAGCCCCCCCGACCAGCCCAAGACCCAAACAGCTGCATTACCCCATTGTTTAATGGTTCCCTCCACCACCCCAATCATGGACCTGACAGTAAAAAAATCAGATTTCCATACTATTGAAATCCCACCCCAGTCCCTGATCTCATGAATCCCACCCAGTAATAAACATAGATACTTTCCATAGTGTAGCAATCTCACCCCAGCCCCTGATCAGATGAATTCCACCCCGGTAAGAAAAATAGATAGTTTTCATAGTGTAGCAGTCCCAATCCAGTCCCAATCTGATGTATCCCACCCAGTAATAAATATAATCATGTTCCATAATATAGGATCCCACCCCAAATCCCTGATTGCCCAATTACCCACCTGTTATTAAAATAAAATATTCCGTGATGTAACATACCACCCCAGTTCCTGATTGCACGATTATTCACCCATTATTAAAATAAAACTTTCTGCAGTGTAGGGTCCTACCCCGGTCCCCGATCACATGATCACCCAACCATTATTAAAATACTTGACCGCTACACTATGAAAACAAGTTTATATCAACAAGTAGAAGATCACAAAAAGAAAACACAAGTTTTGAATGAATACTTCTGCTCCGTTTCTACAAGAGAAGATAATGGAAATGGACCAACACTGGGGAGTAAGACACACCTGAATAAGGAAGTGGACACTACTTTCCTTATCAATGATGAGAGGATCCTTCAGAAACTAAAGTTAAAAACTGACAAAGCCATGGGATTGGATGGAATCCATCCTCAAATTTTAAAGGAGCTCATGGAGGAACTTACTTCTCCTCTAGCCAGATTCTTTAATAAATCACTGGAAAGTGTGAATGTCCAAGAGGACTGGAGTAGGGCCACCATGGTACCCTTGCATAAGTGTAGTAGTAAGGAAGAGGCAGGGAATTACCACCCAGTAAGCCTCACCTCCATTGCTGGTAAAATTATGGAATCAATTCTAAAGGAGAGGATGGTAGCTTACCTGGAGTCCAGTGGAAAAGTTGACTCAAAGCAGCATGGCTTCACAACAGGACAGTCATGTCAGATGACATGACAGATTTCTTTAACTGTGTAACAAAAATAGTTTACCAAGGCTGGATGGTTGATGTTGTATATCTGGACTTCAGCAAAGCCTTTGACTCTATTCCCTACAGGAGGCTCATAATCAAGCTGGAGTGTACAGGGATAGGAGATACAATTGTCAATTGTGTAAGGAACTGGCTTCAAGGGAGAACTCAGAATGTACTGGTGAGCGAAATGCTGTCACAGGAGGGGAAGGTGTCCAGTGGGGTTCTACAGGGATTGGTGCTGGGACCAGTCCTCTTCAACATATTCATCAGCAACATTCTAGATAGAAACATAGACTTTGACAGCACATGAGGTCAGCTTGGCCAACCCAGTCTGCCCATTTCCCTACCCATTGGATAAGCTGCAGATCCTAGTTAACCCACAGCCTACTTCCTCCTAACCCCCACCAGAATTGTCTTATGTCTGTCCCATGCATTCTTGAATTCCATCACTGTTTTTGACCCCACAACCTCTTCAGGAAGGCTGTTCCATTCGTCCATCTCCCTTTCTGTGAAAAAATATTTCCTCACATTGCCCCTGAGCTGTTCCCCCTCTAAAAGGACCAAGACAGATTGCTGTGGAAGGTGTGCCTGTTTGCAGATGACACTAAGCTCTGCAAAATGGGGGACACACAGGAAGGTGCCTCAGATGGAATCCGCTATAAGGAAACTAGAAGACTGGTCCAGAACTTGGCAGTTGAAGTTCAACACCTAGAAATATAATGTTCAGCATCTTGGAAAATGAAACCCAGAAAGAGTTTACTCTCTAGAAGGAGAACAACTAGCAGTCACAAACCTCGAAAGTGACCCTGGGGTCATGGTTTCCAATGACCTCAAGGTAGGGAGACAGTGTGAGAAGGCAGCGCAAAGAGCAAATGGCATCCACAGATGCATAGGCAGGTTTATCTCAAGCAAAAAGCACAAAGTGATCATCCTGCTGTACAGATTCTTGGTGAGCCCTCACATGTAATACTGTGTCTAGTTTTGGAGGCCTCACCTCAAAAAATATATAGAGCAGTTAGAGACAGTACAGACAATAGCCACAAAGATGGTTCAGAACCTGCACCAGAAACCCTATGAGGCTAGACTAAGAGAGCTAAATATGTATTCCATGGAAAAGAAAAGAAATATGGGTGACATGATAGAAAAGTTCAAATACCTCAATGGTATAAACTCAGTACAGGATCAGAGTCTCTTCATAGATAATAAAGAACTGTGAACTTGAGGCCACAGCAGGCACCTAATTGGGGGAGAGATTTCATACTAACATCAGGAAGTTTTTCTTCACAGAAATGGTAATTGAGCCTTGGAACAAACTACCACAGGAGGTGGCGGAAGCAAATATGGTAAAAGCGTGTAAGCTATTTTGGGCTAGACATTGCAGTAATCTGAAAGGATAAATCTACTAGGAAGGGGTAGTCAAATGGGTGGACTGGATGGACCATGCAATCCCCATCTGCTGGTGCATTCTTACGTTCTTCTAAAATATTTCCATAGTAGGGTCCCACCCCAGTCCCAGATCGCCCAATTACCCACCCGTTATTAAAATAAAATTTTTCCTTAATGTAGGGTCCCACCCCAGTCTCTGATTGCTCAACACTGACAACCAATGGGATTGTAGTGTATATTGTATGCTGCCATTGACAGTTCAGTCAGTGGGCAGCTGTGGAGGTTTGAGGAAGGCTATGCTAATCTCCAGTTGGTGGCCATGCTGGGGTGGGGGAACAGGGAAGTGTGTGCTTAACATAGTGTATGGGGGTTGGGAGGTCCACTACAATACAGAAATATGTTATTTTAATAATGGAGGGTAATCTGGTGATCGGGGAGCAGGGAGGGACCCTACAATATGAAAATATTTGTTTTAATTATGGGTGGGTAATCGGGTGATCAGGGACTGGGATGGGACACTGCATTATGGAAAATGATTTTTATTATTCTCAAGTGGGCAATTGGGGACTGCAGGGGTTGGTGAGGCCTTAGTACCTCCGAAAACCACTAGGGTTGTGCAGATTACTGCCATTTTTTTTAAGTGGCAATTTATTCCACATAAGGACCTTCGCAAAGGCCCTTGCATGGAGCATATCCTTTGTGAATAGGATTGTGGGGATATGCAGGTCCCCGCCTGCTCATTTGATTTGCGGCCCCCCTCATTACATTGCCCAGGCGCAAATACCGGCTTTCTGAATACTAACTATTCACAAAGGCCAGTTTAACCCAGGAAAGCTGGGTTTGTGCCTGGGCAAAGCTTTGTGAATCCTGCTGAAGAAATCTAGTTTTAAGACAGCCAAGGAAGATTGGCTGGCAGGAGCAAAAACAGGAAACACCAACACCTTTTTCCAGTATTTATATAGAGGATGGATGGTGAAAAGAGGGATTTGGCAATTGAAGACAGTGTGTGCGGGGGGAGGAGCTGTGAGAGAGCCAAAGGAGATGGCTGAAATGTTAAATGGATACTTTGTATCAGTATTCACAAAGAGGACCTAGGTGGGAGAGGGGGGCTCAGTAAGTGTCCTATAGCATATGTGTTAGCCATGATGCAGCCATTACACATCAGCTCTCCCCTGGTAGCTGACCACCTGGCAAGGATCAAGCAAGGAAAGTCAAAAGGGGTGGATGGGAGACATCCCTGGATCATAGTGGAGCTAAAAGAACAATTAGGATCATAAGATCATACAATAGTATGGACAAAAGAAGGTATGGTGCCCATTTCAATTGCCTACCACTTAACAGCAGTTAAAAACTGTAATCCCAATTTTTCTAATATAAGGAATCTAGCCTATTTTTGAAAGCATTAATGGTGGTACAGTCCACCACAGATGATGGCAAACTGTTCCTCATAGATACTACTCCTTGGATGAATCAGATCCCTCTCATTTTAGTAGTATATAATTCCTTCATGAATTGTTTATTGTATTCTCTTGTTGCTGCAAAATTTTGTTTAAGTTCTAAACCATTGAGGAGGTGTCTGTCTTCTACCTCTATAAATTCTGGGGTCAGATCCCCTTTTTATCTGTATTGCATAGAGAACAGCTGCAATTCACATGGTGTGGTAACTTTAAAAATCATTCAGGAGTCTATATAGATAGGTGTGTAGCCAAAGAAATGGAAATTAGACAATGTTGTCCTCATTTTCAGGAACGCACAAGGTCAGCACTGGCACCTACTGACCAGCCAGCCTGACATGAGTGCTGAGAAAATGTGTCAATGTCCTTATTAATGGTGTAATATTGCAAAGCATGTTTGAGGCTAAGGTTCTTTCCTCCTCTCAGCATGGACTTTGGAGGGGCAGATCTTTCCAAGTCAGCATGATTACCTTCATTGAGGGGGTGACTAGGGAGGTGGAAAAGGCAGTGCTTTGATTGTAGCCTATCTGCACTTCAGGAAGGCCTTTGACTATGGGGCATATGACAAGCTTCTGGGAAAAGTAGACCAGTGCAGTATACACAAAACATTCATAAGGCTCATTGCTAACTGACTTGGGAACAAGAAGCAGTGGGTGGTGGCATATCAGATACACTCATACATGACAGAAGTAATCAGTGCCATCTCTCATGTATTGCTACTGGGGCCATTGCCTTTTCATATCTTCATCATTAATGTGGAAGCTGGGATCCAAAACAGACTGCTTAACTTTGTGGATAACACTAAGATAGTTAGGGTGGTGGATGTCCCTGTGGATGGGGACACATTTCAGAAGGACCTCAACAAGCTGTGTGACTGGTCTGATGCCCAGAGTCTCAGATTCAATAAAACTAAATGCAAGGTGAAACACTTGGGATGGAATTACAGATATTGTAGAATTTATACACTGTGTTGTGCTTTTCTTGTTGCAGTTGAAAAGAAACAGAACCTGGGAGTTATAATTAAAAAGGAACTGAAGCAGTACAAGAAGTGTATGTCCGCTGTCAATGAATCCCAAAGAATACTGGTGTACATCAAAAGGAGAGTACTTAGCAAAGCAGGGAAAGTAATTGGGCCACTTTTCAAAGCCCTGGTCAGGTCCCACATTGAGTTCTATGTGCAGTTTTGGTCTCCACAATACAAAAATAACCTTGAGTCAAGAAGGTGCAGCACAAGGCCAAAAAATGAGCAGTGCTATTGGGGAACAAATGCAATCAGGATAGGCTATAGGTCTTTAACATGTTCACCATGGAGAAAAGGAGACTAAGAAGGGTTACGATCTTGCCATTTTACATATGCAAGAGTATCAACAAGATCAAACAGAGATGTAACATCTGGTGTCATGTAGCAGAGCATGGGAAAACACACTGAAGATATGGGGTGGTAAATTCAGAGGAAATTTCAGAAGGCTCTTTTTTCCACAAGGTAGTGCACTTGTACAATAAAGTTTGAGTATACAGTGTACCTGATGACAGTACAAATCTTTAAAGTGACACTGTCAATTTTTTGGCAAATGGCAAAGGGTATTCTGGAATTTTCCCTGTTGCCTGTTCCATGAGTACAAATTATAAAGCCAAATTTGGTCTGACACAGAATTAACTTATTTATTTATTTTTTTTTGAGTAAATGGCATTTATAAACCTAAATGATGGCCAGTGCTCCCATGTGTTCATGTACTGTAGTTAAAATGGTGCTGAGCCAATAGAACACTTGATCATGAACGAGTTAGGCATTTTTTCATAGATGTGAAAAACAGCATCCTCATTATCAGTCATTGTTTTGTACTCATCAAGGTTATCCCAACTTTAAAGCGAGTTCTGGCAGCAGCCACGATGGCTGCAGGTGTACATGATGTGCACAGATGTGCACTGCAACCACAATAGGTGCGCATGCTCATGGAGAGCATGTTGACCATATTAAGCACAGTGGGCTCTTTTGTGCATGCGCATTGCTGCTGCGATACTCGAGCACACACACAGATCTCACAGTGGCTATCTTGGGCATGGTGGACTCTGTATCACATGCACATTGCCGTGCGGAAGTAACGTCCAGCAACAGTGCACAGCACATAGACAAAGTAGCACTGTGGGACTGCTGCAATCACTCGAGACAGAGGACTGATTGAAATACCACAGATTGATTGTGCTTCAGCTCCACGTTTGTTATTCAGTCAGAATCCGGTGAGTCATTTTTACTTTCTGATTGCAAGATGACTGCAGAGTTCTACCCCTGCTGCCATAACAAGCACTCAGTCCTGCGTAATTTCTGAATGAAAGCTGAAGTTGTGACTCTGGGCATGCGCACTGGCATAGATGTAATGCCCATACTCAGAGTCGTGGCTTTGACTTTCATTTGCAAATTACACAGGGCTAAGTGCTTATTTTAAAGTCAGATTAATTCTGGTGAGCACAGAGTATATTAATGGGCATTTTTTGACATCTATTAAAAAAATGCCTAACTTATTCGTGAATGAGTGTACCTGCAGCTCAGCCCATTTTTCACTACATGAACATGCAGGTGCACTGACTAGCCAGCATTTAGGTTGAGACATGAACAATACCATTTAATTAACTCTTGGAGTATTGAATATATTTGAATGTATATAGATTCTGGACGTGTGTTAAAAAAAAAAAAAGTTAATTGTGTGCCAAACCAGTAGTGGCTTTGTAATTTGTAGACATGGAGCAGGCAACAGGGAAAATGCTTGAATTCCTTTCAACTAAAAAAACTGACAGTGTCTTTTTAAAACAATTCAGTCCAAATTTCTGCTTACCAAAGGAATCACATGGTACCCTGTGAAGACTGGGTAGGGAATTCTTATAAATTGGTATGTGCTTGTACAACATACTGTACCTACGTCTTCTATGTGACTAAGTGGTGTCTGGGGCCATTGGCAGGGAGTCCACATGGAGGACCACAGGCAGTAGACTACGCTGTACAGGGCAACTGAGGTAAGTGTGCCACAGGGGATGATAAGCATTCCTCTTTTTTTTTCACCTGTGTTTCTTGCTCCTCAGCCTGGAACTCTCTCAGGCCTCCTGCTCACACCAGCTAGCTCTACCTCCCACTGTGTTCCCCAACCATCTTCAAGGTCATTGTGATTCCCTGGGTCAGGCAGGTCAACCTGGAGAGATCGCAGGGGCAGTCGGGCAGGTCAACCCAGAGAGATCACAGGGGCAGTGGCAGGGAACCAGTATTGGGAGTGTGGCAGTGGCTGTGGCAGGGACTGTCGCCTATCCAGGGCTGGAGGTGGTATTTTTGGTAGTTAGCGCAAGATCTCCCCTCCCCTCCCCCCTGCATGGGCACATCTGATGCCAGCACATGGCAAACCTGCCTACATCAGCCATGCTCTGACGTACAGCCCGGTGGCTCGATGGTGCCTCCAGTCTCCACTGGGGGTCACCAGAGCGCTGGGCATCCCTATCCCTCCCACCTGGAGAGGAAAGCTGCCCAGAGGGCGCTCAATCCGTCTCCCTCCCCTGCAGACCCCTGACTCCTGAGCTCTCTCCCAAACTCAGGTCATGGGTGCGGCACGAGGTGTGGCAGCCAGCGCCTCAACCCTCAGTGCCACCGGGCCGGCGATGATAAGCATTCTGCAGGATAAAATAACTGGGCCCTACAAACATATTATGTTATAACAAGGCAAGGGATTAATAGTGCCTAGTTAGGGAAATCCCTGCAGAAAATAATCAGCACTGGAAGGATTTAACATGGAAACCCTTGCTAAAGTAAAACAGGGGGAGTCAGATGCACCCTATCTAGGTCACCACATTTTTGAAATAATATGTGGGAAAAGAAGGACATACAGCTGGGCTGGCATAAGCAGCATGGGGTCATATTGTCATTGGCAAAACCATGCACCACAACAATGCCGCACGCAACTCAGCATGTAGCAAAATAATATTGGCACAATATGCTGACTAGTTCACACAGAGTGCACACCACAGCAACAACTTAGTTTTTGCAGGGGGCTCCACCTCCCTGGACTAATTATAATCAACTCCGGGGGGTCGTGGACATCAGGAATAAAAAAAAAACTTTGGTTGGGAAAATTTTTGTTTTTCAAGCCAAAAAATGCCACAGCAGAGTGGGACCTGGGGAGAATGAAACCGCAGACCCAGGTCCCCAAAGCCGCCAGAGGCAGGTGCTGTAGCTGCTCCACCACAGGAGCAGCTCAGCCAGGCATCACACTGATGGCATCCTTCACCTTCCCTGCTGGCAGCCTACAGTGACAGGAGCAATGGTTTGTACCACATGCTGTAAAAAACTGTCACTGTAGAGCCATTAGAGCTTCTTGCAGTGCTGTATTTCATGCACAGTTTTATCCATGCTATCTTAACCTGGTACTGGCATAGGCTGACTAAGGAAGATGTGGGGGGCTAGAAGTTGTTATAGGCAGCAGGACAGATGGGGGGGGAAGTGGGGGAATGCAAGAAAACACTGTAGTCAGGTTGGCAAAGGCAGGATTGTGAGCTGTAAGGGATGTGGGGCCACAGTCTTCATGGTGATAGTGTGGAGAACAGGAGGCTGTCCAGTGTGAAGGAGCCAACTTCGCCTTTCCACTGGGTCTGCTAACTGACATTTCTATGATGCCTCACAGTGCAGCATGGCTGCTCCAAAACCAGAAACCCTGCTAGGCAGTTTAGGATACATCACCCAAATGTTTGAATCCCTATTATTGGACATGGTGGTGATCAAAACTGCTCTTGCAGTGACCACAGAAGATGTAAAAAATTTACAAGATCGAATGAATGTCACAGAGCAATGCACAGAGGAGCTGGTAATTCACCAACACTCTATTCTGAAAAAAATTGGACGAATATGAACTAAAACTGCAAAAACTATGGGACAGGTCTAAAGACCAAGAAACTGAGGACACTGGAAGAACAGAACATAGCAACATAGAAGCTTGACAGCAGATAAGGACCGCAAGGCCCATCCAGTCGGCCCATTTCTTTTTCTATCTTATAAATGTGCATCGGCCTTTGCTCTGTCAATGGCCTACCTATTTATTTATACTCATCTGTATTGCTCCCTTATGCCTATCCCATGCCTGTTTGAAGCTCTGTACTGTATTCATATATACCACTTCCTGAGGTAGGCTGTTCCATGCATCTACTACCCTTTCTGAGAAAAACAACTTCCTCACATTACCCTTTAATTGGCCTCCCTCTAATCACATGCTGTGTCCTCTTGTCGTGCTATTTTACTTATATTGAAACATGTTAGACTCTTTCACCTTGTTAATGCCTTAAGGTGTTTGAATATTTCGATCATATCGCCTCACTCCCTCTTTTGCTCTAGTGTATACATATTGAGCTCCATTAATCTGTCCTCATATGTTTTCTGCTGCAGTCCCTGCACCATTTTGATTACCCTTCTCTGGACTGCTTCAATTTGGTTAATGTCCTTGTGAAGGTGTGGCCTCCAGTACTACATGCAGTACTACAGATGGGGCCGAACCAGTGTCTTGTAAAGAGGGATTATTACCTCCCTCTTCTGACTTGTGATACCCTACTAATACACCACAACATCCACCCTAGCAATACCTACTGCTTTAGTGGTCTGCATGGATGATTTCAGGTCATCAGTGATGGTGACGCCTAAGTGTCTTTCTTCCTTTGTTACTGCCAGCAATTCCCCTACCAGCCTATAGGTGGCTTCAGGGTTTCTCTTCCCTATGTGCATGATCTTGCACTTCTTTGCATTAAACCCCAGTTGCCACTGTTCTGACCATTTTGCTAGTTTATCCATATCTCTTCTCATTCTGCCCACCCCATCTGGATCATCTACTCTGTTGCAGATCTTGGTGTCATCTGCAAACAGACAAACCTTACCCTCCAGTCCCTCTGCAATGTCACTGATGAAGATATTGAAGAGGACTGGCCCCAGGACTGATCCCTGAGGTACCCCACTTGTGACTTGCATCTCTTCTGACTGTATACCATTTACTACCACTCTCTGTTTTCTGCCCATCAACCAGTTTGCCACCCAGTTGACCAACTTTTGACCCACCCTGAGCCTACCCAGCTTATTAATCAATCTTCTATATGGAACAGTATCGAAAGTTTTGCTGAAGTCAAGGTAGGCAACATCAACTGCTCCCCCTTGGTCCACCACTCTGATTACCCAGTCAAATAAATCTATGAGATTAGTTTGACAGGACCTTCCCTTTATAAACCCATGTTGTCTTGGATCCTGCGCTCTTATGGATTCCAGGTGTTGCACTATCCTTTCCTTAAGGAGTGCCTCCATAGTCTTGCCCACTACTGAGGTAAGACTAACTGGTTTGTAATTCCCTGCCTCCTCCCTGCTACCACTGTTGTGGAGCGGGATCACATGAGCCATTCTCCAGTCTTCTGGGACCTCTTCTGTGCTCAGAGACTCACTAAACAGTTCTGATAATGGTTCTGCTAGTTCCACCCTTTGCTCGTTTAGTACTCTGGGATGTATGCCATCAGGTCCCATTGCCTTGTCCACCCTGAGCTTATTGAGCTCTTGTAGGACCCTTTCTTTTGTGAAGGGACTAGTGCACACCTCCCTCCCCTCTGTGTCCATAGTCCTGAGCTGTGGGCCCTGCCCTACCTTCTCTTTAGTAAATACTGAGCAGAAGTATCTATTTAGGATAGATGCCTTTACATGGTCCTCCTCCTCACATGCCCCCTTAGCTCCTTTGATCTTGGCAATACCCCCTCTGGACTTTCTCCTTTCACTAATGTATCTATAGAAAGTCTTGTCCCCTTCTTTTACTGTTTGTGCTAGTGTTTCCTCAGTTTGGGCCTTTGCCTGCTTTACTGCCTTCCCTGTCTACCTTAGGGAAGTTTGGTATGCCTCCCTATCTTCATTCCGCTGTGTTCACTTATATTTACTTAAGGCAGGCCTTTTGGCTCTGACCTTTTCTGCTGCTGCTTTTGAGAACCAAAGTGGTTTCCTTCTTCTTTTGCATTTCCTTTTCTCTCTAACTCAATGGGATGTTACTTCAAGTATTGCATCCTTAATGCTTGCCCACTTTGCCTGTACCCCCTCACCTGTAGTTCTTTTTGCAGGGGCTAGCTTAACTCTGTTGTCCATCTTATCAAAGTCAGCTCCTCTGAAGTCCCACATTTTTTTTTGTTGAGTTTTGTTGTGCTAGATCCTGTGCAGCAGTGTACTGCTCTGCAGTGTCCTCTGCCCCTGTGTTTGATTTCAGAGATAGAGGCAGATACCTGTTTGTAGTTTTTATATGGTTTGTGGAGGTAATATGTTGGAGAGTACTGAGTGATGGGGCACCCGATTTGCCCCTCCTAACCACCTGCCAACCTCCAGGACCAACTACCCTCTGCAGTCAAGGTGCTTCTGTTGGGTGTTGGAGAAATGGCGGGTGGTTCTTATAATATATTTCCTCTTGAATGAAATTTGAGGTGCACAATCTCTGCCCATGCTGCCTGGAACTGAGCCCTAAGATCTTCAATGGCCCAGTATGTAGGACAGTGTCTTAAATCCTGTAAAACTGCCCTTCTGAAAAGTGTTCCACATACCTGCAGTTAACGATATCCATTCCAGATATGTTGCTGGGTTTATAAGCTGGTCAGAGTAATTAGAAGAAGAAAATGAAAGCAAAGGTTTGATTTTGTTGTTTTGTTTGTTTATTTTGTATAACTTGTTAAACAAGTTAAATTACTAGTGCCCCGTAAATGAGGTCACCGTGTGGATACCCCACTGATCTGCCCTTTCTGCTTTGCCACAGGAAATGTCATGACTGGGCTACCATATAAAAGGAGTGTAGAATGGGGTGGTTGGGGATGGGGGTGGGTGGCTGGGCCCTTCCCCTGCCGAAAGGAAGAACCACAGATGAAAGAAACAAGGAGGTAAGAGCAGAAACAATCAGACAACAACAAATGCAGTAACCCTGAAAGCTTATCCTAATGATAGATAAAACTGTAAAACCTGTAAAGCACCACCTGTAATAATTTCAGAGAAGAAATACCCTGTAAGAAACACTTTACTACAGAGAAAAATAAAGCAGTCACAGAAGATATACCTTGCAAAAGACAATTTAATTCAGAAGACTACAGCAGTAATCTGTTAGCACACACCTGTAGGCACACCTTGTAATAATGCAGCAGAAGGTATGCCCAGTAACAACAATTTGAATCAGAGAAAAATTAATCAATAAAATGTTAGCAACAAACAGTAACAATCCCTGTGAATACAAAATAAAAATCACAACACACAATAAATCTGGCTAGCCCAAAGAAGCCTTAATCCTTCCCCTTGCTCTGGTAAGGTTCTTTGCTCTGTCCTTACAAGTAACCTAGAAGGAAAGAGCTCAGGTGAAGCTAGGTGCCTTGGCCAGCAAACCTAGTCTTCAATAAGGATCCTTGGCATCCCTGATGTCATGGAGGGTCCCGGCATGGAGGGGTTCCTCAATGATCTTCTGCCATGGCTAATGGACACACGTTGGAGAGGTCCTATGGATATGTAGAGGGCGCACAGGCTGAGGGGTAATCCGGAAGCTCCTGAAGCCCTCCCCATACCCATAATTGAATACCTGGTTTGATATTCTGTCAAAGTGAGTCTTTTGAGAGTGGACAGGAAGATGGGCAAACTCACCTGGAGCGGGACTAGAATCTCACTTTATCGGGACTTCTCTCATGAAGTAGCTCTGAGATGTAAAGGATTTGTGCTGATAAAAGCCTCTCTTTGGGACATGGGATTTAAGTATCGGTTCAAAGGACTTACAAGCCTAAGTGTGTACAAAGATGGCATGGATTTTGTGGGGAACACTTCTCAAGAAATAACAAGCTGTATCAACAGGCAATGGTCCAACTATCAGGTCAGGACTACATCATCCTGAAAGCTGTGGAAACAACGTGATCATCTTGGGCTGCATTAAAATGAGATAAATGGCAAGCAACAAGCAGGGGAAAGTAAACAAAGGGACTCAGTTGCACACAAAATGGCATCCTCCACATCTACGATGGTGGATCCCAGACAAGGCACCATGGTGCACCCACAGAATCATAAAGTGACACTTGACTGTGGTGGTCAGAGAGGTCGGGAAAGCTGTTGGAGCCCCAGTCCTCCAATACACAAAGCACAGGTTATGGAGCAGAATTAATTGGAAAGGAAGAGCAATATATTACCCCACTTCACTGCCAGTGAAGTTCCCAAGGGATGACTCGACCAGCTTTGATGAACAACACAAGCACAGGGAAGATGTCCAGGATGATGGCTCATCTGTGAACCTCCCCAGCAACTGGATGGATGCCACTAGGTATCTTGAAGAGGAAGAAAAGGACAGCTCAGCTATTCAACCCACCACAGTCAGACCTACATATGAACATATGAATATACGAATGTACCAGCAGAAACAGACCACCCAGTCTATCTAAGTCTGCTCAAGTGTGCAGCTAGCACCCCTAGTTTGCAGCTACCCTACCCCCTCCCATTTGTCAACCAACTGCCACCCCCACCTCCCCCACCCTCACTCTGCCCTGTTCCCTGTCCCATGCCGTTTTGAAACTGTTCATAGATTTACATGATACCACCCATTCTGGTAGGGCATTCCATTTTGCTATCACCCTTTCTGTGAAAATCCTTATTGATTCCCCTCAGATACTTGAATGTCTCCCTGTCCCTTCTATCCTCCAGGGTGTACATATTCAGGTATCTCAGCCTGCTGTCATAGTCTGTGCCTTCCATTCCACATACCTTTGTTGCTTTCTCTAGCCCCCTACAGTAGCCTGATATCACGCTTTAGGTATGGTCTCAAAAACTGTACACAATACTCTAAGTGCTTCCTTACCAGTGACTTGTAGAGGGGCAAGATCACCTCTCTTTGCCTGGATGAAAAATTCCTCGCTATGCACCCCAGCATTTTGTTCACTTTTGCAGCCACTCTCCTGCACTGGGCAGTGTTGTCCATGGTCCCTGTTATCATTACCCCTAGGTCCTTATCCACCTCAGTGATCCCCAGCTTAACCAATCCCAGCCAATATTCTCTCCTTGGGTTCTTCACCACAAAGTGCATAACCTTACCCTTCTTTGCATTGAACCCCAGCTGCCACTTCTCTGACCACTCCTCTAGCTTGCTTAGGTCCCCCTACTGCTGCTTCCATCCTTCCTCTCCATTCACCACTGCTCTGATTTTGGTGTTGTCAGCGAACAGACTTATCTTGCTCACCACCCCATGTGCAATGTCTGATATGAAGAGCCCGGACAATACTGGCCCCAACACAGAGCCCTATGGCATGCCACTCATCACTGGCCTTGGAGTTGAGAACTCCCCTCTCACCACCACCTGTTACAGCCTCCCACTCAGCCAGCTTGTAATCAAGTTCATCATTTTTGCCCATACCACTACATCGGTTGGCTTCCCCCCAAGCTGTCCATGAGGCACAGAATCTAAGACCTTGCTGAGGTCCCAGTAAAGAACATCCACCACATGACCCTTATCCAGTTCACCTGTCACCCAGTCATAATATTGTATTAGGTTGGTTTGACAAGACTTCACTGAAACAAACCCATGCTGCCTCACATCCTGGAGGCTGTTGTCCTCCAGGTATGACACCAGTCTTTCCTTTAGTATTTTCTCCATGAGTTTGCACACTATGGAGGTGAGACTTACTGGGTGATAATTACCCTATTCATCCCTTGGTCCGCTCTTGTGTAATGGTACTACATGTGCCATCCTCCAGTCCAGTGGCACACATCCTGACTCCAGTGAAGTGCTGTACAGATCCGCCAGCGGCTCCACCAACACCTCTGCCATCTCCCTCAGCACCCTGGGATGGATACCATCCAGCACTGGTGCCTTGTCTACCTTCAGTGTCCTCAGTCCCTCTAGGACTCTACTTTCCTCAATTCTCCATCTGTTGCCTACTCTCCCCCTGTCCCCACCCTCTCAGCCCATGGTGGTAGCGGTCCTCCCTTTTCTTCTGTGAACACTGAGCAAAAATATTCATTCAGTGCTTCTGCCTGCTCCTCACCCTTCTTCGTCCACTCCCCATCCCTTTTTATCCTCACTATTGTCTCCTTGCACTTCCTTTTCTCCCTGATGTATCTAAAAAAGTCCTCCTCCATTAATTCCCCATGATAATCTCAGCTCCCTCTGGGCCTTGGCTTCTCTCACTTTTCTGGTCCCTCCCTAGACCATCTTCCATACTCCTCCCTGTCCTCTTCCTTCCTGTCCTTCTATACCTCTGGTGCGCCTCTTGTTTTGCTCTCACCACCTCCACTCCCTCGATGTTCAACCAGCATGGTTTTCTTGCTCTGCACCTCTTACTCTGTGTCTTGGTGCAGGCTTCTGTTGCCTCTGTAATCCCCCTTTTAATAATAACCCATTTCACTCTACATCCATCTCCTACCTTATGCCCTCTAGTTTCCCTTTCAGTACTTCCTGCATCCTCCCAAATTCTGCCCCCTGAAGTTTACTACCTGGGTAACTGATTTCTCTGGCTTCCTGCACATCATGATATTGAACCACACCGTTTGGTGATAGCTGTCTGCTAGTGGGTCCTCCACCTTTATTTCCCGTACTGCTTCCCCATTTGACAACACCAGATCTAAAGTGTTCGAGACCCTCCTTTATTGCATCCATAAGCACTTGCTTCCTAGCACTGGAGGTGACTGGAATGCTCCAGTCAACCCCCGGCAAGTTGAAATCCCCCACGAGGACCACCTTCCCTTTTCTACATACCTTTCTGATTTGTCCTGCTACTTCCCTGTCAAGCTCCTCAGACTGAGATTGTATCCTGTATACCACCCCAAACCTCAGTTTCCTACCCCTTGAGTCTAGGAGCTGCAGACAGATTGCCTCTGTTCTCCTTTCTTCCCCCTCATCCCTTGAGCATTTGATCCCATCCCTCACACAGACTGCCACCCCACCGCCCCTCCCTTCCTTATGGTCCTTCCTGTACTTTGTATCCTGGGATTGCCTGGTCCCAGTCCTGGAGTGGACTTGAACCTTCACAGAGGTGACAGCTGCAAACAAGGGTTGACAAACAGAGGTGACAGCTGCAAACAAGGGTTGACAAGCCCTAGGACATTTAACTGTGCTCTCCCCATGTGGCGTTGCCGGATTGTGACAGTGGGCAATAATGCAGTTGACAAATGAGATTGGTATGTTTTTCCTGTAATTTATAATCTCCCATTCTGCGTTCAGTGGGTATATACAGATAACTGAGGGAGAGGAACAAGGAGGGAGTCATGTCTTGCACTACGGGGTTTGAAGGGGACTGGATCTGCACACAACTTTTGGATGGCAAAATACCTAATGACCCACAGATGTAGTTGGGGTGGCCCTCTCTACTAAGCAGGCTAGAGAGTGGCCCTTCCCCCAGTGTGGAGTAATTTTGCTCCAAGACACACTGGTCCTTCATAAAGGAGGTTGAATAACTTGGGAGGTAAAGTGATATTTGGTTTCTGTTCCTTGCTCTCCTAGCAGGTTTAGAGACAAAACAAATATAAGCCTGGAGCTGTGTGATCATGCCCTCAGCCCCCAGGACTGCTTGGGAATGTGAGGGGCAGAATTCACTTTATGGTGCACTGGGTATCATCTTGGCTGTGGTACAATACCAACAGTGGCACCCCCCTCGAGCATGTTGATTTATCCAGAAACAATGAGCTTCTAAACCATGATTAGAGGAATTTAGTCCTCACATTTTCCTGCACCAGTCCCTCCAATTTTCAGGGATGGAAGTCATCCCCTTCCCCAGGTCCTTCATCTTGAACAACCCACTCTGAACCTCAGACTGTCATAAGAATTTCAAACTTGGGAATGCTACTGTGGAACAAAAGTGAAGACTAAGAATCTCCCACAGGAGCCCTGTAACCTCCCATCCTGCCCCACAGCAGGGATAAGCCCTCATCACCGCTCTGTGATCAGCCTACATAATAGCTATACTTATGCTTTGGATTTAATGGCACTACAGGGGGGATCTAATAAACTTCCTCCTTCCCACGGTATGGTGTACACTTTCTTGTCTCTATACTAATACATCAGCATGGACTTACCAATGTGGTTAGGAAGGATGCACAAGTGGAACGACACTCACTGACCCTATATATAGGTTCAGGGAGGAACAGATCTATTACCCAATAAAAGTTAACCTTCCCTTTAGATACCAAGGAGGCATAGCTGGGGAGGTTCTCACTGTACCCCCCTTTTTTGGCTTTCTCCTTAGGTGCTTTAGTGAATTCACAGGCTATCATAGATATTTTACATAGTTGTAGTTGTTTGTTCCATAAAGGGATCAGTTCATATAGTTTAGAGAACACTAGCCAGGGCTCACTCTATGTAGTCTTTTTTCTCACTTATTACTGCTAACTATCACTGTTATTGGTTCTCTTTACCATTATAGGCCATATAAGATTGTAGTTGCCAGATTAACTCAGTATTTGTTCACCTTGTTCTGGTCTATTCTTTGCACAGGTTAAGGCAAAAGTCCAGGTAGAAACTCTGACCAACTCTCCTCCAAGCTCTTCCCTTTCACAGCTGACAGAGTGGCCTCTACGGGAATCAAGTTTTATCTAACAGGCTGCAGGATGTAAGTGGGACTTGGGTGTTAGTAGTTGGGGACAATGTCCAACAACATAGAAAGGGGTAAGGTGTGTCTCCTGGAATGTGAAGGGTCTTAATCAGCCTGTCACATGCACAAAAGTTCAGTACCATATCAAATCACTGAGGGCAGACATTGTCTTGCTCTAGGAGACACACCTCAGAGCCAAGACGGAGCAATAGCTCTAGAAAACATGGATTGGGAGGGTAACTCACAGTTCTGCCATGGCAATATTTAAAGGGGTCTATATTCTGGTACACAAGTCTTGCTCTTGGGTTGAAGAATGGGTCAAAACAGACAAGCAAGGCCGATGGGTGGTGGCACAGTTCTCCTTCACAGGGGGTAAGGCAGTGCTAACTAACCATATGCACCCAACCAGGATGAACAGGATTTCTTTCCCTAAGTTAGCCAAGCTTTCTTGGAGGTGAGGAAGATCCTGACAATGTGCCTATACTTGTGGGGGGACGTTAATCTGGTGCAGGATATATTCCTAGATAAGTCACATCCCACCCCAGAATCACATCATAGAGCTAGGCAGGCCCTGACAGGGCTGGTAGAGGAGTGGGAGCTAATAGACCCATGGTGCAGGAATAACCCTTTGGGTAGAGACTTCACCTTTTACTCAGTGGTCCATGGCACTCACAGTGGCACTGACATCTAGCTGCCAGATGGTAAAGCAGTGCAGGACATTTATGATGTCACTATCGAGCCCATGGTCATTTCAGACCACTCCCTGACAAGTATGTCCTACCTCCCAACTGGAGATCAGCCCCCTCCAAGGTAGAGGTGTAACCCCTGCCTCTTAAGGACCTGGAGTTCAGTACTTGGATTCACAAACAGGCCAGAACCTTTTTCAAATTCAACTCCAATGGGGAGGTGGGTGTGGGAACGGTATGAGAGATGTTCAAGGAGTATCTGAGGGACTGTATAATATCGCATAAAGCTGCTCAAAAAAAGAAAAGGAGGGAAGAGCTGGACAGGCTCAAGCAGGAGCTTTCAGCTCTGGAAGCACGATTTAAAAGCACCCCATCACCCTCTGAATCCCTCTGTAACCCCCAGAGGGCGCTATTCTAAGGGCTACTACCCCTGCCTGCCCTTACTGTAGCAGGGTGAGGGGCCCAGATCCGTTGGCGGGTGCCCCCACCCAGAGGTCGGGGTTAGAACAGTCGAGGTTGACTCAGTCACAGCCCTCTGGGTTGCTGCAGCCCCCCTTTCTTCCCACTAGTGGCCCACGCAGTTCAATCTCAGTGGTCCTTACCATATATACTTACCCCCTGGCTTGAACCAGTCAGCTCACTCCGGGGAACCCCTGGAAAGTAAGGTACAGTTACACCACATTCCCTGGGAAATATTTCACCATTAATACACAGACTAGCCAGTGTACATTTGCAAAACAAGCAATCTGATTTATTTGAGGGGAGATAACAAGGACCGTGGGAAATCAGGTTGATTAGCTTCCCACTACAGTATATGAAAATCTACCTATGGCTCTGTGCACAGGCCTAACCTATTAATTACTGTCTATGAGTACCCAAGCCCTAATGGCTAGTTCCTCAATGCAGCTGGTTGGGGCCCTGACACAAACGAGCCATTAATTCCTGAGCAGATCAGATGGAGCCAGAAAGCTCAATTAGTGCAGTCAGCAATACAACAAAATGATTTTTGCATTTGTTTATAAGCTTTCACAGGGAGCTACCCTGATCTAGTACTCACAACTCCAGCAAAGAACCACTCTTTCACCACTTGCAGGGCTGAACCTGAGCTTCAATGGCCTCCTCACACATTTATATGGAAACAACAGAGGGGTACCATACCAGGCAGCTGCTTCCCAGACCTGAACAAACTCACAGCTATGTGGGCGTTTCACTGCAGCTTCAATGTCCTGACAGACTGAGCACGATTCAGCAGATTCTCCAGTCCTCTTCAGGTGAAGCCTGGTAGGTAGCTGTGCTTGTACACAGCCTCCTCTGACCGCAAGCCTGCGGATTTAATCCGTGGAGCACTGGCAATGCAAACGGCCGCCTCAGGCCTTTCATGTGCTTCCCGCACGAACACTCAACGGCGCAGGAGCTCAGAGCCCTTCTCCTTCACAGTCACAACACATCTGCCCCTAACAGCATGAGGCAATCCTTACCGCTCAGGCGCTACCTGATTCCATTGGCTGGTTACACATTCCAGTCACTTAGTCTGGCCCTCAGTGGTGCGAAAAGGCACCATGGCCCATAATGCCACTTCCAAAAACTACAAGCGGTGTCCCCATTGGTCATCTGGCTCCAGCTGGAGTCCTGATTCTGGGTTGGTCACCTCCACTCCATTTCCAGTGCCCCCTTAGCTGCTATTGGACCCCCTTCCACACAGTCCAGGTCCAATATGGAGGGGCACAACGTAAAGTCCCAGCTGCAATAAAGAGAGTTAGGTAAACTGCAATTTCACCAACACTATACAGGTTCTTAAAGGGAACAACTGCATCTTTCAGATGGGCTCCCTTAGCACTCCTAGCGACTGCAGAAACAGAGCGATCAGACAGCAGTCCAGGGCGGGATTCGAACAGAGAAACCCAGTCCTTTATTTGAACCACTAAAGCCTGTGAACAGGTAGCTCTTAAAAAGACAGTACTGGAGGCTTTAAAAGCACTCACAACCCCCACATTTAGCGGCCTTACGCCGAACACCAGCCAGGCATGGAGCATTCAAGCAAGCTCCGGGAAGGCTTCTAAGAACCCCCATTTGTAGGCGGGTTACACCCTTCCTGGCCTGGAAAGAACTTGGGCTCCACGTCAAGTAGTTACCCTTACATTTCTTTAAGGAAAACAGCTTAATTAACATTATGTCACACTTTAGATTACATGCATTGCTACTGCATTTACAGTTTACTACAGTTTATGCAATATTACCCACACACACAACTCTTTTCCCTTTTTTAAATCAGGTCATTAGTTCCTGCCCATGACACCTGGAAAGAGGGGAACCCTCCCTATCAGCTACTCGTGGGCTACCTAAAGCAGGGGCACCACACTCGAAAGGCAATACTAACAGGCTGGAGTTATCCCCCAAGGCTAGCTTAGGCAAGGAGCTCGGGGACATATACACCCCTTTATGGACCACATTTAAGGTCAGGTCCACAGGATGACCCAGAGACTCATAACTTAACTTTACTACAGGCCGTACTTCTCAGCTAGATCAACTAGGGGTCTCGGAAAACCCTGCTACAGGCCCCGATTCCGATTCAGCCTCATTGAGATTAGTAGGGGGAACCTCCATAGGTGAAGGGGACCCAGTGCTCATAGTACTTTCGGGGGCATGACCCACTACATCAGGACCCACACTACTTGGCTCAGCTGGGGACTGTTCAGGCACTAGTAAGGAACCATCATGGTACTCAAAATATTCTTCAGGTTCCGGCATATTACTGGCTTGTTCCCCCACATCACTTCCTTCTTCTGAAAAGTCAGATAGTTCAGCCAGGCCAGACAGTTCAGCCAGGCTCAAGGACCCCACCCCTTGGGCTTTGCTGCTACCCAATCCATCCTCTGGAAGCATTGGTTCTAGAGACAAAGCTGGGGCTCAGACAGTCCAGAAAGCCCAACCTCATTTCCAGAGTTAACGAGGGGATTGCCCCGAAACAGTTGGCTCAGTTTGTAAGATGGATAGTATTCAATATTATTTTCATTGTCTTCAGACACAGATTGGCGATCATCTTCATCAGAGGGGTTTGGACAAGGCCCTCTTATTTGGCTTGCTGACGAATCAAGTGGTCTGGGCTTTTTCTTGGCAGCAGATCTAGTCATAGGCCTGGAGGGGGGGCATTGGGAGGTTCAGCTTCATTCAAGATTTGCCCGATTGGCAGCAAATGATTTCTGTGTACAGTTTTCACATCTTTTGAATTGTTCTCAGGCCACACTTCTTATACAGGTAAATCTGCCAGTTTTCCTACAACATTATGAGGGAGGTGATGCCATCTATCAGCAATCTTATGTTTGCCATGCAGTCCCAAATTCCTCAACAGCACTCTATCCCCTTTGCTCAGTTCCGTTGTTTTCACTTTTATATCATACCTCTCCTTTTTGGCCAGGTTTCGTTTAGCAGCCATAGTCTGGGCCAGCTGGTAGGCATGGTTCAATTGGGCCTTCAACTTCTGTACATACTGTAGATGATTTTCTACTTGCACCCCATCAGGGGAAACCCCGAAACACACATCCACTGGCAGTCTAGACTCTCTCCCAAAAATCAGCCTTTACGGGGAAAATCCAGTGGCATCACTTTTGTTGCAGTTATAAGCATGAACCAGGGTGCTAATCTGCTGGCTCCATCTAGGCTTGTCTTTGGGTTGCAGTGTGCCCAACATATCAAGCAATGTGCGGTTAAACCTTTCATTTTGGGGATCTCCCTGGGGATGGTATGGGGTGGTTCTTGATTTTCGTACTCCCCACAAAGATAGCATTTCTTTAATCAGGCGGCTCTCAAATTCCTCCCTGGTCAGAATGGATCCTCTGGGGGACCCTATAGTGGACAAAGAAGTTCTCAACAAGTACTTTAGCCACCGTGGTTGCTTTCTGATCTTTAGTAGGAAAAGCATGTGCATACCGGGTAAAATGATCAGTGACTACCAATATGTTACTGATGTTTTTTAGATCTGGTTCTAAACTCAGGAAATCAATGCAGACCAGTTCCATAAGGGCACTGGTAGTGATATTGACCATGGGAGCAGCTCTCTGAGGTAGGGCTTTTCTTTGCAAACAGCGGCCACAGGTCTTGACATACTGCTCTACATCTGCACTCATTCTTGGCCAGTAGAATCGGGTCCATACCAGATCAAGAGTTCAGTCTATGCCAAGATGCCCCATGTGATTATGCAGGGACCTCAAGACCAGTTCTCTAAAAGCAGTGGGCAGCACCAGTTGTTGTTTGTCTACCCGGCCCTCCTTATCCACAGTCTCTCTGTATAGTAGTTGGTTAATCAGTTTTAACTTTGACCCTTCTTTGTATAACAAGGCAGTTCTCAGGTCAGTGGAATGCAACTTGGACACGTCCCTCCCGGCCTGCAAAGCATCCACAGCAACTTTTATCATGGGGTCTCGGGATTGAGCCCATTGGAGACTATCAATGTTGAATTGGGGCAGTGAACTAGTATCTAATGCAGCAAAATGACAGTAAGCAGCAGGTATGCAGTTCTCGGATGGCCCCAAGCAATCCACCATGCAGTTCACAGCATCAGGAGACACTGGTTCCTCCTTGTCAAATTTTTGGCAAATGGCTCTTATGTCAGGTTCTGACAACCTGACCCAGTCGATTCGTGGCATAGGCCTCCGAGAGAGAGCATCCGCATCTATATGGTTTAGACCTGCTCTGTACTCAGCAGCATAGTCGTAGGTGGCCAACGAAGAGAGCCACCTATGGCCAGTGGCATCCAACTTGGCTGAGGTCTGCACATAGGTCAGAGGATTGTTGTCAGTCTTTACCAATATCTTGGCACTGTACAAATAGTCATGAAGTTGATCAACAATGGCCCACTTCAGAGCCAGGAACTCTAGTTTGTGTACTGGATAATTTTTTTCTGAAGGAGTCAGACTTCTGCTGGCAAAAGCTGCAGGTCTCAGACCATTCGAGTGCTCCTGATATAACACAGCCCCCAATCCTTGCAGACTGGCATCAGTATGGAGAACGTACGGCTTGGCTGGGTCAGCATAGGCCAGCACTGGGGCATGGGTAAGTTGATATATGATGTCATAGAAAGCTTCCTCACACTCAGTAGTCCAGCGGTTTCAAAATACATAATTCAGCCAAAAATACTTCTTCTCCATCTCAGAGTGCACAACTTTCTTATACTTTTTGTGCGTGGGAGGGTACCCCTGAGTAAGGTTAAGGAGGGAGCGGATCACTCGAGAATAATCTTTGACAAACCACCTATAATATCCACAAAACCCCAGGAACCATTGCAGCTCTTTCAAATTCCTGGGCTGAGGCCAAGTAGTCAAAGCCTCCACTTTGCTGGGGTCAGTCTCTATGCCTTCAGTGGATACTATGTGGCCCACATACTTCACAGAAGTTTGGAAGAATCAGCACTTGTCTATAGATAGCTTGAGACCAAAATCCTCCAGCCGATCCAGGACCTTGAACAATCGACGTTCATGTTCTTCCAACGAGCGGCCAAACACTATCACATCATCTAAGTAAACCAAACACTCGAGCAAATTCATGTCCCCCACAGCACGTTCCATCAGGTGCTGAAAGGTAGCTGGGGCACCTGAAATCCCTTCAGGCATCTGGATAAACTCATAGAAACCTAGGGGGCAAATGAATGCAGTCTTCTCTCGGTCCTCTGGGGCCATCGGGATCTGATAGTACCCACTGCGGAGGTCTAACACAGAGAACCGCTTACTGCCATTTAAACAATCCAAGGTGTCCTGTATGCGTGGCATGGTATACTGGTCTGAGATGGTCCGCCGATTCAAGGTATGGTAATCTACACACATCCGAACAGAACCCCATTCTTTTTTCTCACTACTACAATGGGGGAGGCATAGGGGCTCCTGGACTCCTGTATCACACCAGCAGCAAGCATCTCTTACAAATGCCGCCTCACATCGTCTATGTCAGCCGGGGCCAGTCGCCGAGATCTCTCTCGAAAAGGCCTTTCATCATGCAGCCGGATGTGGTGCTCAGCCCCTTGCATACATCCCATGTCTCATTCTTTCAGGGAGAATACCTGGTCTCTTTTGGCAAGCTTCTCACTGATCCTCACTTTCCATTCAGCAGGCAACGGGGAGTCACCGAAATCAAACAAGTCGGGAGTTACTCTGTCATCCTTCCTTGAACCCTTGCTATTGGGCAGCACTGCAGTATCTGCACAATGTACACTTGCCAGGGTGCACCCTCTTTTTATTCAAATCTCCTTGTCAGACACATTATGAACTTGAACCATCACCCTCCTGGTATAAGCATGGGCTTTAGCAGGCAAGATGCTGGGTTTAACCAGCAGTCCTTCAGGCAATCTTCCCTCCCCAGGTGCATCTAACATCAATAACTTATTCCTAACATCTGTTCTCATTTGGACTTCCCTTGCAAAACACACTGGGCATTTGGGGCAAGTATTAACGGTGCCGGATCCTTCTTGCATACTACACCCACTGGGCCTTCAGGTTCCTCCTGGCTAACCTTCCTCTGAGTTTCATAGGCCTTTTGGATCACAACGGGTATTCTTAGGGCTCACCCAGTCCTAAACGCTTGCTTTTCTGAACACAATTGGGCTAATCGACCAAACATATGAGCATTTGCCCCAATCAACAGGGGCACCCCATCATACAGTCCAGTGGGGGCGGCAGACTAAAGCCAACGTTTCCACCTGTTCGTCCACTCCAGCCACAGAAGTAGGAAATGACAACCAGATCTGGATATACCCCAAATACGGATAAGCCTTGTCACTTAGCCCCCATACATGTAGACCATCCAAGGGTTGTAGTGGCACCTCAGGTAGGTGTGTCTGATACCAGTCCTGAAACATGATGGTTACCTGAGAGCCACTATCTAATACAGCTCGAGTGGGAATCCCATTTACTCGCACTGTGGCCTCCATCGAGGGCCCGACCACATCAGACCATTCAGGAGGCACAGCATTGACAGTTGCTTGGGCATTGGCCCGGGTCACAAAGCCCTTCCTGGGGGGTCGGACATGGGTCCTGTGATGCCAAGTGATTAGTCTGCTGTTGACCTTCCTTAAATTCTCTGGCAACTGGCACTCAGTCTGAAAGTGTCCATCCTCCTGACAATGCTAACAGAACTTGGGGTCCCGAGGGTCTGTATTGGGAGGGGAATACTTTATCTGCTGGGGGCCCCCTGAGGGGGAAGGGGGTTCCCCTAGGCCAGGGCATTGATTTCTAGATAACTCGGGTTCCCCGGACCTAACAGGGTGGGTAGTGGATCGCTTCAAGTCCCTCACCGGTTCTCGTAAATTTCTGACCTCGGCCCTCAACTCACTTTCTACTTGGGGATCAGAGAAAATAGCACGCACCCCCACATCACACTGAAATTCTGGGGACGCTTCAGGCCTCCCTGAAAGGGGGGTCTCCTCGGGTGCACTAGACTCAGGGGTTCGGCTTGGGTTCACAGCTCCCACATAGGGTTCCCACCCCTCCTCATCAGTCTCTACCTCTCTATTCTCCCTCATCAGTTGACAGTATTCAGGTGGGGCAGCCTGTCTATCATGTAACTTAAGTTTTAACAGTATCACACTAGAAAATCTAGCAGACTTCAAAACATGTTCCAACCTGATCTGGTTCAAGGCCGTGGCTGTGATCCCCCCACCTTTCGATAGGCCTTTTGTAAGGCCCGCTCCACCCTAGTAACAAAGGCAGACAGCTTCTCATTTCTCCATTGCTTGGCAGACTTGAATTTCCGTAATAAGTCTTCCCCAGTCTCTGTACTCCCGAACACTCCTCTCAAAGCAGAAAGATACTCTGCTGCGTGTGGCTTCAGGTTAGTGGCCCGCAAGAACCTAATGGCTTCTAAAGCGGGCCCCACAGACTTCCATCAATCGCTTTTTTCCCTCCTCAGAGCATTGCCACTCCTGAACTAAGGGGTGGCGTAGTCCATCCATGCCTCCAAGTCATCCTCCCCTGAAGGCACCGGCACTGTGCCAGAAAAAAGTTTCAGCCTACGGTAAGAATTAAGCTGTATAGGGGGAACCACTAGGGGCAGTGGAGCCAAAATAGAACTCTTGGGGGGACAGGGAGAGGTACCTTGGGACACCTGAAGTGTGGTGTCACTAGAGCGGTCCAATGCTTGCAGCAACTCCTGGGTAGTCCTCCCCTCCACAGCCAACAATTGAAGCAGTTTATCTTTGAAACTATTCAGTCTGGGGGGAACCCCCAGGAGTGACTGACCCACTCCTAATGTGAACAAGTCTCCACCCCTGTGGGGCACCCTCTGGGTAAATCACTGGAGGTACCCTCTCGGGGTCGATGGCCACACTACACAAAAGTAGCACCTGCAGGATCTGATCGAGTATGTCAGCCATACGCCCCTTCACTTCCACTTTGCCAGAACATTTAACACGCTCTGCTGTAGAAATAATGTCAGCTGTCGGTGTTCCCAGAGGCATGTCTAATAGTAACCCAATTCTCTGGGAGTCCAGCTCTTCGGCTTCGCCCCACCCCATCAGTTTGTGTACCATTGTCTTAACAGGGTCCACCTTAATTTTTGCCATAATATCCCCTTCCAGTTTCCCCGACAGCTTTTCCATTTTTATGCACTTCACCCACTTGGCCACTAGGGGACGCTAATCCCAGCGGTGCCTCCAATTTGTAACCCCAAGGGACACTATCCTAAGGGCTACTACCCCTGCCTGCCCTAACTGTAGCAGGGTGAGGGGCCCAGATCCGTTGGCGGGTGCCTCCACCCAGAGGTCTGGGTAGAACAATCGAGGTTGACTCGGTCACAGCCCTCTGGGTTGCTGCAACTCCCCTCTCTTCCCACTACTGGCCCACGCAGTTCAATCTCAGTGGTCCTTACCATATACTTTTACCCCCCCGGCTCGAACCAGTCAGCTTACTCCGGGGACCCCCTTGAAAGTAAGGTGCAGTTACACCACATTCCCTGGGCAACATTTCACCATTAATACACAGACTAGCCAGTGTACTTTTGCAAAACAAGCAATCTGATTTATTTGAGGGGAGATAACAAGGACCGGGGGAAATCAGGTTGATTAGCTTACCACTACAGTATATGAAAATCTACCTATGGCTCTGTGCACAGGCCTAACCTATTAATTACTGTCTATGGGTACCCAAGCCCTAATGGCTAGTTCCTCGATGCATCTGGTTGGGGCCCTGACACAAATGAGCTGTTAATTCCTAAGCAAGATCAGATGGAGCCAGAAAGCTCAATTAGTGCAGTCAGCAATACAATAAAATGATTTTTGCATTTGTTTATAAGCTTTAACAGGGAGCTACCCTGATCCAGTACTCACAACTCCAGCAAAGAACCACTCTTTCACCACTTGCAGGGCTGAACCTGAGCTTCAACGGCCTTCTCACACATTTATATGGAAACAACAGAGGGGTACCATACCAGGCAGCTGCTTCCAAGACCCAAACAAACTCACAGCTATGCGGGCGTTTCACTGCAGCTTCAATGTCCTGACAGACCGAGCGCGATTCAGCAGATTCTCCAGTCCTCTTCAGGTGAAGCCTGGTAGGTAGCTGTGCTTGTACACAACCTCATCTGACCACAAGCCTGAGGATTTAATCCGTGGAGCGCTGGCAATACAAACGGCCACCTCAGGCCTTTCACGCGCTTCTGGCGCGAACACTCAATGGCGCAGGAGCTCAGAGCTCCCTTCTCTTTCACAGTCACAACGCATCTGCCCTAACAGCATGGGGCAATCCCTACAGCTGGGGCGCTACCTGATTCCATTGGCTGGTTACACATGCCAGTCACTTAGTCTGGCCCTCAGTGGTGCGAAAAGGCACCATGGCCCATAATGCCACTTCCAAAAACTACAAGCGGTGTCCCCATTGGTCATCTGGCTCCAGCCAGAGTCCTGATTCCGGGTTGGTCACCTCCACTCCATTTTCAATGCCCCCTTAGCTGCTATTGGACCCCCTTCCACACAGTCCAGGAACAATATGGAGGGGCACAACGTAAAGTCCCAGCTGCAATAAAGAGAGTTAGGTAAACTGCAATTTCTCCAACACTATACAGGTTCCTAAAGGGAACAACTACATCTTTCAGATGGGCTCCCTTAGCGCTCCTAGCGACTGTAGAAATGGAGCAATCGGGCAGCAGTCCAGGGCCGGATTCGAACAGAGAAACCCAGTCCTCTATTTGAACCACTAAAGCCTGCGAACAGGCAGCTCTTAAAGAGACAGTACTGGAGGCTTTAAAAGCACTCACAACCCCCACATTTAGTGACCTTACGCCGAACACCAGCCAGGCATGGAGCATTCAAGCAAGCTCCGGGAAGGCTTCTAGGAACCCCCATTTGTAGAGGGATTACACCTATATCCTCTATCACAAGGCTAAAATACAAAATTAATGTCATCATACAGCATAAGGTGGAATGGCAGCTGCTAAGAGCTAAGCACCAATTTTGTGAGTCCGGGGACAAAGGAGGCAAGCTTCTGGCCTGTCACCTCTGAAAGCAAAAGGCAAACTCTCAAATTCATGCCGTACCAAGAAGAAATGGTTACCAAACCTTTGTAGGTTAATGCAGTCATGTAACAATTTCAACAAGCCCTCCAATTACCTCAAAGAATCCCCCCAAGGATACCTCACCTGATCTGGGGGTAATCGCCTTCCTGGGCACCTACCACTTCCCCACTTGCATCCTGAGGAGGCAAAAGATCTGGATAAACTCATCTCTATGGAAGAATTAAGGGCAGCACTTAACCAACTGTCAAAGGGGAAAGGTCCATGAGCTGATGGCATGTCAACAAAGCTAAATCACCTACTAGCAGAGGAGATATCTCATCCACTTTTAGCTGCCTGACAAAGAGCAAAGGATCAGGGACCCCCTCCACATACAATCATCATTACTCTGCTCTCCAAAAAGTCTCTGAACCCCCTCGACTGCTCCAATTTTTGACCCATCTCACTATCATCAGTGGATACCAAAGTGGAAGCCAAGGTACTGGCAAACAGGCTGGAGTCAGTTCTGTTATCCATAATCCATCCATCACAGACAGGGTTCATTAAGGGCAGAACAGGAGCAGATAACATCCACATGGTTTTAAATCATAAATGGTTTGCCATGTTCTCCACCACACCCATGGCTGCCCTAGCTGTCAACAACTGTAAGGCATGCGACTCGGTAAAGAGGGAGTACCTACACTCTATTCTAGGAGCCTATGGCTTTGGCCACTACTTATGAAGTTTGATCTGCACCCTCTATAACTTTCCCTCTACTGTTGTCTTAACCAACCATAACATCTCTCCCCACTTTGAATTGCAAAAGGGGACTCAGCAAGGCTGCCCATTTTCTCTGGTGCTGTTCCTGATAGTCCTAGATCCTCTGATCAGGAAACTGATGCAGACACATGAGGTCCAAGGCATAGGAGTAAAGTGGAAGCAGTACCTGGCCAATACCTATGCTGATGATCTCCTGCTAATGATAGCTAAACCCACTAGATCTTAACTACACATCCTTAATATCTTGCAGGAGTACTATGCCATTTCGGGGCTTGTGGCAAATATGAAAAAGACAATCGTTTTACCACTGAACCTGGCCTGCACTAGAGATAGTCTCCAAGGGGTGCCAGTGATCTGGGCACTTCAGGGATTCTCCTACTTGAGGATTAGAATCATGGCTAACTGAAGGACTCTGATTGAGGCTAACTATGCACTTGTAATGACCACCATTAGGGCATAATTTCAAAGATAGATGAAGTTACACCTCTCCCTCAAAGGCAAGGTGGAGGTCCTGTGGATGTTCACTCTACCTAAAGTAACCTATCCATTCTGTAACCTCCCAGTGGCAACACCTGCCAAGATACTCCAGGCTTTTGACAAACAGGTAGCAATGTTCTTATTGGAAGGGATGTCCCCCAGATTTAGTAAGGTTAAACTGCTGACACACTGGTAAGCTGTAGGCCTGAGTCTTCCCTGGTTCCAGGGTTATCATCTGGCTTACAGGATTGCACAGGCTACCAGATTGATTTTACCAGCAATAGGCTTAACCTCAGAATGGCTGGGGCTGAAGACAGATTTAGTAGACATCTCCTTGCTGGGAAGTCTCCTAGGGTGTAGTACACAGCTCATTACAACAGCTTCTCTGGTGCTGTGGGAAGTATGGAGGGCTTGGTGGCAATGTATGAAGCTGACACAGGTACCTAGGCCCTTCTGGAAACCATTGTTAAGATATACATACCTACGGGCATCCCAGATATTGAAATGGGGGGAGATCATTAGGTGGCACTGGTGGCTTGCATGAGGCATTCACATGATTTCTGACCTCATACACAGGATACAGAGGTCTTGATGTTCATCCAGCAGCTCCAGTCATAGTACCAGCTCCCTAAGGCAGACTTCTGGAAGTACCTCCAGATCAGGTGAACTATCTGCATGGTCAAGCAACATACAGACTTAGAAGTTGCCTGGAAGTGGCCCAGACAACTTCACAAACCAGGCAAGCTCAAAAGCATTGCAGGGTGGGTATATTGCCTGTTCAGAGACTCTTAACTGAATACCACTGATAAATGTAGGATACAGTGGGCACAGAACCTGTAAGTAGACATCCCCCCCACCGGACACATGGAATTGCTGCTTGAAGGGGGCTCACCTGGCTTAAAAAGATGCCAGGGGCCAGTTCATCCAACTTCAACTGTTGTTGAGATGGTACCATACCCCAGCCACACTACAAGATATGGGCCTTCTCCCTCACTCTAAATCTAGGAGATGCCAAACCCACAATGCAGACTTGTTGCATATATTGTGGCAATGCCCTACTCTAACACACTTCTGGTCTGGAGTCCTTGAAGGTAACTCCAACATCATAGGGGTCCAGTTGCCCGCCAAGCCTGCTCTTATCCTACTTGGTGACACTTCACATTTGGCTACCTGTTCTAACCAGAATACAAGCTGACTAGCTGTGGTGCTTCTGGAAACTAAAAGAGCCCTATTGATGAAATGGCAACAGACTAAGACACCTTCTCTTCTTACATGGCATGCAGCAGTGGCTAAACTGGCAATGCTCAAACATCTCTCCTTCACCTATTCCAATCTGATGCATACATAGTATAAGAAATGGGACCCGTATCTACATTCGCATCACCGTTTGTTACCCATACCACCACCACCTGACAACCCCCTCTTTATGAACAGGCTACACACTCTTACCACTATATTTTCCCTTTCTCTCATGGATAGACCTATGATGGTATGTGGGGGTCATATTCAGACAGGAGAATGACTCAGAGGTTAGCAGTTCCAAGCCAACCCCAGAACTTTACAAATGAGGAAGGTACATTTTTTTTATTATTCTCTTTGTTGTGAAATCTATGTGTTGGTAATGTTAGATTCTTAGAATTGCAAGTGCCTGGATTGTGCAAAAGCAATTATCAGGTATGCACATTTGTGTAATGTTTAAACCTTTTAGTGGGATGCTATGTAATGTATTAGTATAACACTGTTATCAAATAATGCATTATGTGGAATGTTTGTTCATTTGTTTCAAAAAATCTAATAAAATTTTTTATGATAAAAAAAATATTTGGGTTTAACTGCTAAGGGAGAAGGGGTGGGCCACAGAACCTAAACACTTTAAGATGGGGAGGACAATGGACCTCCTCCCCTACAAAGGCAGTGACAATCAGATAGGGGGTAGGGGAAAAGGGGGCAACCAAATAAAGGAGAAAAGAAGATAGTATGGGGGATGGGCAAGACAAAGCTAATATAAACATGTTCTGGCCAGAGCAGATAGGGCTGCAGCTGAGGAATATTGAAAATCAAAAAAGTTATAAACATGAATTAGAAAAATGAAATGTAGGCTCATAAATTTGTTGTTTTGTATTATTTTTACACCAAACTTTCAACACAGCCTTGTTATGAACCTGCCTCATGAAAGAGGGCAGAGCAAATGTACAACTCCTGACTGAAAGGTGATTTGTTTCAGGGACTGTGAAATCAACTTTTGGGATGCAAAAACACATTTTGGACAGGAGCTGAAAAATGACAGCTGTCACATTCATGAGGTACTGTAAAGAAATGGCTATATTGAAAATTTGAAGTAGAAACATTGACTATTACCAAATATATGAGCCTGCATTTGCAAAATTCAATGTAGGCTCATAACTTTATTGTTTTTTATTATTTTTACACCAAATTTTCAACATAGTGTTCTTATGATCACACCTCATGAACAAGGGCAGAGAAAATTATAAAATCCTGCCTGAAAGGTGATGTCATGCAGGACCATGAAATCACCTTTTGGGATGTAAAAAAAAAATATTTTGGCATGCATTTGAAAAATGACAACTGTCACATTCATGAGGTGCTGTAAAGATATGGCTATGTTGTAAATATCTGGTAAAACTATTGAAAATTACCAAAGTTTTGAGGTTGAGTTCACAAAATTCACCGTAGGCTGATAACTTTGTTGTTTTTTAATATCTGTACATTACATTTTCAACATAGCCTTCTTATGACCCCACTTTATGAACAAGGGCTGATACATTTTTCAGCTCCTGCCTGAAAGGTGATTTCACACAGAGACCACAAAAATCATCTTTTGGGACAGATTTGCTAAATATGAGTCCAATTGTTCATGAAGCGTGGTCCCAAAGAAGGCATGTTGAAAATGTGGGCCATAAATATTCAAAAATGGCCCAGTTATCCCTTACAGACATATAAGTGTGCTATGTACATGCATTTTGTTACTGAAATGAGGGATATGGACACTCAAAATGAGGGACAATGAGGACACTAACCCTCACAGTGTTCAGGACACAACCTGAAACATGGAGATACAGTACCTACGACCACAGCTGAAACCATTGTATTTACTTGTACCGATATTAGCACCTGAGAATGAATTTCTGTCATAAAACAGGGGTGCCACCTGCCTTCCTGCATTTGTGTCTAGCTTGCTCTTGTGGTGTGCCAATAATGGGATTAAATTTGGATTTAAGCTTTTGTACAATAAGTGCCCCTCTGGCCTGTGTGTACTCTACACTGTAGGTGCACTCCTGACTTGACTGTGTCTGTATTATGTTGTCCACTCTCTCCACCTGTTGGCAGTGGCACCATCATGCATTACATGGAGGAGATCCAGCCAAGCAAGAGTACATGAGTCCAGTGAGTGTGACACTGTCTTTTTGCCAGAGAGTACACAGGCTGCACACTACAGCTTGGAGGAATCAGTGAGCAGTAAACTCTAAATAGCAATGTTGTGGCAGCATATTTTTGTTGGTCAACTCTTAGTGAGTCTCCATCTCCCCTAGTGACTGAAGGGGCAGTGGGTAAGCTAGAAGCTAACTCGACACTAGGCTACCTACTTCTTCAACTTGGCTCACCTCACTAAAAAAAACAGCACAGGCCCTCCACAGCAGAAAGCTAGGCCTAGCATCAGTGATAACAGTGGTGTGGATGGCCTTCATAGGACTTGATTAGTGCAGTGCAGCAGCAGTCATGGCAGCAGCCAGGCAATAAGCAAGCAACACAGGTTGGGTGGGTTCAGTTGGTGAGGTGACTTGGTCATGGACCATATTGGGGACCTGGGATGGTTGGGTCTAGCATCCAGCTTCTGGCAGAAGGATGGAGGAGGCATGGACTAAAAACAGGGCTGGTGGCACACCGGCCAGACTGCAGGTTCTGGCCAGATGGCCTGATAAGTAAAGGTAAATATTTTTTTAAAGAAGGATTGGGGAAGGAGGAAGGATTGAAATATGGATGTGTTTTTCATGTTTCTTTGCCTTTGGGCAGATTCACAACACATATTAGATGGGTATTTAATAGATTGGAATCAGGGAGCCAAATCAGAACAATTTTTTTTTTTGGGGGTCAGAACTTCAGCCAGGAAAAATAACTGGTTAGTAACTGGGTGAGGCAAACCTGAATCTGATGCACTGCTCCAGGATATAGACAGATGAATTTTATGCATTTAAATTTTTCCTGATTTGCATGTCACTTTTCAGTCACAGTAAATACATTTTACCTTTTAGAGACATTCCAGAGATTCTGGAGCTTGCCACCAAAGAGATAACTATCACTTGGCCTCCACTGGTTGCTGGCTCCCCCCTGCTGAAATGAGAAATGATTCCCCTGCCATAAAGTCTAAAATTAGAGAACATCCTCAGTGTGAGCAGCATGTTTCCCATGAGGGATAGATGAGGAGCAGAGCAGTTTTCAGGGATAAAATCAGGGTTGTCCCTTGTATTCAGGAACAGTTGAGTGGTATGGTAAACACAAACTATTGGAGTCCCACTATAGTCCAACTTATGCTCCTCACCAATGAAGCTGACCTCCACATCCCCACTCTCAAACACAATATGATATAGGGCAAGGGAGACTGCAGGGTGTACACCATTGAAATGAATGGGGGTATTTTTTTATTACTATTTTATACATTATTGATAGAGAGTTGGAGATTAATGAAGGCCACCACTCAAATAACAAGAGCCTTGTTAGTAGAACAGTGGCCTTCATTATTCTCCAAATCACCATCATAATGTATAAAATAGTAATAAAAAAACTCCATTAATTTCAAGGGGTATGCCCCAGCACTCTGACTCATGGATATCATCACTTAAAGACTCCTGCCTATGGCTCCCTAGTAAACAGGTAAGAGACCTTTGACTTACAGCTGTACTTGGTGGGTTGTCTGTAGCAGAATGGCCACACCTGTTGCAGTGTGTGTGCATGGTGGGGGGACTGGCTATGTGGGTGGGTATCGAGTTGTTGCTACTTTTGTGTTTGCTACTTAAAGTCTGTTCAATATTATGGAGAGAAAATAGTAGGAGTACAGGCCAGACAAAAGTAATTAAGTAGTTTTATGGGTAACTGTGTGTATTGGGGTGGGAAGAACCACATCTGTTTCCATTGATATGTGTGCTCCAGTTCAGCTGTATATCTGAGATGAGAGGGGACAAGAAAACTAAAAAGTATAAAGTGGCTACAAGCATGCTGCATGCATGCAGAGGTATGCAGATTTGTATTGAAGTACAAGTGAGCCATATGTGTGCAGACAGTATAGCTTAGTGGTTAAAAACACTGAACTGAAAATCAGGAGACTAGGAGACCTGAAGACCTGGATTTGAATCTCATCAACCCCCACTTGTATGTAGTGTGATCCTGAGGAACTCATTTAACTTTTATGTGTGCAGTAATTGGTGATCACTAGCTTTTTGCACACATGCCACATACATGCAGTCTGTTCCAATTTAACATAAAAAGTATGCTTTCCACACTTGCTTGCTGCACACATGCCACATGCTTGCAATTGATTCCAATTTAACATCTAAATTATGCTTGCAGCATGCTTATCACATTGGTGGTTTGATGTGTGCAGCATGAAAACATTTCATATAATTATTTCTGTAAGGGATGCCACTAAGTTCAAAACGCCATTGAAATACATTGAACTGCATACCTGTTTCTTCAGTTCACTGTCCAGCTTTGAAGAATGAAGATGTGTCTGGGGTCCAGAAAGGATTAATGCATTGGACCACCAAGGGGTCAGTAAGGGCTTGGGGTGTGTGGGGTGGTGGGTACTGAGTGGGAAGGTTGGGTTGGGGGTCAGGAATGGCCACAAAAGACATTAATAAATGGTTTTCTTTGTACAGGGTATTAAAAAAAACAGGACACAGGATGGTGACACTTGGGGACTGGACACCTACAGTGTCACTTTTATGTTTCTGGGGGGTGCTGAAAGGGAAAGCCAGGTGGGGGAGTATGAATAAAAAAATGAGGATTCTGGATGGCGATACTGGGGGATTGGGCACCCCCAGTGTCACTCTTATATTTCTGGGGTGGCGTGGTGCACTGGATGCTGAGAAGGAGAGGTGGGTGAGGAGATATCTGTAACAAAAAAAAAGTCAGTCATGGCAGAACATCGAATACTCTGTCGTGTCCAAGATGGATGCCACACTCAACTGCACACATGAGCTAGTAGTCGCGAATGTGCAGTAGTGAGGCAGTTTTCATCTGGACATGGCAGAGTGTGCCCTGATCTGCCATGACCACCATTTTTTAAATTACAGATATCTCCCCACCCAACCCTCCCTCTCAGAATCCACCTACCCAGAAACATAACAGTGACACTGGGGCTGCCCAGTCCCCCAGTGTCCCAATCAGGATGCTGCCATTTTTTAAGTAAAAAATAATGCACAATGCAGTGTGAGTAGAGTGCTCCATGGACACAGAGGCAACTGTTGTTCAACTCCAACATGTTGTTTTGTTGGAAGGAATGTGGGAGTCCTTTTCTCATAGCAAGAGGTCTGCAGAGCTAGGCCCACTGCAGCTCTAAAAAGAGGCATGGAAGAGAGTTGAGGTGGAGGCTGGTGTTACTTAATGCACGCTATCTCTGCAACACCATATAAAAAATACAAGACAAGTCCAACACAAGGCAAGTGAGAAATATGTAAGACAAGACACACAGCTATGTAAGAAAGCAATTTGAAAGGCTAAGGTGAATACAGAACTTAAATTGGCTAAAGAAAAAAGGATATTCAAAAACAGTTTTATAATTATATAGGTAGTTTATAAAATGGACAGAGACAAATGGGTCCATTAAAGGAGGGAGAACAGACAATAGACAAAGAACAGGATGTGGCAAACAGGTTTAACAAGTACCTTTTAAGTGTCTATCAGGAATAAAATAGAGAATTCATTGAGTCTAATGATTTAGGCAACAAAATCCAGCACAAACACATCACTGGAAAAGATGTGTGTACTAAACTTAAAACCTTAAATAAATACAAATCATGTGGACCAGACAAACTCCATCCTAGTTTCCTGAAATCATTGACAGAAGAGCTTGCTGGTCCTCTCTCTCTATTGTTTTACACCCCTGTTTAATAGAGGGTAGGGTGCTGAAGGAATGGAAAATTGCATGCATTACCCCAATACTGAAATCAGGTGATAAAAAATAGTCAGCAATTATCATCCCATCAGTATTACATCTGTTGTTGGGAAAATGATGGAGGGCTTCATTAAGGAACACATTGAGGATCATTTAAAACAAACTGATCATATGGATTTGACACAGCATGGCTTTGTGAGAGGTAAATCGTACATAACCAACCTGTTGAACATTTTTGAGCCTGTCAGTCAGGCTCTAGACCAGGGCATGCTAGTGGTTGTTTTTTATTTGGATTATGCAAATTCCTTTGATTCAGTATCCCACAAGTTGTTGTTAAAATTATTACAAGACATGGGGCTAAATTATACTTTGTTGATGTGGATAAAATCATGGTTATTAAACAGGATGCAAAGGGTAAACATCAGAGGTTTTCTATCTTACTAGGGAAAAGTCACCAGTGGGGTTCCCTGGGGATCCATTTTGGATCCCGTATAATTCAGCATGTTTGCCTCATCTATGCAAGCATCGAGTGAAGCACTGCTATCCAAGTATGCTGATGATATGAAAGCATGGGCAATTATTAATAACATTGAATCCATAAATAATTTCCAGAAACAATTACAGCAGTTAGAAAATTGGGCTAAAACACATAAATTGAGATTTAACAAGAATAAGTGCAAGGTCTTGCACTTTGAGAGCAACAACATTAAAGCAAAATATATAATCAACAATAAGGTCATAACCAGTGCAGATAGCGAAAAGGATCAGGGGGTTATAGTAACTAGCACCTGAAATTTCAACACACATGTTAGAGCTGTTGTTAAGAAAGCAAACAGAATTGTGGGGAATATATTAAGGCACATAAACAGTAGAAAACAAGAAGTTCTAATGCCATTGTATAAATCACTAGTGAGACCTGTTATGGAGTATGGAGCCCCTTTTTATTCTCCACAAAGTGATGCTACTACTAAGTTGATTGAAAGAGTCCAAAGAAGGATTGCTAAGCAAATACATAAACTAAATGGAAAGGCTTATGACGACAAGCTCAAGGATCTGAATCTGTTTTCCATATCATACCACAAGCTCAGGGGAGACTTGCGTTTTGTATATAAGGCTCTAAACAATTAATTAATTTTGCAAGCTACAGGGTTAGAGATGCAGTGAATTTAAATTCCACCTGTCTGTGAAGTGTCCACTTCGCGTTGTCACTTCGCTACGCAGATTGGCCCATATGCAAGGCTCACTTCACCTTGTGATTATTACTTTGCATTGTCATTTCACCTTAACGTGAATTAAGGCAAGTTGACAACAATATTGGCAGCCCCCCACACACACAGTCACCAGAATTAATGTGCATCCCCAAAGTGCTACTGTCTTGTGTCCAGAAAACTCTCCAGTGTTGACAAAGTGAAATGAGAGCACAACAAGAAATACAAAATCTCCCAGAATTAATGGCGCACGCACACTCAGTCATGCAAACAGTAGTCACACAGAGTCACCAGAATTAATGTGCATCCCCAAAATGCTACTGTCTTGTGTCCAGAAATTCTCCAGTGCTGACTAAATGAAATGAGAGCGTAATAAGAAATGCAAAGTCTCCCAGAATTAATGGTGCCCTGCAAATGCACAGATTAAGATTGCGCTGTGCACTCAAGAGATGCATACGAAAAGGCACAACAACACCTAGACAGTTCTCGCAGCAAGTCACACATCCAAATCTGGAAAGGAATACCTTTTGCCAGTTGGGGGATTAGTGCATGGCAGTAACAATCCACTACCAGTAAAGATACCACAAAGCAGTACAAAAAAATGAATGCAGGTGCAGTGGATAGCAGGTTCACAGTGCTGCAATTACTCAGCAGCACAATAAAAGGTGTCTGATTTAATGGCATGCATCACACACACACTCATATACACACACTACAAGTAATGCATAGCAAATTGAAAACCTTTAGTAATATAAACAAATGTTTTAAACAAATTATACACTGCTGTACCACAACAATCAGCAAAAAAATGTCAAGAATTACTGAAAATATTACTGGGTGTACATTAACACATTTATACAAGAAAAATATAACCAAAATAGAAAGGCTGCCTTTTTCTCCCAGTTAATCTACCTACACAACAACTACGACTCTCTCCCAAAGCACACTTCACAGTACACAGATGAAGTGTTCTAAATTAACATTCAAAATCCACACACAAACAATCAACACTTGATGATATGAGCAGTGCACAGAAGAGTTTCCTACAATCGATGTACTAAATTTTGAGGGAAAAAAAGTCTCAAAAAGGCATTTTTAGGGGGTTGCCAGAGAGCCGGCTTCCAGGCAGGACATTTCTTCAACTGCTCTGCATATCCTGCTCCAGATTTTGTTCACCAAAACCTGAAATCAGTCAAAATTTAAGTTTGCAACCAGTTTAAAAATATTGAGTACAGTACCAGCTTTCGATTGATCCTAAACTCAATATGGGGTGAACAAAGCAAAACCAGCCCCACTCATCTGTAACTCTGCGGCCTGCCTCCACACCGCAGCCTCAGTTACTCATTCCAGAATCTGATCATGCGGTGGAACCTGCTAGTTTGAAGAATCCTCTGATAAGCCCTGGCTGAATCAGTAAGGGCTATGGTTTCGAAGCTTGAAAATCCCTGGCTAAACTAGAAACATACAATGCGATGATAGCTTCTTTGACCTCTATAGTTGCTGACACTGATAAGTGGTCTCTGCTAGCACAGACTACTACCACTACCCTAGTCAAGGAGAATCAGTAACTTTGGTACTGCCTGGAAAGTGTGGAGAATGCATTTAAAGCTGGTAATATAAGGATCATCTGCATACCTGAAGGGGCAGAAGGAGTGAATTTGCTGACTTTCTTGAGGCAAAGGCTGGCTGAAGTGCTTACTATCCCTGAGGATTTTGAATGGACTGACTTGCGGCAGGCCTATCAAGCTACCCCGAGGATGTGACCAGCAAGTGAGAGTCAACCTCACACTGTGATCCTCAAGATGGTTGGATCTGAAAACAGGGATATTCTGATCGGTGTGGCCAGAGCAGCTTACCCCCTAGAAATTCAAAACCTGGACTTTAAATTGTTGCCTGACATTTCCTTCCAGACTCAGGCGAGAAGGAAGAAATTCAATGCTGTTTGGCAGAGGCTCTGGTCTCTAGGGATTGCCCATTCTTTCCTATTACCAGCCCAATTAAGAGTTGCATACAGGGGTTGAAATTGGCAGTTCATGGATCCCAAGGATGCCGGAAGATAGATCAAGAAAGCTGCATTGGAATTTAATAGCAGGCCTGGGACAGTCAGAGAAACACTTGGTTCTGACTCAGAGGAAGGATGAGTACCAGCTCCTTTACTAGTGACTCTAATGTTACAGTTAATTATTTCTAAATAAGAGACTAGGACACTTGAGTCTGCAAATTTGTTTTTTTTGGGGGGGACATATTGTTTATAATTGTCCTCACACTGTACTTAATTAAAGGAGATAAGTAAAGTGTGATTACTTTTGCAAATGGGGATTTTTTTATGCCCTCAATGTTAAAAGTTCAATGTTTTAATGGGATTGGAATTGTTTCAACTGGGTTGCAAATACTGAATGCTGTTTAATATTATATAGCAGGTATTGGTGTGCAGGAGGGAGGGTAAATGGTTAGGGCATTGGGACCTAAGATTCTCTTTCTAATACTATTTCTCTACAAGGTCACAGCACTACTGGTTAGTGCAGTTCAACATTACTTGGACATTATACCTACTTATTGGACTGTTACCTTTGCCATGAGGTTACTGGCATTTGGGACATTTTCAACTTTTGGGACGATTGGTGGCTTATACCCACCTAACTTGGATATACCCCAACTCCCACTGTATTTGTATGCTAGAGCTAACTAATGTGCTACCCCAATGTTGCTGAAATTGTAATGTCTGATGCTTCTTGAATGAAGATGATGCTTGTCATGTTTTATTACTAAAGCAAACTCTTAAGGCTAATAGTCAGGTGGGGAAAAGTTCAGCCACTCAAGTGTTGCAAGTTTAAAAGTCTTGGACTAGTGGGGAACCTGGTGGCTCACCCAAGGAAACCTACTTGGAGGAGGATGGGACCACATGTCAATAGGGCTGGCATCTTTGGGAGGGTGGTGGGGTGCAGGGGGTGTGGAGCAGCCATGATACTGGACTGGGCTTGGAAGTTTGGTGGTTGCCCAGTGTGCTACCAGCTGGCACAGCTTAGGGAGGAGGTTGAGGGGATTAGGAGACAGCTGGGGAAGGGGGGAGATATAGTTGGGGAATAGGGCAGGGGCTCTCCCACGGGGTTGCACCAAGCACTAGGGGCAGGATCATAGGGAAAGGAGTGCAGGAGAGTACTCTGGGGTCACATAGGGACCCTGGCAGATGGGGCCCAAAAGGACAATACTATGAAGGAAGCAGGCAGGTAACTTGGGACCCTCACAGACAGGGGCCAAAGGGAGGACATTCTCAGGGAAGTAGGCAGATGGCTGGGGCTGGACAGAAGGAAACAATGGGGGAGGTGGATCGGACCTTAAGCTCAGTAATCACTCCAATTCTCTTCTTCTGCTTGAGGATGAGGAGATGAAGTAGCCATGACAGGGGCAGTTAGAGATGGAAAGGGAGTAGGAGGCAGGAGGCCGGGGCTGGATTGCAGGAGGAACAGGAGGGAACTTGGAATGTGGGAAAAACGGGAGAAGCAGGGGATCAGTTCAGGAGGATGAGGGGGTAGAGGGAGGAAAGTGCAAGGAAAAGAACCAGTTGGGAAGAAAGGGCAAGGAGAAGGACCAGAAGTACAAGGAGGATATAGTAACGGGAGCTGAGGGTTTAGGCCAGGGGAGCATGACAAGCAAAGAGGGCTGAACAGAGACGGTAAGGAAGGGTGGTCGAGCCAGGCTAGTTTAGCAGATGGGGGGGGGAGGACCAGTCATGAGCAGTAATCATGGGGGTAGCGAGTTACAGAAGGATACTCAGGAGGACGAGAGGCATAGGATCAGAGGGGAGGGGGTGGCCAGAGTAAATGATAGGGGATGGCAGGTGGCACCCAGATAGGGGGAGGATCAAGGAGCTGGCTGGGGGTAGGGGCTGGTAGAAAGGATGAGGGACATGGAAGGGGGGGAATGGAGGAAAAGGGGCAGCCAGAGTGCTCTTGTTGGGTGATTCCATGATCAGGGGGATCAAATGGGATAGGAAGGGAGAAGCCTGCCCTGTTAGAACAAAATGCTTCCCCTGGACTAATGGTGCACAGGTCCAAGCATGAGGTATATCAGCTGGCAAAGGATTGTGGAGGTTCCTCGGACACATTGTTCCACCTGGGTACCAATGACATTGAGGGAAATAGTGAGCTAAAGATACAGGCAAGGTTCAGGGAGCTTGCCAGGGTCTCTAATGATATAGGATGCAATTTCCTTCTCGGAAATCCTGCCGGTGCCAAGGGCTAGTGGGGAACACAAGAGGAAGATTAGGGTGATGAACCAGTGGCTCAGGGAGTGGTGTTGGGCCCAAGGGTATGGGTTGATGGGGGACTGGGGGAAGACCTGGGAAGATACGGGTCTGTATGCTAGAGATAGGCTCCATCTCAATTCGGAGGGGAAGGAAATCCTTAAGATGAAAATAGAGGAGTTCATTGGTGAAAGGTGGGGTTTAAATTGTGAAGGGGGGAAGGATGGGAGAAAAGGGTGTTGAGGGGGTCCAATAAAGGAGGGACTCTGTCTCCGCCCCCCTGGGGAGCTGGAGGAATGCAGTAAAAGGCCGACTGGTAAGGTGAGGACCAGGGGAAGACAGAATCCCCACGAGAACACGAGCAGGGGAAATGGAAGTATAGGAAAAGAGTGGAAGGTAGTCCTGCTAAATGCCAGGAGCTTCGGCAATAAAATGCCCGAGCTCCCGGCGATGCTGACTGAGGGAGAGGTGGATGTGGCAGCAGTCATTGAGATCTGGGCCACCGCAAGGCACGACTGGGACCTGAATCTGAAGGGTTACACCATGATCAGGAAGGACAGGAGGGAGGGAAGGGGAGGAGGGGTAGCAATAATAGTCAAAAACTGCATTGCCATAGGAGGAGTGGAGGAGGCGGAGGGAACTGGGGAGGTGATTTGGGTCACCTTGATAACAAGAGGGGGCAAGAGAGTAAAAATATGATGGTGGTGTATAGACCCCCTGCGCTAACGGAGGAGCTGGAGGAGAGTCTGGTGGCAGATGTTGGGAGACCCTGCAGGTTGGGAAGGGTGGTGGTGTTGGCAGACTTAAACATGCCAGAAACAGACTGGGAGACTATGACATCCACAGTGGCCAGGGAACAGAGGTTGTTGGATGTCTTTCAGGAGGCATTCCTAACTCAGTTAGTGGGGGAACCAACCAGGGAGGAGCGGATACTGGATGTGGTCCTGGCAGACAGTGACCAGATTGGGGGCCTGGTGGTAAGGGACCTGTTTGTGGGCAGTGACCATGCCACAGTCTGGTTCTGCCTGAACCTAGGAGGGGTAGAAGGCTGCATAAAGATGGAGGTAACTGACTTCGGGGGGGCAGATTTCCAGGAAATGCTAAGGAGCACTTGGATGGAATTGGGCCAGATATGGACAGTGACAGTAGGTGGGAAATCACCGGGGGGGGTGCAGGATGCTATCAACACCTGCGCAAAAGTAAGACGAAAATGCAGTAGGGCTCGAAAACCCTGCTGGTGGACCAGGGAGATTCAGGAGGTGGTGAGGGGAAAGAAGGTGGCCTATAGGCAATTCAAGTGCTCAGGGAGTGAAAGGGACTGAGAAGAGTACGAGCTGATGGCCAGAAGGGCCACTAGGGTGGTGAGGGTGGCTAAGGCAATGAAGGAGCAGAACCTGGTCAGGGAAATTAGGAGAGGGAACAAGGGGTTCTTTAGATTCATTGGGGAAAAACGAAGGGTGAAGGGGCAGATTAACAGGATTAAAACGAGGGAAGGATGGTCACAAGACCTGAGGGAGCAGGCTGAGGTACTAAATGAGTACTTCGCCTCAGTTATCACCAAGGAAAATGGGGGGCTGCATCTACATGGGAGGAGACAGAGTAAAACAGAGGGGGACCCACACCGATCAAGCGGGTCTGGGGATGGGAGCACTACTGCCAGGTGGGGGAAGGCAAAGCAGGGGAACAAGGTAGTGAGGTGGAAATCATGGCAGAGAGTGAGGGAAGCCCTCAGGTCCCTTAAGACAGAGAAAGCACCAGGGCCAGATAAATTACATCCCAGAGTGCTAAAGGAACTTGCGGATGTCCTGGCGAAACCCCTGGCGGAGCTCTTCAGCATCTCTCTCTGAGGACAGGGTGGGTGCCCCAGGACTGGAAGGTGGTGCATATAGTGCCTATCCACAAGGGTGATAAAGGGAGGTGGCAGGAAACTACAGGCCCATCAGCTTGACATCGGAGGTGGGCAAGGTGATGGAGGGCATTGTCAAGGAGAGAGTAGGAGGGGACCTGCAAAAGCTGGGGTGCCTGGACGATAGACAGCATGGATTTATCCCGGGAAAATCATGTTAGACAAACCTTGTAAAGTTCTATGACTGGGTGATGAGTGCCTTGGACTTGGGTAGATCAGTGGACATCCTCTTTCTTGACTTCAGCAAGGCATTTGACTGTGTTTCTCATGGGGTCCTGTTGGATAATCTGGGAGAAATGGGGGTGGGAAACCAGATGATCAGATGGATAAGAAACTGGCTCCAGAACCAGACCCAGAGGGTCGTGGTTGGCAGGATAGTCTCGTCCCCAAGGAGGGTCATTAGTGGAGTCCCTCAGAGATTGGTCCTGGGCCCTTCTGTTCAATGCCTATGTTCTGACATAAGGAAGGGTATCAGGAGTGAGATGAGTCTCTCTGCAGATGACACCAAAACTGGGGGTGGTGGTGGATGGGGAGGAGGGAGGGTGGCCCACAGGGGACCTGGAGGCTCTGGAAAGGTGGTCTAAAACAGAAGCTGGGGTTCAATGTAGGAAATGCAAGGCACTGCACCTAGAGCCAGAAACCAGGGCCAAGTGTACACCCTGGGGGAATGCTGCAAGTCTCGATGGCTGAGAGGAACCTGAGGGAGAGGCAGATGTCAAGATGAACAACTTGAGACTTGTAGGAGGGCAGTGGCAAGGCCAACAGGATACTAGATGCGTTACTAGGGGGCTCACTTCCAGAAGGAGGGAAGTTATACTTCCACTGTATAACTGCTTGGTGAGGCCGCACCTCAAGTACTGCATGCAGTTTTGGAGGCCACATTTAAAGAGGGACATTGAACTCCTGGAGAGGGTCCAGAGGAGGGCAACCAAAATGATTTGGGGCTTGGGGGATAGAACCTATAGGAAAGGCTCAAGAGCTAAATATATACACATTGGAAGAGAGAGGACTGGGGGACATGATAGAGGCTCTCAGGTACATGAAGGGGGTAAATAGGGAAGGAGCAGTCAGGTGTCTCAAGGGAAGGAGGGGGAGCAACTAGAGGCATGGGTAGAAGCTGAGGGGGAGATTCAGGGAGAAAGGAGGAGGTGCTACTACCAAGAGGGTAGTGGAGCCATGGAATGTGCTGCCCAGGGGCTGGTGGAGGCAGAAATGGTGGAGGGGTTCAAGAGGGGTGGACAGGAACAGGGGAAGGTTCTTGAAGCAAAAACCAGTGCAGCAGAATATCCGGGACTGGGAAGGGATAAGCCAGAGAGGGAGAGGAGCACAAGGCCGGTCAGCTCCTATGGCAGGAGGCTGACCAAACAAGCAGACACGAAGACTGTTAGGTTTATTCTGCTGGCATTTTAGTATGTTAGCATGTTAGTAATAAAAAGAAAGTACAAGAAAAAGGCATTTTAAACAGCTTTACAGTTTTTGAATCGCAGAGCTCTGAGAGGAAACTGTCTCCCAGCTGCCACTACACACACACACCACCCAGGCCAGAACTGAGGCTGTGCAGAACACTCTAGAGTCCATGAGACCTGCAATTCCTTGAATCACTGCAGAATTTCATTTGAGCTCAATTAAAGGAAGTGAGGCTAAGTACATTGATTTCAATGTACTTCACCTTAAAATTGGTGGAGAAGTGGTTTGGGGAAGGCGGAATAATGCAAAGTCATTGGTTTCAATGGACTTTGTGTTCTCTATTATGATGCAAAGTACCCACTCATACTGCAGACTATTCCACGGACTCTGATTCTGTGTTACCGTCTAATTAGTATCACTATAAACAAACACAGACCAACCTTACATGCTGTGCATGAAGGAACATGAATGCCCTAGCTACTCCCTGATGAGCTGAGCCTGTATCATAAAACCCCCAATTTAAAAACTCTTATTAAAGAGTACAGTGGTGGTGGTGATTGGGTGAAGCCTGGAGAGATACTACAAAACAGGCTTACATTGCATGCAAGTAACTAGTAAATAAATTAATTTTGATTTATGACATATGATCGTGACTCATGATTTATGACTGCATTTGTGACCATGATGGTAAAGAACATGATCTGTGTGTGAGATAACCAATATGAAACTGTGTGGGAACGTGAATCCTATGACTGTACTTCCTCGATGAGCTGTAGCACAAAACTCTCCAATTTAAAAACTCTTATTAATGAGCACAGTAGTGAGGTGGTGAAGCCTGGAGATATACTACAAAACAGGATTACAATACATCCAAGTAACTAGTAAAAAAATGTATTTTGTGATTTATGACGTGATCGTGATCATGATTTGTGACTGCATTTGTGACCATAATGATGAAGAATGTGATTCAGCATGAGATAACCAATATGAAACTGTATGGGAACATGAATGCCTACTGCTTACGTCCCTGATGAGCTGTAGCACAAAACTCCCCAATTTAAAAACTCTTATTAATGAGTACAGTGGTGGGGTGGTGAAGCCTGGAGAGATACTACAAAACAGGATTACAATACATCCAAGTAACAAGTAAAAAAAATAATGTGATTTGTGACGTGATCGTGAATCATGACTGCATTTGTGATCGTGATGATGAAGAATGTGATTTATATCACGAGTGACTCGTGGTGAAGGCCCTGACTTAAAAACACATATTAATGAGTATAGGGTACATGCAGAGATATCCATCACATCAGTCCAGTACTCCGAAGAGAAGCCAAAGAAACAACTGTGACTTAAGTTACAGATGGAGATTGGGCCCTAAAGAGATGCAAATACACAGACACATTAAGATTGTGATACGCAAAAGATGCAGGCAGACAAAGGCACGACACCCAACCAGTGCTCACTGTCAGAAATTCAAATGTGGAAAAGAATATCTTGCCTAGCTGGGCGGGCCAGGGAGGAGGGCAGTGTACTGCAGTAACAGTCACTCTGGTACTAGTACCAGTAAAGATACCACAAAGAAGTACAAAACTCATGCAGCTGCAGTGAATAGCAGGTTCACATTGCTGCATTTACTGTGTGGCACAATAAAAGGGGTCTGATTTGATGACACGCATCACACATACACACTAAGTAATGCAAAGCAAATTGAAAACTTCAGTAATATAACCACGTATTTTAAACAAACTAAAATTCTGCACTGCTGCACCACAACAATCAGCAAAAAAATGTCAAGAATTATTGAAAAGTATTACTGGGTGTACATTAACACAGTTGTACAAGAAAAATATTACCAAAACAGAAAGAACTGGTCTTTTTCCCAGCTAATCTACCTACACCAAAGATATGCCTATCCTTAAACCACACTCCAGTGTCTATCAGTTCACAGACTGAATGTTGTACATTAACATTCAAAATCCACACACAAACAATAAACACTCGATGATATGAGCACAGGAGGGTTTCCTACAATCGATGAACTAATGTTTGAGCAAACAAATTACTCAAAAAGGGTTTTTTTAACAGCTTTTAGAGGGTTTGAATTGCAGAGAGCTCTCACAGCCTGTCTCCTACAGTGCCTTACACACACTACCCGAACTGAGGCTGTGTAGAACAATCTAGAACCCATGTGACCTGAACTCCCATGAATCACTGCAAAATCCGCCTTTGGAGCTTAAAACAAACTGAAGTGAGGTGAAGTACTGTACACTGTTTTCAATGTACTATACTTTGCCTTAATTTTTGCGGTGTAGTGTTTTGGGAAAGGTGGAATGATGCAAAGTCATTGTTTTCAATGGACTTCATGTTACCTCCTATGACGCGAAGTACTCTGCTTTTTCACTGAAGAGCTCTCCATGAATTTGCCTTCACTCCGTGAATTGCTCCACTGAGCGAATTGAGGCCACTTCATCCACCACTATACAGGGTTAGCAAAAAAACATAATGGCAGAAAGGGCAACCAGAATGCACCCATTTCAGCTTAGGGGTGAAATTAACAAAACCACTAGAAGGAAGAAGTGGTTCAATCAAAGGGTGGTCGAGTTTTGGAATAAACTGCCAGAAAATGTCATGAGAGCCACTAGTATGTTATCCTTTAAAACGTTATTGGACGAATACATGGAGGACAAAAAATTTGAATTTATCCACTGATACATGGCAAGTCTAAATATGGCTCATGTAGCTTCTAGACTTGTAAACTTACCTATGAACCTATAAAATGGCAGACATGCAGACCCTCTAAGCAGAGGAGAAGATAGAAGTAGCAGCAGTCTCCGAGACCTGGGCTATAGCACACCACAATTGGGATCTCTCGATCCCAGGATACAATCTCTACAGAAGGGACAGACAGATAGACAAAAGTAGGGTGGTGGCAATTTATATCAGGGCAAGAATAGCATGCCTGGAAGAAGAGAATGAGCACAGAAAGGTAGAAACAATGTGGCTTCAAATGCAGACTAATAGGGGGAGGAAGATCAGGATGGGGCTGGTCTATAGACCTCCTAACCAGGATGAAGAGAAGGACAGAGAACTATGTGTATGTACAGCATGCTGAAAGTGGAAGGAAAAGGAATGTGTTCATGGTGGGGGATATTAATCTGCCCAAGGTGGATTGGGCTATACCGACCACATCCTGCACCAGAAAGCAAGATATCCTAAATGGGTTACAGGGATGATTCAAGACCCAGGGTGTTACTGAACCCACCAGGGAAGGGGCAATTCTTGACCTAGTGCTCACCAGTGGGTAGCATGTACAGCAGACAGAGGTCAAGGAACCTCTAGGTGGTAGAGACCACAGTATGGTCTGGTTCAGTTTGAAGATGAGCGGTGATAACTTCCCCAACAAGACCAAAACACTATACTGCAGGAGGGCCAATTTTAAGATGATGGGAGTAGGTGCTAAGGTCACACCTTATGGGCATTAATGAGGACATGGGGGTTAACCAAACATGGGCCATCATCAGAGAGGCAATTCTAGCAGCCACAGAGGATTGTATCAGGCTTAGAGGGAAGAAATTGTGGGCCAAATCACCAATCTGGTTTAACTTCAACTGTGAGATAACAAGAGTGGTGGGGGAAAAGAGGCCAGCCTACAGAAAATTCAGGAACTGCAATGGAAGAAGATTAGGAAGACTACCTTAGGTTGGCTAAAGTGGCAAGAAAGAAGTGCAGCATGCTAAAGGCACAGAAAAAGCTTCAAATGGCTGAGGGATCAGGAAGGAGGAGAAGGCCTTCTTTGCTAAATAAGCAAAAGTGGGACAAAAGGATGGAATAGTTAGGCAAAGGAATGGGGCTGGATGGGTGGAGGAAGAAGTGAGCAACAGCAGAGATTGAATGACTACTTCTGCTCTGTCTTTACAAGGAGAAGGAAGGGGCAATGCACCCGGGTGAGAAGACAGAAGGGGATGGGGGGACAGAAGTGGTGATAGAGGTTGAAACAGTGAGGGAGGTACTGCTGGCACTGAGGTGGACAGATCCTCAGCACCAGATGGCATACACCCTATAGTGCTAAAATAACTAGCAGAGGAGATGGTGAGGCCACTGGTGAATCTCTTCAATAGATCCTTAGAGATGGCCATGGTGCCACTGGACTGGAGAATGGCACATGTGGTGCTTCTCCACAAGAGCAGACCCAGGTACTAGCTGAGGAACTATAGGCCAGTCAGTCTGACCTCGATAGTATGTAAACTCATGGAGACCATACTTAAGTACAGGCTGGTGAGGTACATAGAAGAGAATGGTGTTCAGGATGAGAGCAGCATGGGTTTGTGGCAGGCAGAGCATGTCAGATGAACTTGATTGAATTATTTGACTGGGTCACAAGAGCAGTGGATGGAGGCCAGGAGATTGACATCATATACCTGGACTTCAGCAAGGCCTTTGATTCTGTACTACATAGAAGTGTGAACAGGAAACTGGCAGATCTAGGGGTGGGGAAAAAATGGTGATGTGGGTGGACAGCTGGGTGAGTGGTAGAACCCAGAAACTGGTGGTGGGGGGAGAGTTATCCAGCACCAAGGAGATCACTAGCCAAGTCCTACAGGGATCGGCGCTGGGGCCAGTGTTATTCAATGTTTTCATAAGTGACATTGGGGAAGATTTTAAAAGCAAGATGTGCCTATTTGCAGTTGACACCAAACTCTGTTGGAGAGTGGATACAAAGGAAGGTATACAGGACCTGTAGGAGGACCTAGGTAAACACGAGATGATCAGGAATCTGGCAACTTTGCTCAATAACAAAAAAGAAAGTGATGCATATTGGGGCCAGGAATCTTAGAAAGGAATATCACCTGGGGGTCTGGTAGCTGCTTCAGAGGATGAAAAGGATCTGAGTGGTGATTACTAGACACCAGAAACACTCCACACAGTGAGGAAGACAGTGGCAAAGGCAAACAGGATGCTGGGATGTATAGCCAGAGGATTCAGTAGTAGGCAGAATGAGATCATTTTCCCTTATACAAGACAATGGTAAGACCACATTTAAAATATGGAGTAACATATTGGCATCCATACTACAAGAAAGCAATGCCAGACAGTGTCCAAAGAAAAGCTACCAAGATGATCATGGGTCAGCAGAATAGGTCCTATGAAGAGAGGCTGGAGCCCTAGGGATGTACTCCTGGAAGAAAGGAGAGGGAAAGAGAGGGTCATATGATGAGAGACATTCAAATATTTGAAGAGGATTAACAGGGTGGAAAGAGAAGGTCTTTTTTAAAATGAGTGACAATAGAACCAAGAGGGGGCACAGCTTTAAGATGATTGGGTGGGGGGTTAGGAGGGATGTCTGGAAGCATTTATTTTTACAAAGAGAGTGGTGTCCACAATGAATGAGCTGACAGAAGAGGTGGTCTCAGTAAAGATGGTGGGGGCCTTTAAGAGGGCCTGGGACAAGCACATATGGAAACCTTGGGACTGTGGAGGGGTAGAACGGAAGAAAAATATCACAGAGAGGTCAGGGCCCTTGGCAAAAGCCATGGATCCTGCATAATTTGCCAAGCAGTTGTGAAAGACCACATGGCCTTCTTCTGCCTGCTTTTTCATATGTTCATATTGTTTGTATGGTCCCTGCTTATGATGAAGGGAAAGTGACATGATGGATGTAGTTTTCCTTCAGATCTCGCATTACATGCCACTTTGTTACTATGGAAATTATAGCATAATGTGGTCATAATACTTTACTGACTTGGTCCATCATTTTCCAGAACCAAACACTCTTAACTCCTAAACCAGAAATTGACTTTTATAATCTCTACAGTGCTGGGCTGAACCTGCAAATTCAAATTTTGCAAAATGTAGAAACACGCCTCAGATTTTCTGAAATTCTGACTTTGTGAAAATGTCAAAGTGCATCCTAAATATATATGGAAATTGACTTTCGCAACAATTCTCCAGTAACATTTAGTTTTGCACAGCCTCATCTCTACCCATAGTTGTATGGGAGAATTACCTGCATTAAATTATACCATCAGAATGCTCCCAATAGACTTAGTCATATAAATAAAAAGTTTTTATTTTAACTCAAAAAATGCACCATGTATAGAATTATTTGTAAAAAACTATGTTAATGCACCAGTTAGGGTTCAAATTAATGCCAAAATAGTCAGGAATGTGTTTTAAGGTTTCCAACCCTAACTCCCACCCCAACTCCCAAACAGCAAAAGGAAAAATATTAGGGTTTTGGGTCTCTGGAGTCTTGTCACATCAGTGTTGGGGTCTTCCTTGCATGAATAAAGGACATTGCATCTGACTTTGTTCAGGGAATGGAGTGGTCATTAGTGCTGTCAACCCCAAAGAGAACTCCACCACTGATTCACCAAGATTCTGGAGACCCACAACCTAATGTTTTTCCTTTTGCTGCATGAGGTGGGGTGGGGGTGGAAGTTAAAGTTGGAAACCCTAACAGCACATTCCTGACTTTCGGCATGAAGTTGAACCCTAACTGGTGCATCAACTTAGTTTTTTTGCAAAGAATTTCCTTTCTTTTTGAGAAAGTGTAATTGTATCCTCATGCCACTACATACTGTACATAAGATGAACAGGGCAGGTGACCTGGATGAGGGTCAAGAGATGCAATACTGGGGCTGGGCACCCCAGTTCCACTTATATATTAAAAAAAAAATGATTGGGATGGGTGGGCAGGCCACCTGAAGGGGAGGGGGTGAAAGAAGCAGATCTGAGGGTAGCCACCCCAGTCCACTTAGGATAAAATTTTATTAGCTTGGTAGTTAGGTAGGTAGGTAGATAGGTATATAAATAGATAGATAGACAGACAGACAGACAGACAGACAGACAGACAGATAGATAGATAGATAGATAGACAGACAGATAGATAGAAAGCTGATAGATTTCTTTGACTGGGTGACTAGGGAGGTGGATCAGGGAGGGGCATTGGATGTGGTCTACCTCGATTTCAGCAAGGCCTTTGACACTGACCCACATAGGAGGCTATTAAATAAGCTGGGCCACCATGGGAGTGGGTACCAGGGTGGTAAACTGGGTCAAAAATTGGCTGAGCAATAGGACAAAGAGGGTGGTGATGAAAGGAGTTCAATCCAAAGTGAAGAGGGTGACCAGCGGGGTCTCACAGGGATCGGTGCTTGGACCAGTCCTTTTTGATATCTTCACAAGCAACATTGCCGAGGGGCTGGAAGGGAAGGTGTGTCTCTTTATTTATTTAAGTACATAGGAATTTCAACCCTTTGAGTCATGGACTCATTTTCAAAAGCTCTGCATCACAAAAAGCACAAACATTTTGAATACATTGACAGAGGAACATTAGGGTCAGGGTACATTGGAGTATCATACATGTGAGGTACATTAAATTTGAGTCAAATTTGGAAGGAGCAGCCTAAGCAGCTCCATACAGACAGTCTTGATACATACATTCAAAACAGGGTATGTTGCCTATACAAATGTTAGCTAGGTTGTGTTTACAATATTGATACAATGATACATACACTTGCTACCTTTGAGAGGTATTGTCAGTTTTTAAAAACAGGACTTGAGGTCATTTAGTTAAGTTAGATGGACCTTGACTGGCGCCTCAGAAATACACGACAGAGTGCAGCCTCAGAATAGGCATTGTCGGAGCCAGGTGGGCCCCTAATGCTATGTAAGTTATTGGAGGAAGTTAGTGGGCACAATGACACAGCTATGTGCGGCTAGTATATGCGATTTTAGCACTGCCTTATAAGGACCTAGCTTGGTAACGGATAAGATAGCTGGGGGATTACATTGTACCATGATGGGGCTCTGTACGAGAAGGATCTTTGCGTTAGGGATGACCTGACATTGGGTGCCCTCCAGACAGATTTGGAGGCAGCCCAAGTGATAATAAGTGGGGTGGCTGACTGAAGGGAGGCCGCAAGATGACACACAGATCTGCAACAGGGCTGACACTCCAGGATGGGTAGAGACAATTACAAGTGACCTAAGTAAGCTTAAGGAGTTGGCAAGGATGTGGCAGCTAAGGTTCAATGCAAAGAAGTGCAAAATCATGCACATGTGGCGCAGAAGTGCAGGGGAAGAGTACATGATAGGGGAATGTACTGATGGCCACCAAACAGGAAATGGACCTGGGATGAATCATATCTGATGATTTAAAGGTTACCAAACAATGTAAGGAAGCTGTCAGGAGAGTCAGTGGAATGTTGAGGTGCATAGGGTGTGGGATATCCAGCAGAAGGAAGGAGGTGGTGATGTCACTTTATAGAACATTGGTGAGACCTCATCTAGAGTACCGTGTCCAGTTCTGGAGGCTGCATCTCTGGAAGGACATAGACAGAGTAGAAAAGGTTCAGAGAAGGGCAACAAAAATGGTACAGGGCTGCACCAAAAAGTCATATGGGGGAATAGAGCATCTCAATATGTATTTCCTTGATTGAGAGGAGAAAGGAGGATATGACAGATAATTTCAAATACTTCAAGGGTGTAAATAAGGTACAAGAGGGTAGCATCTTTCAAAAAATAAAGATGTCCAAGAACAAGGGGCCATGATATGAAAATATAGGGGGCTAGACTTATGGGAAATGTGAGAAAATATTTCCCATGGAAAGGATAATGGATCCATTGAACAACCTCCTGGCAGAGGTTGTATGGGCAGAAACAGTAGGGGAATTTAACAAGCATTTGTCAATGCCGAATGTTGCTTGCTTCTATGTGCTGCTTAGGTATTTGGAAGTCATTGGAGTGCAAATATTGAAAATTTGCGAACTTACGGGCGTGCGTAGGAACTGCGCAACGCATGCTCGTAAAACAGTCATTTTTAGGAATATTTTCACCAAATTTTCAACATAGCCATTTTAAGACCTCTGCTCATGAACAGTGTCACTGTGATTTTGTTAATGTGTCCCATACATGGGTTTGCACACCGACTGCGCCATTGTGCTACATGGGCGGAAACACATTTTGGGCAGGATGTGAAAAATGACAGCTGTACTGCTCATAAGGAGGTGTGGTAAAATGGCAATGTTGAAAATCTGGAGTGAAAATATTGAAAATTTGTGAACTTACGAGCCTGCATAGGAACTGCGCAACACACGCTCGTAAAACAGTCATTTTTAGGAATTTTTTCACCAAATTTTCAACATAGCCATTTTAAGACCTCTGCTCATGAACAGTGTCACTGTGATTTTCTTAATTTGTCCCGTACATTGATTTTGCACACCGACTGCGCCATTGTGCGCTACATGGGCGGAAACACATTTTGGGTGAGATGCAAAAAATGACAGCTGTACTACTCATAAGAAGGTGTGGTAAAATGGCAATGTTGAAAATCTGGGGAGAAAATATTGAAATTTCACGAACTTACGAGCCTGCGTAGGAACTGCGCAACACACGCTAGTAAAACAGTCATTTTTTGGAATTTTTGCACCAAATTTTCAACATGGGGTTTTTGGGACTCCTTCTCATGAATGATGTCACTGGCATGGTGGTATTCAGGCCTGGAGGGTGATTTCGCAGTCACTGCACAGTCACTACTGGCGAAATCACCGCCGGACTTGAATGTAACATCATGACAGTGACATCATTCCTGAAAGGGTCCTAAAAACCCATGCTAAAAATTGGTGCAAAATTCCCAAAAATGCCTGAGATATTCAACAAGTTGAAACCCCCTATCTAGGCCATTATACAGCTTACGGCATTTCCTCAGTTCGCGGTCGGCTTTGAAGAGTGCAGGCGTGTTCCGGTCCACCGAAGATCATCGCGCTAGAGTCAAGAGGTAAGTATGGGGTGAGGGGGCGTGGGGAGCTAGATGCGCGGTGGTGGAATGCGGGTTGGGGAGGGTCGGGAGGCGCTCCGCTGGGACGTTTTCGTTTTCAGGTTAAAAAAAAGACGTCATGGGACCATTTGCCATGCTGGGGTGGGCTCCCAGCGTGGCACAAGATGTTGGGGGTGTTCAGCCGGCGGGGATTGGGCACTCCGTCAGCCCAGGACTCATTGCCATGCTGGGGTGGGCTCCCAGCGTGGCACCTAGCTGGGGGAGGAGGCGCAGTTCAGCCGGCGGGGATTGGGCACCCATCGGCTACTACAGTAGAGTGCGAGGCGCGCTGCGCCTGCGTGTGGTGGGGAACTACGCTTCAGTGAGCTTCTTATCTCCTGCTCACTGGCGTAAAGCTTCTTTCAACTGATGCCACTGCATTTTGAGGCGTGTCATAGACAGCTCCAAAATGCATTGCTTACAGAGGCCACGCCTGCCAGCTCACTGACTGAATTGGAGGAGGAGACACACCTCCAAATCTCCGATGATGGCACTATGTTTCTTGCACATGCGTGCAAGCAACATAAAAATGCATGGGACAGACATAAAGGAACTCTTGTGATAGGAAAGAGAAGGTAAACCACAGATTGTTTAGGATCTATGGCATATGAAATAAACGGGGAAAATTGGCAGACTGGGTGGGCCAAGCAGTCCTTATCTACTGTCAAATTCTATGCTTCTATGTTTTTATGATAGACAGACAGACAGACTCACAGACAGATGGATAGATAGATTGATAGAAAGATAGATAAATAGACAGACAGATAGATAGATAGATAGATAGATAGATAGATAGATAGATAGATAGATAGATAGATAGATAGATAGATGGATAGAAAAAGAGACAGACATGCAAAGACAGGTAGCTAGACAGACAGACGGGTTCTGCGAAATGCACTGCTAGAAAGTGATTTTGTTTTTAACTCCAGTCAGGAACAAGCAGCAGTGTGCATATCTTTTACTCATGCATGAATAAAAAGAAATAATCAAATAAAATGAGAACTGAGAAAGATAATCCACTCACATCATTAATATCTTCCCTTAATCCCCTTCATTAGACATATGAGTGTTAGAGTAACAATAATGACATGATGCTGTTTGTAAGTATCAACATGATTGGATATTAACTTGTGGATATAATGGCCTATTTCCATTAGAAATATACCTGCATGCAGTGCGATTTTTTTTCTCATGAGATGAACATTGTTCAGAAAGAACCAGCGCAACATGTAATAATTTATAAAATGTTTTGCAGTATCAAGGTCAACAGTTAGATATCAACTGATGTTTTTTTCTCAGAATAGTATGTAAGGTCTCAATGTCTCTGACTAACAAAATAAAGTAAAAAGTTTTTCGTAACTGAGTGTGTGTATGGGGGAATGATCAATGTAATGCCATCTGCTATGACACAGTTTGTAAAATTGCATACTGAGTAGCATCATCTTTTCACAACATTATCCTTCTCCAAAACCTTTAAAAAAAAGTTTTTATTTAAAAAACTATTTTGCATAATCAATAGTTACACCAGTAGTTAAGAAAGTAACTGAATTTGCCACATGCATTATCATCAGATGTGCATGATAAAGCATTATTCTCAGATCTGTCTGTCCTGAACCGATCTGTGTTTGAAAAACACACATAATGCTGTACCATGCACATCTGATGATAATGCCTGTCACAATTTTAGTCACTTAACTGCTGATTTTGCAAAGTATTTTATTAGAAAACATATTTTTCTGTAAAGTGTTGGAAAAAATGGTATTGCAAAGGTGATACTATGCAGTATGGGATTTGCAAGCTCTATCACAGGAGATGGCACAGATCAATTGTCTACCCCACACATACACACACTCTCATCTGCTAAAATGAATGTTTACTTTATTTAGGTAGTTATAAAATCTGTTATGCAGTTCATTCAATAGAAAACACAGGAACCTAAAAACAAAACTTGAAAGATGAAAAAGTTATCCATATATAAACAAAGCTTAAAATAATAAGCATAGCCGGCCGGTGGCGCTGAGGTTTGAGGCACTGGATGCCACACCTTGAGCCACACGGTGACCCGGGTTCAGAGCGGACTCGGGTCCAGCGAGGGAATCCATCAGGAGAGGAGGATTGAGCGTCCCAACAGATGCTCTCCTCCCTCAGGAGGGATACCAGGGGTGCAATTTGCACCTGACTCCCTGAGAGCCGGTGGGAACACGGGCTCTTGAGGGGACTGGCGGCTCCGTTCATGGAGTCAGGGAGGGACACTGTCGGGTGCTTGAGAGGGCGTCGTCCAGCACGCCACCCTCTCTGACGCACATCCTGCGCCAGCGTCTCCAGGGGTGGGGTTGAGGGGAGCACAGAAACGGATAAGCCCTCAGTGGTTCTAGATGATGATGGCTCCACCCAGGACCACCAATTCCGGGACAGACCCCGCTGTGCAGAGAGGAGGGAGGAGAAGAAGCACTCTAGGGGCAGATCCTGGAGCAGTGGCCCGGAGGAATGAGCAGTCCGAAGGAGTGGACACCGAGGTAGGAAGGCGGGGATAAATAAGAGGAAAAAAAAATAATAATAATAAGCATGTGTGTGTTAGGGAGGGAGGAGCAGTTGTTTAGCAATAATGTTAACTCCATTAACAGAGATTTCTTCAATCTCAATGTCTATCATCGACATTTTAAATTATTCTGCCTATAAAAAATATTTGTAAGAGGATGTTCTCATGACAAGCTGTGTGACACTAGATTTAAAAATAGTTTTTTCTACCATTAAATTCATATCTCATCTGTTAGACTCTGGACCATTTTTTTTCATAACAAGCTATCAGTATTCACAGTGCACTGTATCTGTTTTACATCTTTGTGAGGCAGTACATTGCATGAAATACAGCAATCAAGTTTACATAATATCTAACCCTAATTTGACACCTAGTCAAAAAAACTGTCATACAACTCTGGTATAGTATGGCATTACCGCCGTATTTGACTGTCATAAACTGATACCACAGGAGCCATTTGACTTTATGCATACTGATATATCATTTCAACTAAATTCAATGCTTGATTCACACTGCCAAATTATAAATGAACCAACTATACTGTAAGCCTGTCTGACTTGGACCACAACAATACCTCAGTGTTCTGCACAATAGTCAAACCAAATGACTAGATGCTTAATGAGATCAATTGAATAAACTCTATAAAACAAGTTGACTGTCACACTCAAACCCATGAGCACTGAAAGAGGACAATAGGACAATTATTAACTGAAAGTACATTATTGTGGAACAAGTTAAGCAGTGAAAGCAAGGGGCATAGCCAACAGCAGACTGATTATGGACACTTGAGCCCTGAGCTCTCTATAACCCCCACAAAAAATCCTTGAAATATCCAGATCCACTCACAATACGGTGCGAATAATTACAATATTTCTGCAGTATAACTACTTGCCCATCTTGTGATCTGCTGACTGCTCCTCCAGCTGCAAGATAATTTGGCTGCTTCAACCCTTTGCCCTAGCTCTGCCACGTGGCCTTCCAACCTCACTTGTTTCCCAAGATGGAGTCTGCCTCTGCCACAACAGGACTGAATGGGAGCCTCACAGAGCTCCAGCAGATGTTTGCTGAAATCTTGCATTGAATGGACAGTCTAGACCTGGCTACTAAAAGAATACTACAGATATCGTGGATCTCTCACAAAGAGCCTGTATCACAGAGCACAGGCTCTCCGAAGTGGAAGATGGCTGGCACAAAGCGGGAGGAAGGGTTCAAGAACAGGACAGGCTAATTAATATGTTCTGGTCCAGGGTGGAGGACCTTGAAAATCAAAGCTGCCAGAATAACCTCAGGTTTATGGGGTTTCTGGAAGGCTGTGAAGGGACCGATGCCATTTAATTTCTTCAAAGGGAGTAACCTCTCATACTGGACGGGCACTGCGGGGTCCCTCCTGAGATCGATCGGGCACATAGATCCCAGGGCCCACCCTGCTTGATCCTTGCCAGGTTCCTCCATTTTCAGGATGGAGAAACCATCACCAGACTTGCTTGAGAAAGAACTCTCCTGGCAAGGCCACTACCTACAAATTTTGCAGACTACTGCAGGAAGTGACTGCAAGATGCAGGGCTTTCACTCCAGCACGCAGAGCCTGTGCTGAACTTGGACCATGTATTCACTCAGGTACCCTGCCTCCCTCAGAGTCATTTTAATATCTCCCTGTGACTTTTGATAATTCCCCTGCAGTGAAATTGTATTGCTGCACAAGCTCAAAACTGAACTGTGGGAAATTGAGTGACTTATGCCAGCCTAGGGGCCGTATCAACCAGACCTACATTGATGGAAACAGGCCAACAGGGAATGGCCTAGCAACTCCTAAACTCACTACCCCAACTCTTCCAATTGGACCCCGCTCAGAAATCCCTGGCAGTAAATGGAAAAATAGCCATAAAACTGAGGATAGAAGGAACACACATTGAAAAACTCCCGGCTCCACTCCAGAAACCACAGTGAGAGCCTGACTCAATGCCTCAGTTGGCTCACTGAAACCTGACATGAGCAACAATCAGTTCTGTGCCTTGATGGACTTACCGACAGATGGCCAACCATAGGACTTGCCAAAACCACCATGGAGCTCATACTACAAAAACCTACAAGCTCAGACTGCCAGAAGTCTTTCCTGGGTTGAAGTGAAGGCAACACTCCTCCAGAGGCCCTGTGAACATGGATACTCCACCCTAAGATCTCATCAGAGATGACATCATCAGTGTTTCAACCTGCCACGACCTCTGATGGCTGACTCTGAACTTGTTTCCCTATTCTTTTCTTTCAAGCCAGCCTATATTCAGGTGATTATGGCCAGTCCCTAACTTTTAGGTTCAGTGGGCATCTTCCTCTGAGCTCCCCACCAGTGGCAGTAAGTATGAAAGGGCTTATTATACCATTGCAGCCCTAGTCTATATAATACCTTGATTCGGGCTCTCCTGCAGGACACTAAGGCTGCATTGGGGTCTGTTATACTGTCCACTTGGTATCTACTGGACTAATTTTCCCTCATATTCTCCAGCTTATGTCCCAACTATCAGGCTCATAATGGAGAATTCTCATGCTTTCTCCCATGGGGGGAGGGGGTTAATTTCAATGGTGGACTGACTCACTTGAACTCTTCAGCCCCAGTCTCTTCCCCACATTTCAGGAAGGGGTGAAGGACTGTGGGGCACTGCCTGGCCACTGCTTTAAATACCTAACTGGGCAACAACATAATGAGCTGTACTTGTTGAAGGGTTCTTACGTGCTGGGAAGTGGGAGAGTGCAGAGAGACTTTAAGACTTAGGCTGGTCATTTCTCATTGATGCACCCCAGCAGCTACTCACCTTCCAGCGACCTCCACTGGTATCTGGGCTGGGTATCAGCTGATACTTACAGTGGTTGCTAGTCAATAGTTAAATTGCTTACAAGGGTAGGAGTGGGCTGGGGGCTGGGATATGTTAATAACTGTATTACTGTTTCTTCATGGTTACATAGAAACATAGAAACATAGAAGTTGATGGCAGATAAGGACACAAGAAGCCCATCCAGTCTACAGGTTACTGTTAGTACCTTTGTTTCGTGGTACTCATGTTGCATGGTGGTAAGTTTAGCCCACCTAGTTATGTTCCTGATTATGGCAATCAGATGGAAGGAGTTAGGCCTCGCTACTGGTGCAAGGGGACAGAGAGTTTGACCCAGTCTGCCTACCTGTTATAGCCCCACTTACTGGGATCTATTTTCTTTACAAGTTCGCCATGGTACAACCCAGAGGGATGGAAACTTAGCTTATCTCTTGGAGCGTTAGGGCCTCAGCTCCCCAGTTAAAAGAAAGAAGGTGCTGCTTCATTTAAAATAAGCTGGGCCCTCTTATAGTGTTCCTACAAGAAACTAAGCTTTCCCTTGCGGAGACAAAGAAGCTCAAATAAGGGTGGGTGGGTGAAGAGATACACAGTGTAGCCACCTCTCACAAACGGGGAGTCTCTATACTCCTCCATAGGAAATTAGGGTGGAAATTGATCAGACATATGCAGGATAAAGAAGGAAGATGGGTCATGGCTGAGATGGCAACTCCAGAGGGCCCTCTGATCCTAGTCAATATTTACTCTCCAAACCAAGACTGCCCTCAGTATTTCCATACTATCAACCAGGCCCTTTCTGATTTTAACACCCAAAAAGCTCCTATATTAATAGGTGGAGATTTCAACTTAACATTAGATCACACAATGGACAGAAGCAATAAGACCCGTGAACCTCACAGGCAAGCTAAGCTAGCAGTTCAAAGACTAATGGCGAACAGGCCTCCTGGTATGCTTAGAGTTCAACACCCAGGAACCATGACTATACTTGCTTCTCTCAAGCCCATGGGTCCTCTAGCAAAATAGACCTCTGGCTTATCTCCTCTAGGCTATATGACATGGTCGTCCACTCCCATATACACCCGATAATTATTTCTGATCATGCACCATTAGAACTTCTGATCAGGCAGAGACAGTTTCTCCTCCATCCTCTGCTAGCTTAACACCCTCTTGTTGGAGTATGCTAAATTTCAAAACTGGCTAGGCCCTGAAATGGCCGAATATTGGAATAACGATGACAATGGGGAAGTCTCGGATTCAACCCCATGGGAGGCCTTCAAAGCAACCATCCATGGCCGAATAATTGCCTTCATTTCTGCCAGGGGGCATTGCCGTGAGGCTGACCAGAGGGCTTTAGAAATGCAACTATATGTACTGGAGTCCCAATACAAGATGCTTAACTCTCAAGCCCCATCCCAGACCTTGTTGGCTCAACTGACCAGCAGAAGAATCTCTTAATGCCCTTAACTCAACAAGCTGAGCTAAATCTTGGAAGACTTTGACATGCATATTGGGAGGAAGTGGGGAAAGACAACAAACTCCTAGCCTATAACCTGAACCATCACAAGCTTCCCAGACAAGACACGCCTTAGCAGATAAGAATGGGGTTAAATGCTATTCATAAAAGAGATTACTGAGATCATGACAAAGGTTTTATGACCAACTATATACTTCCCCTACTCCCCAGACCCACTTAAATTCAGGGCTTTATGACCTCATTACCTATCCCCAGACTTTCTGAGTGATTCCCAATTATTAGAAACCCCGATAACAGAGGACGAGGTAGCTACTGCTATTAAGTCCATGAACCTCTGTAAGGCCAGGCAGAGATGGGTTGCCCATAGACCTTTACAGAATCCCAGGAGTTAACCTGGCTCCATACTTGGTTCAGGCATTCTGCCATTTTTTCTCGGTTGGCTGTCTGCCCCCCGCCCCATGAGAGAAGCCACCATTGTGGTTCTCCCTAAGAAAGGGAAGGACTTACTTTCTCCAAGTAGTTATCACCCCATTTCACTCATTAGTGCTGATGTCAAAATGTTGGCAAAAGTCCTGGTGAGTAGGCTTGAGCACCTCCTCCTGGGCCTAATCCATCCCTCACAGGCTGGTTTTGTTATAGCCGCCTAGAGTAGGATCATCATAGAACTTTGGTCTCGCTAATGCATCTTACTAAAATGTCCAAGAAACCCTCAGTAGCCTTGGTCATTGATGCTGAAAAGGCATTCTACTCGATCAAGTGGCCCTTTCTTTTCTATACCCTCTCCACCATGGCAATAGGACCAAGCTTTATCTCCTGGATAAAACTATTACACACCTCTCCCATGACCTCAGTCCTGACAAATGGTACCCTCTCTGTGCCTTTTCACCTATATAAGGGCACGAGACAAGGTTTCCCCCTTCCCCCTCTCCTATTTGTCCTAGCTATTGAGCCCCTCCATAACTCTCCAGGAATTGCATCTGATTCCTGGGATAAGGGGGGGATACTCTATATTTAAAACATTCTTATATGCTGATGATCTCCTCATAACTATGGAATATACTTCCCATGCGATTAAGGATATCTTCAAGATCCTGGCAGAGTTTTCCCAGGTATCAGGCCTTAAGCTAAATCAGGCTAAAACTGAGGTTCTCCCATTGAATTCAGTGTCCTCAGGTGAGGTTTTCACTGCTTTAGGGCTAAAATGATCCCCCACTGGTATCAATACTTGGACATCATCCTTCACCCAAATCTGGAAAAAAATATTTCTATTAACTTTACCAACTTATTAGACTCCCTTAGACAGGACATGGAGAGATGGAAAGCCCTGAGGCTTTCCTTAGCGGGAACATTGACTCCATCAAAATGATGGCTGCCCCGAAGATGTTATACTTGTTAGCTCACTTACCTGTGTCTATCCCCCAGAAATGGTTCTACAAAATGGAGGCTCTCATGGGCAATTTCCTGTGGGAAGGATCCCTTCCCAGATTTAGCAAATTAAAGCTATGGCAGCATTGGCATGGGGGGGGTGGGGACTCCCCTGGCTACAAGGGTACCATATGGCCTATGTCTCAGCTCATAAAACTAGATGGTTCTCCAGGAGAGGTCAGGCCTCTCCATCCTGGCTCCTGTTAGAAGCATCAATGGTGCATGCTCCCTCCCCTGCGGTGGTTTTATATGATAAGAAGAATTTCCCTTCTGGTCTTTCTCCCTCTATACTGGTTTTGATTCAGTATTGGAAGAAAACCCTTGTCCTTTTAGGAAGGACCAGCCATGGAATTCACCCCTTTGGAACAACTATGCTCTACTAATAAGGAACCACACACTTCATTGGAAGCTGTGGGAAATTCAAGGTATTTCCTCGATACATGATTTGTTACTTCCTGGTACTTGCTCAGTAGACTCCTTTGAGTCCCTAAAAACTCACTTTCAGCTTCCCTCAACTCACTTTTGGAGATATCTCCAAGTTAGAGATGCTATCACCCACTTACCCAATGCCCCACATAGCAAGGAGTTCTCTCAACCTCCCCAACCTATTAGTACATGGGGGAAGCTCTCCAGTTATAGAGCAAGTGTGATATACACAGCGCTCAGGGATGCTTCGGTGGATCGTACCTGGTCCGTTAGAGCTCTATAGGAGGCAGACCTGCAGATCACTATCTCCAAATGCCAATGGTTCCATGGGTGGGCAAGAATTCTCACTGCCTGTAGGGCTGGACGGACACGCCTCATAATGAACAAGACCCCACATAGGTGGTACCCTGACCTGGCTAAACTTAAATGCATGGGTCTTATGTCAGCCAACAATTGCTGGAGATGCAGGAACCAAGGGACAAATTTGTGTCATGCTCTCTGGACCTGCCCCCTTCTTCAACAATTCTGGCTATCAGTCCAGGATATGTGCCAGTAAATATTCCCTATTGTTAACCCTGATCCTTCTCTTCTTCTATTGGGGTGTGGGCATCCATCCACACCGAAACAATGTCCTGTGGCCAAATGGATTACTGCAAAAGGGGCTATCATCAAAAGACTCATCCTGATGAGATAGAGATCCATGGAGATCCCGACCTTTCAGGAATTGCTTTTTGCAGTAGCCCAAGGGGCCATGTTTGAAAAACTCTCCAGCTTCACTGGGGGCTTAATCTCCCAATTTGAGAAATGATGGCAGCCCTGCCTTGAATCAAAATACTGTCATGATACCTTCCCAAGGGCAGCTTTACATGACCCCCCCACTCCTCCTGGAACCAGGTACCTTATCATTCTCATCACTGAACTTTAGTTCCCCTTTGATATGTTTTTTTTTTCCATTACGTGTCTGACTCCCCTTCCTTTAGATTGGATCGCCTTTTTCTTTTCTTTCTTGTATATAGTTGATATTAGCACTTGCATAAATTTTTGGATGCACTATACCTAGTCCAAATCTGGGTTTATTCACTTTAGGACCTTTCTGTTTCATCAGGTTATGTCACAGAAGAGTACATTATGTTTTCTCACCTAGAATAGCTATACAGACCCAGTAGGACTATATCTTGATCCTCTTTTTTTGTTTGATTTGAATCATTAATGACTTGATAGTGCATCAGAAAGGCGGTTACCTGTCAAGTCTTACTGCATCATGACTTACTGTTTTTTGCTATACCCGAATTAGGGCATTACCAAATGTTGCGGTATGGTTCCAGATCCTGTATGTACCACTGTATGCATCTGTGTGTCTTCTCTAAAAGTAATAACAATTTTTAACAACAAAAGCATTGCAAGTGATGTTATTTGCTATGTGTTATGAAACTTGACAATTATAATAGTTTATCATTTGCTTACTGCTGATTCACATATACATATCTTCTGCAGCTGTTAGATGCATCTGCATAACAAGTCAGACATCCCACTGCCCTTTCCCCAAACCATATTCAATTAACAGATTAGTAAGGTAAAGAGCATCATGTACCATCATCTTCCTGGATGTCAATAGAGTATTGCATAGGGATGCATGGATATCTGACCCAGTTTTTGTATCCAACAGGATATCAGGCTGTTAGCCAAAATCTGGTCTGATTGGATAGCTTTTCAAAAACCAGGTCGGTTTAGTGACGTGTCAGTGAGGTTTCACCACATGCACATTGTGGTTTGCTTCAGGATCACTGGCGTGACCTTATTTCCACTACACTGGCTTTGAACTTGTAACTGACAATCTACCTTCACTCAGTCTCTATAGTGAATTTGATTCCCATTAAACTTATATTAAGTCAATCTATATCATGCAATTGGTACCCTAGGATTTACTGTACTTCACGGTGATGCTTTTAAAGTTATAATTATTTAAATATTTGATAACTGGGAAAAGCACACTGAGCTGATGCTCATTTCCAGGTGTGACCTGGGGAAGGGGGGAAGGGATATAAAGCAGAAAATACATAATAGACACATTATACAGTGCATAAGTTATACAGCAAAGTATTGTACATTCAGATGGACTGTATACAAATAGTATCATACAATTCTGAGTATTAGATTACTAACCCCAAAAACATTTGGCATGGTGCTGAGCCTGTGAGTGGCTAGGAGCAAGTGCAGGTGGGAGTGGAAGTTGTCAGATTTGGTATTTGAAGTAGTGGTGAGAGGATGAGTTTCTTAAGAGAGGTGAAAGTTGGTTCCATAAAGAGGGGAGTCTGTAGGTGAAGGCAGATTTGCCAGTGGACAAGGAAGGTTTGGGGAGGGAGAAAGAACAGGAGTCCCTTAAGCACAGTGAGTATGGGGAAATGGCAGCTTGTGTTAGGCTCTCTGCTAGGTTGGGGGGAGCAGGTTGAATCAGAATTTAGAAGGCGATGGAGTTGCCGAAGCAATGATGGAATAGGGGTGGTATCCCAAGGGAAGACAGGAGAGTGAAGTGCTGGGATATAAGAGATAAATTTGTGGCAGAGTGGCAGAAAGTGTACCAGAGGGAGTCGAGCCTGGATAACGAGGAGGAGGGGGAAGAGCCATACACTATGTTAGCGTAGTCAAAGATGGGAGTGATCTTGTTAATAATATGTGTCTAATGTATAGTGGGAGGGCATCACAATTTTTGTGTAGTAGGCCTAGCTAAGGGCAGAGCTTTGATGTGATGGCATTGATGTGATTTGAGAAGTTTAACTGGAGGTCAAGCCATACTCCTAGATGTTTGTATGTAGAGACAGCATTTAGTGTGGTCCCATCTAGGGAGGTGATAGGAAGCAGATAGGATATTTTTGCAAGTTTTTGAGCAGACCTGAAAGTCATGGAGATAGTTTTGGATGAGTTTATCTTGAGATGGGTTGCATGAAATCAAGACTGCATGTTGTGACAATCATGTTGCAGTCATGATTGAGCGTCATTTAGAACTGGGCCAGATGTGAAAAGGATGGTGTTGCCTCTTACATGTGGATGAGAGAACTAGAACAGACAAATGGGAGGTCATTAATAAATAGAGAGAACATAATGAGACCTATAATTTATCCCTGTGAGAACACTGACTAGAATGGGAGGGAGGAGGTGGAGTCTGCAATCCTGACTGACTGGAGCCTATTTTCAAGGTACGACCTGAACCACTGAAATGCTGGAGGGCTAGTCCAGCTACCTAGAGTTTGTCAAGGATTTGGGGTAGGAAACAGAATTGAATGCCTTTGCCAGATCAGCAATGATTGCAGCAGTTAGTTGGCCTTGGTCAGTGGCTGACTGGATGTGTCTGGTGATGCAAAAGAGAGAGGATATGGTGGAGTGGTGTTTTCTGAACCCAGACTGAAATGTGGAGAGGAAGTTTGTGGACGTGAGACAGTTAGTCTGGACTAGACAAAAGCTTCTGTATAGTTTGGCAAGAGTGGGGAGGAGGGAGACTGGTCTGTAGTTTCCAGGTACTGAGGAGTCACCACACTTGCAGAGTGGGATGACATAAGCAAGTTTTCAAGCTTGGGTGACATTGCTAGAAGAGAAGGACAGGTTCAGTACTGTAGGTAAGTGAGGGGAACAGCAATTGCAGGTACAGATATACGCAGAAGTTTGGGGTGGATACCATCAGGGTTGGATTTTGAGATGTTCAAGGAGTAGAGGGCCATTAAGGACTTCTTCTGGTGAGGTGGAAGTGAGGAGGAAATTGTTTTGGGTAGGGTTTAGGGGCCACGTGAGGGCCTGGGAGAAGAAGGTCAGGTCAGAAAGAGCACAAGTGGTGAAGAAGTTGTTTAGGGTTTCTGCTATTTAGACAGGGTCAGAAATTGGTCATTAAGACTGAGAGCTGGAGTGTTGGTCTTAGAAGGGGGTTGATAAAGGAGTGGAACACCTTCCAGAAAGAGGAAGGATGGGACATGTTTAAAAGGAACTAAAAGTATTCAGCTTTGGCTTGTCTTATAGCCTTAGTTCAGGCATTTCCAGCAAAAGATGTAGGCCTGTCTAGATTGGGGGTTATATGGTTTTAAATGGGACCAGGCCTTGTCACAAGCTTTACAGAGGCAAATAATGTTCTGGAGATCCATGGGTTGTGGTGGTTTTGACTCTAGCTTTTAAGCTGGGGGCATGGAGTCCCAGACCTTACTGAAAGTATGAAGGAAGCTGGACAGGGCTGAGTCAACGCTGATGCGGAGCAGACAGGATCCCAGTCTGCATGTTTTAGGTCATGCAGGAAAGAGCTGGTGTTTTGTGAATTTAGGGATGGTTAATGATGTATTTATGGGCTGATTTTGGAAGCTGAATATTTCTGGTGCAGTGTGTAATACTGTACAGTGGTTTTAGGGCTGCATCCAATACACAAGCAGTGGAAATTGTATGTGGATGGGAAGCGAGGCTCCAATCAATTAGGGAGTGGTTTGCTGAGCAAGGATTATAACTGGTAGGCTCAGTAATTAATTGGGTGAAGTTAAGAGCCACTAATTTGGATGTGGCAGTTTTGGTGGAGGGTGAGAGCCAGTCTAGGCTGTAGTATCCTGATATGAATAACTTGCTGGATGCAGCGGGGGGGTAGGGAATACACGTAAGAAAACAGGGCGCCCTGGGCAAGGCATGGGGAGGCATAGACTGCCACGATTAAAATAGGTAAGGTGGAAGGAGGCTGATTTGGAATGGAATCAGCAAGATTTTCATTTGATTAATGAACAAGAGAGTGATTGTTTTACATAGTCCCCACACCTCCACCCCTTTATCCGTGATCCTGTCAGTGGAGGGTATAATCAGGGATGGCAGGGAGGAGTCAGGGGTTTTGGCAGAAAGCCATTTTCTGAGAGGTAGAGGACATTAGGGGAGTGTTGAGTCACCCAGCAGCTAAGAAGGTCTAGTTTAGGCAGGAGACTCCTGATGTTCATATAGAAACATAGAAACATGGATGTTGATGGCAGGTAAGCACCGCAAGGCCCATCCAGTATACCCATTTTTTCTACCTTATGAATGTACCATAGGCTTTTACTCTGTCAATGGCCTATCTATTCATACTCCTCTGTATTGGTCCCTTATGCCTATCCCATGCATATGCATGACATTAAGGCCTTTGTGGGATGTAGTTTGCATTTATCCTACGGGCGGGGGGCTGGGTTTAGTTCTATGCCCTCTGCTAGGAGCAGGATAGGAAGGAACATTGAGAAGGTGGCCGGCAGTTTGGGCCCTCTTGTAAGTAGGAGGGATTTTGGCATGGTGCAGGAGCATCATAAAAAGGTTAAGCAGGAAGTCATCTGGGGGTGGCGTAAAAGATATTTGGTGAAAAAGTGTTGCAGCAGTGGATAGGTTCGGGGGACAGTGTTAGCTGGAGAGGGTGGACAAAGGAGGCCATTGGGGGTAGGGCGGCAGGGTAGTTGCAGCTAAAGCTGGGAGATGGGAGAGTTGTGAATATAATAGAAAAGAATGCTAGGATAATGAGGGGTTGCATCAGTCATTAAACAACATTGAAACTGTTCTGCACATGTGGTACATTAACTCCAAGCCCAAATGAGAGAGCAGACTACAACATGAAAAACCAATTTTCAAACCTAAATATCTTAAAGGTACAAAACTCCCAAGCATCACCACCCCCTCCCGGAAATCCTTTCCACCAACCTACACAGCCATAAAAATGTCAGTTTAAAGGATTATAGTATTTTTGCTAGGTGAGAGCAACAATTCAGGAAAAATAAACACCAATGAAATCAATTGGAACTGTATATTTTTTCACACCTTAATATCTCTAAAAATACTAAACTGATTTATGTGAGACTTTCAGGGATTGTCGATTCTGCCATGTACAACAAATCCTTTAAGCTTCGCGTAAATATGTAAAACCATAATTCTGCAAACAGCAAACAAAAATCAAGTTTAACAAAGAACTCACCAACCACCCTAACTAGAGGAGCACTATTGCAACCCTATAATATACTTGTGTAAGGTGAATCATTTTTGATATGACTTCCCTGCTTTTTCCTTTGTGACCTCAGTATGTGTATGCTGTTCACCCCTACAGAATATGGGTTTATGCTACTGCTATACTGTTAAGATTTGTCATTGTTTTTCTTTGCTAGTTATACTGCACAGTTTGTTTTTTGGATTAAATTGCTTAATAGTAGCCTTATAATAGCTGAATAATTCAGAAATAAGAAATAATAGTTTAGTTGAATTGCTGGTATAGAAATATATTGCACTCCTATTGTTAGCCTCCACTTCCTGTAACTGCTTCCCACCACAACATTCAACTCTGGTTCATTAATTTATCCACTGTTATTTAAGTATTTTGTATAATCATTTTTAAATATGCTGGTAGACCCAATACTTCTATATTAGTTTAGCAGTTTACACTCTTTCCTGTTTAATTATAGTACTGTTGTGTTCATCGCATGTACCCTTCCCACAGGACATACCTGGAAATCAGCTGTTTGCAGCTCAGCATGTTCTTTCCAGGACAAACTTAAATCAATAAATAAAGAAACGAGACATCTTTGTAAAGGAGATTTATTTAAACACTGTAGTTAAAGTGAAAAGTGTAAATTATGAAAACCATGGCACTGGGAAATTTATAAATACACAGCAGGCACACCAAGCATAACGAGCTGTTCTTCATGCTACCATTGTTACTTCTTTACATTCTTGTAGTAAGTTTTAATGCCTGTTTTTCCTACAGGTTACAACCCCCTTCCTTCACCTGAACAAATGAGACAGACAAAGTGCTTGGAGGAAATGGCTACAGTAATTCATTTATGAAGCAGCCAATTAGAATTGGCAAAATGATGTGTTTTACTATTAAAACTGTTTCTTTATTCTAGTTAATCTTTAAAATTAATCTTTGAACACAGCAGACCATTCTGTTATGGTGCTGTGCCATGTCTTTTTCATTGCAGCAGCTGTGCAAAAGTCCTCCAATCGGTAGAAGGCTGTGTAGTTTTCATCACTACCATGTTATGCTCCACATAACATCGTGAGTTTCTGAGGCACTCCTGCATTTCAGCATGTGACAGGACCTGTTCAGTTCTTTCTTCTTGGAAATCTTCTGGATCCTACTCAAATTTAAGAACTTGTGTGGAGATCTCTTCCTTTGTTATTTCACCAAAGCATGGCACTCCTTAGTCTGTGTTGACAAACACCTCTAATTCTGCCTCAAACGTGTGTAACGGGAGCTACAGATGGTGGTGGCTTTATCTGCACAGAGGAAAGTTCCTTGTGGAAACCTGCCTTGTGGTAACAATTTTAATTGTCTCTAGTTTGAGTTCTCCCCATTACTGAACAAGCATATGTATGGCATCCAATACTGAGATTTTTGACGTTCATTTGGGTGATTATGGCATCACTGTCAAATGAGGTCAGGAGCTTGTCCATTATCTGTCACCTGAACAGATTTTTAGATTCTTTATTATGCCCAAGTCCATGGGCTTAATTAATTAAGTTGTACTGAACAGTAAAAAAAAAATAATATTTCTCAGCTGCATCAGGGGTTGGGTACTGCAGTTATTGAGAAAGCACACTTTTCCCCACTTCTGACCCATCACACAGTCAAATTATTTTACCCATTCAGTCCATGTTTTCACAGGTAAGGACTGTTATCCACTCCTTTGCCTTTTTACTCCCAGAAATGACATATGTCTTAATTGTTAGGGTGCCATCAGAGGTCACCTGACAGTAGTAGATGCTGGTTTCATTGACAATATAAATGGTATTTGGCTGGAAATCAGATAGAAGATGTGGCAGCACAGTCTGAGCCCAGTCATCAGCACCTGGGGTATCTGCATCATTTTTCTCCCCATGAGCATACTTGAACACTATGTTGTGCCACTGTTTAAAGTGGTACAACCATCCTTGCTGGGTTTGATCTTGGGTTTCAGTAATGCCTCAGCTAACGTCTAAGCTTTGGAATGCATTAGGGGACCAAGACTGGCATGTCAGTACCACTCGTGTTCTCGAACCAACATGGCAAAACTTCCCTGACTGAGGCATCCTTGCCCTTGCATTTTCTCTTGTGAGACATATTCAAGTAGTTATGGAATGCGGATAAAAGTGGTTCTGTTTCTTTGAAGCCTGCATACCTGTGATTGTTACATCCTTCATCTCTGGGCCACTTCAGTTTAAGATACCCCAGGAATTGATAGATCTTCCAGCATTTCAACTTCCTCTGAATATATGAGCTCTTTCTTCTGCAGGAGAGAATGGAGAAACAAGAGGGGCTGCAAACAATATTTTTAATGCAGGAGATGGAGAAGCAAGGGTAGCAGCAGGGGTAAATTTTGATGAACTGGAGACACAGGAGCAGAGTGAGACCTCCTTCTAGCTGATTGCAGAACACTTGGAGCCCAATTCTCAAAGCATCCCTGAATGGTGCAAGGGGCTTGCATCAGAAATAATGGTGCAAGGTACGGCTAGCACCAAAAAGTGCACCACATAGCCTTTGGCAAATGCAGGTTGCCTGCACCAAGGGGGGTCTTACGAAAGCCTTATAGCACAAAATGGGATGTGGCATGGTGCAAGAAGCCTTGCACCAGGGTAATGCTACAACATCCCCTTATAGCATTCTCAAGGGAACAGTGCCAATAAAAACAAACACCCTTGAACCAGCCAGGGCTGGTCCTAAGGGTCTAATGCCTCACCTGCAGAGCCCTCCCTCATCAGGAAAGTACATGTGCCATGGTCCCACCTCCCCAACCACAATCCCATGAATACCTAAATGGCAACACTGCCCTGCCATCCAGTGTTTCCCCTTCTGATCCCCATAAAATGTAAAAACATCATCCTACCCTGGTGACTAGCAATCCCCTTCCCTGATCTCCGATGTCCCTGTATGCATACATCACCAGACCTCCGTGGTGTCCAGTGGCCCCGTCCCCATCCCCAAACACCCGTCCAGAGTACCCAACAGTCCTGGTTTCTAGGGGACCCACAGCCCCCACTATAGAAAGGTAGTGCCCCACCACCTGCTCCCCATCCCATCTTGGAGCTGGTGACCAGAATAACACTCTGCACTCCACCATGGCCAGCCACTGACTGAGCTGTCAAGGATTACATACAGTACAATTAGCTATTGAGGTATGCACTCCTTAACAGCTCAGTCAGCTGCCGGCCATAGTGGAGAGTGGAAGGTTGTGCTGTTCACCAGCTCCAGGATGGGACGGTTGAAGTACTGTAAGGTAGTGGGGCACTACCTTCTGAGGTGGGGGTCCTCTTGACACCAAGGACTGTAGGATATTGTTTGATGGGATGCTTGGGGATGGGGAGGGGTGGCCACTGGACACCAGGGAGTTCTGTGATGTATGCAAACATGGGACATTGGGGATTGGAGGAAGGGTACTGCTAGCCATCAGGGAGGGGTTGCATGTTTTACATTTTACAGGGTTTGGGGGGGGACCAATGGACATCAGGGCAGTGTTGCCATTTATGTACAGTATACAGTACATATGATCAGGGCTGGGGAGAGGGAACTGCTAGTCACCAGGGAATGCTTTTTTAATTTACATGTGTATTTTATACCTGCTACCCATCCTTTTCTGGAGCTGTGCACTCTCCTATGATGTACTGCTACCCTTCAATGTGTGCCACGTGACCACACATGCAGCTTGTGGCAAACCTGCCAGATGCATCATCTGTTCAGTGCATGACCACACTTACTGGAAGCTGTAGGACTGTGCTGCTGGAACTCTACCAAACTGAGAATCAGGCACAGGGTCCCTGGTCTATCCGCAATCAGTGCATGCTGCCATTGGCACAGCTTGCGCCATCCTTTGAGAATCGAACCTTGATGCTTATTTGAGAATCGAGCTTAGATGTTTAAATAACATCAGCAAACACCACTAATCACCTTTAATCAGCACCTAGCACCTATCCTATCACCTAGCAATTATTGAGACACAGAGAGGGAATCAACTTAATGCTCTGTGAGCTCTGTGACATAACAATGTTCATAGCTCTGTGTACCTGTTACTGTAAAGTAACTTTGCTTTAAAATGGAATGTATTGTGCATTTAACATGTGGTCATAACATTGCATGGATAGAAAAAAAATTGGGACATTCAGATTTTATGTGTTTATCAGGTCTATGAGTTTAACAGGTGTATGCTAAACTGGGCTTGACTGTATCTATAGAACAGCCAATTAGAATTGGTAAAGTTATGTAATCTATATCAATCTATCTGGAGTGACATGCACAGTAAGCTAGTCGCAGCTTATCATTTTTTATAATCAAATCAACTAAGCCATATTTGCCCTCCACTCTCCTTTGGAGGGGGACAACATACTAGGTGTGACCTCGCAAGGAACTCTGGCACCTGAGGTATATGGGCTGGCTTTTTCTGGGCCAGTATCCAAGACACCCTCCCTCATCAGAGGGTGCCATCAAATGTGGGCTAAAGCCAGAGAGTTATCCTTCACCTATGTCTGGTACCTTAATGGTACCAGACACCAATCTCTCACCTCTCCCCAGCCACAGATCAGTCCTCCTGAAAAGGGCGAGACACCCTTAAACCCTCTTTACAATCATGTGAGACTATTATGCCACCTCACAATGAGCATCCTTCTTGGTTGCTGAATGAAGAAATGATTCTCATCCCTCACCAAGTCCATCACAACATTACTTCCTCCAAAAGACATTGTAGGTCTGCTAAAAATCTATCATTACCTATATCTGATAAATGTACTTCATCTTTTGCACACAACTGTGGAACTTTTGCCATGATTCTGCCTTGCAGCAGCATATGTCCACCAATAGAGTCCATAACTCATCTCATTCTCACAGAGAGTCATGACCTGTCAATATGCAGAAACAGAATATTTAAAGCAATTTTGTGGTTGTATGTAACTTTCAAAATCTTGGGACTTCCGCCATCCCAGGGACTGGATCTGTGCATCTGTCTAGCCTTTTACCCCAGTGAACGAGGCAGCACATCTGTAAAAGAAGTGAGTATTGTACTCCTGTGAATCAACCCTCAGGAACCAAAGGGCCTCCCTGAGCAGATGGAAAAATGGGAATACGGTAAGGGGAGCATTTTCCTTGCAGCACAAAGATGCCTGTCCCCCCTTATTTATCTGCTGGTGGTAGTTCAAAACCCACACATGGATGTCCCATTGAATACACAGGGGGCCAAAGACTACACCAGCAGCCCTGGGCCCCCTGTCTATCTTACTGCTCAGTATGTGAATGAAAATGCCTCAGGAGTCACCACCACATCATTTTCATTCATTGTCACTGGCAATGTGAGTGAATTGCTGGATAAAAATTAGAGATGCAGCAAATTAAAATTTCGACAGTGAAGTAGGCACTTAGCATTGTCACTCCACTATGCATAGTGGCCAATGCAAAAGGCTCACTTCACCTTGTGATTATTACTTTGCATTGTCATTCCACCTTAACACGAAGTGACAATAATATTGTCAGCCCTTCTCACACACAGTCACCAGAATTAATGTGCATCCCAAAAATGATCATGTCTTGTGTCCAGAAAACTCCCCAGTGCTGACAGTGATGAAGTGAAATGAAATTACAAGAAATGCAATGTCTCCCAGAATTAATGGCGCACTCAGGCATTATGCATGCAGTAGTCACACACAGTCACCAGAATTAATGTGCATCCCCAAAATGCTACTGTCCTGTGTCCATAAATTCCCCAGTGCTGATGAAGTGAAATGAGAGCATAACAAGGAAGGCAAGTCTCCCAAAATTAATGGCACCTCAGTCATGAGCACAGTGCTGCCACACAGCTCAGAATTAATGTGGCATCCCCATGCTACTGTTTTGTGTCCAGAAAATCCCCAGTGATGATGAAGTGAAATAACAGGGTAACAAAAAAGCAAAGTCTCCCAGAATTAATGGTGCACTCCATCATATGCGCAGTGGTCAATACAGTCACGGAATTAATGTACATCTCCAAAATGCTACTGTCTTGTGTCAGAAAACTCCCAGTGCTGACAAAGTGAAATGAGAGCATAACAAGAAATATGAAGTCTCCCAGAATTAATGGCACACTCAGTCATGTGCACAGTGGTCACACACAGTCACCGGAATTAATTTTCCTCCCCAAAATGCTACTGTCAGTTGTCCAGAAAATTCCCCAGCACTAACAAAGTGAAATGAGAGGGTAACAAAAAATGCAAAGTCTCTCGGAATTAATGGTGTACTGCAAACGCACAGAGAGATTAAGATTGTGCTGCGCACTCAAGAGATACACAGCAAAGGCACAACAACACCTAACCAGTGCTCACAAGTCACAAATCCAAATCTGGAAAAGAATACCTTTTGCCAGTTGGGGGGTTGTACACGGCAGTAACAGTCCACTACCAGTAAAGATACCACAAAGCAGTATAAAAAATTCATGCAGGTATAGTGGATAGCAGGTTCACTCTGCTACAATCACTCTGTGGCACAATAAAAGGTGTCTGATTTAATGGCATGCATCGCCCACACACTCACACACATTACAAGTAATGTGTAGCAAATTAAACACCTTTAGTAATATAACCAAATGTTTTAAACAAACTGAAATTGTACACTGCTGCACCACAACAATCAGCAAAAAAATGTCAAGAATTACTGAAAATATTACTGTGTGTACATTAACACAATTATACAAGAAAAATATAACCAAAACAGAAAGACTGCTACACCACAGATATGCCCCTCCCCAAAGCACACTTCACAGCACACAGACTGACTGTTCTAAATTAACATTCAAAATCCACACACAAGCAATAAACATTCAATGATATGAGTACATAAGGGTTTCCTACAATCGATGTGCTAAATTGTGAGCAAAGAAAGTAGCTCTAAAAGGCTTTTTGAACAGCTTTTAGAGGTCTGGATTGCAGAACTCTGAGAGGAAACTGTCTCCATCTTCCACTACACACACCCTACACAGAACTGAGGCTGTGCAGAACAATCTAGAGCCCATGTGACCTGCATTTCCATGAAGCACTGCAACATTTGCCTTTGGAGCTCAAAAACAAGATGAAGTGAGGCAAAGTACATTGATTTCAATGTACTTCACCTTAAAATTGGTGGAGAAGTGGTTGGGAAGGTGGAATAATGCAAAGTCATTGTTCTCAAAGGACTTTGTGTTCCCCGATATAACATAAAGTACTGTGCTTAGTGTGCGGAATACTTTGCAGATTCATGTTACTCAGAATCACTTCTCAAGAGCAAATTTCGGCCACTTCGCCCACCAGTAATAAAAATGTTTATTTTTTAACAGGAGATAACCCTTAGGACTGCAAAGCCCTGTTTTACAAAGTTATCCTTTGAAAGCGGATGGTTACATAGTAAGAAGTACAAATCTTAACAAACTTTCATACATACATTGACTAATGTAGAAGTGCACTAACAAATACATTTTGACAGTCATATATAAAAAAGTAGTAAGCTGACACATTTGGCTACCTCAATACAGTAGCTAGGATTGTATTTCTACTGTAAGCATAAATATGCAATGAAAAAGAGAAAAAAGAAATCACACTTAAAATAATTCCAACAAAACATATACTAACAGCATGAATATACCAAACAGTCCACAGATTTAGGCTAAAAACCTTTTTGTAACAATTTATCTGAAGGCCCTAAACAATGACAATTAACTTTCCATGTTAGGTCTAGATCTTTTCTAAACTGCTTGGCTGGGCTATCTTGGATACCCTGAAAGCCCTGCAGAAGGCTACCAAGAAGCCTGTCTGAAACATACATGCTTCTGAATAGGTTAACCAAATCCTGGGTAGCACATTCATCAAGTTGATTAACAAACCTGGGTCAATCAAATGCCTTGTATTTGACTATCTTGGATCCCCACAGGCCCACTCTTCCAACATCTTGTGCACAGAAGGTGGTATCTGTTACCCCTGTGGACTTGGTGAATCATGCAACTCCTGCAAAGTACTGCCACACTGCTGCTGGCATAGACTCTTTTCACCTCATGTGCAGGAGGTACAAACACAGTTGACCTTCCAGAACTGACCAAGCATTGGCCCAGACCAGCTGCTACCTCATTCCGAAAAAGCTCTCAGCTCCCTCTGATAGGCTGCACTTGTGCTGGCCTGGCCAATAGAGAAAACCTGAATAGTTTCCTGGCTTCCTGAGTCACCACTTCCCAGACTTTGGCCAGGACTTCCCTGAGGCACATTTCCTCTTCTGGCATCAGCTATAAGAATCTCTCCCACTGCAAATGAGAGAGCATCAACAACACTGTTGTCAATACCAGGCTCATGTATTATTTTGAACTGTATAGTCAGGACCAGACACCTCATCCTAAAACCCTCATCAGCATTCTCATAACCCCTGTGCCTCCTAACTGCCCACTGATGCTGTATACTATCCTTGTTTTGTCTTTCTTGAAAGTAACCAGCTTGTCACATAATTGTCATCCCAGATCACCAGCACCACTGCAATGGGGAAGAACTCCAAGACCATTACCTGACAGAAAGCCCTCATCCACCCAAGAGTAATGCCAATACCCTGCTCACTAGGCCTCCCTGAAATAGGACTCAAAGCTTCCCGAATCCTCTGTCAAGAGCTCCAGTCCTTGGCTTGTGACCTTTGTTGGCCACATGGCCACCTCATTTAAACAGTAAGAGTAGATCATGAAACTCCTAGCACTGGGGACTACAGCAGGCACATCAAGCACAAACAACTGCTCTTCTTACTAATGGGGTTACTTTTACATTCTTGCATTGGGTTTTAATGCCTATGAATGTGCCAGATTCCTAGCACTGGAGACCAAAGTACTCACTTTATCCGCATAGTAAATACAGGCAAAGAAACTGTAGTAAAATGTACCCCACAATGCCCTGCCCATTAGAACATAGACTTGGGAACCAGGAAACTCCAATTTAAATCACATCAGAGTTATTAACTGTGTGAAACTGAACAAGAGACTTGGCCTCCCTGAGTTTCAGTCCACCAAGGTGTAAAATTAAGTGGATGCAAGACCACACTGGAAGTAAGATGCTGAATCTCAGTTGTGCTATCCTGAGGCAATAAGTTGAACTACTGTACATGTCTTCATCCTGTTATGGAGGGGTCTTCTGTAGAGGTTTTGAGAGTAGTTCAGACTCAATGCATATTCAATACTTGGCCTCTTAAATGAGGTTGCCAGCAATAGTACCAAATAATATTAACTGTGATGATGTTGTCTTTGTTGTGGACAGACTGAATCGGATGGAACTGGACTGAAGCCACCACAGCTCATTTCGCAGACCATAGCTCACCACACTGCCATCATGCTTTTCTAGTGCACGAATAACAACTTGGATTGATTTGAACCAGTGGCCTAGAACTGAATGGCTCAATAACCTTATGCCAGTCCAATGACTCTTCCATTTCCTCATTGCTCTTCTGTTTCTAGTTCAAAGCAAGACAGGAAAGGATACACCTTGTTATCAAGAAGTAGCACTTTGGACTTATTTTGCTCACACAAAGGTATCATGAAAATCTGTGACACACTTAACTATCCTGTTCACAGTACAAACTGATTTTTTTCCCCTGGGAATGTTATTAAACACATTCACATATTTTGTAGGATTGTATTGGTGGTTGTTTTATTAAACAGATATGTAGGAAAACTACTTGTAGTAGGTCTCAGCAGGCTGACACTGTACAGAACCTTCAACAAAGAACCCATTGCACTGTGCAATTAAGGTATTTCAAGAGAAAATAAATAGATTGCTTGAGGTTTAAAATGTACAATGAGAATAGATTGCTTTGTAGTTTTATTTTTTTTCTATTTTGCTTTGGATTTCATTTTAGGCAGCCTTATTTTGTGGTCTTTCTGGCTCCAGTGACATATTCCAGTATTGATTTGACCATAAAAAAACTATCAAATAAATAATCAGCATTTACGTTCCCATTTCTGAAAAATGGGATGGAATTAAAATTATGAGTGTGGTTCCGTACTTAACCAAATAAAAGAAACAATGCAACCTCATTTATTTAACCCTGAATACATGTCAGAATAAAGTACTTTAATTCTTCATTTTTGAAAATGTTTTGGTTACATTTGTATCCAAATAAATGATAAATAAAATAACTGCAACCATTACTTCCAGTTTTAAATTGCAACTAAAGCAGAATTTCAAGCAGATTAACCTTCAACTCCCAGTTGTTTTTGGACATCCTATTTTGCCCAACAGAGTATGTTGTCATCAACAATTGAAAGCATGACTTTGCCTATGATTACATAAAAATATAATGCTTATTAAGCAATAAAAATAATAAGTTGTTTTGTTTTCAAAGTCTGCCACATCAAGTGTAATTTATCCAGCATACATATGTATAAGGGAAGAAACAATCAACTGTTTAGAGACTAGCTCACTTTTAAATGCCAGTAAAGAGGATGCTGAAAAACATATTTAGGATTCTGTTCAGAATAAATGTGGATACTGTACTTGCAAGGGGACATTTATTTTTCTGTTAACCAGATGTAATTATTTCTTCATTCTCTCTTCCTTCCTCCATCTCCCTTTTCTGTCTTTCTCTCTATCTTTCTCTTAGCTGTATTAACATGACAGTATATGCTGGTATTACCAAAGTTAATACAGCAAACTATTTAAACAGTGCATACATGCTACAATCATAAACATACTGTGTGTGTGTCTGTGTGTGTGTGTGTGTGTGTGTGTGTGTCCCTCTCCCTCCTCCCCCCACTTTCTCTTTCAAGTGAAATCTTTATAATGAGACTGTGTAATTCTCCATGGTCTTGCATGTGCCATGTATGGATTGCTAGGACATATTTATCATAGTAATATGTTCAGTTGCATTCTGAATGAATTCCAACTTATTTTCAGAAGACAAACAAGGGAAATCTACTCCTAAACACTCCTACAATAAATACAGTAAGTGTTTTTGACTATCCCATAGATAGGGCTGAGTACTATTCAAGATCCATCAGATACTTGGAAAGTACCTTCTTAGCCAGATAAAGATAATCCACAAACTTTCCTAAGTAGGGATAGTTGCTGTCCAACCTGGATAATATTTATAGTATCTGGCCCAACAATCTTCAGAATAAAAGTGGTTTTAGATTTGAATGTGGATAGGATACTGTTCATAAGATACTGAGCAGAACAAATAATCCATTGCATAGAAAAATGAAAGCTATGTTTCTATGAGTGGATTATCTGTTCTGCTCAATATCATATGAATAGTGTCATGTCCACATCAAATCTGAAACCATTTTATTTAAGATTTTGACTATCTGTTCTTCTTCAGTATTCACTTATGAAGGCACTGGAAAGCAACTGGATTACTGTAATGTATTGCTGGAAGCTGGACTACACATTCCGTCATTGTCCATAGAAACTAATGGACTCGGCAAACATTATAAGAGTCAGCAAAGATTCATTGCTTCATCAAAAGGGTATATGAACACCTGTGTGTACATGGCTGTTTTCATTTTCACAGTATAGGTCCTCTACCAATCAGCCCTGAGTGGGATCTCCCTCCTGTGGTGCTGCTTTGGTTGCCGGCTGCCGCCTGCAGCTCCTGCCCACCCTGAAGACCTATGGCCATCAGCCCTCAGGGGGCTCTCCCTCCCGTGGCACTGCCTTGCCTTGGCAGCCACTGCCTACAGCTTCTTCCCACCTCAAAGACTTGTGGCCATCAGCCTGAGGGGGCTCTCCCTCCCCTGTGCTGCTTTGCCTTGGCAGCCACCCTGCAGCTCCTGCCTATCCCCAAGGTAACTGGACATCAACTTGAGTTTCTTGCATGAGCTACCTGATTGGCAGATCCGTGTCAGTGCTTCTGCTATGGCTGTTGACTCTGCTCCTCCTGCTGTTTCTGTATGTGCTGGTGCACAAAGGCAAATGTTTGCCTGCCTGCCCTCCTCTGCCCCTGGCACTCTTTAAATGGTCTTTGGCTCTGCAAGACCCTGCCCCTCCTTCAGCCACCCAATTAAATAATCTTGCAGCTTCAGCCTCATTTTCTTTTCTTTGCTTCACTGTTTCTAATTTGTGTCTTCCTCCTTTACGGGGCTGCCTATTTCAGTCCCATACTGTTTTATCTTGTCCTAGATTAACTTTTTCTGTCTGCACAGCTATTCTGGATCAGTAGAATTGTTTTAGATTGCTAGCTGCTTATACTCCAAGCTGTTTTTTTTCCTACTTTGCTCTTCTTTACCTGTTTTTCCTCATTTGCTGCCCTCCCCCCCCTTCTGCTAACCTGGTCTCTCACCTTCTTCTGTATCCCTACCCTCCTATTTGCACCTCCCACAGCTAAAAAGGTTGATGCCAGATTCTGATCCTAACTTGAAAATATCAATGAGAAAATGCAACATGGTTTCTCTCAGTAGCTTTCTAACTCTCTATTACCCCAACCACTACCACCTCATCTTATGGCCTCAACTATGTTCTCTCATCACACATAAAACAATTCTTCCACTAATCCCCAGGTAACCTTGGAAAGGAAACAAATACATCAGTCTAGCTCATCTTAATATTCAGAGCTTCCCAGCCAAGAAAGATGCTTTTCAGGCCTGGGTCAAAGGACAAGCTTTGATATTATAGCTCTCTCTGAAACATGGCTTTCAGACAAGGTATCTTGTGGTGAGATCAAGCTGGATGCTTCACCTCCATCAGAAAGGACAGGCCGGGTAGAAAGGGGGTGCATGTTCTACATTTCCAAAAGTTATCTTTCCTCAAATTCTGCCTATCTTCTCTTTTCCAAACTAGAGACACTTTCCATACACCTTGGCCTGGGTGTCAACAAAATCATAACTATCACCACCGCTTACCCCCCCCCAGTATCCCACAGGGAGACCTCAATACACTTCTTGGAATTAAAGACTCCCTGCCCCCTAACAAGGAGTGGATCCTCATGGGGACTTCAACATCAGCTGGGATTCTACTCAATCTCACTCTGCCAAATCTGTCTTCTCTGATCTGGAGCTCTACCAGATAATCTCATACCCCACCAGGTCCAACTACAGAAATGGTGCCTAGATGCTCTTTGACTGAATAATTTTCTCCCACCCTGCCAGAATCCATAATGCTGGGACACTACCTGATTGCATAAGTGGCCATTACACTGTCTTCTGTCACTTGTCCACCCAACCCTAACAAGCAACCTCCCAATTTCGTATTCAGTAGAAGACTAGATGACAGTGCCCTCACAGGCAGTAGGCTTGACCTCAAACAAGTTGACTGGTCCTTCACCTCAATGATGGATTACATCAACGAGGTATTATGTCACTTCACAGACATCTTCACGGGATATGTGACAAATTTGCTCCTCTAAAGAAAACTTGAGTCCATGGTGCATTAGTGAATGGATCACTCGGCCATACTTAGGCTTGTGAGGGAAAGGGATAAGGCATGGAAAAACCACAGAATACATGGAGACCCCCTCGCTCTCACTCTATAATACCCTACATAACAAATGTAAATTAGCTGTTAGAACAACCAAGGCAAACTTTCTACATGACAAGCAACTAGGGGATAATGCTAACCCCAAGCAACCTCAGGTACCCTGAACAACCTCCTAGGGAGGGTCAGGAAAAATTAACCTATCACCCTGGCTCTTGGTGATCAGACAACCAGCAACCTAGCTGAGGTTGCAGACATCTTCAATAAATTTTTTGTGTACCTGGACAAATATAAACCTTCCCTTTCAAACTCTCATACTGGCACTGCTGATTCTACCCTGCATCTGTCTGTCCAACCTCAATGTGACCTTTGGCAAAAGTTTTACTTCCAAGCCCTTAAACCCTTGGAAACTATCAAATTTATCCTCTCTAACAATCCACGCCCTCGCAAAGTTGCGAATGGGATTAATTACATTCTCAATCTCACTATTTTCCCTCTAGCAATCCCTATCACAAACATCTTAAATCTCTCATTTTGCTCCGGTACATTCCCTCACATCTGGAAACTGCCACTGTCAAACCCCTGTTTAAATCTGGGTCGAGGACCGCGGTCTGCAATTACAGGCCTATCTCTCTCCTTGCCCTGCTGTCTAAGATACTCGAGAAGGTGGTCCACACTCAAGTTACCTCCTTCCTTAACAAGCACAACATTCTCACTCATGCCCAGCATGGGTTCAGGAACTCTCACAGCACTGAGACAGCCCTTGTCAATTTCAACACAGACATCTATGGAGCCATAGATAGAGGGATGTGCACTAGCTCTGTTTTTGTGGACTTGACAAAAGCCTTTGACCTGGTTGACTACACTGTCCTTCTGCTCAGCCTGTCAGATCTGCAATTGTCAAATGATGCCATCAAATGGTTTGAGAATTATCTCTCCAGTAGATCTCAAATTACCATCATCGATGGCCACCTCTCCTCTGCATGCCCTATTAAGTATGGGACTCCCCAGGGCTCTGTCTTGGGTCCCCTCTTTTTACACTTTTCATTAATATCCTCCCCAAAATCTTCTCCAGCACAAAACTGGTCCTTTATGCCAATAATGCTGTGCTCTACTGTAGCAACAAAGACCCAGTTGCTATGATCACACACCTTCAAACCGACTTTTCCAAACTTCTCAATTGGTTCTCCGATAAAGGCATGGTCCTCAACTCTAAGAAAACCAAATTCATGGTGTTCTCTGGTCCAAGAAAGCCTTCCTCCCCTTACCTAATCCTCAATGACAACCTTGGGGTGATTATGGAACAAGTAACATAATTTAAATACCTGGGCATCTTTCTAAACCCACACCTGTCCTTCAGCAACCACATCTCTTAGGTTATTAATAAATTCCACCAGAGACTGGGATTGCTTTACAGGACTCTATGGTTCCTAATACTTTTATTACGACTATGTCTGGCCTGCTCCTTCACTTACCTATTTTGCTGTATGGGTCCATCATTTATGCTCCACCTGTTGCTTCCCTTCTCTTCAACAAACTTAGTTCCTGCTACAGCAGTGCTATCCATTTTGTCACCAGGCTCCCAGGGAGGACCCACCATTGTACTCTTTTACAAGGCCCTGGACTGGCTTCCACTAGAAAATCAGTTCAGCATCAGCAGACTCTCTTCTTCACAAAGTCCATCTAGATAAACTTCCTTATAGCATCTCCAGTCTATTCCCTAAGTTCTCCCCTTCTCACATGACTAGAGGAGCTATGACCAATGTTTTCAACGTCCAGTTTTAGCAAACCACTCTGGTGCAAAACTGTATCAGCTATGCCTGGACCAAGCTCTATAACCAGTTTCCCCCCTCATTTCTGGCATGCACCTCCACCAATGCCTTTCAGAACTCCCTCAAGAGCCACTTTTTCTCTAAACACACCTTCAAGTACTTTCCTTCCACTAGTGAAAAGTAATGTCATCTCCCACTAGCCTGGAACTTGTCAGGGTTCTCCCTACTCACCTCCTGCGACAGCTTCCCCAGTGGTCACAAAAGGCCCTGCTATACATGTAACTTTATATTATGTCATACTCCTGCTCATTCAGTCTGCAAGGTGGCTCAACCTTCTGCACCCTTACACTTATTTTATCGGTATTATAACAAATGGCTTGACCTATGTTTCTGTACCAAGTCTAGTAATTGACCTAGTATAGTAATGCATGATAATAAGGTCTCTCTGCTTGCAAGGTGTCTCAACCTCTGCACTCATAGGCTTATAACTTATTTTATCTGTGTATGTACTGTATGAATTTTTGAACTAGTTGTTCAAATCAAGTGTTATTACCAATGTCTCCTCTATATATTATTAAGTTTCTGCATTTGTACATGTATCTTTTATTTTAATTTGACTGTTCAAAACTGGACATTTGTGAAAATAGGCAATTTTGCTCACATACCTTTCAGTATAAAATAAATAAACTTGAAACTTGAAAAACTTGAAACTTCAGAAACATGTATATCACAGTGGAAATGCTTATATTAGATACTGATCCACAGTTGTTCTTTATTCAGCAGCATAGTAGCAAAGACATATTATAATATTTACAAAATTATGTGAGTTACAAAATGCTTAATTTGTAGTATGTTGCTCATCAGTTGTAATTACCTTTTCTATTTTTGTAAAGTAGCTTATACTTTACATTCACTAAGGAAATTAAAAGGCCGACAGTGTTGATGCAAATGTGATTTTAACAACGTTAATGTCCCCTAATTACCCCATAACTCATCTACTTTGTTTTACATGGAGCTTGGAGTTTTTTTATTCAATAAACTTTATTATTTTCAGATAACATTACACAACTATAGTCCCCAGAGGGATATCATTAAAACAGTGAATAACATACAGCAGGTGTCCCAACGCAATCCATCCACCCCCAACCTCCCATACCCTTCCCTCCCTTCCACCCCTCCCCTTTCATCTAATCCTCCCTATATCCCCTCCCGAGCCAAGTGTTACTCGCACACCACTCTAGCAGGTGATCATTCAATGGTCTGTAACCGAGCCTACTTAAGTCTTCCAAACAGCTAGCAGAGCCTCTAATGCACCCCATCTGCTCTGGAACATTACGTACCTATTACGTATTACACAAATGTGTTTCTCCAACTGCAGAGCCAACAAGACCTCTTTATGCCATTCCAGGACAGGAGGGGAAACATTATCCTTCCAGTGCCACAATATAACCAACTTTACAATTATGGCAACCAGGACCATATGGCCTTTTCTGACCTTGGGTGTACCCTGAGGAAAGAAATTCAGTAGACAAACTTCTGGGGTGAATAATGGGTCTAACCCCAAAATGAATCCAGCAACTGCCTTATTGCCTGAGAGAAAGTTTGCACTTTCGGGCATGTCCACAACATATGAAACAAAGTACCCAGCTCCCCTCCACATCTAGAACAGGCCGGGGAAGAGAGTCGTCCCAATGTGTGAAGTTTAACAGGGGTAAAATACAAATTATGCATGATATTAAACTGAATAAGGTGCAGTCTGTCCTGTTTAATGAAGGTATAGGAATTACGCCACAGTTTCTTCCAGAAATCTGCTTCTGTGTTTAGTGGCAATTCCTGAATCCAGCAATAGCAAACCCCCTGAGACAGATTGCTCTGCAATACTTGTAATTTTTATAAACTAAAGAAATTGCATGGGATTGCCTGGCCAATATCAAAATAGAGGGTTAATCTACTTTCACCACCTCAGGCCCTGGGGTTTTACTTATGTGGGAGATTACAGCCTCCTTAAGCTGCATGTATTGGAAGATACCTAACATGCATATTAAATCTATCTTGGAAAGTGGGGAAGGAGATTATTTCTCCATTATCATACATGTCCACTGCTTTCTTCTCCTCAGGCTAGGCCGGTAGGACAATGGGATGGGCAGATACCCAATTTTAAAATGTGGGTTACACAGTATGGGTTGTTCTAGTGAAGCATGCCAGTGGGTGGCCATCTCCACTTGCAATTGGTGTGACACTTTGATAGACCATCCCAAGGGGTAGACCTAAGGGCCTGGGAACTGCTCTAAGCGGTAGCATATAAGAAAGCCTGGAGAGTACACTTGTACTTAGTTGCAAGGTACTGCTCTATTTCCAACCACTCTGGTGAATAGTCTTCGGGTTTATGACCTCGGCTCTTGTGCCCAATGGGTTGAGTTTCTCAGATGATGGGCACGTAGTACAAGAAAAGGAAGGAACATGAAGACCACTCTGCTCCCTTGGAGCAGTTAATTTAAAGTAGGACCTCCTAACATTCTTGCCTTGCCATATAAAGGTATTCAGCATTGATTGCAGCTTAACAAACCATCTTTTAGGGAGGAAGCAACCCAGCATACCCATTGGGTATAGAATATGGGGGAGCACATTCATTTTCACCGTAGAGATCCTTCCACAAAGCAACAAGGGGAGATCACCCCATCTATCCAGATCTGCTTTAATTTTGGTCAATAAATCTGAAAGGTTGGCTTTCATCATAGATGCCATATCTCTTGTCACATGGATTCCCTAATATAAAAGGGATTTTGATTCCCACGACAAAGCAAAATCAGTCACGTCCTGGAAACCCTATTGTTCAGGAAATACCTTAGTTTTGGTGAGGTTGAGCTTGTAGTAGAAACCTTAGAAAAAGCCCGACCTGGTCCAAAAGCACTGGCAGGCTATCCTGTGGGTCTTCCAGATGCAACAATAGATCATCCAGCGTACACTGAGAGTATATCTTTGGCCCCCACTTGAATCCCCGAATACTTGGAGTGGCTACCAAATGCGAATAAGGGTTCTAAGTATAGATTAAATAAAAGAGGAAAGGGCATCCTGTCGAGTACCTCTGTGGAGCAGGAAACCTCAGAGTGAACCCCATTACATCAATTTGGGCTGACGGGGAAGAGTATAGCAACCTGATCCACTGAAGGAAGCCTCGGAGAGACCTAGCCATGACATGGTGGTAAAGGAAGTCCCATGACATCCTATCAAAGTCTTCTCAGCATCTAGCAACACCAAAACCATGGGAAGTTTTGAGCCACTGGCCACCGAGAGGAGATGCAATAGCTTCCGCATATGGTCCCCGAGGACCTACCTGTCATAAAGCCAATTTGCTCTTTTACTTATCATGAGGGCATAAGGGTCCTAGCCTATTGGCCAAAAGTTTGATATCGGTGTTAATCGGTGAAATAGGTCAGTAACTCTCCGGATATTGTGAATATTTACCCTTTTTGGGAATAAGCGTGATTATTGCTCTCAAAAAAGTGGGGTCAGATAGCCCTTTATCAAACCAGTAGTTATAGACCTCTGCCAATAATGGGGCTATCTCTGGTATACAGGCCTTATATAGACCATTAGGGAGTCCATCCAGCCCCAGGGATTTGTCCATTGGGAGAAGAGCAACAGCCATCACCACTTCTTCTACCTTAATGGGACCCACCAAGGAAGAAGCGTGAACAGGCAACAACCTAGGCAGGTCAACTGAGCTGGGGTATTTCATGATATCTGTCATAGAGGGGTGATTATCTAGCTTCTCAGCATATAACCTCTGATAGTATTGCCTTAACACCCTGCTATGGCACGAGCATCAGTGACAACAGGTGCATCCTTATCCAGTTTAATACCGGAATAACCAAATGCATCCTCTTGCCGAGCGCCAAGGCCAGTAACTACTAGCTCTTTCCCTGTTTCTAAATAGTGAATTTTTATACGTTTCAATGAGAGCTCAGCTTTTTGGGAAATGAGTCTGAAATATTGGGCTTGCAGACCATGTAGCTTGGCCCAGTCCTCATCAGGTGATGATGAGAAATTGCAGTTTCAATTGGCGAATAGAGAGAGCAAGGAGTTCATTTGTGAATTTCCAGGACTTTGTTGAGGCCATCTGGATACACTCCCCCCGCGGGGAACATTTTAAAGCCACCCAAACTATATCAACCCTGCTAACTGACTCCCTGTTGATCCTTATGAAGTCAGGAATGAAATCTCATATATGTTGCAGGGAGCTAGGTTTCTGTAGTAACTGGGTATTAAACCACCAGAGGGTATCCCTTTTAATACCAGGTCCCACTAGGAAAAAAAGGGAGACCAGTGAATGGTCGGAAATAACCCTGGCGTGGATATCAGCATCAATTACTCCAGGGAGGGTGAAGGAACTAATAAGGAAAAAATCAATTCTCGAAAATGTTTTATGTGGCGGAGAAATAAAAGTGTACTGGTGCTCCTCCGAGTGCAAAACACACCAAGCATCAATGAGATCTGCTTCCATCATGAGCTCATGTAAAGTCCTCTGAGCAGGAGAGAATCCCCTTCTCCGGGAATTGGACCTATCGATGTGCGAATAGGGGGTAATATTCCAATCACCTCCCAAAATGGTAGGTTTAGGGGGTTGGAAACAACCAACCTCATAAGATGCGTGAAAAAATGGGGAGATTCAGCATTTGGCCTGTAGGCCGCTCCCAGTGTTACCTGATGCGATTCTAGCAAACCATGCACTATGACGTACCTCCCATCAGGATCCCAGAGTTCTTTTTCAAGGGTGAAGGAAATTTTTTGTTTATTAGAATTACCACTCCCCCTCTACTGGTGGATTTACCTGCTCCATAGATGTAACCAACCCACCATTTACGGTACAAAACTATATCCTGCCACCGGAGATGCGTTTCTTGAAGGAAAGCAATCCCGGTATTTAGGCACTGCAAGTGTTGAAGAATAATGTGCCTCTTACAGCGGTCATTGGCTCCCTTTATGTTCCAGCTTATGAACTTATGTGGGCCACTCATAGTAATATTCCAGCTGTGATGTTACTCCTGTCATTAGTTTAAAATAGAGCGAGGCGAACACTTGGCCCCCTTCCTCCCTATCCTTAATACCCCCTGCCAATAACCATTAATCCCCAAAAACATAACCATAGACATGAACTAACACTAAACACAACTAACTCTAACTACCTACACTATTCTATGCCCCATTTCTAAACAACTGCACCACAATACTACCTCTAGTATGCGGTGTTACCGCAGCCTGTGTTCCTGTATCACCCCACCCACATCCCCCCACCCGGCTGTAGCTGACCCAAAACAAAAAGAAGGAGAACCCCCCCAACAGCACATTTCACAGTGCGCTACCCTCAAGTGCTTATACCCGTACCATTTACCAGAAATACACCACTGAATCATTTATCCCCCATTCCTGATAAAGAGAGATCGAGAATGCAAGTGATCCATAGGCCCCCGAAAGTTAAAAGGAGGGTTAATGTACCCAATAGCTGGACAGACACAGCCCAACTAAGTACTGTAGATAAACTGCAAAGGTGAGAAGTGAATGCCCCCCCGAATTGACTCTGCATCCGGTCTTTACATATATCAACCGAGCAGACAAATCTGCAAACAGCTAGGGTAGAAGAAGTAAAAAACATTGATCAGCCTGTCCATTATACCGACTGCCACTGGAAATGTGCAGCCAAATCTCCCACAATACAGCCTTGATAACTGAAACACTTAAAATAAAGTCCAGTGTCCAAGAGTTCTGTATGCCAGAATGGGCAGTCCATGCAGATCTCTCTAAATCAGGAAAGGGCTAGGCAACATTCTGCACCCAGTGTCCTGCTCAAGTAGTCAGCACGCTGAATTACTCTCATGGTGGAGGGGGCTGTGTCACACCAGTGAGATAAAGCTATCGGTTCTCCTCTGATTGTCAAAGGTGGGTTCGCTCTTCCACTATCAGGCAGGCATGTCAAAAAAAATATATTCAAACACTATATCCAACCAACAGATCAATGATGCGCATATGCACATTTCCAAAGAAAGCACACTGCAATTCTGCCCTCACTTGAAAAGGTCGGGGAACAAGACCTTAAGCTCTTTCCTTGCTTGCTCCTGGGATTCAAATAAGAGCCATTGCTCTCTGGATTTGACCTGGAGTGTCGCGGGGTATCACATGTGAAAGGGCTTCCCACCGGCAATCAACTTGGACACTGTCGGGTGCATCTCCTGTCATTTTAACCAGACAGACTGTGGGAGGTCTTGGGTGATGCGGATTTTATGACCCTCCCAAAGGACTTCCTGCAAGGTCTTGATTTTACTCAGGATGAATTGCTTATCTTGGAAGTTGAGCAATCTAAAATGATGGGTTAGAGGGCATCAGGAGGTGGAGGAGGGTGAATAGCTTGATGGCACGCTCAATAATGTAGGTTGCATTATTAGGGAAGGCTCAGCTATCTTCTCACATAACTTCTGGACAAAAGAATCGGGTTACTCCTTCCTCTTTCTCAGGTATACTGATCACCAGAAGGTTATTCTTTATGCTCCTTCCTTCAAGATCTTTGAGTTTCTCCTCTAATTTCTTAAGTCTGCAGCCCATCTGGATGGCTTCCTGCTCCATTTTCCCTTGCTTGACCTCCAGAGAAGTAATGTTAGCCTCTGAGTCCTCAACACGAACTGTTAAAGATTGTACCAACATTTTGATCTGCTGCAAGTCATCCGACATATCCGAAATCTTTTCTTGTAAGGGCTGCATGATTTCGAGGAATCTCCTCCGACAAAGCTGTGGCAGACATGGCAGATTTGGTTCCCTGCAGCTTGCTGCTTTGGGCATTGCTGCCTTGTCCTTCTCGGGTGTCGGTTGGGGAGAGTGCAGCGGAGGGCCTTCTTCATAAGACATCCATTCCTCGATCCCAGAATCCGAGTCGATCGAACGCACAGAGCTACTACTCATAGCTGAAATCACTTAACAACCATAACCGACTCTCGGTGCAAAGTAAAACGCACAAATTAACAGCGGGAGAGTGGAGCCGCGGGTGAGTGCTGCTTCCCTTCAGGCTGCCATCACGTGACCATCGGAGCTTGGAGTTTTATGACAGTTTCCAAAACTGACAACAACTTGCTTAAAAAAACAAACTCTGGTCAGAGACAAAACAGCTGCTTTAACCTCATAAGGAATACAGTATCTGATGCAGTGCATGGGCCCATCAGACCTTGGCATGCATATCATCTGCTTGGGAGGTACAACTTCCTGTCTGCCAAAGTATATTGTCTGTGTGCCAGAACACCGCTCCATCTCCTTCCCCAGGTTGGATTCAGTGCCACACACTACAGTACCTTCCACCAGCCTTGGCCCATTTAGCTGGCTCACTGAGTTTGCACCTGAAATCAGGTCATTGGCACAGGAAGGCAATATAGTCCCCACTGGGACAATTACCATCCCTACAAACAATGTTGCTTCATAAATTTTTTTGCAGGCACATTTTGACCAAAAATTTTGAATATAGCATTTTTATAGCCCTGCCCCCTTCTGAAAATGACAGGTGTCATTTATAAAATACTGGACAAAACATAATTTTGTACCACTAGTTCAAAAACATATTTTAGCCAGGATTTAAAAAATGACACCCAGCATGTTCATTAGGTAGTGACAAGAAGTGGCTATGCTAAATCTTTGCTGGCAAAATACTGAAAATTGCCAAAGACATGAATGAGCATTGAACAATTACAACTTACATTCATAGGTTTCTTGTTTTTTTTTATATTTTGACCCCAATTTTCAACATAGTCTTCTTTATGATCCCACCTCACAAACCTAGTAGGTGAAATTTTTCAAATCCTGACTGAAACACCATTTTGCCACAAGTGTGAAAACACATCTGGCTAGGATTTGAAAAATTACATCAGTCATGTTCATGAGGTGGTGTGAAAAATGGCTATGTTGAAACTTTGGCATTCAAATTTTTAAATTTACCACAATTACGAATGAGCATTGAAACATTTCAATTTACCTTCATAACTTTGTTGATTTTGTAAGATTTTAACCCCAAATTTTCAACATAGTCTTCTTATTGACCCCACCACATGAACCAGTAGGTGAAACATTTAAATTCCTGGCCAAATGTCATTTTGTGCCACAAGTGCAAAACACATTTAGGCCAGGATTTGAAAAATGACACCTATCACATTCTGGAAGTGGTGTGAAAACAATAGTTAAGTTGAAATTTTGGCAACAAAATACTGAAAACTACCAAAGTTATGAGTGATCATTGAAAAATGTCAATGTACCTTCATAACATTACTGTATTTTGTTTTATATTTTGAGCCTACATTTTCAACATAGTCTTCTTCTGACCCCACCTTATGAACCCAGTTGATGAAATGATTCAAATCCCACCCAAAAAGGTGATTTTGTGGAACAACTCTAAAATCACAGTTCAGGTTGGATTGAAAAATTTCACCACCTTTCTTCATGAGGTGTGGTCCCAAGAAAGCCATGTTGAAAATTTGGGGTAAAAAGAAAATGACCAAGTTATGAACAAAAGTTCAAAATGCATTGAAATATGCTAACCGCAATTACTTGAATTCCTCAGTTCCCGGTCCACCTTTGAAGAGTGAAGATGTGTTTCTAGTCCAGAGAGGATTACAATGTTGGACTCACATTATGTAAATATAGGGTGTGGGGTGGGGTGTGAGGTGGAGGGTGCTGAGTGGGGGGTTGGATGGGGGTCAGTACAGTGGCACAAGAGGAGAGACTATTTTCCTTATTTCTGATTAAAAAAATGAAAATACATTGAGAGTCATTTTTCTTTATTACAGGTACCTATTGACAGTGGCGATTGGGTACCCTAGGGTCAGCTTAATATTTTGGAGCACCAAGGGTGGGCAACCTGGTGTCCCTATGGTTGGGCTGGGAGTTAGTCTTGGGAGTGCCAGAGATACAGAGGAAGAAGAGAGCAACAAGTGGAGAAGTGGCTTTAGATGAAAACCAAAACAATGGTATTTCAGAAGGAAATACATTTGGGGGTGGAGAACAGACTGAGAGAGAGAGAGAGAGAGAGAGAGAGAGAGACAGTCAGTGGAATCAGAGAGCTGAAGAGGGGGCAAGGAGGTGGAGGGGAAGAGACCAAGAGTGTGTGTGAGAGTGAGAGAGAGAGAGAGACAGACAGACAGAGAGAGAGAGAGAGAGAGAGAAGAGACAGACAGAGGAAGTTCTTCATTGGAGAGCTGCAGAGGGGGCAGGGAACAGATGCACTGATTCACACTGATGTGATTCAACTCCACTCACTGAGAGGAGTGTGGAGCTCACACACTGGTATGAATTAAGAATCCAGTCATGCTCTCAGACCCTCTTTTCTCTCTAAGCCTCCTTTTCACTTTATGTCAATATAGTTCTCACTATGCAGTTGTAAAATGACTGACTCAAGTTCACCATTTGTGCCATCATTTCTTGACAAGCGGCCAAAATAGATCACGACTTGGGTGACATGTTGTGTCAAATAAATGGTGTAATCTAGTGAAGTCATAAAAACCATGACAACACCTTGGAAATCCTACCCTCAGTCTTTTACAATTATTTCTCTTAAGCAGTTCATTAAAGGGGTGAGGATGGTGGGAAGAGGCACATTCCCTCAACTGGCACCACTCCATAATTCCTATGTCACTCTGGCAGGGTGGGACTGCCAGGAGGAGGCACCCATAGTAGTGACCAGGGAGGATGTTTGGGGCCCTCCATAATGGAGACCCTAAGGAAGGTAGTAGAGGAACCCAGAGGAGCAGGACGGTTTCCACCTATACAGGGCGCCAGCAGCAGTGTGCCTAGTCATAGGGTGTCATGTCCCAATGTCGCCATCCCCTCTTTTATGGGGGGGTTGTACCCCCACACACCCCACATGGCCTCCCTTTCTAAATGTTTTAACTCTGGGGGGGGCAGAACTCATGGAGGGGGTGGTGAATTCAACAATGTGGTGCCCTAATGATGGGCTCACTGTTGCCCGTGCACAGATGGCTGGAAATGAACAGGAAGCAACTTCTGGTGAGAGACAATTGTGAGGGAGATAAACTTAAAATAGGAAAGTGGGAGAGGAAAGTTAGGTGCCTACTGGCACCACAGCATAGAGGGATGGGCAGCAGATTCTGAGGATCACTAGGGCAGTACGACAAGAGGGAGAGAACGATGTCATTGTTGACCTGGTGACTAATGATCTGGCAAGGAACAGGGTTGGGAAAGTGCAGGGAGAATTTACTAAGCTGGGGAAGGATCTTAGATGGGCAGCTTACTCAGTGGCTTTCATTGAGGTGCTGCCTGTTTGTGACAAGGAAAGGAGAGGTATCTCTGCACAGGAGCCCAGCTCATGGCTGAAGAAATGATGCATAGAGAAAGGGTTTGTCTATATTGGGGACCAGGGATCCACCTGTGAGGATAAGGCCTTTACAGTTCTGATGGCCTGCAACCATCTGGAAGGGGAACCACAGTCCTCAGTGTGAGGGTTAAATGTTACTTCAATGAACATATAAACTAGCTGGGGGGGTGGCTAAAGGAATCAGTGATGCAGGGACTTCCCCCCACCCACAGGCTGAAGGAGACAGTTAGGAGATCCTGAGGGGAGAGGAGGAATCCCCCAGGGTGCAAATTAATAAAGGAAGCAGGGTGGTAGAGATAAAGGTGGAAGGGAACAGAAGCATTAAAAAGAAAGAGGGAAGGAGGGAGAGCAAAAAGAGAAAGGGGAGTAACAAGCAGGCTGGAAATAAAATCTGAAAGGCCAGGTCTCTGAATGCTAGAAGTCTAGGAAATAAGGTTCTAGATCTAGAGGACATCATGACAGAGGCTGACCTGGATATTGTGGCCATTATTGAGTCTTGATGCTCTGAAAACCATGGCTACAATATGGCCATATCAGGATGTAATATTTTCTGGAAGAAATGGGTGGGAAGGAAAGGAAGGGATGTTGTGTTTTATTTGAAGGAAAGCATAAAACTGATGGAGATATGGGAAACACAGCAGTAGGCAGAGGTACTGTGGGTCACCCTGGAGATGGGGAATGGAGCCAATATTCACAGTGGAGTGATCTACAGACCTTCAGCACAAGGGAAGGAATATGGTAAGGTAGTGGTAGAAGCCAGTAACAAGATGGCAAAAAAGTTAGAGGTACTGATGGAGGTGGACTTCAACCTGTCAGAGATCTAGAATGGAGTCTCCAAGGTGTGGTTTCAGCTAGAATCAGGGACATTCTGGACTCTCTGTAGGGGGTGTTCCTCAGACAAGTAGTGGATGAACTCACTTCTAATAGGGCAATACTGATCCAAGTATTCAGTAACAAGAAAAGTGTTGCATAAATCATGATGGGAGGCCATTTGGGGACAAGTGATTACAGTATGGTGTGGTTCAATATATGGACAGCTGCAGAATTGAGCAACACATTGGTGAGGGTCCAGGACATCAGAAAAGCAGATTTTATAAGGATGGGTGAATGCCTCAGTGATGACTTGGCAAGATGTGAGTGGGGGGTGGCCTGGGTGAGATGGAGAAACAGTGGATGGCGCTAAAAGGGTGAATAAGAAAGGCAACAAATCTCTTACATCAAACAAGTGAGCAAAAGCAAGAGGAAAAAGAGACTGCTATGGTTCTTGAAAGAGGTAGCCAAAAAGGTAAAGGCTAAAAGGGTAGCACTCAGGATATATAAGGAGATACAGAGGGAGGAGGATCGTGAAGTGTATTAGGGGAAACAGAGAGAATCAGGGAATGCAGAAATGAGCTCAAAGGTGCAAACTGAAGAGAGAGTGGCCCAGGAGGTAATGAAAAGGGACAGCACTTTTTTAGGTACATTACTGAAAAGAGAAATACCAGGGGTGGGATTGTAAGGTTAAAAAGGGAAGGGGGACTGTGCAGAAGGAGATCAGGAAAAGGCAGACATCCTGAACAAATACTTTTGTTCAGTGTTCACAGAGGAAGGAGAAGGGGAGGGGCCACAAAAAAGTAACAGAAGCTTTCGAAGGAGGGAAGTGGACACTAGTCCTTTTTTGGAGGAGAAAATCCTGAAGAAACTCACTAATCTGAAGGTGGGCAAAGCAATGGGATTAGATGGGGTGCATCAAAGGGTACTGAGGGAGTTCAGGAAACTACTGGCTGCACCACTGACAGTTTCTGTTTCACAGCTTACTGGACAGAGGAGTGCTTCCAGAGGACTGGAAGAGGATGATGTAGTGGTAGCAGTGAAGAGGCAGTCAATTATAGGCCAGTCAATCTCACATCAGTGGTGCAAAAGTTAATGGAATCACTGCTGAAGGAAATGACTGTAGAATATGTTGAATCTAGTGGATTACAAGACCTGAGGCAGCATGGGTTCACGGGGAGGGTCATGTCAAATTAATCTGATACAGTTTATTGACTACGTGACATACAGTAGGATTTAGATTAGGATAGAGCAGTGGACAAGACCTACTTAGATTTCAGCAAGACTTTCAACACCATTCCACATAGGAGACTAGTTAGTGAACTGGGTAGCTTAGGAGTTGGTCCAAAGCTGGTAAACTGGATATGAAATTGGTTGGGCGATAGCCAGTTTTAGTTTGCAAACTGGAAATGATGGCAATACACACTTAATGGGGGAGTTGTTGCAGTCACAGTGCACACAGGCTAACTTCCTAACAGTGTCTGTTTAATAAATCATGGGAGGATAGTGTGGTACCCGAGGACTGGAGGAAGGCGGTTGTGATTCCCCTTCACAAAAGTGGGACCAAGACAGAGGCAGGAAACTACAGACCTGTCAGTCTGACCTCTGTGGTAGGGAAAGTGATGGAGTCACTTCTGAAGGAAAGAATAGTTGAGTACCTAGAGGTCAGTGGAGCATAGGACCCAAGGCAGCATGGGTTCACAGTGGGAAGGTCACATCAGACAAATCTAATAGATTTCTTTGACTGGGTGACCAAAGTAGTAGACCAGGGAGGGGCTGTGGACATGGCCTACCTAGACTTTAGCAAGGCATTTGACACAGTCCCACACAAAAGATTAATAGTCAAATTAACCAGCCTGGGAGTGGATCCCAGGGTGGTAGCCTGGGTATAACATTGGCTGCACAACAGGACACAGAAGGTAATTGTAAATGGAGTCCACTCTGAAGAAAGAGGGGTTACTAGTGGGGTACCACAGGGTTCAGTATTGGGTCCAGTCCTTTTTAATGTCTTCATCAGTGACATTGCAGAGGGACTGGAAGGAAAAGTATGCCTTTTTGCAGATGACACAAAGATCTGCAACAGGGTTGATACACAAGGAGGTGTGGAAAGGATGAAAAGGGACTTGGCAAGGTTGGAGGAATGGTCAGAAGTATGGCAGCTAGGATTCAGTGCAAAGAAGTGCAAAATAATGCACCTGGGAAACAAGAACCCAGGGGAAGAATACACAATGGGTGGGGAGGTAGTAACAACAACAAAAAAGGAAAGGGACCTGGGGGTAATCATATCAGATGACCTTAAGGTTAACAATCAATGTGAGAAGGCAGTAGGGAGGGCTGAGGGTATACTGGGATGTATAGGAGAGGCATCAGCAGCAGAAAACAGGAAGTTGTTATCCCTCTGTACAGACAGTTGGTGAGACCCCATCTGGAATACTGTGTCCAGTTCTGGAGACCTCTTCTCCGCAAGGACATAGACAGGATAGAGGTAGTCCAGAGGAGGCCAACTAAAATGGTGCAGGGTCTGCAAGAGAAGCTGTATGAGGAGAGAGTAAAGGAGCTTAATATGTATACCCTTGAGGAAAGAAGGGAGAGGAGGGACATGATAGAAACTCTTAAGTACCTCAGTGGAATCAACAAAGTCCAAGAGGGTAGCATCTTTCAGAAAAAGAGACTTGCAAGAACAAGGGGACACAATTTAAAGATAGAAGGAGGGTGGTTCAGGGGCAATGTGAGGAAGTATTATTTCACAGAGAGGGTAGTGGATGCATGGAACAGCCTTCCTGAGGAGGTTGTGGGTTCTAAAACTGTGGGAGAATTCAAAAATGCATGGGACAGACATAAGGGAATTCTTGTAGGGGTAGGAAGAAATAGGCTGTTGGTTAACTAGGATCAGCGGCCTATCCTGTAGGTAGGGAAATGGGCACACTAGATGGGCCTAGCGGTCCTTATCTGCCATCAAAGTCTATGTTTCTATGTTTCTTATGGTATTCCCATGAGCCTGTGCTGGCTGGTGCCGTTCTGGGGGGAGTGCGCATGGCTTCCACCGTGTGTGCGATAGCGGGTGCCTGCACTCTGTGTTGTGTGCCCATGCCTGTGTACACATGTGCCCACTGTACAGAACTGTCAGCCTGTCTGCACCACTGTGGTGTACTGTGTAGATGGCTGGTGTGGCCTTCTGAGTGTGGGGCCCTTATGGTCTATCTTGTGGTGTGTGTGCCCACGCTGTCCAATGCACACTGTGGGTGGGCTGGGGTTCATTTGAGCATATCACTCAGCGCCTGTCCTGTCACTTCCCCTAGGTGTTTCCAGGATGGCAGCCCAGAGGGGTTCTGGCAGGTTGCTGTGGGCCATGCAGAGCCTCGTGGCACACCAGCAGTATTCATCACACCCAATGCAAAGGCAGATCCGCGAGACTGTGGTGGTGAGGAGTGTCCTGCAGCAGATGATGGTGGAGCTCCGTGGCTGGCATTAGCCCTTTGGCCTTGTACATAGCCCCTCTGACCTGGCTTTACCCTGTTGTCTTCCCCAACACCCTCTTCCCACTGTATAGCTCCTGGATCTTGTTCCCATCCTCCTGTTACCCTCCCCCGAGCCTCTCCTAACACTTGTATATTGTTCAAATTTTGTATTTTGAGTGAAGCGTTTCTTTTACTTCATCACTGTGTCTGAGTTTTTTGCAGCTGTTGTGTGGAGCCATGCTGTAGGTGTTAGTTTCACTGTGCATTGCCGTGTCTCTGGTGTCCCTCCACTGTCCCCTTGTGCCACTGTTCCTGTGTTGTTAAATAGGACACCTCCTTGACCTCCCTCAGCATCCTTGGATGTATCCCATCTGGTCCCATGGCCTTATTCACATTTAGATATGCAAATCTTCTCAGGGCTCTTTCCTCTATGAAGGGACTTATATCCACCTTCCTCCCCCTCCACCAGTGCTCTTGCTATTTCTATACAGTCTACCTCCCCCTTCACTGTGAAGAAAGGCAGATAATGTGCTGCACTCAGGATCAGAGCAGGGTGCGAATTGCTGGGCGGCAGCCCCAATTCATAAACAAGACCAAGAGGCACATGCACTCCAGAGCCAAGAGCTGCAAAGCTCCAGTGAAGTCACAAAATACAGTTAATAAGTGAATAAATTCCAAATTTATTGTCAAAGTTTGCAAAATAAGTTCACCAAACACAAGCAAGAGCCAAGTTTGGTAGCCAGGTGCCCCAGCCTTCAGCACATAAAGCTTCATTGGGGACTTCTTGGTTTTGTTTTCCTGATCCTCCTCTACGGCCTCTCTTTGCCCTTCTCGTTCTCACAATCCTTACCCTTGTTGTCCTCTTTTCACTTATGTATCTGAATAAGGTCTTCTCCCCTTTAGATAACCTTTTGGCTATCCTTTCCTCTGTTGTGCTTTTGCACCCCTCACAACCTTCCCTGCTTCCCTTTGCTTTTCCTGGCACACCTCCCTATCTGCTTCCCTCTCTATCTTCTTGTACATTGGGTTTTTAATTGTTTTTGTTGTGAGAGATCATTTATTTTCTGGGGAAGGATGGTGGTTGCTATAGTTTGAATTTTAGAATTAGTGTTGAGGCTACTGGAGGTACTAAAATGTGCTATGGTCATGGGGCCATGATGCACTCCTACTTTCAGAGCTGCTCTGCCTGCTCCATCCTTTTCATCCCCCAGTTCTTCTTTAGGTGGTTTTGCCCTGCTTTGGAAGATGGGGATTTTGAGAAGGCAGGGCAATAGGGGAATGCATGGTGTGAAGGTGGGGGGTGGGGATAGTAGGATCATGAGCATCAAGCTGAGCAGGCACCATGGGTTTAAGGAAACCACACAAAACAGAGCACCCAAAAAGCTATGCTTGTGCTACACTGATGAGCAAACTTTCAAGTCAAACATTGAACAATAGCAAAGGTGGCACTCTGGAATGGAAAACTATGATGTTCGAAATGTACAATGCAAGGTGAGTTTATTCGGGACATATTCTGGAATGGTGATTGCTAACCCTGATGCTTTGACCATGTGAGTCTTTGTCAGGGTGAATGTCCATACAGACAGACAGATTGACTCAAAATTTATAGTACCATTTTAAAGATACAGGGCCCGATATTCAGAAATGCGCCAGGTAATGGCGCAAGAGGTGGCACAGCACAACTGAGATGTGCTGGAGCAACTAAGGGATATATTCAAATGAGATGTGCCATGGCACATCTCTTCTGACTATATCAAATAAAGTGCGCTGCACAAATACAGTGTGCCGGCTCATCCCCCAGACAGGTCTTAATACCAGGAATGGGAAATGCACTAGCACATCAGAGATATGCCGTGTGCAAGTTCCTAATATGCAGACCTTGATATGCAAGTGGGGTCATTATGCATGCATGGTGCAAATGGGGCAATTTGCATGTCATTATGGCCTCATTTGCATGTGTTGTGAATGACTATTACAGTATGCACTGCCAGCCCATTGGTCCACAGTGTGGAACAATGAGCTCGCAGCTCATACCATATGCTCTCATTTGGCGGGGCAGCTCCTGAGTATGCGGGGTGGGTATGCTGCCCGCACGATGATGGGGAGGGAACTGGGTGGGCTGGGGGTCCTGTGTGGGTGGGGGTACCACTAGACTGCCAGGGTTATTAACTTACTTTATTTTGGTGATTGGAGGGTCGGGATGGGGAGGGGAGTAACACTGGACTACCAGGGAAAGGTTTTGTTTACTTTACGGGTGAGTGGGGCTACCAGTGAGGAGCAGGGAACCACTGGACCACCAGGGTGGTTTGAATGTGTTGTCACCATGATTGGTGTTGTGAGCAGGGAGGGGGGAACCACTGGACTGCCAGGGAACTATGTGTGTGCTTGTGCATGGTGTTCAAGGGGGGTTGCCACCCACGGCTCGTGGCTGCTGTGTTGGGCATTGCAATACAGCAGCACGCCTGTGGGTGACTAGCCATTGAGTTATTTTTTGGGGCTGAACTGTGAGCCCAGGTATGCAGCACATCTCTGGGCTGTACCAGCAGATGTGCTGCACATCCCAGGCTAAATATCAGGATGTGTCACATATGCATGGGCACGCCCCCTGGAGATGTGCCACATACATTATCTTTGTGCCCTGATGCATCAGGAATTGCACTGTGCAATTCCAACATTTGAATATTGCCCAAGGGCTCATTTATGGGGTTGTGCTGGTGCAATTGGATTGTGCCAGGCAAAATCCCTTTGAATATCTAGACCACGGTGTCTTAAAAAATAATTTATCACTAAAGCAGTATAAGCTGTACCTTAAAACCCTATATGCAACTCGTGACTTATTCAATATAACAATACATTACAGTAACCAATATGCAAAAAGTACAAACTATTTGATATCTAAAATTAACCAGCTTTGAAAAAAACCTTTCAATAAATAAAGTAAATACTGGAGCATTAAATGGCAGCACATATGTTAAATGGGGGCAACAAAGTAAATTACAAGGCATGGCAAATGTATATGTATAAACAACACTGTAACATATATTTTCACACAATAAATAGTGAAATAGAATTCTATAAATAGGGTCGAAAATCAGCGTCCTCATTAAGACCATTTGGAGTTACAGTGTCTAAAATTTTAATCCATTTTTTTTCCTTTTGTAAAAGTAATTATTTTCAATTACCATTCCTTGGTAGAGGGGGTACGTGTTTTGTACCCATGAAATGTAAATCATTTATTTTTAGTCATGAAAGTGTTTGAAATGGTAGCCTAATACATTTAATTCATCTTGATTTAAAATGGCCCTAACATGTTCATGAAGTCTTTTCAGTGTTCTAATGGTTTTACCAATGTAATATTTCCCCAGGGACACCAAGCTGCCTAAACCACAAAGGTGGTGTTGCAAGTGATTAACTCTTTAATATCTAAGTTAAAATTACATTTAGCTAAAGATTTACCCTCATGTGAATGTCTACAGCTAATACAATGTTTGCAACATAGAAACCCTGCTGGGGGGGGCAACCACTTCCTCAGAACAGTTGCAACTTGTTTTCTTGTGCTCACAAAATGACTCTGGGTCAGCATATCTCCCAGACTTCTGCCCTTTCTAAAAGACACACATGGGCACTCTTGAATTTTAGTATTGGGTACCGTGTCAGCTATAAGTATTGGCCATAGTCTGTGTACTAAAGCTCCTACTTTCCCAGCCAAGGGGTTGAATTTAGTGGAAAAAGTAATGAACCTTTTTGTATCATCAGTGGGGAACATCCACCTTTGTTTTTTGGGGTTAAAAGGGTGAACCTATCCATTCCTCAAACCTTAATAAGTGCCTTCTCTAAGATTTCTGAATGATAACCTCTATACAGAAATTTCTGGGTAAGTGCAGACACTTGTGACTCAAATCCATCTTCATTGGTGCAATTTCAGCAAAGTCTTAAATACTGTCCATATGGAATTGATTCCTTAAGTTTTTTAAGGTGGTGACTACTGTAATGTAACAGAGAATTTCCAGTAATTGGTTTTCTAAAATTACTGGATGATGTCTCTTGCTCTGAGATGGACTGGGATGTTTGATCTAAAAAATTTATGCTCCCTGAATTAATTCTAAATGTAAATTGTAAATTCCAATTATTTTTATTCAGACCTTGAATGAACATTTACTTGTCCTTTTTAGTACCATCCCAGATACAAAGGATGTCATCAATAAAACGCACCCCAAAAATGATATGTCTACTGAAACTGTTGTTCTGGAAAATGTACTGGTCCTCCCAAAACCCCATATGCAGATTTGAGTATGAGAGCACTACTGCTGCCCCCATCGCCATACCCCACCTTTGAAGGTAAACGTCCCCATCAAATGTAAAAACATTTCTACTTAAAATATAGTGAAGAGTTGACAAAATAAATTCAGTTTTCCCATGTGTCTGGGCAGTCATACTCAGATGAAACATTGCCGGGTCCACAGCCCAATCATGGTGAAGCATGTATATAAACTAACCACATCAATGGCTAACCAAGAATAAATTTCCTTCCAGATAAAGCCTCTAATTTTGTAATAAGCGCAAGCTATTCCTGAGATACGAGGGCAGTTCAGTGACCACTGGTTGAAAATAGAAATCAACTAGTTTACATAAGTTGTAGGAAACTGAATTTATCCCTGAAATGATGGGTCTCATTGGGTGGGTTCTCCTTATCTTTATGTATTTTTGGCAACATGTAGAGGGTAGGCATAGCTGGAATTCAACTTTTAAAAATCCCCTCATTCCTAGTTAGCCACCCTTTATGCGCCTGCCTCATCATTCAGTTCATCCAGTTCAATTACAGCAACACTTGTGAGATCTCTAATCATTTTTTCATATTAATCACTGTTGTTAAGTAATTCCTACAATTTCATTTTATATCAATTCTCAGACATAATAACTAAATCCCCCCCTCCTTGCCGGAGAGTTCAATAACTATCCCAGTAAGCTGATTTAATCCATTAATTGCAGCTGTTTCTGCTAAGATTAAAGTACTTTTTACTCTTCTTTTTATCGAACATCTCCTCGATCCCTGATAGCAATTGTATATTTTGAGTGTCATAGTTTTCCATTCTAGACAGCCACCCTGGGTTTAATAGAATCATTGATCAGGACCTCCCTCTTGTGTTCCAATCCCCAGGAACCTCATAAGAATATTCGTCAGATAGTAGAAGTGCTGCCAGCTCTGACCCCTCCCTTTGTAGTTTGTTGTGCAATGTCAGATCCCTGAAGAGTAAGACTGCCATGGTGTTGGATTTCATCACAGATTCCTCTGTGGATCTGGTGTGTTTCACTAAGAGCTAGCTTGTGGACAACTCTGGGTCAGCCCTGAACATGGCAGTCTTGGCTGGTTACTAGGTGGTACATCACCTGATGTGGGAGTGTAAGGGAGGCTGGGTGGCCATCTGTTTTATATCCTCCTTAAGACTAACGGTGTACCCATTGAAGAGACAGGGTCATTTGAATGTGTGGCTGTGAGAGAGATGTGGGTTTGAGGTGTAGGATTCTCCTTGTTTACCACCCTCCGGGACAGGAACAGGAGTTCCTATGGATATCTGCAGATGTCATTACTGCCCTATTGTTGAATGCCCAACCTAATTGTCCTAGTGGACTTCAGTATACGGATTGATGATAAATCCTTGCAGATTGCTTTGCAGTGCCTCCAACTGATAGATTCACTGGGCCTCACACAGGTTGTTTACACTGAAACCCATGAATATGGCCACTCATTGGAGCTCATTTTAGCTTTCAAGTTGATTATCCTTGATGTCAGGATGGATACATGGGGGTGATCAGATAACCACAATGTTAGTTTTATGAAAGGGGCCCCCGGATAACTTCCCCCCACAGAAATGGTTCAATACCATCTGAGACATCTTGAATATGGAAGTGGCATGTGATGGAGGAGTGGAGGCTTTTGTTGATGGGTATGATTTGACTAATATGGTGGCACTTGAGTCTATCACACCAATCTGTGTCCTACCATCACAGCTCTCCATGGTATAACAATGAGTTGAAGTGGTTGAAGGTGACTGTGCAGAGGTTGGAGCATTCCTGGAAGCAGACCCCCTCATTGGAATCTAAGATGGCTCTTAAGTCACATTACAGGGACTTTCAGAGACCTATAACCCTGAAAAAGACAGAATTCACGTCGCAGATTACAGCCATAGCAAGTAGTAGGCCTACCCAGCTCTTCTGCACTGTGGACAGGTTAATTTGTCCTCCTTGTCTACAGTCTGGGGAAGTGTTACCATGAGAAAAGTATGAAGAGTATGGGTCTTTCTTTCTGGACAGAGTGTCTTCCATTTGGGTGGGGTTCTGTACATGTGGCCTGTCATGGGCCAAGTAGTGGTGCAGATGAGAGGCACATCAATGCTCCATTGGTTTTGAGTGACTTCTGGCCAGCTATAGAAACATAGAAACATAGAATCCGACGGCAGATAAGGACCGCTTGGCCCACCCAGTCTGCCCATTTCCCTACCTACTGGATAAGCTGCAGATCCTAGTTAACCAGCAGCCTACTTCTTCTTACCCCCACCCCCCAGAATTGCCTTATGACTGTCCCATGCATGCTTGAATTCCACCACTGATTTTGACTCCACAACCTTCCTCCGAAGGCCGCTCCATGCATCCACAACCTCTCTGTGAAAAAATACTTCCTTAAATTACCTCTGAGCTGCCCCCCCCTCTATCTTCAAATTGTGCCTCTTGTTCTTGCACACCTCTTTTTTTGAAAGATGCTACCCTCTTGGACTTTGTTGATTCCCTTGAGGTACTTGAAAGTTTCTATCATGTCCCCCCTCTCCCTCCTTTCCTCGAGGCAATACATCATTAAGCTCCTTAAGTCTCTCTTCATATGTCTTCTGGTGCAGATCCTGCACCATTTTAGTTGCCCTCCTCTGGACAGCTTCCATCCTGTCTATGTCTTTGTGGAGATTGGGTCTCCAGAACTGCACACAGTACTCCAGATGGGGTCTCACCAGCTGTCTGTACAGAGGATAATAACTTCCTGTTTTCTACTGGTGATGCCTCTCCCTATGCATCCCAGTATACCCCCAGCCCTCCTTGCTGCCCTCTCACATTGCTTGCCCACCTTTAGGTCATCTGATATGACTACCCCCAGGTCCCTTTCCATTTTTGTTGTTGTTAGTATCTCAACCCCCATTGTGTACTCTTCCCCTGGGTTTTTGTTTCCCAGGTGCATTACCTTGCACTTCTTAGCATTGAATCTAAGCTGCCATACATTTGACCATTCCTCTAACCTTGCCAAGTCCCTTCTCATCCTTTCCACCCCACCTTTGCATCAACTCTGTTGCAGATCTTAGTGTCATCTGCAAAGAGACATACTTTTCCTTCCAGTCCTTCCGCAATGTCGCTATAAAGACATTGAAGAGGACCGGTCCTAATACTGAACCCTGCGGTACCTCACTAGTAACCCTCCTTTCTTCTGAGTGGACTCCATTTACTATTACTCTCTGTGTCCTATTCTCCAGCCAATTCTTTACCCAGGCTGTCATCTTGGTACCCACTCCCAGGCTGGCTAACTTGTATATTAATCTTTTGTGTGGGACTGTGTCAAATGCCTTGCTAAAGTCTAGGTAGGCCATGTCCACAGCCCCTCCCTGATCTAGTACTTTGGTCACCCAGTCAAAGAAATCTATCAGATTTGTCTGGCATGACCTTCCCGCTGTGAATCCATGCTGCCTAGGGTCCTGTGCCCCTCTGGCCTCTAGATACTCGACAATTCTTTCCTTCAGAAGTGATTCCATCATTTTCCCTATCACTGACGTTAAACTAACAGGTCTGTAGTTTCTGCTTCTGCCTTGCTCCCACTTTGTGAAGGGGAATCACATCTGCCCTCCTCCAGTCCTCGGGTACCACCCCATCATCCCATGATTTGTTAAAAAGGGTAGTCAGTGGTGTCACTAGTTCTATGCTATTATGGAGAAAGTTTTCCAGGTGATTGTGATGTCGCACCCCACCTACTACACTTCGGATACAGGGCCTACACAGTTGTTGGAGGACTACCACAAGGCCATGGGTCCAATATTTGCCAGCATTATTCAGTGTTCCTTTTGGAGGGTTGTTTCCCTTTGCTCGTAAAAAGCTGTGGTGAGATCCATTCTGTTGAAACTATCATTGGAGCTGGATATGCTGGCTTATTACAGGACTGTCTCAAACCTTCCCTTTTTAGGGAATGTTATTGAGAATGGGCATGTGATGCAGTTGGAGGCTCATCTTCAGAGCTATGATGTGTATGAGCCATTCCAGTCAGGTTTCAGGCCTCACCACAGTGTGGAGGCCATGTTTCTTAAGGTGATTGATGACACGCTCCTGGTGAGGGATGGGGCGAACATTCTATTCTTGTTCTCTTGGACCTGTCTGCAGCATTTGACACTGTTGACCATGGGGTTTTGACAGAACATCTTGAGGAATATGAGGGACTCACCAGGACAACCTTGAAATGATTTGAGTCCTTCCTCTTTGGCAGATTGCAGTGGGTCATGATGGATACTTACTCACAACAGCTGGCTCCGTGTGTTGTGAGGTTCTTCAGGTTTAATTTTGTCCCCATGTTTGCAGTGTAAATGCTGCTGTTAGGCATCTGACATTATAGTGCATGTTTTCATTGCTATGTAGATGATACTCAGCTGTACCTGTCTTTTACATCAGATGGCAGAGACGCAATCCCTGTGCTGAGCAATGCCTCAAAGAAATTTCTGACTGCATGGCCTCCAACTGGCTGAGTCTCAATCTGATCAAGATGGAGTTGATCCTGCTTGAACCAGGTCCTTGAGAATCTGTTGAAAGTTTCTGTGTGATCAGTCTGCCATCCTTGAATGACACCCTTTTGATGACTGTGGATAGGGCAAAGAACGCTAGAGTCATTGTGGACTCTAGGCTGACTCTAGTTAAGAAATATCTCCCAGATGGTCAATGTGATGGCAAGCCAGGAGTAGGCAGCATCTTTTTGAGCTCCGTCATGACCCTGTTTAATATTCAAATTAAAATTCCTATTTTAGCCTAGAATGTGCACATTTTTGAAACTACCTGTGGATCTCAGTTTATAGCATCGAAATGGCTGAAGAAAATATGGACCAGGCATTGATGAGAGCTTCTCCTGTGCCTATAGAGTTGCAGGAGGAACAGTCCACAATATCAGAAGCCAAGAGACCTCGCTGCAGCCTTTCTCCCTCTACACCGCCTTCTGAGGACACTGCTCTCGTCACCTTGGAACAAACGTATGAAGAGCTGTGTACTATCAAAATAGCTTTATTTTCATTAATTGAAGAGTTCTGAGAGTGGAAACCCATTTTGAAAGATCTCTCTACCAGGGTTTTTGATGCCGAAACAAGGATATCTTTGATGGAGGATAAAGTCCTCAAGATGTAGCCAGAGGTGGTTTCTCTGAAATGGCACATTAAGAAGCTAGAGGACAAAGTAGATAACCTAGAGGGCTGTTCTAGGCAAAATAACCTGGTCTTGCTTGGCCTCCCAGAAGGTGAAGAGGGGCTATCGGCAACTGAGTTTGTGCAAAAGCTTTGCAATAAAATCGCTGGCCCCTCACCAAATGGCCTGCAATATATTATTGAGTTGCACCTGAGACCAGCTGCTGGGGATCAAACAAGGCTGCTGATATTCAAGGTACTTAACTATTTAGACTGAGATTATTTGCTGAGGGCAGTTCATTAAGTAGAGCTCATTGATTGGGAAGGCAAGCGACTAAGACTGGTACCGGATTTGACCTTCAAGATGAGACAAGATTGAGTAGCTTATCGCCCTCTCCAAGCCAAACTGTTGGTGGCTGAGATCCAGCACCAAATGTTGTTTCCTGCTTGATTCGAAGTAAAATCAGATAAGGGCACAATCTGGTTTGATTCTGCAACCCAAGTGGCTCTAGAATTGCAGAGACTTTTTCCAGACCTCTTTGGGGAAGCAGGCTGAGAACTCCATTTCTTGCTGACTTTACTTTTTAGCTATGCTGTCTGATTCTATACCTCTGTTGGATGTCACAGATAAAATATCAGTAATAAGCATTATTGGAGGCAGATTTCCTTTGTGCTCAGAGCTAGATTTTCTTAAATAATACAGCCGACTGCCTCAGAATTATCTTCAGGTTTGAACTATATTCCTGCGTCTATCTTGTTTCATTTTGCGATGCTGCATCAGAGGGGAGAGAGGTGGACAGTTCCTTCATTTTGGATGTGCTGTTAATATTTATTTGGACCTACTACTACATGCCAGCTACGAGTCTGGTTCTACTTCTGGGAGCTTTCTCTCGTGAGTTGGAATATGAGGACCTGATACTATATATTTGTCTTGCCTTAAGTAGGGAGGCTTGCGTTGGTTGTGATCTCCCAGTAGGTGGCATGTCTCGATAAATAGAACCTGCAATTCGAAGGTGGATTTCAAATCGAATCATCCTCATTTAAAATAACAGTTTTTTCCAGTGCTCTGAGGGGTTATTATTTAATTAGGACTTGGACAGAGACTCAGCCATGGATGAAACCCAAAGGCTTTACATTATGTGTTTGGTTAATTCTACCCTAGACTGTAAATGATGCTTTTGTGTTTTGGGGGCTCTCTTTAACTTATGCATTTTTTTTTTATCAGACTGGTGCCAGGAATTCCTGCATCGAGTTCTTATGTATATTATTAAAGCATTTTTATAAATGTTTGCATCTAAAAACTGTGGTCTGGAAGACAATTTACCCTCATTCTTTAATCAAACGTTAAATATGTTTTTGTATTTACAGTGTTAGAGTCTTAAGTGTAAAGTTTTCCATGATTTAGTGATCAATCTACTGCACATTGGAGGGCAGTTCATTCATGAGGCTCATTTAATGGATTTTTTAGGTTTATCTTGTAAGTTCTACTTTAGGTATTTTCAAACTTGAGCTATGTGGTTACTAAATTTGAACATGAACAAGCTGCCACAGGAAGAGACAGATCAGAGATGGTTCTTTAAGTTATGGCCCAAGAGTAGATTCTTTCAGGACTGTTTTTTATATAGCAATGTGGTCTTCTATTTTTCCCACGTACTTAATAATAGACTTACCGTCTGGGAATGATTGGCTTTATTTGTTAACCTATGTTTTTTTAAGGGACATGATATCATTTTTGTGTAAGCGGGTTCATTAATGCTTTTAAGTCGGATAGTTACTTAGCTTTAATGTTAAAAAGAACTGGGAAGGAGGACCTCAGATTTCATAGTTTTTGCTGGCTGTTATGGTTCATTCTGTGGGGCCATTTATTTAAGATGGATGGTGTAATCCAAAGTATTTTTTTTTAATGTTTTAGGATCTGTTTTCAGCTCTCTTTTTAATCTTACGTTCTAAGTTGGGGTAGTAGTACTCCTGCATTTTTTATGGGGGTCAGATGGAGGGCTGTGCTTTAGCTTGTCCCACAGACCACGTATTTCAGAGGGGCTTCAGGCCCAAGTGTGCACTTTTTTGTTAGGCTTAGGGGGGAAGGGGGTTTCTAGTGAGGTGGGCTGGGGTGTTATTTTAGATTAGTAGGGAATATGGGGGTGGGGTGGAGAAGGGAGTTTTAACAGGTTGTGTGCATCTTGGGGGACAGATGAGAGGGGATATGGATGCTATAGAAACATAGAAACCTAGAAGCTGATGGCAGATAAGGACTGCAAAGCCCATCCAGTACCTGCCCATTTTTTCTACCTTATGAATGTGCCATAGGCCTGTACTCTGTCAATGATCTATCTATTCATACTCATCTGTATTGCTCCCCTATGCCTGTCCCATGCCTGTTTGAAGCCCTGCACTGTATTCATATTCACCACTTCCTGAGGTAGGCCATTCTGTGCATCCACCACCCTTTCTGTGAAAAAGAACTTCCTCACATTACCCCTTAATTGGCCTCCCTCTAATCTCATGCTGTGTCCTCTTGTCCTGCTATTTTTGTTATATTGAAACATGTTAGACTCTTTCACCTTGTTAATGCCCTTAAAATATTTGAATGTTTCAATCATATCACCTCTCTCCCTCCTTTGCTCTAGGGTATACATATTGAGTTCTGTTAATCTGTCCTCATATGTTTTCTGATGCAGTCCCAGCACCATTTTGAATGCTCTTCTCTGGACAGCCTCCATTTTGTTAATGTCCTCATGCAGGTGCAACCTCCATTGCTGCATGCAGTACTCCAGATGAGGCCTAACCAGTGTCTTATAAAGAGGGATTATTACCTCCCTCTTACGACTTGTGAAACCCTTACTAATACACCCCAACATCCCTCTAGCCTTACCTACTGTTTTAGTGGTCTGCTTGGATGATTTCCAGTCATCTGTGATGATTATGCCCAACTCTCTTTCTTCACTTCTGACTGTCAGCAACTCCCCTCCCAACCTATAGGTGGCTTCAGGGTTTCTCTTCCCTATGTGCATGATCTTGTACTTTTTTGCATTGAACTCCAGTTGTCACTTTTCCTGCCAAATTTGCCAGTTTATGCAAATCTCTTCTCATTCTGCCCACCCCATCTGGATCATCTACTCTGTTGAAAATCTTGGTACCATCTGAAAACAGACAACCCTTACCCTCCAGTCCATCTGCAATGTCACTGATGAAGATATTGAAGAGGACTGACCCCAGGACTATTCCCTGAGGCACCCCACTTGTGACTGCATTTCTTCTGACTGTATGCCATTTACCACCACTCTCTGTTTCTGCCCGCTAACCAGTTTGCCACCCAGATGACCAACCTGTGACCCACCTTGAGCCTACCCAGCTTATTAATCAATCTTCTATGTGGAACAGTATTGGAAGCTTTGCTGAAATCAAGGTAGGCAACATCATCTGCACCCCTTGGTCCACCACTCTAGTTGCCCAGTCAAAGAAATCTATGAGATTAGTTTGACAGGACCTTCCTGATGTAAACCCTTGGATACTGTGCTCCTATGGATTCCAGGTGTTGCACTATCCTTTCCTTAAGGAGTGCCTCCAAAATCTTGCCCACACCTGCTGTAAAACTGACTGGTCTGTAGTTCCCTGCCTCATCCCTGCTACCACTGTTGTGGAGCGGGATCACATGAGCCCTTCTCCAGTCTTCTGGGACCTCTCCTCTGCTCAGAGACTCACTAAACAGTTCTGATAATGTCTCTGCTAGGTCCACCCTTAGCTTGTTTAGTACCATGGGATGTATGCCATCAGGTCCTATTGCCTTGTCCACCCTGAGCATAGCAAGCTCTTGTAGGACCTTTTCTTTTATGAAGGGACTTGTGCACACCTCCCTCCCCTCTGTCCATGGTGCTGAGCTGTGGGCCCTGCCCTACCTTCTTCTCAGTAAATACAGAGCAAAAGTATCTATTTAGGATAGATGCTTTTCCTTGGTCCTCCTCCACACACTCCCCCTTATCCCCTTTGATCTTTGCAATACCCCTTCTGGACTTTCACTAATGTATCTACAGAAAGTCTTGTCCCCTTCTTTTACTGTTCATGCCAGTGTTTCCTCGATTTGGGCCTTTGCCTGCCTTACTGCCTTTTCTGCTTCCCTTAGGGAAGTTTGGTATGCCTCCCTATCTTCGTCTTGCTATTTTCCCTTGTATTTCCTGAAGGCCAGCTTTTGGTTCTGACCTTTTCTGCTACTGTTTTTGAGAACCAAAGTGGTTTCCTCCTTCTTTTGCTCTTGCTTTTCTTCCTAACACAATGGGATGTTGCTTCAAGTCCTTAATGCTTGCCCACTTTGCCTGTACCCTCTCATCTGTATTACTTTTTGCCAGGGCTAGCTTAACTATGTTGCCCATCTTATCAAAGTCAGCTCATCTGAAGTCCCATATTTGTGCCTTGGAATGGGATGATTTAGTTCTAGTGGACAAGTTGAACCATACCATGTGATGGTCACTGGCCCCCAGGTGACCTTCTACCTGGAGATCTGTGATCCTTTCCCCATTAGTCAGTACTAGATCTAGGATAGCCTTGTCTCTTGTGGGTTGTGGTTGTAGTTGTTTATGCAAAGGTGGACAGTGATTTCTTAGATTATTGGGGGTGGGATAATAACAAAAAAGTATTGTATTTTAAGTAATCTCCGGAGGTATAATCCTCATATTGTTATGTTACAGGAAACTCATCTGCCTTGTGACTAGCTGCTTTATTTGAAATAGTCATGGGTGGGCAGATATACGGGTTGGGAACAAGTGCCAGACAAAGAGGAGTGGCTATTCTCATTCATAAGTCTGTGCCTTTTCATCAATAAAGGAATGGAAGGACACAGAAGGCAGGTTTGTTTTCATTTTGGATAAACTGGCTCAGTCTGAGGTATTATTGGGTGCAATTTTTTGGCCCAATTTAGACACACCCTCTTTCTTTTCTCCCTTGGTAGAGATTTTAACTCAGTCTCCTGGGGTGCCCTGTTTCCTATGTGGGGACTGGAATCTGGTGCATTTAAATGATTTGGACAGGTCATATAGATGAAGAGTGGATATGTCCCTGGCACAGAGGGTGTTAAAAGAATTCATGCAAGATATGAGCCTCTTAGACCCTTGGAGACTTTTGCATCCAGAAGAAAGGGCATATAGATTTTTCTCCACTCCCCATAATGCTCATTCAAGAATAGACTATTTCTTGAATAGCAATTCATTATTACCTCATATTATTGACACAAAAATTGGCCCAATGGTGCTATCCAACCACTCTCCTATTTTACTGGAATTTATTTTGACTCCATGTCCTCGCTCCTCTGGCACTTGGTCCCTAAACACTAGATTATTAATGGATTCTCATATAGTGTCTTACATGAAAATGTTCATAATATGCTCCTTGGAGGACAATTACAATTCTAGTGATGCTAAAGATGTTGTTTGGGGGTCATTGAAATCTCTTTGGAGGGGAGAACTTATTAGAATTGCTACTGTCAGGAAAAATAAATTAAATGCCTAGTTGGACGAATGGCTGTACCACATACAACAGTTGTAAGCCACAGTGTCTAGAGCCTCAGATGAATCTGTGTGGCAGGAACTAGTGTCTCTTTGGGTGAAGTAGTCTAGCCATTTGTTAGGCAAGGTAATTAAAACAGCTGCTTCCCTCATGACCACCTACACAGGGCAGGGTGACAAAGCTGGGAAACTGTTAGTGAAATTAAAGCAAAAAAGGGAGTCAAGGTGGGTGAACACTCTGATAGATCCTAACTCAGGCCATTTGTTCTCGGACCTCAGAGACTTGGTAGAACATTTTTTAAGACATTTTTCTGGATTTGTATACTGCCCCAGATCAGGTTTTAGACTATGATAAGAAATTAAAACATTTTTGGGAAGATGTTGATCTTCTTGTTCTGGAAGCTGACCAACAGAATGAGTTAAAGGGCCCTGTTAAGGAAGAAGAGATATTGAAGGCAATTGATTCCCTACCGACAGAAAAAGCCCCTGCACCAGATGGGTTTGTTCCCGTATTCTATAAAACTTTTAAAGCTGAATTAGCCCCTACACTGCAACAGGTTTTCAATTACTTATTTAATTCAAGACTTCAAGACTCTTCACTCTTAGAAGCTAAAATAGTTGTTTTACCTAAGCTGGGAAGGGATCCTATAGCCACCCAAAAACTACAGACCCTTTTTGCTTTAAAACATTGATATTAAAATCTTAGCCAGCATTCTAGCAATGCATCTTAAAAAAGTTTGGACTGGGTTAATTGGAGATGAACAGGTGGGATTTGTTGCTGGGTGTAACTCAAGTGATCACTTTTGAAAAATCTTTAATTTGCTCTCCATGTCTGGTGGGATGGATGCGGATGAAGTGCCCATCTCCTTAGACACAGAGAAGGCATTTGATAGAGTGGCCTGGAATTTCCTATTTGTCCTTTTGCCCAGATATGGTCTCTCACCTGAATTTATTATGTGAATTAGGGTTCTCTATGCTGGTCTCTTGGTGAGAATTAGCTGCAATGGTGAGCTGTTATCTCCTTTTTTGTTGATGGGCATGCGTCAGGGCTGCCCTTTATCACCTATGCTATTTAATTTGTATATACAGCCAATGGCAAGGAAAATAGCTGTTTCCCCTCAGATTAAAGGTATCTCCATTGGGTCCATGGATTTTAAATTGTCCACGTTTGCCGATGATATTCTTCTATATTTATCCCATTGGAAGCATTCCCTTCCCGAGGTGCTATAATTGACAGACAATTGTAGTGTACTGTCAGGATATAAGTTAAATCTCCACAAAACTGCTGTCTATCCTCTGTCTTTGTCGATTTCTAGTGCCTTTATCCAGGCCATGGGCCTGCAGTGGGAGGCCCAATCTATTACATTTTTAGGTATTAAAATTACCCAAGACTTTCAAAGACTTAAAAAACTGAATCTTGATTCTGTGGTTTGGCAACTACAACATGACCTACAATGATGGCAGCATTTGCCAATGTCTTTATGGGGGAGAGCAAACATTCTTAAGATGGTCACCCTACCCACATTGATGGATCCACTTTTGATGTTAAATATATTTTGCCTAAAACTTTGTTTTATCACATTCAGTCAATGTGGTCTAGATTTTTATGGGCAGGAAAGTTGCCCAGGCATGCATTTGGTAAACTTTGTAGACTTCAAGAAAGTGGGGGTCTGCAACTGCCTCATCTACTACTATATTATTTCACCTTTCATGGCACTAAGTATTTCCAGTGAAAGTATGACAGTGAAGGGCAGCCTCGGACTCCCACCTGGCTTTTAATAGAGCAGGAGAGGATGCGGCAGTTTCATATATCTTTACCCGCATTATGGTACCTGCCTTTGAAAAAAATGTCCAGTCCTTTGAAGGACTCTCCTATCAGTTGGTCAGTAAGGCCTCATCATCAGCTTTGTCTCTTCTTCAAGTGGTGACCTTGGCTTGATTCGGGACAGCCATTCTACTTCAACCCCAATATGACAATCGGACAGAAAATCATTTCCCCAGCCTCATGGAGCAATATTGAGAAAACTTCCATGGCTGACTTTGTAAAACCGGATGGGTTTCTTACCTTCTCTGAGTCTAGGAACATATTTCACCTCCCAGCATATGCTTTTTTGCAGTTTGCCCAGATCAAACATTTTCTACAGTCTTTGTTGGGAAAGCCACCTTGGTGTTCAGAAGCTAGCCTCCTTTTTGAGGCTTTGTCTCAGAAGGCAACCTCTAATAAGCCGATCTCTTGGATTTACAGAAAGCTATGTTCTTATCCTATGGAAAGAGTCTTCTCCACAGGCCTTTTATTGGCAGTAGGCATTGCAGATAAACTATGATTTTACTACTTGGACCTGTATTTGGAAAAATATTTATGCCTACACTAAACAATATAGGCTTCATTTAGTGCAATTTAATATATTGCATAATTTATATTATATGCCATATAGGTTATTCTGTATGGGAAAGATTGCTGACTTTTGATGCCAAAGATGCTCCCAGGCAGATGGTATGGTACTCATTTTCATATGATTTGACTTTGCATTTCCTCTGTTTGGTCATGGTACTTATTTTACACTGGAAATTTGTATTTTGAGTAATTTTGCAGATATTAACTCTAAATCAGAGAGAGCACATATGGCAATTTTTTGTGGGGGTCACTAAGCTTCAGAGACACTGGAAATAGGTGACATTACCTACTACTAAAGAATGGGTTCAAGAGCTGCTTATGGCTCTAAATGCTGAAAAGGCTGTAGCTACCCTTAATTATACTCTATAAAAAATTGCAGGAGATATGGAGTTCATTTTAACTGTTTTTTGCTAGGCGGTAATATCTGGTCTCAACTTTTAATTCCCTCTCCTCTGGAAATTAGTTTTCAGAGTATGTTCTGCTTTTTTGTTACTCTTTTTTTTCCCTTTCTCTGTCATTTGATGTTTGTCCTCATAGCCACTGTGTGTACTTATTATCAATCGGCATGGGGGGGTGGTCATGGTAGTGGGGGTTTCTTTTATAGATGTCAGTTTGGGATGGGAGTTTTTTTTTCTTTTTCCTTCCTTTTTTGTACAGAGGTAGGTTACTGTGGTCTATTGTTTGGGATGCATTTAGACGGGTGCTTTTCTATTGTTTATGTTTTTTACAATGTGTTGCATTTGTATTTTATGTATTTTGTGGTTTATTTTTATTTTTTCAATAAGGTTTATTTAATTGCAAAAAAAAAAAAGAAATATCTCCTAGATTAAACTCTATCTTGGGCAAGAGGATCTGGCAGACTTGGTGCATGATTTCATCACCTCAGGGCTGGACTACTGTAATGCTCTTTACCTAGGGCTATCTGGAGGGTTGGTATTCCACCTATAGCTGGTTCAGAATGCTGCAACTAGGTTGATATAGGAGGTGTCATATAGGAATCACATCTCTGTGCTGTGGCTTCCAATTAGGTGGTGCAGCACCTTAAAGATCACATTGTTAACATACAAAGCCCTGTATGGATTGGGCCCTGCCTGTCTGAAAGATCACTTAATCTGATATACTACCGGCTGTTTTCTACACTTCACCAAGAAATTATTGTTAGCCATCTCAAGTTCTCACTTAAAAATATCAGGGACAGAGCATTCTTGGTGGTGACCCCAATCATTTGGAACTCCATGCTTTTCCATCTAAGGAGTTCTCCCTCAGTGAGGTGTTTAAAAGAGGATTAAAAGGCTATCATTTACCAAGTCTTTGGTATTGATACTTCTCCTACAATTCTCTTCTGAACTGAGTGTAGTCTGGTATGGCCATGTTCCAGTCATGGCTCCCAGTGCATCATGGCTCAGTTATGGCCTCCAGATCCGGGTCTACCTCTATCATGATGGCCTCTAGTTCTAGAATATTATTTCTAAGACTCTGTGTTGGCACACATTGCTCTCCACATCTTGCCCCCACTCTACCTGCAACCCCCTTCCCCCTTTCTGTCTTTGCTGCCAGTTGAAACTTCCCTCACTTCCCCTCCCCCTTGCTACCCTCTTAATACATTGCCTCCTCAACCTCTCTTTTCACAGCTTTGTTTTTTGTCCCCATTGCCCCTTATTATGCTTCTGCCTCCTTTAATTTGCACTGTTGGGGAGTTTCCCTCCCCTCGAGCCATCTCTTCTTGTTGCTTCAGTTTGTGGGAGGGTGGAGTTTATTCCTCACTTTGTATTACCACCCGCCTCAGCTAGTTAAAATGTTCATCAAAGTAATATTTTAATCTTTGTCTGATGACTGCTGTTTTCTTCCTGGAAGGATGCAGGCCATCACCTCTGTATAGACCCATATCCTACCAGCTTGGCCCCTAGTCCCCAGTGAAGCAGAACCCCTCCTCCCTATACCATTCCTTCAACCAAGTGTTGAAGCTCCTGGTGCAGAGTACCATTTCCTTCCCCTGACCATAAACAAGCAGCAACCTTGATGAATGCCACTATTCATGCTACTTGCCTTAGGTCTCTCCCCAGTTCCTGAACTCTCCCTGTACTACCCCAGCCCATCCTCTCTAGGTTATTTGTCCCCATGTGGAAAATGACATCAAGTTCCCACCTGCACTGCTGCTCTAGTGGGATTTCAGTATCTGCTGTCCATCCCTCTAAGACAAGATACCAGGTAGGCATTTAACTCCCTCCCTCCTCCCCTTCCTGTTCCCAAATCTATCCCACTCACCATTGAGTCCCCCTACCAGAAGTTGCTTTCTCCTCTAACGGGGTCAACAACCTCCCCTCCTTGGGGTTTCCCCTTTGGAGGACCCCCACATAATTCCTTATCACTTTGAATGCCTCCTCTCTGTTGTTCTGTCTCACCACAGTGGCAAATGTATTTATTTATTTTATTTATTACATTTTGGTGACTGGGCCTATCCGGTCACCAAAATTTAATAAATAAAATAAATAAATAAATGAATTCTACAGTGGCACAGGCTGAGGAATATGCCCCAACCTACCACTCCCACCATGGAGGTGCCTCCCATTTTCTAGCTGGCCCTCCACTGCTGAGGCAACCTAGTGGACAATGGCAGCAGATTTTGTGTCTCTGGGTATGTCAAGAGAACTTCTGGATACTAGGCAGCTCAGTACAGAAATCAGTGATCTCTGTCCTCAATCCAGATAGGTGTATGCAGATAGGGCAGCACCTCAGTCTCCACAATGTCTCCCAGAATACTACAGCTTCACTACCACTGCACTACACCAGTACCATATCTGATAATATCAATCATTCCCTTCTGCTTTCAAATGTAGCTTGCCCATACTGTCCCTTCCCTTTTCATACTCATTTTCCACCTACATTCTCTATAAGGACATACTTTGACACCTTACCCTAGATAGTGTGTTATCTGTGTACCCTTATTACAGTTGTTATTTCTAGGTGTAACTCTCCCTGTATCCCCTGCCTGTTTACTCCTCCCTCTTACTAATTTCCCCTTTTGCCCTTCCTGAAATACTATGTCACCCTAACCCTGTAAGGGTGTCTCCTGTATTCCCACCTGTAACTGCTATCAGCTTGCTTTTATTCCCAGCAGTTACTCTCTACTCCACAACCTGTAACTAGCTATACAGTGCAACAGTAAGCTTTATAGTACCTTACCTTATCTTGACAGTCCAACAGAACTCTTTGCCTGCCTGTGGTCACCTGCAGATGCCTGGCAATACCTAAGACACCAGTTACTTGTTTCACTCCCACTGTTTTCCACTCATTCTCTGGAACATGAATGTGATGGGATACTCTAGCAGTGAATTATTTTATGTAGATAGTCTGGTTGTTCCAGATTGGCTGGGGGAGTTCACGTGATGCTATGTGAACTCTCCCTCACAGCCAATGATCCAGATGGCCTCCACTTCCCTCCTGACTTTCACACCTGCTCTCCCCAGGTAATTTAAACTGCTACTCCAATACAGCTGTTTGTTAGATGAGCTATTCCTTCTGCCTGACTTCTTAAATGTCAACTCCTTCCCACCTTTGTGATGAACATCAAGGTACAGGTACTTCCTGCAATGTTTAAAGAGTAATAACAACTGGTGACATTTTTTATCATGTTGATTGTTAGTGTGATCACACGCTGTAAAAACTGAGTATGACATCACACTAAGTCATTACAGCATTTGGAGCGCTTGCGTTTTCCTTTTCCTTTTGGAAAACTTGATTTTTGTGCTCATGTCTCTTCACCCATTAATAAAAAAAATAAAACATATGTGACTGCTTATAAAGATTTCTTTACACCCCCTCAGAGTTTGATGAACACACAAACCTCTTGAGGTTTACTTGTCATCATACACCTCAGGTGTGTAAAAAAATTATAACACACAGTCAGTTATTATTATTATTCTCTATATTAACACATTCTGGTCAGAGTCAAAAAGGCTGCTATTGTGCTTTTAAGGTGCACTGTTCACTGCTATTCGACTGAAATTGTATGCACTCTGGACTTGGAATTAAGATTTGAGCATAATTCTATGCCGTAAGCAGAGTGTTCTTTGAGCAGTACTATTTTGCTTTTTAACCAGTATTACATTTTCCCCTGGTGTTTAGTTGTTCCCCCAGTCCAAATACCATGTCAGTCATTATTATACATTTACCTGGTGATCTGTGCCCCTCCCATGCACCACCTGAACATCTTGACAATCATTATTACAGCCAGTCCTCTAATTCTTCAATTAGCAACCTTTTTGGTTAGTTAGCTATTTAAACAAAAAGAGAAAGACAACACTGGATATAGGCTGTCAGTGTTGGCATTAAAAACATGTAAAAGGCATTATTGGACATGGACTTCTGGCACCAGGATTTAAATAGTGAAAGCAGACACCATGTAACATGGCTGCACCTTTACATCATAGATAATAAGGAGATATCTTATTTGGGTCCTGGAGAGTTTGGGATGGGATTCTCATGATGATGTCCAGAAGTACTGTACCTGGAAAACAGGAACAGTGATGGGTAACTAAGTGTCTGTAACTCTAGGAACAAAATAAGACAGACAGGGAAAGGTAAACATAAAACAGTACTTATCTAATACACTGAAGATTGATGTCCTATCAGATGAGGGATGGCATCTTCTCCAACCTTTAGAAATAAAGGGAAAATGTGTTGTTAAAATAAATATTAGCCAGACCAGGGCCAGATATGGTTTCATTGGGATTAGTATCTGACCGTAGTACAGGTTATGTTTGACTGTCCCTTATTTGACACAAGAAGGTGACTGGTTCTCACCACCGCATAGTACCAAAAAGGTGGGATTGGTTTGGTGAGTCCAGGAAGGGGGGTTCCTGGTAGGAAACAGTGTATGCTGTTCTAGACAAGGCCCCAGTAAAACACAGGTTGGGTGAGGAGGATACGACTGAAGTGAGTCCCTGGTGTGTTGCTGCACACCCCCATGGTCCTAATGAATCCGTCTCAGGCATCATGCAAATCTCTTATTAAATTTTAGTGCAGGAGTTTGTGTTGTCAAGCAGCACCTGCTCCCTCTCCCCAGTTCCAATGCAGGAGTCCCTGGTATCAAGCAGCACCTGCTCTGTCTCTTTAATCTCAGTGCAGGAGTTTCCAGTATCTAGCTGCAACTTCTCCCTCTTTCCAATCCCTAGTGCAGGAGAACCTGTTGTCAAACAGCACTTGCTCCCTCCTCCAATTCCAATGCAGGAGTACTTGGTGTCAAGCAACACCTGTTCCCTCTCCCCAGTTCCAATGCAGGAGTCCCTACTTTCTAGCAGAACTCGCTCCCTCTTCCCAATCTAAATGCAGGAGTCCCCGGTGTCAAGCAGCACCAGTTCCCTCTCCCCAGTTAAAATGCAGGAGCTCCTGTTATCTAGCAGTAATCACTCCCTCTTCCCAATCTCAATGCAAGAGTTCCTGGTGTCAAGCAGCACCCGCTCTCTCTCCCCAATCCCAGTACAGGAGTTTCCAGTGTCTAGCAGAACCCATTCCTTTTTTCCGATCCTAGTGCAGAAGTACCTAGTTTCAAACCGCACCAGCTCCTTCCTCCAATTCCAATGCAGGAGTCCCTGATGTCAAGCAGCACCTGTTCCCTCTCCCCAGTTCCAATACCAGAGTCCCTGGTGTCAAGCAGCACCTACTCTTTCTTCCCAATCAAAGTGTAGGAGTTCCCAGAGTCTAGCAGCATCTGCTACCTCTTCCTGATTCCAGTGCAGTAGTATTTAGTGTCAAACAGCACTCACTCACTTACTCCTCCAATTCCAATGCTGGTGTACCTTGTGTCAAGCAGCACCTGCTCCCTCTATCCAGTTCTAATGCTGGAGTCCCTGCTGTATAGCAGCACTTTCCCCCCTCTTCCCAATCCCAGTGCAGAAGTCCCTTGTGTCGAGCAGCTCCTACTCCCACTTCCCCTCCCCAATCCCAGTGTAGGAGTCCCAGGTGTCAAACAGCACCTTGTCCCTTATGCAATTCCAATGCAGCAGAAGTCAAAACTGACACCAGTCCATTAGCCAAATATGGGTAGATTTTGTATTAAACAAGTAACATTTTCCTTTAACTAGCCCTGTTGACTGGTATTAGTGAAGGTAACATTTCGGTAAATAAAAGCAAAAGCAAGGTGCTGCATCAGCATGTGGTCTGAAAGCAAAACAAAATGGTAATATTAAATGCAGACTGAAAATAGAAAATAGAGTTAAAAATCAATGTTTCAATCTTAGGTATTCTTCAGAAGATACCTAAAAGAGAAAAAAAGCAACATTAGTGTAGACGGGAGGTAAAATAAGGGATATATATGTGGGGACAGAAAAAAGGGGGAGGCTGTGGGAGAAGAAGTGATAAATGGCAAGATAAAGAGAGAATCTGGAAACCAAAAAGGTGATGATGGGAATGACAAGGCGTAACAGCAGTGAATGAGCTAGAAAAGTCAGCAGGTGGGGATTAATTAACAGGTCCTAGTAAGAAGGCTGAACGGTGACAAATGTGGGGGAAGGAGACAGAGATGGAGTCATCTGGTAAAAATGAAAATAGAAATGTACAGATACAAATAGACTTTATGGAAAACAAGGGGTGGCTGAAAGATGTTAGTAGAAAATAAGTCTATCATTTAAACTAGAGGGCTGCTGGGAGCCAAGGCAGATTATCAGCTTGGTTTCCATGTTTTTTCTATGGTCAGAATCCAGGAATCCGTACTGAAGAACACAAACAGAATGATCATTGACACTGAGGTCCCTGGAGATAAAGTTAGATACATTGGGTTTATCAGTGTCTCCATTCCTGACTGCCTGTAATGTTCCCTGAAATGATCAGCAAGGCATCTACCAGTTTCTCCAATGTAAATAGCTGCACACTTCCTGCAAAGAATACAATATACAGCACCAAATTAATGGAGGTGCATGAGAACTCTGCGGTGATGTGAAAAACACCTGTGGGACCCCACATTTCAGTCACACTGGAAATAAATTTGCAGGTGTAGCTGCAAATTGTTTTACAAGTTTTGGTACCTGGCATGGAGGAACTGTGAGGATTAGGTTGGCTGCTTCTTACCAGGAGATTCCACAGGTTGGGTAGCCAGCAGTATGATGATCTTGTGAAGAGAAGGTGTACTATGATGGAAGGGAAGAACTAGTGGAATTCATTGTTGCTATTGTGTGACAGTATCCTTCCTAAGGGGGTCAAAGTTGCGGGGCATATTAATGACCTGGGAGAGTGCTCTGCCGACTGTGCTTTTAGGGTATCCCCTGTTAGTAAAAAACTATGCATTATTTGGGCCAGCTCAGCAAAATCATCATCTTCACTGCATAACCTGTGAAGTCTAGGAAACTGTGAATATAGCAGGTCATTCTTGACATGTCTAGAATGGAAGGAGCTGTGGAGGACAAAATGATGTGAGCCAGTGGGTTTGAAATAAACTGATGTCTTCAGACCAGTATTCTGCACTGACAGTTTGAGATCTAGAAAAGGCAGTGTAGATGAAGATACTTCAACAGTGTACTGAAGGAACGTTGGGCCATGGTAAACTTGTCCAAGAAGACTTGGAGGGTCTCCTCAGAGCAGGAGGTAGCCCCCACACAGTCGTCTATGTAGCATTTGTAGATTTCATGCATAGTCCCTGTGAATGAAAGAAAAAAAAATGTTCCCCCTGCCAACCCACAAACAGATTGGCAAATCTGGGGCCCATCTTGGTACCCATGGCAACTCCATAGACCTGCTGAAAAAAACTGTAATTAAAAGAAAAAGCATTGAGTTTAAGAATAAGTTCTGTCAGAAGGGTTAGTGTGTGTGGGTGGGGCTGGCTGCTAGGCTTCCTGCTTATTCAGAAAATGATGTAAAGTTCTCAGGCCATCATTGTGAGGGATCACTGTGTAAAAAGATTTGATGTCCATGGTGAAGATGGGATCCACTGAATCTGAACCTGTCAAATAACATGAAGAGGGTATGTTAGAATCACTCCTCACATGCCTATCAGCTCATGACGCTGTTTTTTCCCTGTTAATCATCTGGCCAAACCCACCAGCCATGATATGTCCTCTTTGCCTCAACATGTTTAACAAGAAACCACAACAACAACCAAAAAAAAAGAATGTAAAATAAATTAAAATAGAGCAGTGATTGACCTGGGATTCCTATTGCTTGGCAGTGTGATTGTTGTGCAATAGTGCCGTACTTGCTTCACACACCACTTGTTCCCCAAATAACCACAAAGCTGAATGGTTTATGGAGTGAGCATGGCATTACTGAAGTGAAATCACACTGCCGAGCAATTGGAAGCCAATGGGAGTCACATCTTCATTTTATTTTCCAACGTCACTGAACAGATTTTTTTAAACTCTAATAACAGAGTGCTGTGCCGAGCGGCTTCGCTTAATTTCCCAGTGCATGCACATCTTGTTGTCTGTGACCTGCCTCAATTGATCCATTTCTTTCATACCTTGTTCTCTCTTCCCATCCTCTTCTCATGGTACAAAGTAAAAAATGCTGCAAACTGTACCAGGAGAACCTATCTACATTACCCAACAATGGTTTTGTTTTAGTTTTTTCTTCTGTACAAATGAACAACTGTATAATTGCAATAAGGCTCTCCAGGGATGTGTGTTTTTATTAAATAACATCATTTCTTGGGTGCTTCAACCGCCTGAGGCATGATGTTATTACACAGCAGCACACACCCTATCTTGCCTTATTGCTTAAATAGCACTTTTTCACAACTGATTTCAGAGATTTATTGGTGTATATGCCAAAACGTTAGATTTAATACCTTTTCTGAAAATAAGTACAACCTGTATTGTCCTCCAGTTGTTTGGGACCTTTTGTTCAGCCAGTGATTTGTTATCATCAGAAGTTGTATAGCTAGTCCTCTACTTATATTTTTAATAAGCTAGAGAACAGTCTATCTGGACCTCTGATGTATTTAAATGTAGATTCAACAGCCTTGTTGTCATTTTCCCAAGTCAAAAGGTGGAGCAAGTTTCTTGCCTAATCTTATCTACTGTATATGAAACATGCTGAAAATCAGTCTTATGGTTATTGTTAAACACAGAGTAGAAATATCTGTTAAATTTATGTGCCATTTTTCTTTTGGTGTTGGGTGTTTTACCTCCGCCTCAGCTGATCCTACAACTCTGCTGGTTTTTCTTAAAGAGTTGATGTAACCATAAAATCCTTTAGGCCTGCCCACCCCACTGTTACTGTCTAGTATCATTTTCAATTTTCCTTTTTTTTTCCAAATGGTCTTTTACATATCCTGAGTTTTTTGTTGTGGTGGTGATGGATCATGTTTTCCTTCTGAAGTTAGCAACATAGAAAGTTTTTCATACTACAACTAGTGGATACAATTCAACATCAATAATAATCTGTAAACTTACTGTAGGTCACGTTAAAATTACCAACAAATAAGCAGACCTTTATATTTTCTCATTAAAAATCAACTCCTTTAACCTGAGGGACATGCAACTACTTTGTTTTATTAGAAAGTTATTCCTAAATTTAGTTGTCTCTCATTTTCATGGGAAATATTTTTAGATTAAAACATGATTTTCAGGTTACTGCATTTGCTCTTTAAAGTGGTGTTGCCATATATCAAGATAACCACAACTACAATACATGTCAAATTAAGAAATTACATGGGAGGCAGTGCTCTTTTAAAATTATTTATGGTACTAACCAGGTGTACATAGTTACATATAGGAGAACAGAAATGTACAAAGATGTTAAGACATGCAAGTCAACTCCTGAGATACCTGCTATAGTATTAGCCACACTGTTGCTCAACATTAACTTACAAGTTTGCAAAGAGTCTGCATTCCTGGAGTTTTGGAGGACCACAGTGACTTGCTTATATTTTTTAAGCAGCTTGGCAACAACAACGCTGTTAGCATTCTTTCAATAAACAAGCTGTTTGCTAGTTAAAATAAATCCCGTTGTGTGCAGTGCGTGGAAAGTGAGTGAGCAGAAAACAATGATAAGAAGGTCATAAATACTTCAAGTGCTGCATCATGGATCCTTTCTAAAAGAAACTTGTCCTGATCTCCCTCACCCCACGGCCCCCCCACACACAAGCGCAACACACACACACACACACACACACACACACACATCTTTCTGCATGAAATATACATAATTTAAAAATGCTAGGTTAGCAGTTTAGAGCCATAAAAACCTCAAGAGCTGCATCATGGATCATTTCAAAAAGTAACTTGTCCTGATCTCCCTCACTCAATGACCCCCCCACACACGCACACATGCACACACCTTTCTGCATGAAATTTACATAATTTAAATGTGCTAAGTTAGCAATTTAGCAAATGTATGTTTAATGTTGAATGCATTCTGTCGTTTTGCTACAGACAGACTGTGTAAGAGGAAAGTTGTTTCCCAACTCAGCCACTGATGATGACCTGTATGGTTCCGATTAAGAAGCATAAGAATTGGTTCAGTACAGCACAAACTAAAGGCTCCCTCCAAGGCTCCAAGTCCAAAATCCAAGACCAAAATCAGCCAAATATACTAAAAAAATCCAAGCCTAACAGTATTTATTCTCCACCAAAACCTCAGCTCACATATCAATATTTTTTTTTATTAGCCTGCCTTCCTTACCCAAGAACTGAGAGACAAGAGACCAGCTTGTCTGAGCCTGAGGATCCCCAACAAAGCCTGACATGGCCGATGATGCCTTACGCACCCAGTCTCCATCCAGTACAATCTCTTTCTTACCTTCGATGGTGGGCAGATTTTTATGATTTAAATTACCTACCAGCCCAGCCCTTTTCTGCCATAGCATAATTAACAGAATTCACTCACTTTGTTTCTAGTACCTTTACCATGATGGAACAGGCCAACATGCCAGCCCTGCCACTACACTTCTGAAAATGAAAGTGTAGTGGCATGATACCATGTGTGCATGCGTGTGACCTAAACAGTTGTGGAAAGGCCAGAAGTGAGGAATTTCAAATGGAGCAAAAGTGCTGAACTAGAAGGAAAAAAAATATAAGGACTGGTTGCAGTACTGAAAGGAGGGTCGACTGGGTGAAAAATGCAGAAGTACCACAATAAAGCAGAGTGCCATGGAGGGGGGTATGTGCACCACAGAGGGGAGCTCTGTTTGTAGAGGGAGGGGAGGGGAGGAGGAGACACCACACACAACCTACGACCTCAGCGGTGAAGACAGCAAACTCTGTCACTGTAGCAGAAGACAGGAACCATTTCCACTCATGGTCCCTTCTCTATCTCTTACAGTGATGTCATCCCAAAATGCCTGCAGGGCTCTGCCCATGCAGCCATAAAAACAAGTTATGTTTGGAACATTGTGAAAAGCATGGATCTAACAGTACAACAACTATAGGATAATATGTTAATCTTTTTTCCCAGTGTGGCTCTGTCTACACTAGTGTTGTCTTTATTACAGCTGGACTGGTTTGGCCTGGGGGTCAATAAAAACAAATTACTGCATATTATGCAACAACATGTCATAGTACACAGTAATGCAAAGATTGCACAACCGGTACATCTAGGATAAGGGAGGCATACACCCAGAGGAGCAATGTTTTTTTTTTTATTTGAAATTACCCCAACCAGGATTACCCAATGAGATGCAGCATCTCATTTTCACAGGGTCCCAAGGAGGATAACAGCAGTCAACAGACTAACATTGTCCAGCAGGAATAGTTACATTCTGGCTAAAATATACGCAGGAGAAAAAAGACTGTAACGGGAAGTACATCCAAATAGCAATCAAAACAGGCTAACAAAGTGGAGTCACTGCAAACAAAGACCATGATTATTAATCTAGCTAAAGGAATAGTGGTGTGGTCCCACAATAGCTATAGCCCTAAACCTAGAACAAGCTTACAAATCTGCTAAAGGCAAAGTTTTCAATGGTTGTACACAACAAAGGTAAAAGTTTCAGATAGTCATGCCTATACTGAGTGGATTTGTTAACCAGACCGAGAGATGCAGTATTCAGGGTGGGTGTGGGGAAGCAAGGTCTATAGTTGGGGTTCAATTCTTATGGTTCAAGAGCAACCTGTTTGCAGCAAAGTATGCTACATTATCAAACCTGGCAATCCAAAAGAGAAGAGGCAACCATTCCCTGAACGTGGGTGTGAGTGGGGCCTTCCAGCATTATAAGAGCACTCATTTGGCTAATTTCATGGCATGTGTCAACCATAGTTTGCCTGACAATGTCCAGACTTTCTGTTGGAGGAAGATACCCAGGATTATCAGTTTAAGGTCTTGAGGAATAGGGTGGCCCAAAGCATGGGAGCAGGTCAGAAGGACTAGCTGCCAACATGTCTGCAGAGATGAACACAAACATGGAATGTGGGTGAGAGTTGCCACATCTTTCTGGCACCACCAGTATCTGCTGTATTGGTGCAATCTCCAGTCATGCAACATGCCTGGTTACTGTAAACCTGAGGGGGGATTTTGAATTCAATTATTCTTCCCTGCTGTTCACAGGATGGCCAGTAGGCTTTTATCCATGATGTAGCCTATCCCTTGTCTGAGACCGAGTGTCAGAGTTTTTTTTCCCTAGCCCATTTTGCAAGATATGCCACTGGTTGATGTGACTATATGAAGGCATGAGTACAGATGGCTTCCCATTCCCTTACCATTCAGAAGGGCTGTCCATCATTTTTCCATGGGAGTGGAGTGGAGCTGGAGGGGGCAGGCTGGTGACCACTGGGCAACACTTCCTATAGCTGATAGTATTGCTAAAAGAATTTTCAAGGGAGATGGTACACATATTTCAGATCAGTGAAAGGGAGACGGGACAGAGATGTTAGATGGAGGATGTTTTTTAGGAAGTATATTTTCTCTCTTTGCCAACTGAGCCAGGACAGGCAGATAACTCCTATTGTCAGGTGTAGGTTATTCCACAGAGGATGGTGCACTCAGAATTGTTAGTTCCATCCCAGATGGAGGGCCTTTATCACCCAGATGACGCAGGTCAATATGGCCAGGGAAGTTCTCCTGGTGATGAGTGATTTTGATAATAACAAGCAGGAGGGATGGTTGATATCTGTTACAGATAGTTCCAGGGGCACCCACAATGGTGCTGCAGATATTTCTGGGAGTGTGAGAACTGTACAGTCTGTTCTAAGGAGGAAAGTAGTATGATAATATTTAAGATTAGGAAGCCACCCTGATTGTCCTTGCCTCCATCACAAGGAAAAAATATAAAGGCTCAGAATGTTTTTTTTTTGCCATCCCAGAGGATTGACTGAAATGCAGAGTTCAGATCCATAAGGTATTGTTGTGAAATTAGTACTAGAAGGTTTTCCAGGAAGTCTAGGATTTTGTGGACTGTATTTAATGTGGGTGCCACTGAATCCAATATGCTGAGAACAAGTTAGATATGCAGGATGCTGAGAGGAGATATACCTGTGATTTCTCAGCATTCTACTTGCAGCTCAAAATAGTGAATAGTGATGGAGAAATTCATGGGCCAGAGGTGGGGTTATTTATGGCAACCACAGTGTCATTCCTATGCATCAGGTGATTATTAGTGATCCCATTAGCATCAAAACTGTCTATTGGTGGAGTGGCACAGATGGTGGCAACAAGAGTTTTAAGGCCAAATGAAATAGAAAGGGAGCTAAGGGGTAGCTTTGTTGGGTACTTCAAGATAGTGGAAAAGGAGAAGAGAGGTCACTGTTGGATTGGATTGAGGCTGTCAGGGAGGAATAGAGAAGTTGTGTCCAGTACATTGCATCCTGTGCAAAACCAAAGTGAGATAAGGTGGACCAGAGATACCCTTATTCCACACTACTGACTGCTTTCTCAGCATCTAGAGACAGGGTGACAGTTGGAGTAGAAGCTCTAAAGCACCAGTACAGATACAATAGGTGATCCATATGGACAGTGCCCAAATGCACAGGGATGAATCCCAGGTCATCTGGATGAATTAACTGCAGGATAATAGGACTGTGACATTTTGCAAGGATTTTAATCAATAATTTGGAACTGAGTCACTTCATCGAAGGAGGTTACCAATTCACAAAATTGTAAGAGCATGAATTGATGCCTAAATGAAATGTGTCAGTAAAATTATTATCACTGATTTTTAGAAGGAATCCCATGTACAGACAGATAACATAAGTTAAGAACTCTAAGGCAGCCTTTTGTGTTTTTCTGAGTGTCAGGCTCTCAGATGCAGAATTTTAATCTGGCAAATGTGTGATGTACAGTAGAAACAATAATGTGGTTTGCAGTTCTAAAGTTATTTAGTTTTAAAATTTGGGGATTTGAACATGCTCACAGAATATGAAAATCCCTAAGATAGTCATGAAAAAGGATTTAAATAACACTACATTTTAAAACTGAATGATGTTAGAATGGATTAATATGTTTTTCGCCAAACTAGTAAAGGAATGATCTTTGGACCAAGCCCTTTCTACCCTGAAAATTGCAGAAAAAAATTCCAAACCATCTAGCTGCAAGATAATGGCAAAAAACAGCAACAAAACACTGTTTATTGGGCATTTTTCATATCACAAAATACAAAAAAAACACAAGTGAGTGATGAGAAAGGATTTAAAAATCAACTTTGTGGGTCCTTTTTCAAACAGTTAACTACAAAATACACCTAACGGGGTCCCTTTGACCAACGTACATATTTTGGTCTTCATATACAATGCCATATTTGTATCTTTTCACATTTTGTTTTTTGAAAGAAAATGAAAAACATGATGGCAGCATACGAAAAAGGATTCTTTGTCTCTGAACAAAGGATCCCTCATGTGAAAACATGCCAAGCCCTTTCTACCTCAAAAATTTCAGACCAACATTCCACACAACTGCAATGCCATTCCATGCCAAAGGTGTGGAAACACATTTAGACCAGGATTTGAAAAAACAACAGCTGTGACATACATGAGGTGGGGTAATATGATGTCTATGTTGAAATTTTGTGTCAAAATATTTAACATTTAGAAAATTAATGGATGTGCATAGCAAAATTGCAAGGAACGGTCATAAGTTTGCCATGTTTACATATTTTAATACCAAATGTTCAACATAGCCTTGTTATGAGCCCACCTCATGAAAACTGGCAGGAAACATTTTCAAATTCCACCTAAAAGGTGAGTTCACCAAAAGACCACAAAATCACCTTTTCATAGGAGTTGCGTAATGACAGTCATATTGTTCATGAGGGGGGCTTCCCAATAGACCATGTTGAAAATTTGGGATCAAAATGTTAAAAAAATGGCTAAGTTATACATAAAAGTTGAAACCCTCATTGAGTATGTCTTGCTTTATGATGTTTTTTTTTTAATGTCGTATTGATCACATATTGCACTTTGGTTTAAAAATTGAATGTCACAGAAGGGGACAGTGTTCCCTGAAAAAAGCATCCTGATTAGTGAAACATTATGTGCCCCAATTTGTTTAAGCAACCAACTGTTCTGTCCTTGGCACATAAATAAAGGAGCAGCCAATATTATACATTGAGTTCTGAGTGCAATTCTAACATCCCTTTTCTCCAAACCTAATGCTCACCCCACTCCATGAGCAAACAGCATCATACATGGTCTCCTGTCTTCATGCAGGGCCACAGGCAGGATAGGGGGAGCATTAGTGTTGACAGCCCCCAAGGAAGACCCCATCACTGATTCACCTAGACTCCAGAGACCCAAAACTCTAATGTTTTTTTCCTTTTGCTGCTTGGAGGAAGGTGGGGGTGGGCATTAGTTTGAGAAACCCTAATGCCATATTTCTCTACTTTTTTGGTGTTAAGATACCCTAACTGGTGTATCAACACAGTTTTTGGCAAATTAGTTCCTTACTTTTTTAGATGCTATAATTAAATTTTCATTTGCCTGTGGAAGTGCAGGGCACTCTGGGCCCTGTGCTGCCATCCCTCCATAGATGCGTACATGAATGGAGCCATGGAGAGGGCTCTGCACTTGCATTTCAGCAAAAACAGCAGACAAATTGTCAGCATAACCCTGTTATTACTTCACCTCATTAACGCCATGCTGAGAATGTTAAAATCTTCACCAAAACATAATTCCATGTCACCACAACGTTATTTGGTCCCACAGGGCAAATACACATTTTGGCCAAGATTTGAAGATAACAGCTGTCATGTTCATTAGGTGATGCAAAACAAGAAAATGACTATGTTGAAAATATGGGGTCAAAATATTTAAAATTAACAAAGTTATGAGCAAGCATAGTAAAATTCCAATGCATTCACATAACTTTGCCATTTTTACAAAATTTGACCTCACATTTTCAACACAACCTTATTATCACCCCACCTCATGAACAATGTTGATAACATTTTTAAATCCCACACAAAAGGTGATTTTACCAAGTCACCTTGAAATTTACTTTTGGGATGGAATTTCAAAAATTCCACTGACATTGTTCATGAGGTGTGGTCTCCAAAAGGCCACACTGAAAAATTAGGGGTCAGAATATGCAAAAATGGCCAAGTTATTCACCAAAACTTAAAACCTCATAAAAATACATTGAACCACATTTATCTTAGTTTCTCACATTGCAGTCGGTGGTTCCAGCAGCAAAATATGTCTCCGATCACAGAGTGGATCTTGAACCTGGATACTGTTCAGATGCATGAGGGTGTTTGGGGGTGTTTAAGGAGGGTGTATGGGGTGCTGGGTGCTGAATGGGAGGTGAGGGTGGGGGTGAATCTGATTGGCGATGGACCATTTTCTTGTTTGCAGGTTTTGAAAAATAAAACATTGAGAGACCGGATTTCTTTATTGCAGATTTGGCCAGCAATGGGAGGTAGGGATGCCACTAGACACCAGGGAAACAGAACAAAAAGTTACAGGAAGCAATGGGATGGTGGGGGTGCCACTAGACAGCTAGGAATTCTGAGTAGTTATGGGGACATCATTGGAAGGTGGGGGGTGCCAGTAGACACCAGGGAAAGAGGATGAAACTACAGGGATGATGTCAGAGTGTGGCAGGTTCCACTACACAACAAGGAACCAGAACAAAAGCAATAGAGAGTGATTGAAGGGTGTGGGGTGGAGGTGAGTTTCCATTGTTAAACTAATTATGGTTTTCCAGTATGTGACACCAGGTACTGATCCAACAGGGTACATGGCTCTCTAGCCTTCCTCCCCGCTTCCCGATGCAGACATTTCTTATCCAACAGACATTCATTCATGTGGAATGAAACAAAATGTGAGAAACAAAAGAAAACATGTATGCTGAGGAAAAAATGCCCCATGAATTAGATGTATAAGCCATCTTTAATCAAATTGTTCCAGGTGTGCAACTACCTGCTTGCTCATTTTTCTGCCCCATGTTGGACCCCCTTAGTGAAGGCAAGAACCACACCAACCAAATCCTATGGGCACAAGATAATTTATATTATAAATTATCAAAACTGTCAGTCCCGACCCTTCCACCAGACTCAAACAATACATCATGGGAAATAAACAAAAATGTAGTTTTCTTTGTATTTACTATTACTCTACTACAAACACAGAGTGAACCAGAAATGTTAATAGAACAGGGTAATAAGCTCAGAGAATGGGTGTTTATCTGAATTTGAAAATATCTGAAACATTGCACTGGGAAGTGTTAGGATAAATAAATACACAGGTAAAAGAAAGAAACAGCAGAACAATCTGAGACATGGAGAATGATTATCTGTTACCACTGGATCTAATCAGTTGTTCAAGGAAACATCCCTGCAAACTGATTTACAACAGAAAAAAATAAATTTGCTGATATAAAATCTCTGCTCTCCTACCATCAGATGAAGAGGTCACTAATACTGGAGTGCTATTCGAGTATACAGAACTTGTTCAATAGTATCGAGTCTCTCACAAGCTTACAAATGCAAGGTCTTTCCTCCATTAACTTCACAGACTGTCACAGATTGAACTGACTCAGAAAAAAAACCCTGAATTGCCGCTTGCTCACCAACACATTTACAAAGACACAAATGTTGAATTTAAACAAAACAAGGCAACAGTAGACATATGGATTCTTACTGTATTTCACTTTCTCCCACTTTAGCTCTTGTGGAAAATATGAAGTTTTTGCATTCAATTAATAAACTGAAACAATGTGTGTAGGAGCTATCCTAAATGTTCTCAAAAGACTACGTTGTTACATATCCTGCCTAACATTCGCATATGACATTAATCAGTGAAAACACAAGTAAGCATTAAGCCACAATGAAGGTGGCATCTAATGCTGGATTGATGCATGGTTGGGAGGGTTGTGGCCCGAGGCCAGAGGCCGAGGGCGAACAACCGCCCAATCATGCATCAATCGCATTAGATGCCACCGACGGAGTGGCTTAATGCGCTTGTAACATGGGCTGCATGACGAGAGAGTTGCCAGGAGCCTGTTTTGTGTCAGTAGAACTAGATAAGATGGGGAGTCAGTGTGCTGAGCAAACTTTTACACTGCACTTACAAATCGTGTAACAAGATGGCATTATGATGCTGATGTGGTGAAAACAGTCTGTACCTCTAATGATTGCAACCAGTGTGCCTCACATGCTCATCCAGAAGCAGTCCCCATGTACGCGGCTATTTCTGGGTTACACCACCCGTCGGAGGTCTCCGGTGGATGCCTCCCTTGCCTCGGTGTGTGCGTAATGACAAATTAACATGCGGGCTTGGTCACTTCTCGTTGGCTCTCGCAGACTCCTCCGACCATACACCACTTGCCTGCATGCTGTCTCTGTATTGGGCTGTCTTATCAATCCCTCCTGTATGCGCCTGCTACTTCCCCCCCTTCCGTCTGCCTCTAGATCATCTCACTCTTCGTCTGCTATGCTTCCCTCTCTAACACTTGCTCCCCACCTGTGCCAGTGCTGCTAAGCTGGGAGTCTGGCTGCTGTCAGTACTACCTCGGCGGGCACGGTATATACCCTGGGATAATACCCACTCCGAATCGAGTCCCCTAATGCCGTTCCACCTAGGGCTGCTGCCGATTCCAGTGTGTGATTCATGCCATGTTACAATTCCTATTGTTCCTGTTTGCAAATGTTAATATTGCACGTTGCTTGTTCTATGAAACATTGCCAAATAAAGTTGCTCAAGTATTCTATGCAACATAATTTTTTGAATATTTCCCAAGTAACTATATTTCTCGCATAACTACATAAATCCTTTTTTTTAATTATGAGTGAAGTGAAATATGCTTATCCACTTTTTTATTGAACATTCTACTAATTTACATAACAGTTGCAGTGTGTGTGATAGACTGTCATATGACCATTTACAGGAAATGCATGTTGGAGAAAGTAGTAACAGACTTGTTGCTCTTTGATGCATTGGGAACCAATTATAAATTAATATAAAAGGGAGGAGGGGTGGATTGACTAAACAATTTAACTATCAGGATATTTACATGGGACTAGAGGAAAAAAGGAAGTCAGCAAACCATTTCCTCTGTTTTTTTCCTTGCTATATATTTGCAGCATGTTTCAAACTGAGTGTTTTGTTAATGGAGTTTTCTGAAACTTAAGGTAGTTGACATGGTATTTGAATGACTCTTATGTATTGCTTTGCTTTATTACAAAATGTACATTTGAGTGCATTGCACAAGTGTACAGCTAGCTAGGTGCTAGTGAGGGCCTGTCAATCAGGTAACCCCCTGCCAGCACACTATCATGGCACCATGAAGAGAGGATATGGCATTGGAAAAAAATATTTAAACTGAATTAAGTAATCAAAAGAACATGATATTGTCAGGTAGTACAGTGTTCTCTTTGTAACACAGCAAAGTGGACCCAAGTCTGTTAATTATGCAACCTTATTTGTACTATCCATACCGAATGGATAGTGCAGAAAAGTGCAGAACTTAGGTAAAAAAAAAAAAATTGTTCAAAGAAACCCAAGTATCTGTATACACAAACCAGGCATGCAACCAAATAAAAAAGTAATAGAACAGACCATTTTCTTTTTGACTCACCGTGACCTGTTTACTTCAAAACAGTACTGAATAAACACATCAGTGCTGTCCCCAACATTAAAATCAATTTATTTTTAGGCTAAAGTACTCTGCCAAGACATTCCAGCACACACAATACTGAATAAGTACTTAGTAGGAGTAATTGGAGTGGGTTTACATATAAAAATGTTGAGACTCAGTTTACACTTTTACACAGTGCCTCACTGATCCGACCTCCCACCCTGACCTGGCAATCAGCACCCACCACCTACACCCCCCCCACATTCCTCATCCACAAGCACCTATTATTACCAGAGTTTGAGATTTTTTGTTGACATAGACAGAAATTCCTCCTCAGTCTGTATCGATATAAAACCTAATTCCACCCATCCCTATCAATGTTTCTTATTGTGAAGTCACAACTGTCTGTGTCTCCCTACTGTATGGTATGGGACAGTGGTAGCACACTTTTCATGATCTCACTTGATTTTGGAATAACTTTCAGTGGGTACTGCTATTACATAGAAAATGGTCAAATCATACATGTAATTTGGGGAGGACAGTATGGTATCAAAATGACAAAGACCCCAACTTGCATACTCTTGGATGAAGAATGAAAATGTAGCCACTTTGGTTATGACACTGTCATGAAATACAAAACTATGCCTACAGAAGAAGTGAGAAAATGGATGTATTATGAACACTTCAAAATTCAGCTTTACAACAAGGGTGAGAGTTAAGACCGATGACCCAAACATACACCCCAATGCCGGTTAGGGGGGCAGGGTGGGAGATGCAGGGGGGGGTTTCAACCCTAACATCGAATTTCCTTGCTTTTGTCACTGTAGAACAACCCTAGCTGATGCAATAAACAGAGTTTTTTTGCCATGAATTTCTCTTCTTTTTGAAAATGAGGACTATAAATAGTGAATGGAATGTGGTCTTGGGAGTGTGGGGCCCGACATGATATTTTTTACATAGTAATGCTAACAGGAATGCAAATGCAAGTGCAAACGGTAATGCACATAGTGATGAAAATGTAAATGATAACGCAAATGGTAAGAGAAACGCAAGCGCAAAGTGACGGCAAAGCGAACAGTAACGCAAATGGAGATGGAAATGCAAGTGAGTATGGAAATGCAACTGGTAAAATTCATGGTCACAGTACCACAATTGGAAATGCAAATGGTTATAGCAACAGCAACAATAATGCTTAAGGAAACAGAAATGCGAATGCAAATGCAAGCGCATATGGAAACGCAAACTGTAACGCACAAAGTCATGGTTCCACAATTGGAAATGCAAATGGTAATGGTAACAGCAACATTAACACCAAAGGAAGCAGAAATGGAAATGCAAAGGCATACACATACAGAAACACAAACTGTAACACGCACAGTCATGGTACCGCAATTGGAAATGCAAATGGTTACAGTAACAGCAACAATAACGCTTAAGGAAACAGAAACTGAAATGCAAATGCAAGCGCATATAGAAACGCAAACAGTAACACTCACAGTTACGGTTCCGCAATTGGAAACACAAATGGTAACGGTAACAGTAACAATAACGCCAAAGGAAACAGAAACGGAAAGGCAAACACAGGCATGTATGGAAACACAAACTGTTACGCCCACAGACATGGTAACACAAATGGAAATGCAAATCATAATGCTAAAAGCAACATAACACCAAAGGAAACAGAAACACAAATGCAGGCGCATACGGAAACACAAACCATAATGCACTTGAGCGTGGTAATGCAATTGGAAATGCAAATGGTAATGGTAACAGCAACAATAACGCCAAAGGAAACAGAAACAGAAATGCAAACGCAAGTGCAAATGAAAATGCAAAGGGTAACGCACACATTGCGGCATACACGGGAATGCTAATGCAAATGGGTACAGAAATGCAAGTGGAAATGCTAAGTGTAACAGTAACGGAAGCACACACCCTGGTTTTCTCCAACAGCTGCATAGAGAAACACAGTGAGTACAAAGACTGTATGCATAATAATGGGCCCTGGACCAGTAAATGAGCACTTGGAATACTAAATTGCTTATATCTAAGGAACCGTATGACAGAGTAAAAAATTTAAATTTCATATTATTTATGACTTTCCTGGCTAGTATTGTTTCCGAGATACAGGCACTGAAAAGCACAACAGATACTGCAGTGTTAGTCTATGGGAAAAAGCAGCAACTTTGGAACACCATCATTGTCCAACCGTGCAATATCTTGTCACCAAACCACAGAAGGGCACATCTGTGGGATGCTGGCTTTTTTCCCTCCAAATTTCAGCCCAAAAGAGCAAACCAGTGTTTTACATTAAGGTGGCAAAGAATTCCTGTTATTTCCCCCATGGTGTAGAACAGTAGTGTCACAAATCACAACAGTTTCACAAAAAAAATCATGAATGTGTAGCAGGTGTGACACTACTTTGCGACACTACTTTTCCCAAAAATTTCAAAAACATATTTCTGGGGTTTTTAACCCCAAAATAAAGAAATAAAGACATGCCTAGGATCCTCAGGGCTCAACTAGGTAAACACAAAATTGTGTCCCTAGAGGGTCCCAATTTTAAATGCCAAGCATTTCTGTGATCAGTAACTGAAAAAAAAAAATGGCTGACTCACAACACTACAGGGGTCATTTGTGATACTAAAAACTGCATTTGTGACAATGTCGAACTTTTTATTACTGTAACTTTTCCCACTGACTATAATGGAAAACTTGTTTTTTGAATGACTTTTGAACTGTTTAATATTTTTTCACAAAATCTTCAAGAGGCACATCGGGAACCCCTGCTGCATGTTCCCTGAAGTTTTCAGACCAGTCATGCAAACCGTGCGACCTGTAGGCACCAGCAAAGAATGTGTAAAAAAGCATAAATTTGCTACAGATTGTTGCTTAATAACTCTGCAACTGTACATCTGACCAGTATGACACTTGGCAGTTACCAAGATGTATGCTACTGCTCCATGTCTGCCAGATTTTAGACAAATCTGTCATATGGTGGCAAAGTTATTAAGGTGCAATCTTTCACCATTTAACCTTAAATGGGGTACTCAACCCTAACTATGGTGGCACGGTAATGTATGTGTGTGTGTGTGTGTATATATATATATATATATCTTAGAGGCAAAAACCTCCATTTAATGCATATTTGGGGTTGTTCACAGCAATAGCGAGGGCCTGGTAGCAGGTTGAAGTCTTCAGCTCACCCTCCAACTGGCATCAGGACGCGCATTAATGGCTGGCCCAACTCTCACCCCATCACATGTGTAAAGAAGCAGAGGTATAGGAGAATGGGTGAGAGTTAGACTGATGACCCTAACGTGCACCCCATTGCCGGGTTGGGGTGGGCTGGGGGGGTCCAAGGGGGCTTTCAACCCTAACACTGAATTTCCTCGCTTTGTTGATGTGGAACAACCCTAACTGATACATTAAACTGATTTTTTTGCCCAATTTCCTCGAGGAAGTATAGAGCAGAGGTTTAGGACTCTGAGCTGCAAACCTGGAGACTTAGGTTTGAATCCCACAGCCCCCATTTGCATACTGTGTGACCCTGAGCAAGTCACTTAACTTCCTTGTGCTCCCAGGTCGCACCTGGAAACAAGCTTCAGCTTAGTGTGCCTTTCCTGGTTAAACAATCCCCCCCCTTCTTTTTGAGCATGAGGACGATAAGGGCCCCACGCTCCCACCACATGTCTTGTTACATAGTAACAGGAACTGCAAAGCAAATGCAAGTGGCAATGGTTACGCACATGGTAAAGCAAACATAAATGGTAAAGCAAATGTTAATAGAAATGTAAGCGTTAAGTGAAGTCCAAGTGAACAGTGATGCAAACGGACACACAAGCACGTACAAAAACACAACTGGTAACACGCACAGTGATGGCATCGGTATTGTAAACACAAATGTTAAGTGTTACAGCAACAAGAATGCCAAAGGTAACAGAAACGAAAACGTGAATGGAAGCGCGCATGTAAACGTGAACCGTAACGCGAATGGTCACGTTACCGCAATTGTAAACACAAATGGTAATGGTAACAGCAACAACAACACCAAAGGAAACAGAAACACAAAAGGAAATGCAAGCACATATGGAAACGCAAATCGTAATGCGCACGGGCACAGTAATGGAATAGGAAACGCAAATGGTAACAGTAACAGCAATGAAGAAGCAAAATGAAAGACAAATGCAAACACAAACAAAAAGGCTGCCATAAATGCTAATGGCAATGCACACAGTGAGGTAAACCAAAATGCAAACACAAACAGTAGTGGAAATGCAAATGGTAACAGTAATGCAAATGCAAGCGCAAACGAGAATGCAAAGGGTAATGCACACAGTGACATACACGGGAACGATAATGCAAGTGAAAACAGTAACTGTAACATTAACAGAAGCACATACCCTGTTTTTCCCCAACAGCTGCATAGAGAAACATAGTGTGTACAAAGAATGTATGCAAAATAATGGGCCTCGGAGCCAGAAAGGAGGTGTTTGAATACTAAATTGCTTATATCTCAGTAACACTATGACGTAGAAAAGAAATTACAAAATCATATGATTCATGATTTTCCTGGCTATATTTTCACTAAATGCTATGCATTTTCATGGCGAACATTCTGAATCTTGCACCGTTTTTGAGATACAAACCCCAAAAGGCACGGCGAACGCCACCATGTTAGTCTATGGGGAAAAAACTTCAACTTTGGAGTACCGTAACTTGGCATCCATGCAATATTTTTTCACCAAACCATGAAAAGGCACATCTGTGAGATGTTGGCTGCTCTCTGTCCAAATTTCAGCCCAAAAGACCAAACCGTTGTATTGCAGCAGGGTGGCAAAGAATTCCTGTCATGTTTTCCATAGTCTGGAAAAGTAGTGTCGTGATTTGAAAAAGCTTTCACAAAAATTTGCAAAAGTGTCGCAGTTTCGACACTACTTTGTGATACTACTTTTTCCAGAAATTTCAAAAACATATTTCTGGGAATTTGTGACACTACTAGGGCCATTTGCAACACTAAAAAGTGTATTTGCGACACTTTCAAACTTTTTGTTAACTTTTCCCATTGACTTATAATGGGAACTTGTTTTTTGAATAACTTTTGAACTGTTTAATATTTTTTCACAAAATCTTCAAAAGGCACATCGGGGACCCTGGTTGCACGTTCCCTGAAGTTTTCGGATCAGTCGTGCAAACCGTGCGACCTGTAGGTGTGAGCAAAGAATTTTCAAAAAAGCGTAAATATGCACATGGATGTTGCTTATTAACTCTTCAGCAATTTATCCAAGCAGTACAAAAGTTGGCAGATCCCAAGATCTATGTTTATGCCCTGGGTCTGCCAATTTTCAGGCAAGTCCATTGAATGGGGGAAAAGTTATTAAGGTGCAAAGTTTGACCCTTTAACCTTAAAAGGGCTACTCAACTCTAACTATGGTAGCACTACTGTGCTACCATAATATATATATAATAGTGGAGCAGCTGCACCAGTGCAGTTAGGGTTGAGTAAGTAGTTTAATGTTATATCCCAAATTCTGAACCTTAATAACTTTGCAACCGTTCAACGAATTTGCACAAAATTTGGAATGCACTGTCTCATATGTTAGATCTCTTGCTTTGCCAACTTGTGTGTTGGTCGGACATGTGGTTTACATGCAGCAAAGTGTTGAAAAATGCATTTTTTACTTTCACCTTTTGCTGATTTTTGCCCATTGCACTGTGGCCACACCTTCTGGTATTTTGCTCTGAAATTTTTAGGGTTCAAAGCAGTTTGGTCAAAGAACATTCCAGCATTGGTTTGTTGAAAAAATATTAATCCAGTCCAAAATTATTTAATTTTGAATTGTTGGGTTCTGAGCATGCTCATTTCACTCCAAGATTTATATGTATGTATTGTGAAAGGGGATTGGGCTTACGATCACGGATTTTGTCACCTCGTGAAAGGGGATTTATAAAATCCCCATTCATGAGAAAAAACTCCTCATTCGTGAGCAACCATCTTGTTTTCATTTTTTCCCAAAACAAAATGTAGCTTGCCCCACGGCTGCCTTGTTTTATAAATGAGTCATGGTTTTTGTTCAGGGTGATGCTCTCTACAAATGCATGCCTTTGGTTTCCTTCATTTTCACCAAAAACAGCTGTTTTAGATTTTAAAATTCTTCACTCGTGGCTAATTTCTGATCCTCGTTCATGAGTTATCAAAATCCCCATTCAGAAGACAATCCCCTTTCACAAGTAAGCAAAATCCTTGATCGTGACTTAGGGACCAGCTGGCCCTATCTCATGAACTAGGATCGACTCGCAAATGGGGATTTTGTCAGTTCATGAAAGGGGATCAGCTTGTGAAAGGGGATTTTTTCAGCACGTGAAAGGGGATTGGGTTATTGAATCCTCTTTCGCAAGCTGACAAAATCCCCTTTCATGAGGTGTCAATTCCCCTTTCGAGAACCAATCCCCTTTTGAGAGCAGAGAAAATCCTTGATCGTCATTTCATGACCAGATGGCTCTTCTCGTGAATGAGCATTGGCTCACGAATGGGGATTCTGACATCACACAAAAGGGGATCGACTCGCAAAAGGGGATTTTGTCAGCTCGTGAAAGGGGATTGTATTTTTAATTATTCGTTCACAAGCTGACACAGTCCCTGTTCTCAAGCTGTCAAAATCCCCTTTTGAGAGCTAATCCCCTTTTGCAAGCTGACAAAATCCTTGATCGCGACTTCCAGACTAGATGGCCAAAATGTGACAATCAAGGATTCCTCATGAACTGGGATTTTTACAGCTCACGAATGGGGATTTTGCCACCTCACAAACTACGAATTTAAAAACTTTGCCAGTGTACTGTAAATAAACAGTTTGGACTTTTGTCTTGAAATTTGCAGGGTATAAAGAGGGTGTCATACAGATGTGAATTATGCTGTTTAGGTATAAAAAAGGTATATGATTCAATAGATATACCAACATGAATTTGAGATTTTTCTCATAGGATAACATTGTGGTGCCTCCAGTGACTTTCAATCCAAGATACAGATTTTCCACTACCTGCAGCTTAGCAAGGAGGTTTCAAAATCATGATTACAACTGCAGTGGAATTTTTTTCATAACTTGTATGGTTACTGAGATATTGGCAAATTGGTGTTAGAAGGGTTCCTTTTCAGCCATATGTGGTTACTGTATGGCTTTGTTGTTATGTGTAAGTGGGCCTGCGCTCCCACACATGCATATTGTTATGCACAAATGGGCAGCATGGTGTGAGCATGGGGCCCAGAGAGTCTGAGCTCCCACCAACACATACCAGTTACCAGGTACATTACACTTTCCAAAAAATTTTAAAAAAATTCGCCAGTGCACTATAGATAAACGGTTTGATCTTTTGGCTTTAAAATTGCATGGTATAAAGGGAGTGTCCCAGAGATGTTTAGGTGTAAAACATTTTATTGGTTCCATAGATATGCCACTATGAAGCTGAGATTTTTCCCATAGGATAACATTGCGGCACCCACAGTGCTTTTCGGTGCCTGTATCTCAGAAACAATATGAGATACAGACTTAGTTATCTCACATGGAGGTTTAGCTGTCGTGATTACAACGGCAGCTGATTTTTTTCCATAGCTGCTATGGTTGCTGAGATATTACCAAATTATTGTTACAAATGTTCCTTGCCCTATAGGGCTGCTGTATGGCTCCATAGTTATGTGTAAGTGGCAGTGAAGGACTCGGAGGGCCCGCACTCCCACAGATGCATATCATTATGCACAAATGGGCAACTTACCCTGTGCTCCACCAACACATACTATTTATTAGTTATATTATACTTTCTCAAAAAGTAAGGAAGTTCATTGCAAAAAACTTTGTTAATGCATCAGTTAGGGTTATAGTGACAAAAGTGGGGAAATGAGATATTAAGGTTGAGCCATAACCCCCAACCACCCCACCCCTCATCCTTCACAAACTGACAGATGCCGGAGTGTGCCATGGGGTCGTGAGGCCTATCCTTCACCCCATTTCATAAAAAAATAACCTAAGTTGGGTGCAGTATAGGAGAATGGGGTGAGCATTAGGTCTGATGACCTCAAGGCCCACACTCCTCACCAGTTGGTGTGTGCAGCATGGGTGTGCGGTGTTAGCTTTGAAAACACGAATGCCATATTTCTGTACTTTTGTGGCTTTACCCCTAACTAGAGCATTAATGCAGTTTTTTGCAATTTATTTTCTTACTTTTTGAGATAGTATAGTCATATCCTTATTTGCCTGTGGGAACACACGGCACTCTGGGCCCTGCTCTCCCATCCCTCCATAGATGCATAAAAGTATGTAGCTGTAGAAGCACAGGGCTATTCAGGTCCTGAGCTTCCATTTATAAGACAACAATGATCAAATTGTCAGCATAGCCATTTTATTAGTTCACCTTATGTACCCAGTACAGAGAATTTCAAATCTATGCCAAAATGCAATTTTGCACAACTGCAATGCTATTCCATGTCACAGGTGTGAAAACACATTTTGGGTAGGATTTGAAAAATGGCGGCTGTGACACACATGAGGTGGGGTAATAAGAAGACTATGATGAAAATCTGGGATTAAAATATTTAAAATTTCCAAAGTTACGAGCAGGCATAGCAAAATTACAACGAATGGTCATAACTTTTGCATTGTTTTCATATTTTGACCCCAAATTTTCAACATAGTCTTCTTATGACATCACCTCATAAACCCCATAGCTGAAATTTTTCAAATCCATGCCAAAATTCTGTTCTGCGCCACAGGTGTGAAAACAAGTTTTGGACAGGATGTGAAAAGTGACAGCTGTACTGCTCATGAGGTGATGTGAAAAATTTACTATAGTATGTCAAAATCTGGAGTCAAAATACTGAAAATTGCCAAAGTTATGTGCGTGCATAGAAAAATTTCAATGAGCATGCATAACTCGTTCACTTTTAGGAATTTTGTCACCAAATTTTCAATATGGCCTTTTTTGGGACCTCACCTCATTAACACTGGCATTGTCATTTCATTAATCAGACCCAAAAGTGATTTTGCATGGGGACCCCAAAATCACCTTCCAAGGCAGTTGCAGTGTTCATGAGGTGGGGTCCAAAAAAGGCTACTGTATGTAGAAAATTTAGTGTAAAAATTCCAAATAAAATGGCAAAGTTATGAACATAAGTTCAAAACCCAACTGAAACACATTATAAGACACTTACCGTTATTCCTCAGTTCACGGTTTGGCTTTGAAGAGTGCAGATGTGTCCCAGTCTACAGAAGATGACAGCCTATGACCTCCAGTGGTACATATGGGGTAAGGGGGGATGTGGGGTGGTGGGTACTTAGTGGGAAGGTAGGGATGGGGGAGATGATGAGGGACCATTTCTTCTTTTCAGGTGTAAAAAAAGATGTTTGGGGACTGTTTTTCTTTTTATGGGTATCACAAAGAACAGCAGGAGTTCTTGACTTTTGGGATACTGGGAGTGGGTTCCTCAGTGTCCCACACTGCTGGGGGGGATCTTGTACATGCCAACACAGGGATTGGGTCCCCTGATGTCAGCCACCAGTAATAACGCAATGGGCTGGAGGTGGAGAGACTAAAATAAAAATTGTGGGATGGCAATTGGTGGGTGGGGGATGCCAGTAGACACCAGGGAAAATAATCTGCTGGTGGGGGGGTGCCACTAGACACCAAGGACAATGATCGGTTGGTGGAGGTTGCCACTAGAGACCAGGGACAGTGGTCGGAGGCAGGGGGTGCCACTAGACACTAGGGACAGTGATCAGCTGGTAGGGGGCCACTAAACCTCAGAGACAGTGATCAGTGGGTGTGACTGGCATAGACAGCATACCTGCCAAAATATATCACCATAACCCTGTATTTTGGGTTAGTATGCTTTCACCTACAGTATATTCTCTTTCATAAGTACATGTCTAACACTACCATCACAATGGAATAAGAGTGTAACAGTGCCATTATTTAAAAATTGGAATCAACAAGACCTGACATGTTATAAACTAATTTTCCTTCTATTTTTTGCAAATAACTGCACTTTATTACACCAAAAACATTAACGGTAACAAACTTGTACATGATCCACAAACACGTGGTACCTTTACAATAGTATATAAAGTTGGATACAGTACAATAACAAAATTGAAAAAGAAAACAGAATAAGTAAGCTAAAAATGACCCTTATCGATCCCCCAAACCCCCCACCCCTAGGTCTGACAGCCCAACAATAGAAAAGGAATATTAAATTTACCTCAAAATTCCAGAGGATCACTACATGTAGAATCGGAGAAAGGAAGGGTAATCCAAAAAACCAAAAAGGAGGTGATCCCTTTTTGGATCCACCCCAAGTGAAAAAAAAACAGAGATAAAGTGAGAATTGAGGTAGGAATCTACTGGGGTGGATTAAAATATATAATACCGAGAAAAAAAAAGGAAACAAGTAAGAGGAAAAGGACGGCCTCAACTATGCGGGAGGGGGAGATAGCAGAGCCTCAGACAACTTCATACCTAAGTGCCTTAGACCACATTATATAATACGGGGTTAGGATACTTTTCCCCTTTTAAGAGCTCAATGCGGAACTATGCAGCTATTGTGCTACCCACCCTATTGGCCTTAAATAGTCGAATTGTACTGCCCCAACATTTTTCAAATTTTTCACCAGAATTGAACATCGAGGCCACCATTCTTTCTGCATTTAGGGCTTCCAGAAAAGCATCCCGCCATTCCTTGCATGAGGGAGTACCCTCTCTGCACCAGTAACGGAGAAGTAACAGTTTGGCCACTAAGGATATTAATGCTAACTGACATTTGTGAGTTATGTACGAAATATCAGCCAAGTTGCCCAGAACACAGGTCTCTAGACTAAAGAACACCACTACATCACTGAACAGGGTCATCCAAGAACGGATAGAGTCCCAGAACTTAGTTACCTTAGGGCACTCCCAGAGTTTATGTAGCCTGGTAGCCCATGGATAACCACAGTCCTGACATACAGGGGATCTATTTTTATATATGCGTGAAAGCTTGGCTGGAGAAAGGTACAAGTCATGTAGAATATTAAATTGTAGACCTCTTAGCCTATCTTGTTTGACATAACTATATAGATCCCGCCAAACTCCCGACCAGGTCTCATCTGGCCAATCTGGAAATAAGTTCGCTTTCCAATAATGAGGAGCAGGGGAGGCCTTGGCCTCTCTAAGGGAGAGAATGAGCTTGTAAATTTTGGAGACCGCTTTGCTGGACATGGCAATAACTTTTATCTTCGCTACCAGATTCCCCGCCTGATCCTGTCCCTGACCATCTTTCAGGAATGAATGAATACAGTTTCTGATTTGATATAGCCGGTAACTATCCTTGGGGTTAACTGTGAACTTCTCCATCAATTCTGGAAGAGAAACTGGGTAACCGCCCGACAAAAAGTCAGCCATCCTGAGTTTGTTGGAGGAGGTACCCACCTTCCTTTTTATCAGCCGATTGCCAATTAACAAGTTCAGATTATTAAGCAGAGGTTGCGATAGGTCCTTTTTAAAGGGGATATTTAACAACGCATAGAATTGGAGAAGAGCTCTAATGTCCCATCCAAGTGTGGTATCTTTAATTTTTAATGGAATTCTGCACCAGGGAGTGAAGAGGAGGGCTTCCAGATCCAGCTTGGCAGTTTTGGCTATCAACTCATCTATGGCGCCGCTAGCCGAGGATGCTGGATTGTCAGACGCCCACTGGGCCGACCTTGCCATATGGCTTGCTAAGTAATAAATATAAAATCAGGCACCTGCAAGCCCCTTCTTCCTCAAGATGGGTGAGCTTACGGTAGGTCTGGACGAGGGGGTTTACCATTCCAAATAAAATTGGTGCAGTATTTACGGCAAAGGTTGAAAAAGGACTTGGGCAAATATATGTTAAGATTGAAGAGATAATAGAAGACTTTCGGCAGAACCATCATTTTAATTGTGTTCACCCTCCCCCAAAAGGAGAGAGGCAGTTGGGACCACCTGTTAAGATCATCTCTGATCTGTTTAAGAAGGGGTTTAAAATTTAACTCATATAGTTGTGAAGAGTCTTTAGAAACTTTAATACCTAAATATAGAAAAAAAACTGGTCTGCCAGGATAGGCCCAAAGAGGCACACCAGGCGCGATGTAAGTGAGGGGATAATGAATAAACTGATGTTTTGCTCTTGTTAAGCTTGTAGCCAGAAAACTCTGAAAAACGTGAAATAATGGAAAACAGCTGCGGGAGAGAGGATCGACTGTGCCAAATGTGGATTAATAGGTCGTCTGCAAAGGCCGACACCTTAAAATCAACATTTTGGATACTTACGCCTTGGATATCTTTGTCCAATTTAATTGCTCTAATTAGGGGTTCCAAATATAAATTAAATAAATATGGTGAAAGGGGACATCCTTGTCGGGTACCTCGCATTAACTTAAAGGGAGATGATATCAGGTTGTTGCAAGAAATTCTTGCAGAAGGACAAGTATACAGAACCTTAATATAGCCCAAAAAATTATCGGGAATGCCGAATTTGGAGAGCACTTTGAACATAAATTCCCATTCCACCCTATCGAATGCCTTCTCCGCGTCTAACGCGACCAGAGAGGCTTCTTTATCTGGGCTCAAAGATTCACGTATCAAATAAAACAATTTCCTAAAGTGGTCTGCCGAGGAACCGCCGGCCACAAACCCAACTTGTTCGGGGCTTAATAGCCCCATCCATACTGATTTTAGTCTATTGGCCAAAATCTTCGCAAATATTTTTACGTCAACGTTTAATAAGGATATTGGCCTGTAGTTCGTCACAAGGTCTGGCGGTTTATCTGGCTTTGGTAAAAGAATAATTCTTGCCTCAAAAAGAGAAGGGTCGTAGATTCCTTCCTTGAGCCAAAAGGTGAACAGTTGCCATAATAACGGAACAAGGGTGTCTTTAAAGGTCTTATAAAACAAAACTGAAAAGCCATCCGGGCCTGGCGCCTTGTCAAGTTTTAATGCATCGATAGCTTGCAAAATTTCCTTAGTCTCCACGGGGGCCTCTAGCTTACAACTGAGGTCCGGAGGGAGTTGGGGCAAGGAAAAATCCGCAAGAAACTCTTTCATTTTAAGAGACGCCTCTGGGGAAAGGAGCTCACTCATATATAAATTCTTATAGAAGTCAATAAAAGCGCTCATAATATCCTCGGGGCCGGAAATTATATCACCTGTCACAGGATGTTTTACAGAGGCAACCCACCTTTCCGCTGACCTTCTTTTCAACTGCCAAGCCAGTATCTTCCCTGCTTTACTACCTTGTCCTATGTAAGAAGCCCTCAAATTGGAAGCAGATCTTTCTACCTTATCTTTCATGTATGTCTCATACCAGACTCTTAGCGATGCAAGCTCTTGCTCTTGGGAGGGAGATCTAAGATCTCCGTTTATGGCATCTAGAACCCTTATTCTATCTAGGCAGTCCACCGCTTTACATGTAATTTTCTTTTTACGGATTGTCGCCAATCTGATAAATTCACCTCTCCATGTGGCCTTCAGTGCCGCCCACACTCGATCAATTGTCTGGAGGGATCCCCAGTTCACTTCAATAGTATGAAACATAAAATTTCGGAATATCTCGTATGAGATGGGGTCTTTAAGCAGGTGATTATTCAGAGCCCATGAGTATGATCTGGGAGGCAGAGAAAGTGGGTGGCACCGAAGGCCAATAGGAAAGTGATCAGAGATTACCCGGCCAAAGATAGAGGCCTCTTGAATCAGGGGAAGTAATTGATGGCTTACTAAAAAAAAGTCTATTCGAGAATAGCTTTTGTGAACTGGTGAGAAAAAGGTGTACTCCTTAGTCTTAAGGTTAATTAAACACCACGGGTCCGACAAACCCAGTGAGGACTTAAGCTCAGATATTGCTAATTGTGCGGGAGACGGGCAAATGTTTTTAGACCACAAACGATCCAGGCAGCTGGACTGGGCTAAGTTCCAGTCCCCACCTAAAATTAAGGGTTTATCAGCTATAGGTGCAAGGAGAACTGCTAACTGGGTAAAAAAGGTGGGGGATTCCTGATTGGGACCATAAATAGACCCTAGCACTACATCTGTACCTGCTAGTTTACCCAAAACAAGGATATATCTCCCCTCAGGATCTGAGATTACTTCTGTTGACAGAAAAGGAACACTCTTAGCCACAAGAACTACCACTCCCCTTTTGCAAGTGGAGAAACCCACTCCAAAAACTTGGCCCACCCATCTCTTTTTAAAAAAGGAAAATTGTTCAGGTAGCATGTGTGTTTCCTGCAAAAAGGCAATTGATGGATTAAAACGTGCCAAATGATTAAGGACAATGTGCCTCTTTTTATCTCTCCTCCCTTTAATGTTCCAAGAAATGATACTCAACTCAGAAGCCATATAACAACGGCGAAAAGGATACATCCACTGTTGGGCTGTCAGACCCCCCCCCCCAATATCCCCAGCAAGTATAAAACATAAAAGAAGGGAAACCCTACTCACCAAGCAACCCAAACCAATCCCCCCAACATTAAAAAACAACCTAACCCCGGCCCTGAGCCGCCTCCAACCTTCTGGACCATGGCACGCTCTAGCGGTGGGGCCTCTCGCTACCTTAGAAGGTTGATTAGTTACCTCTCTCCAGGAAATCTGGAGATAATGTAACAGCCATAAGTAACCTCCTAGAATACTACACTGATGTGATTAACTTACAGCAAGCTCGTAATTAACTAGAGAAGATTAAACTAACAAACCTAAATACTGGATTCTCTCCATAGCTCCCTGACAATGGATTAAATAGCTGTTGAGAATAGTAGCTATATAACATCAGAACATTGCTGCTAGGCTAAGCTCTGTCATCAGCTCTTGGGTACAAGCCTAAGCAAATTGTTAAAAGGACCAGAATAAAAGGGAAAACTAACCTATTGGCTGCTAAATCTTGACAGAGCAAACAGTTACCAGGCAAGTACAGTATTCATATAGCACCCCAAAAGAAAAGAAGGGAGGAGGGGAAGAACGAGTAGGCCTAGCTAGAGGGTAAGCTCGAATATCCTATACTGCAGCGCCTTAAAATATTGCAGATTGGCTGAGGAGGTCAACCTGCATAGAGGTGCAAATTGTCCACCACAGCTTGGCCTTCTTCCACTAAAGCACTGCTTGGGATACAACCCCGTAGCAACCAACAGTGAGCAGGATCGGTGGCGTTACCCCTAGGCCTGATGAATAAAATCATAAACCATACACGTTGGACATATTGAAACCATTATTGTCGCCCAGCAAAATGACACTTAGCGAATATAGGGAAGTACCAAAATCTAAAAATATAAAATATAGAAATATAAAAATATGGAAGGGGTTAGGAAGGAAGGGGGGAGAAAAGGGGGGGGAAGGGATATAAGGGAAGGGGAGCCAAGGAAATAGAAAAAAGGATAAGGGTGGCAACTTGTGATTCTCAAAAGTCCAGCATCTAAGTGCCCAACAGAAGAAAAAAGTCCTTGCTGAACCGCAGTGTACTCAGTCCACCTTTCGACTGGAAGCTAGCCAGAGGTCGTGCTTTCAGGTTTTGCAGAAGAGGTCCGGGAACCAGTCCTTTAGCACCTTCAGGGCTTCATCAGGTGTCTCGAACAGCTTTTTCCCTTCCTTGTGGGTGACTTCTAGTTTGGCAGGGTATAACATGCGGTGCTTAACTCCAGCAGCCCAAAGCTTAGATGTAATGGGACGAAAGCTGGCCCTCGCCATCCTGTTTTTGACTGTAAAGTCTGGGACTAAACGAAGTCTCTTGCCCTCCCAGAGGATTGCTGAGAGCTTCCTTGCTTCTCTCAGGATCTGCTCTCGGTCAAGATAATTCAAAAGCTTGAAGATTATGGGCCTCGGGGGATCAGCTGATGGGGGTTTTGCTCTCAGGGCCCTATGCCCCCTTTCGATGATATACTCTGGCCCATTGGCTGAAGGGCCTACTGTTTTCTCAACATTTTTGCAAGAAGGCAATCATGTTTGGGCCTTCCTCCCCCTCTGGTAAACCTAGTAGGACCAAATTATTCCTGCGATTTTTGCCTTTGAGGTCTTCAAGGCGGTCCTCTAGTTTAGAAACAGCTCTCCTCAATTCGATCACTACAGGCCCCTGCTTATCAGCATTGCACTCTAGAGAGGAAACCCTTGCTTCCACATCAGTGATTCGTCGGGCTAATTGGGTTAGTGCAGGCTTAAAATCTGCCACATCGTCAATAAGTTTGAAAAGGGCATCTTTGATGGTGGACAACTCCCCATAAACACGAGCTGGCATTAGGTTGTCTGCTGGGTCTGTTGGGGAAGTGCTGCGTCGGAGCCATTTTGCCTCGAGCTCCAGTTTCGCTTCCGTTTTGTCCATGCTCAGCAAAATTATAAATTCCACTCCAAGTCACTTCTCCTACCTCTCCCAAGGCTGTTACTGCTGGCTAAAGGTTGCAGAGAGGTATAAATTTAATTAAATAATCACGATTAGCGAGCACAAGCCCCGCGAATGTCCGCTACTCTTCCCAGCGCATCACGTGACCCCAACTAATTTCCCTTCTTCCAATAGTACAAAAACTATATGCAAGGATAATTATCAATAAAGTTCAGATATGGGCAAGTGAAAATAATATAATATCTAAATTCCAATCTGGTTTTGGAAAATATAATAGCACCCTAGATTTGATGTTTACATTGCAGCACATTTTGGACATTTATGTGGCTGGGAAAAAACAGAAGATTTATGTTTGCTACATTGATGTAAAATCTGCTTTTGATTCAGTAAACAGAAGTCTTTTATGGGAATTTCTCAGAAATTTAGGGATAGAAAATGATTTATTGTCAATATAGCAACTAATCCATTCTGATACTTTAGAGCAAGTTAGAATCAGCACAGATGGTGCATTAACATAGGAAATACCCATTCTTACAGGTGTCAAACAAGGGTGTTTATTGTCTCCCATTATTTTTAATATTTTAGTGGAAGAATTGATATATAGTCTAAATGATGTTGAAACATTTCCACCACATATTAATAAAGAAAAAACAAGACTAATGTTATATGCAGATGATGCAATACCACTGTCACAGACTCCTTTAGTGCTCAAAAGAGGACTTAATAAGGTTATGGATAAACTAAAGGATCTGGACATAGAGATAACCACTGATAAAACAAAAATAATGGTGTCTGGAAGTAAAACTAGAAACCCTAATGCTTGGTCCATTAACGGAAGAGTTTGAGAAGGTAAAAGAGTATAAATACCTTGGGGTTACCTTTGAAAGGAACAATACCTGGAAGATCCATTTAAATGAGATAAAGGACAAGGTACACAAAATCACAAAGGCAATAAGAGCATTTGCCTATACATTTTCCAGTAACTCATTTACAGCACTGAAATCTGCTTTTGAAACAAAAACAGTAAGCCAAACCCTGTATGGGTGTGATATATGGGGACAGAGTTTAAACTTAAAAAATAATAATATAGAATCCATACAGAACTTCTTTATTAGAAGGTCACTGAATTTACCTAGAGACTGTCCAACTTCATTCTTTAGATTAGAAATACGTATGCTTTCCCTTGAAACAAGGGTTTTAGTAAGATTGATTGATTATTGGAATTGTATACTGAAAATGGAAAATACCAAACTCCCAAAAACGTGCAGGAATGATTTTCTAAAGAACAAGCAAACAAAATTATATGAAAAATGTTGGTTTAATACTCTAAATTCAAAACTGAGAAAGATGGGCTAAGAAGCAGTATGGTCTAGAAGAGCCAGTATTGACCCGGAATTATACATAAGTGAAGCCACTCAAAGAATATATGATATTGCACAACAGAAAGCTAATGAAAAATGACATACTACAGATACTGTAGCCATGATTTATATCACAGATGAGGTTAAATGTAGGAGGAGAAAATTATCTGTCATTCTGTGAGTATAAAATACATAGAAATATACTGAACAATCTGAAATTAAGTGCAATATGTGGGTATCAAACTTGGCAAACTAAAAATTATGAGAAGATTTTGTGTGACTGTTCTATTGATAATACATCATTTGTGATTCATAATTTACTTGAATGTAATACTATAACAGAAGAGCTAAATGGATAACATCTCTGTGGACCATAATGATGGATGTCTCTTGTGTTATGTTCAGAGAGTTGTATGTCATTTATCTTACCTGATGATGGCCGTCTCTGCTTGGTTGTGCTACCTTGCCCCTTCCGCTGCTTGGGGTGGGGGGTGCAGAGTTAAGGTTATCAGAAGTTGATCTCTTCTTCCAAAAGCAGTTTAGCAGTTCTTAACATCCACAATATCAAGCACCCCAGCCTTCCTTCTTCTCAATCTCTTTGACTTCACAGGATTCAGTTTTATGATCTATGTTGTTTTACCTACAAACATACAAAGAAGCCAGCAGGAGAAGACCATTTGGTATATCAAGTCTGCTCATGTTGCAGGGTCCACAGCTTGAGCTACTGTCCCTGCCCCCTCTCCCTACTCCTCCAATACTCCCTACCCATGACCCTCCCCCTTCCCCATACCGGTCCCAGCCTCTCTTAAAGCTGCCCACTGTCTTCAACGAGATGATCTCTTCTGGCAGCACATTCCAAGTGTACACCACCCTCTCTGTGAAGAAGTGCTTCCTGACTCCCTCCTAAACCTCCCACCCTCCAGCTTAAGACTGTGCCCCCTCATGTTATGGTTGCCACTCAGCTTAAAGAGAGTCTCCATATCAACCTTATTTATCCCTTTCAAGTACTTGAGGGTTCCAATCATGTCCCCCCTCTCTCTCTCCTGTCTTTCAGGGAGTACCTGTTCAGTGCCCTCAACCTCTTCTCGTATGGCTTACCCTGCTGACCCGCTATCATCTTTTTAGCCCTCTTCTGGACCTTCTCCAGCAGGTTAATGTCCTTTTTGAGGTGTGGGCACCAGTACTGAACTCCATACTCTAGATGCGGCCTTACCAGTGACCTGTACATGGGCAGTATAACCTCCTCTCTTCTACTACTGATCCCCCTAGATATGCATACCAACATCTTGTTTGCCTTTGCTGCTGCTTTCTTGCACTGTGTGGACTGCTTCAGGTCACTAGTGATCATCACTCCCAGGTCTTTCTCCTTCTCTGATGCAGATACTCGGACTCCACCCAGGTAGCACTCTGTCCCTGGATTCTTGGCTCCAATATGCATAACTTTGCATTTCTTGGCATTGAAACCAAGCTGCCAGATCCTTGACCACCTCCCTAGCTGTTCCAGATCTTCCTGTAGGTCCTGTATCCCTTCAGCTGTGTCCACTCTCCCACAGAGATTGGTGTCATCCATGAATAGGCACATTTTGCCCTTAATGCCATCTCCAATATCATTGATGAAGACATTGAACAACACCGGCCCCAGCACTGAACCCTGTGGGACCTCATTGGTTACCTCTCTGGTGCCAGATGACTCTCCCCCCACAACCACCCTTTGGGTTCTGTCCTTCAGACAGTTTTTCACCCATCTGGCCATCTGTTGTCCAACCCAGAGATCCACCAACTTCCTGATCAACCTTTTGTGGGGCACAGAGTCAAAGGCCTTGCCAAAATCAAGGTAGAGGATGTCTACCACTTGGCCCCTGTCTACTGTCTTAGTGACACAATCAAAGTCAATCAGATTTGCTTGACATACTCTCCCCTCCATGAACTCATGCTACCTCGCATCCTGGAGACCATGCTCCTCTAGATATTCCACCAACCTTTCCTTTAGTATGGTCTCCATGAGCTTGCCCACAATGGAGGTCAGACTGATTGGTCTGTAATTCCCTGGGTCATCCTTTGGACCACTCTTGTGAACTGGCACTACATGTGCTGTTCTCCAGTCCTGTGGTACTATGCCTGTCTCTATTGAACTATTAAATAGGTCTGCCAGTGACCCTGCCAGCTCCTCAATCTGTTCCATTAGTGCCCATGGATGTACTCCATCTGGGCCAGGTGATTTGTCCACCTTCAATTCCAGAAGTCCCTCTCTCACTCTATCCTCCTCTATCACTACATCTGTGTTCCCCTTCCCCTCACTCCTCTTTTCCCCACTGAAGGCACTGGTCCATTCTTCAACCTGTAATTAGTCCATTTGTTCCTCACTCCCTAAGATTTGTCAACCCCCTCAGTTCTGTTGTTTGTCTTGGGGCCTGTGCTCATCCTTTTAGTTTCCCAAGTATTTCCCATAGACATGGGGAGATACAGTAGATGGTATGCTTCATGATGTGGTGGAGATTTGACATAATCCTGAAGTCAACAGCATTGACTCCACAAACAGAAAAAAGAAAGAAATAAGTGCCCTAGATGGGATGTGAACAGCCTTCCCAGAATACCATTCTGTTGTGCTACCAGCTGTGCCACCAAGACAGCTGGAAATCTAGGACTTCCAGAAGCACCTTACCAGTTTTCAAATGCACAGTCTGTTGCTGCACAGATAATTACATTGATATTTAAACAATTGCAATGTTTGTGTAATGGTAAGCTTGCAGCCAAAGGGGCATTTATTGAATCACAAAACTTCAGTGATTTTTGCCCAGCTGAAACAATCCAAAGATTGGCAGCTTCACTTTGGTTCTTCAGTGCTTCAGTGGGCATGATGCATATTTTTTGCAAGACAGCACACACTGAGCAGGTGCAACTTTCTGACAGCCAACTGACATTCAGCAACCAATCAGGGACACATAATCTGAGCAAAACCAAGTGTTCTGCAGCTCTGTGTGCCTTTGCAGCTCTGGTGCCAAGGAGAAAGGACCTTGTTGTAAGTGCTGCTGCATTTTTGTCAGAAAAAGGAAAGGTTTCCAATTTGCCATTTGAAGAGAAGTAGAAGAGGAAGAGGAGGAGGAGAGAAAGAAGATGAAGAATAATAATAATAAGAAGAAGAAGAGCTGTTTCTTGCAGTTGCAAGCTACCACTTCCACTGATTTTGTGAGGCATGGAAAAGGAAGGAAACAAACAGTTATATTAATATATCTGTGAAAGCCAGCAGGGAGGAGGGGAGAGGGGCATGCAGTGCTATGCTAACACTTCTAAGTTGTGCTGTTGTACTCAAATCTTATCCAAAGTTTTTGTGGTGTAGTTTTCTCCACTGGCTGCCTAAGCCCCAATCTTGCCAATGGCTTTATCAAATTGTAGTTTTGGTGATTGTGGGTGGATAGATCAAGAATCCACCAGCTTGTCTGATGCCCCCTTCAAATCTTGAGAAATACTTCATCCAATTGCATTGTAGTTTTGGTGGGTGGCAGTGGGTGCCTACCTGATCCCCCCTCCCAAATCTTGTGAAACACTTTATCCAATTGCAATGACGTTTTAGTGACAGGCAATGGGTACCTGCCTGGTCTACCAGAGCTCCCTATCTAGTAAAGCACTTTACCCAATTGCAGTGCAGTTTTGTGACAGGCATTGGGTGCTTGCCTGGTCTGTCTGAGCCCCCACAACCTTGTGAATCACTTTATCTAATTACAGTGTGGTTTTCGTGACAGGCAGTGGGTGCCTACTTAGCCTGCTTGAGGCCCCCCAAATCTTGTGAAACACTTTATCCATAGTGTAGTTTTTGTGACAGGAAGTGGGTTCCTGGCCTGCCTGAGGTAGCCAGAACTGCCCCAAACCTCGTGAAACACTTTTATCCAACTGCAGTGTCATTTTCATGACATGCAGTGGGAGCTTGGTCTGCCTGAGGCACTCCGAGCCTCCCCAAATCTTGTGAAACACTTTATCAAATTGCACTGTAGTTTTCATGACAGGCAGTGGGTGCCTGCAAGTCCCATTTGGTGAAAGGTGTTATCTGATTGCAGTAAGCTTCCTATAACTGTCATAAAGATGAAACAAGGATGCCCTGAAGGGAAGCATCTAGGACTGGGAGAGGAAGAAGAGGAGCAGCAATTGAAAGGTTTCACTATAGTACCCGTTCTGCAAGTATCAGTCATAGTCGTGTGGCCAGTGGTGGGGTGAGGTACATGGTAAGAATGTCAGAGGGAGAAGGACAGCTACAGGGTGTGGTGTTGATGCTACTGGTGGTTGTGGTGGGTCTGAGACTGAGAGGTATACTAAGCCGGGACACATAGTAGTGCATCCAAAGAAACCATGGGGATTTGTTAGCCTGCAGAAGTCAGCTGGATGTATGCTCGCTATAAGCAGCAGCTTTCCCAGTCAGTCATAGTCAGTGCCCAGTGGTGCTGAAACCATCTGAAAAGAAGCAGAAACACTCAGGTCTTCCACTATTTGTGGTCCTCCTCCTCCTTCTCCTCCAAGTACCTTGCTTTCTCCTGCTACCCATGGTGGTGATGTAATGCTCAGGTATCCTCCATCCGGTTCTGAAGATGTACAGGCTATCCATCCACATAGAAACATAGAAGTTAATGGCAGATAAGGACTGCAAGGCTTTTCCAGTCTGCCCATTTCTTTTTCTACCTTATGAACGTGACATAGGCCTTTGCTCTGTCAATGGCCTATCTATTCATAATAATCTGTATTGCTCCCTTATGCCTATCCCATGCCTGTTTGAAGCTCTGCACTGTATTCATATCCACCACTTTCTGAGGTAGGCTATTCCATGCATCCACCACCCTTTCTGTGAAAAATAACTTCCTCATATTACCCCTTAACCGGCCTCCCTCTAATCTCATGCTGTGTCCTCTTGTCCTGCTAATTTTCTTATATTGAAACATGTTAGACTCTTTCACCTTGTTAATGCCCTTAAGGTGTTTGAATGTTTCAATCATATCACCTCTCTCCCTTCTTTGCTTTAGGGTATACATATTGAGTTCAGTTAATCTGTCCTCATATGTTTTCTGATGCAGTCCCTGCACCATTTTGGTTGCCGTCCTCTGGACTGCCTCAATTTGGTTAATGTCCTTGTGAAGGTGTGGCCTCCTGTATGGATGTAAAGCTGACTGATCTGTAGTTTCCAGCTCATTCTTTACCCCACTCTTATGCACGGGTGCTATACTGGGGTTGTTACATGTGTGGTCCTCCATTCTGGATGGATTGAGAGTCTCTGAGTTTGAAATGTGATGCTCTTTATTGCCCTCTCCTGTCTTAGCACAATTTTGTGATCTGGGTAACAGAGGAACCAAATGAGTACAGGCTCTGGTGGACCAGTTTGTAGGCCCTTTGCATCTCAGAAATCTATTCCACCCTGAGTTGCAGCCAGATAGGCAGTCTGTCTCTTCTGAATGTCTAACTTTCCTTAATTGGCCTCTTCCAGTAAATCTCTGCTTTTTTTGACTGTTCCCTAGTTTGTCTCTTCTGTATGCAACAAAAAATGCCTTGCCCCATCCTCATTCCTTCTGCTATCCTCAATTCCACATCAGCCTCATCATTCCTCATGGCTTTGTTGGCCTTTCCAATCCTGCTTGGAGACTTCAGTCTGCCCCACCTCTTGGATGGTTCTATATTTTTTTATTTCATTTTTATTTGCCCTCAAAGTCACCCCTGCTTCTCTCACTAACCACAGTTGTTTCTTATCCTTTTATTCTTTCCTATTACACTAAAACAGAGGTGTATAACCTCGGTTAACTAATTTTTATCACCTTCTGCTTTGCTTGTATAAAAAAGAGAAACCAGTCATTTGTACTCCACTCATAATAAAGCAACAGTCAGGTGAGAAATGGTGCTGGATGTTATTTAACTGTGGGGGGCTGCTGCATATATTGTACTGCTCTTGCATCATTTTATATCTTTTTCTGCTCAAAACTATAAGAAAATAGATCTTTATTAAAGTGATATATTTTATCACAAGATTTTATTACAAGGTATTGTGTGTTTTTAACCCTTTATTGCACTTAATTGTCTTTACAAATCAGCACTGCTGTTTCCAGGGGCAGACCTGCTTTATGTGTGACCTCTGTTGTTCCAGTTATGTATTTTGCTTCCACCCCTCCACCCCTGTGCCATTCTTACCCCTTCTAGTTTCCACTGCAACATCTCACTAATTTTATCCAAACTGCCCCCCTAAAGACTAGGGGCTTGATTTTCAATCGATTCTTAGTTTGGTGCAAGGTACCCTGATCTATGGTTATGGCAAACTTTGGGTACATCAGGGACCCTGTGCTCTATTTTATAAAACTGAGTATCCCTGCACCAAAGTCCTGAGAGTTGCCACAGTCACAGTGTTGTGCCAAACATTTACAACACCTGAAGGGTTTGATAGAGGGTCCTGTCATGCCCTCCCTGACCTGGTGCAACCCTGGAGGAGACACAATGGTGGGAGGAGTGAATATGACTGCAAGGAGAGGGCCTGGGCAGAGAGTGCAGTGGGGGTGCCACAGAGGGCAATGGGGGCATGATGGCACCCGGCTGAAGTGCCATTTGCCATGGAACAGAGCTGATCGGCCTAGGTGGAGGAGGTTGGCATGGATAGACCCAGGTGGCAACAGCCCTGGCACCTGTCCCAAATGTGCCACAGTCCCCTACATGCAGTGGTGGCAGCTGTTTCAGGTAGCAGGTGCAGTCAGTGGAGAGGAATGTTCCCTTGGTACCATGACAGTCCCTTGGCACTCAGTCTCCCACATGGAGGCAGGCTGATGCCCCCTACACTGTTGGGGACTGTGGCACCTATGATGCATGTGCCAGGGCTGTTGCCACCTGGGTCCATGTCACTATCTGTCTGTGTCAAGCCCCTCTACCCAGCCTGACTGGCTCTTTTATACTGCACATGGAACCCCAGCCAGGTGCCACCTCAGCACCCTGACACTGCTGTCCTCCCCATCACCTCCTATGGCATCCCCACTGCTCCTTCTGCCACCAGTCCCAACCTTCCTGACCCCCCTAGCCATCTCCCTGCCAAACAGTTTCACAGGGCCCTTAGATCTGTTTCAGACTGGTCTAAACTCAGCCCTCTGTTGCGAACATGGTGGGGCTTGTAAAATTTAAAAAGGGGAAAGGTGCAGCCCCACTATGGTGCAAGCCCCCTTGTGACCTGGTGGAAGGGTGCTTCTGCAGTAAGAGTGGAGCAGGGCAGCTTTAGCACAGGGCATCCCACTTTCAATGCAGCCGGCATTCAAAAATCAGGATTGAAATTATGTTTGATGCAAGGTGCCACTTGTGTGAAATCCTTTTGGTGCAGGCACCTTGTGCAAACATAAGGCTTTTAAAATTGAGTCCTAAAACTTAAGTTTGGGATGGATTTCTCCTTGCTCAAGTTTGATGTTAGTCCAAACTGTTTGTTGAGTGCTGGTTCCCAAGGGGTCAAACACTGTGACCTCCACAACCCTGCCCTATTTGTAAGTACTAAGTCAAGGATGGCTGCCTACATTATAGGGCCTTCCATTCTCTGCACTACAAATGCTTCCTGAAATTGGTACCAGCTCAATATGCTGTTTCAATTACAGTGAAGTCAAACCCCCACAACAGATAGAGCGCAGTGGAATATAGCTACAGGGTACAAAATACCACAAGGACAAAATGGTGCAGGTACAGTTTTGTACCCTGTAGTTAACATAGAAACATAGAAATTGTTGGTAGATAAGGACTGTTAGGCCCATCCAGTCTGTCCGTAGGCCCTATATATTGTATGTGACCACTGACCCTATGTGATCAATGGCTTTTTATCACTCCCTTCCCTCTCAAGCTTCCCTTGTGTCTGTCCCAGGCATACTTAAACCCATCCACTGTGCTTGCCCCCACAGCCTCATGTGGCAGACTATTCCAAGTGCTTACTACCCTTTCTGTGTAAAAAAACATCCTTACATTGCTAATTAATCTACCCCCTTCCAATTTCATATTGTGCCCCCTTGTTCTAGAACTTTTTCTACATTGGAAAAGGTCCCCCACCTGCACCTTATTTATTCCCTTGAGGTACTTGAAAGTTTCAATCATGTCCCCTCACTCTCTCCTCTCCTCTCCTCCATTGAGTACATATTGAGGTCCTTTAGTCTCTCCCTCATATGTTTTGTGGTGTAAGCCCTGCACCATCTTTGTTGCCGTTCTTTAGATAGTCTCCACCTTATCTATTAGCAGTGTCAATAGCTCAGTAGGTAGCACACTCACCTCTGAGGCTGGGAGATCAGAGGGCTATGGGTTACTATCCCAGTACTGACACTGTAGTGCAGCATGAGAGAGGTACTGCACTTCTGAGGTGCCATCTTTTGGCTGAGACGTTAAACCGAGGTCCCATCTGCCTGGATTGGTGGTAGTTCAGGTGGATGTTAAAGATCCCATGGCACCTATTGAAAAGAGTAGTGGAATTTCCCCGGTGTCCTGGCCAAATTTCCCTCATTCACTAAAAGTTCCACCAATAGCTTAATCTGGTTCAAGGTCAGTTGGCATTCATCTGTATCCCATTCCCCCGGCTCGTGCCTGAAAATAGGCAGGATTTGTATAGTGTACTTACCCGGTCAACAAAAACTAAATAAATAATAAATATGTCCCTTTGCAGATGTGGCCTCAAGAACTGCATGCAGTACTCCAGGTGAGGTCTTACCAATGTTTTATAAAATGGCATCACCACCTCCCGTCTCCTGCTAGCGATACCCCTGCCTGTGCACCCTAGCATGCCACTGGCCCTCCCTGCCACCTTTGTGCACTGCTTTATCCCTCAAGGTCATCAGAGATGATAACCCCTAGGTCCCTTTCCTCTTTTTTTTTTCGCTAAATTATTTTTATTGATCATTTATAATAGTGTATATTACACTGGTAGTACTTATAGTAAATATGAATAGACAAGTTTATCAGCATAAGTAGTTTCATTTCCCCTTCCTTCTCCCTGGTAACCACCCTCCAAAGCAATAATATGACAATGATTCACATTTGTATCACAAGAGACAGGAGATATTAGTTGGAACTAAACTTACAGTTATAATTAACATTTCTAACAAGGTACCTATCTTCTTTATCTCTAGGTTTTCATACCAGCTTCATTAAAGGTAACATATTTTCCATCAGTTCTTGCCATTCGGTACCAAAAATATTGTCAATTATATCATTGAGACTATATATTAGCTCCTCTAAAAATAATGTCTATTTGAAAGAGTACCACCAACTGTGCATGCCAAAGGAAGGAAGTATAGTACTTTTCCAATTAGCTAGGATTAGCCTCTTAATAGACATTGTGGCCAGAGTGAAGATTCTGTTATTCGTTTCACTTTGAGCTAATATGGAGGTATTATTACATAGATTTATATCATGAGAAAAGGGAATATTTATTTTTACTACATCTTGCATAATTAGTTTAACCTTATACCACCATAAATTTATTTGAGGACAGCTCCACAAACAATGATAAAGTGTTCCTTTCTGGCCACAATTATGCCAACATAAATTCGAGTAATCACCATTAATTTTTGAAATCTGAGATGGAGTCATATATGCTCTATCAGTGATTTTCCTTTTTATTGTTTTGTTTTTTTCCAAAACATACCACTCGTTTCCTTTAATTCTTACAGATTCCCACTGTTGGTGAGACAAATCCAGAGAAGCCTCTATATAACATTTTTTATTTATCTTATTTATATTGGAATTGATCCTAATAACCAATATTTCATAACATTTAGCTAGTGGTTTATTGGCTCCCTTCCCAATCATATTTATTTGTTTCCTAACTTTTACACTAAGGTTTTGGTTATTATTATGAAATATATTCTGCATTTTCTTGAATTTATTCTTGATGGTATAATATGTTAAAATATTGAGTGGTGTTTCTTTAAACTTGTTAGATAATTGTAAGTAAGAGGGGAAATTCTCATCTACTGACAGATCATACCAAATGACAATATTGTTTTTTACGAACATATAAACATACGAAATTTGCCAGCAGATAAAGGCCTAGAGGTCTATCAAGTCTGCTCAAATGTGCAGCTAGCACCCCTTATTCTGCAGCTGCCCCTACCTTCCACCCTTTCCCTTCATTAACCCTCCCCTTGTCCTGTCCCATCCCCTTTTGAAGCAGTCCACTGTTCTACTGGATACCACTTCTGCAGGTACCATTCCACCCAGCCACCACCCCTCTGTAAAAAAGTGTCTCCTCATCTCCTCCTGAACCTTCCTCCTCCAGTCTCATATCATGGCCCCTGGTGTCCCTCCGCCTCCTTACTTTGAACAGCCCCTCTGTACCTGTCTTGTTTATTCCTTTCATGTATTTAAAGGTTTCAATCATGTGCCCCCTGTCCCTCCTTTCCTCCAGTGAGTACATGTTCAACTCCCTCAACCTCCTCTCTTATGATAAGTCCCCCAGCCCCTTGATCATCTTTGTCGCCCTGCACTGCACCCCCTCCAGTAACTTAATGTCCCTCTTCAGATACGGGTGCCAGTACTGCACGCAGTACTCCAGGTGTGGTCTAACCAATGACCTATATGTGGCAGGTTCACCTCCTCCTCGAGGATATACCCTTGCAAACAACCCAGCATTTTGTTGGCCTTGCAGCTGCCTTCCTACATTGTGCCAAGTTGTTCATTGACCCCATAATGAGCACTCCCAGATCCTTCTCCTCCTCTGTCTGGGCTAGCTGCACCCCCAGCTGGTAACTCCTCCTGGGTTCTTCATCCCAAAATGCAGCACCTTGCACTTTTGGCATTAAACCCCAGTTGCCAGGTGTCTGACCAGGTTTCAAGCTTTGCCAGATCATCCTGCAACCCCTGCCATCCCCCTAGGTCATCCACCACTGCTCCTACCTTGGTATCATCAGCTAACAGACTGATCTTGCTCTTGATGTCCCATGATATGTCTGCAGTGAATATCCCAAACAACACTGGTCCCAACACCGAGCCCTGTGGCACACCGCTCATCACTACCCTTGGGTGTGAGAGCTCCCCACCCTCCACCACCCTCTGTTGCCTTCCCTGAAGCCAGTTTCCTACCCATCTCACCAGCTTTGCACCCGACCCTGTGCCTACTAACTTACTACCCAGCTTTCCATGAGGCACTGAGTTGAATGCTTTACTGAAGTCCAGACACTGGACATCCACTGCATGGCCCCTGTCCAGTTGCCTAGTTACCCAGTCATAGAACTCCACCAGGTTGGTTTGGCAGGATCTGCCATGTATGAAGCCATGCTGTCTGCTGTCCTGTAGTCCTTTGGCATCTAGGAGGACCACCAGCCTCTCCTTCAGGATAGTCTCCATTAGCTTACCCACGATGGATGTGAGGCTCACTGGTCTGTAGTTTCCCGGTTCATCCTTGGGGCCACTCTTGTGAAGGGGCACCACATGAGCCATCCTCCAGTCCTGAGGTACACACCCCGAATGTAGTGAGGCATTAAATAGGTCTGCCAAAGGTCCTGCAAGGACCTCTGCCAGCTCCTTCAGTACCCTGGGGTGGATGCCATCTGGGCCTGGTGTATTGTCCACCCTCAGTGCCTTCAAACCTTCCCTAACTCTGCCCTCCATGATTTCCCCATCTGTCACCCGTTCCCCCCGTTTCTGTCTTTTCTCCCCCCTTGGGTGTCACCCCCCTCTTCTCTTTAGTAAATACTGAGCAGAAGTACTCATTTAGTGCTTCTGCCTTATTGCACCCTGCTTCCACCCAACCCCTCCTTCCTAATCCTTACTATGTGGTCCTTACAGCTCCTTTTCTCCCTGATGTACCTAAAGAAGTCCTTCTCCCCCTTCTTAATGCCTTGTGCCAGTCTGAATTCCATAGATGCTTTGGCTCCCCTTATTGCCCTTGTCACCTCCTTCGATTCTGTCAAGTACTCCTCCCTGTCCTTCCCCCTCCCTGTTTTCTTGTACTTCCTAAAGGCAGCTCTTTTTCTCCATACCTTTTCCATGACCTCCTTGCTCAACCAGCTTGGTTTCTTAGCCCTAGCCTTCTTGCTCTGGGCCTTGCAGCAGGTTTTGGTTGCCTCCACTGTCCCCAGCTTTATGAGCTCCCACCTCTGGTTAGTGTTCATTCTAGATTGAATTCTAGCCAGGTACCCTTTTACCACTTCCCCCATCCTCCCAAAGTCAGCCCTCCTGAAGTCCAGCATGCTTGTGCCTGATTCCACTCCTTCCTTTCCCATATCCAATGTGAGCCATACTAAGTGGTGGTCACTCCCTGACAGCAGTTCCTCCACTGTAAGTTCTCTATGAAGTCCCCATTTGCCAGCACAAGGTCAAGGGTATTTCCTAACCTGGTTGGTTCACTGACCATTTGCAGCAGGAAGCTATCCTGGAAGGCATCCAGCAGTACCTGCTCCCTTCTGTTCCTGGTTGTTGGGGTACTCTAGTCCACTTCTGGCATGTTGAAGTCCACTACAATCAGCACACTAACCCTTCTTGCAGGTCCTCCTGATCTGTTCTGCTAGTTCCCTTTCTAACTCCTCCGTCTGAGATGGTGGCCTGTACACCACTCCCATTCTAAGAATCCTATTCTTGGAATCCTGGATTTGCATCCAAAGTGACTCTGTATTACCCTCCTCCCCTTCCTTCCTCACACACTTCAGTCCTTCCTTCACATATAGTGCCACACCTCCTCCTTTCTCAATCACCCTGTCCCTATGAAATAATCTGTACCCTGGTACAGACAGGTCCCAGTCATTGTATTGGGTGGCCCATGTTTCTGTGATGGCTGCAATGTCTACCTCTCCCTCTGCCATGAGCATCTGTAACTCTGCAGTTTTCCTCCCAAGGCTCCTAGCATTAAGGGTAATCACCTTCCACCTTCCACCCTTTTTTCCGAAGAAGTTTTTGAACTTGAGGATTACATTGTCCCCATAATAATTTGCAAGGATATATTTGTAAAAACAACCAAGCAATATCCAGATTCCCTGTTTTTTTAATAATTTTATAGACAATTGAGAACCAGGTACAAAAAAGGATATATCTGTAAATAATATATGTCTTTTTTCAGGAGTGCATTCTGTAAATTGATTTTACTATTGTCATGAACACTTACTAAATTTTGATTTATCAAATAGTCTTGATCCAATTTAAAGCACCATTGATATAGAACTGATAAAATGTGAGCTTCCAGATAGGTTTGAGGATCAGGGCAACCTAAGCCACCCTTCTCATGAGGGATTATTAACACCCTCCATGCAATTCGTGGTTTCCCTCCATGCCAAAGAAATTTGGAAAAAAAATATTTTTACGTCCTCAAACAATTTTTTTGAAGGACAGCCCAGGATGTTGTGAAAAATGTAAATATAGTGTGGCATAGCCATCATTTTTAAAGTGTTGATGTGCCCTCGCAAAGAAAGTGATAGGTTGCACCAATTATCTAACAGGCTCACTATTTTTGTTTGTCATTATTACAATTAGTTTTTATATTACTTTGAGAATCCAGAGACAAATAAATTCACAAATATTTTATTGCGTGTTGGATAGTGAAATCTTTTATATAGTTATTTAATTATTGTGTTTTGTGTTTAGATAATTTCATTATCATATACTTAGATTTATTTAATTTGTAACTGGAAATTGCTGAATAAAGAATGATTTCCTGAAGAAAAGCCTCCAAAGATATATTTATGTTTTTTAATAATTAATAAGATATCATCAGAATATATTTTGTTTGAGATGTTCTTGAGTTAAGTAAATGCCTTATATAGAATGATTATTTCTGAATGATTGTAGAAAAGGTACCAAACCTAAAATAAAAATAGTAGGGGACGATGGGCACCCTTGCCTGACTCCATTAAACACATGAAAGTTTTTGTTAAATACCTATTAACTTGGAATTTTAGTATTGTGGTTTTATAAAGCTGTTTTATTACAGTTATTGATTCTTCTATGAATTTGCATGTTTTTAATGTATGAAATATATAATTATGATTTATTAAGTAGAATGCTTTACTAGCAATGATGGCTATGGCATAATAAGTGTCATTCCTATATGTTGGATTTGAATTTATTAATTGAATAACTGCTTGAATCTTTTTGGTGGCTTGTGTAATGGTCTTGCCTTTTATAAAACCATGCTGATTTTTATGAATTAAAGAAGGAATATGAAGCTGTATTATATCATTTATTAATTTGGCAATTAGTTTGTAATCACTCTTTAATATGGATATAGGCCTATAACTATCTGGTAAGTCTGGGGATTTGTCTTGTTTGTGAATTAATATTACTTTGGCCAAATTAATTGATTCTGGAAGGTTATTTTTGTACTCAAGTAATTCTGACAACATCCTGCTTATCCAAGGGGTTAAATCTTCTGCAAAGGCTTGATAGAATTCATTCATCAGGACATCAAGGCCTGGTGACTTCTTTTTAAGAAGGTATTTAATAGTTTGCATAATGTCTATTAAATAAATAGGAGTGTATGAACAGCCTGAAATGGGTGGATTAGCTTTAACAAAAAAATCTGCAAGTAATTTGGAATTAGGGGCAAAACTGTTTTGGTTATTGATTTATACTAATCACAAGTACATTTTGCAATATCTTCATCAGAATGTTTTAAATTACAGAATTTGTCTTTCATAGATATTATGATATTTTTTTCTTTTTTGTTTCTGAGTAAATTTGCCAATAATTTACCCAATTTATCAGTATTATAATGTCAAATTTTCTTTAAGGTATAATACATTTTTTATTTTCCTGATTAATCAAATCTAACTTTTTTACTTTATACATGTACCAATCTTTTTTTATATTTATCACAATCTGTGATAATGAGTTCATCCAATTCCTGTAATTTCCTGTCTACTTTGGTATTTGATTTCTTTCTAACACAATTCATTTTAATTTGATAAGAGGTGATTATTGCTCTTAAGTGTGAATTGTGTAATTGTAGAACCAATATTCTTGTATTGTATTATGAATTAACTCTCTAAATTCAATATTTTTTAAATATTTGTTTTTAAATAACCAATTAGAGGTTATTATTCTGTCCTTGTGTTCCATAATGATTTCAATCAATATTAACTCATGATCCAATATAAAGATAGAGTCAATGTCAGCATTAACAATGTTTTGGACTATATTATTTGATGTTAAGAAAAAATTAATTCTGCAAAATGTTGTGTTTTTTTTGTCAAAGTGTGTAAATGTTGATTCTTGAGGATATAGTGATCTCCAAATATCCACTAAATGTTCAGTATTATAAAAATTCAGTAATTGTTTTGGAAACTAATACTGTATATTTTCTCATGAAGGTACCGGGGTCTTGATTAATTTGGGATTGTTTAAAGCATTGAAATCCCCTGCTAGAATAATATTGGTAGGCTGTAATGACTTGAAGTGCTTTGGTAACTTTTGCAAGAAATAATCAGTTTCAAAAGGTGCACATAATGACCCCACTACTGTTGGCTGATTATTAAAGCTTTTATCATAGTAATTCTGCCATCGTTATCTTTATATTGATCTATAAATTTGTAAGGGAAGGTTTTTCTGACCATAATGGCCACCCCTCTACTTTTCTTGGTTCCTTTTCTGAAAAAAAATTATGGGAAATCCATTACCTTTTAAACATTTTTGTTTCTTGTTCCAGGAGATGTGTCTCCTGGATTAACATAAACTGGGCAGCAGTTTTTTTTAAAGTAAGTTAGCAGACTGACTCTTTTGATGGGGGAGTTAGCCACGTTGACATTGAAGGAAACCATTTTTATTAAAAAATTAGGGTGTATTTTATCCAGATAGATTTATCTAAATATGGACCCCGGAAATATAGAAAATATATTTTAACTTGTTCCATTATGACAGTTACATTTTGCTTGTAATTACATAGTGACTGTGAAGAACATTTCATCCTTTGCTTGCTCCTTGTTTTAACATAAGAAAAACCCCATTGAGTACCATAGAGACTCAATAGAGGATTACATCTCCTTCAAATATTTTAGGCAACTCAATTTTTAATTCTTTTGTAGCTTCTTCAACAGTCTTGTAAGTATATCAGATGTCATTACTCTCCACTCTTAATCTTCCCAGAAAAAACATTGTAGCTCACACTCCATGTAACCAAATTTTTTCCGAAGCCAATCAAACTTTTTTTCTGGACTGAATAAGGTCAGCGTAAAGATCATTAAATATAGATATTGATGCCCCCATTAAACTTAGTCTCTTTTTTATACATGGCAGCCATTAGAGAGTCTTTATTTTTAGACTTCATAAATTTAACAATGATAGGTCTTGGTGGAGCAGTGTCTTCAGGTCACTGACATAGCCCTCTATGAATTCTGTCAATACCAAAGTCTATGTTGACCAGGTCTGTATCCAGAAAAATGGCCATCATTTGCTTGACAGTGTCAGTCAGTGTTTTATTGTGATCCCATAATTCTGGAACACCAATAAGTCGTATGTTCTTCCTATGGGCTTGAGTTTCAAAATCAATTAGTTTTGCTTTAAGGTCCATATTAGACCTGTCCAATAATTGAATTTTGTCCACCACTGGGGAGATTGCATTCTGCAAACCATTTACTATGAGTTTAATTTGCTTGACTTCTTGTTTTAGTTCAGCATTCTTTTATTACATTTTGTGTAATGTTAAAATAGTTCTCTAAGTTGTTCTGTTGCATAAGCAATTGGTCCATTTGTTGGGCTAGCTGATTTATTTGGGCAAACAAACTATTAGTCCATTTTGGTGGATGTTCATCATAACTTTCTTCACCAGAGTTCTCTCCCATATTTTAAGTCACTATCTTTATTTTTATTAAAAGTTTGTGCAGGTATTGGTGTGGCTGTTGAATCCTTCTGCCCCCCCCCCATTTAGTAGCACAGGAGCTCATAATTGTTTGTGGCTCTGAGTTTGCTATTGCAGCTGCAGCACTTCAAAACAGTTCTTTTGACAATGGTTCAGTAATTACAGCCTTTATGGTATTCTGAGAAAAGCTTAATTTGTTTACCCTGGCTCCATTTCATGACATTTGCTTCTCTGCTTCTGCACTCTTTGGAGAACATTCCAAGGCCTTTGTGTGGCTGTAGGATCTGTCTTGCTGTGCAGATTCCAATGGAAGTTCATCAGCTGATTGACCAACCATCAGGGTTTGTGTTGCTTCAGGAGGCCCCTCAGGCTGTGGTTCAGCTGTGTCTTCCCTCCGAGGTATCCCAGCACAGTCTGGAAATGTCTCCTTCTGGACCCCTGCTATAACAATTGAGCTTGGCTTAGGTAGAGCAAAAGTGACTTCTTTTGAAATAACTTTTTTGTTTTGTATAAAACATGGGAATAGACAGGTACCAGTCTGTTCTTCTGTGGCTAGAGGAGAGTATTCTTGGGAACCTTTGTGGTTTTTAATTCTGCCCACAAATGCATTTGATTTTTGGGTAGCCATAGTAGTAAAGACCAATTTAGCTGCTTTAGGTTTGGCTCCAGAAGCTGATATTTTACTTTTTAATTGGGTGTCATAATACAAAAAGTTTAAAAATGCTTTCTGTTTTTTCTTATAGAGTTCATCGTACAAAGTTAATGGCTCAAAATTTTTATTCATGCCCTTCTCTCAAACCTTCAGAATGAAATGCATAATATTAACTAGCCCAAGAGCATTCTGGGGGGGGTAGAAGCAGCTGCTAGCACACATGGTGCTATGCACTGTTGGCCATGTTGCTCCTCCCTCCTTCGTGGGTGGTTCTTTCTCCAATCTCAGTTGAACTATCCTGCACAGGATCCCCTAAGTTCCTTTCCTCTTTCATGATAGTCAGCTCCTCCCCCCCCAACCAGTAGCTCTCTCCAGGGTTTCTTCTACCCAGGTGCATTATTTTGCACTTCTTTACATTGAACCTCAGTTGCCACATCTACAACCATCTTTCAAGCTTCTCCAGGTCCCTCTTCATTTTCTGCACTCCTTCTGGAGAAGATCTTGGTGTCATTTGCAAACAGGCAGACCTTTCCTTCCAGCCAATCTGCAATGTCACTAATAAATACATTGAACAGGACTGGTCCTAGTACTGATTCCTGCAGTATCCCACTGGTCACACCCCTCTCCCGAGATTGTAGCCCATTTACCACCACCCAATGTCTCCTGTCTGTTAACCAGTTCCTAGCCCAGTTCACCACCTTGTCTCCCATGCCCAGACTACCTAACTTATTACTCAGCTTTTTATGTGGGATGGTGTTGAAGGCTTTGTTGAAATCTAGGTAGATAACATCTATTGTCCCTCTCTGATTTCCTTCCTTAGTCACTCAATCAAATAAATCTATTAGATTCATTTGACATGACCTTCCTACTGTGAATCTTTGTTGCCTCAGATCCAGAGCACTGCTGGATTCCAGATGTGCCACTATCCTTTCTTTCAGCAGTGTCACCATGATCTTTCCCACCACTGAGGTGAGGCTGACTGGCCTGTAGTTACCCACCTCCTCCCTACTGCCACTTTTCTGCAGTGGGACTACATGTGCCCTCCTCCTGTCCTCTGGAACCACACATGTGTTGAGTGACTCTGTGAACAGGGCCACCAGAGGTGCTGCTAGTTCCCTTCGCAGCTCCCTTAATATGCTTAGGTAGATTCTATTTAGACCCATGGCCTTATCCACCTTCAGCTTTGTGAGTTCTCCCAGAACTCTCTGCACTGTGAATGGACTTGTGTCTACTTTTCCCCTCCATTGCCACTGCAACCCAACTGGGGTCTTTGACCCTCCCCCTCCTTAGTGAATACTGAGTAGAAGTATTTGTTCAGTATGTGTGCCATGTACAGATCCCCCTCCTTACACTCTCTCTTCTCCCCTTTGAGCCTCACAATCCTACCTCCTCACGTTTTTCTTCTTTCACTGATGTGCCTATAAAATGCCCTATTCCCTTTGTTTACATGCCATGCTAAACCCTCTTCTGTCTATGCCTTCACCCTCCTAACAGCTTTCCCTGCTTCCCTTACACATTCAAGGTACACCTCCCTGTCTTCCTCCCTTTGGCTCCCCTTATATTTCCTGAAACTCAGTCTTTTAGCCCTGACTTTGTCCTCCACCTCCTTAAAGAACCATAGTGGTTTCCTTCTTCTTTTCCCTTTGGCCACTATCCTAATGCATTGGTTTGTTATCTCCACTATGGTTGCTTTCAGTTTCTCCCATTGTTCCTCCACCCCCTCTATTACCCCTCCCTTCTCCAGGACTACTTGAATACATCTACCCATTTCAGTGAAATCAGCCCTCCTGAAATCTAATACTCTTGCCTTTGTGTAGCTTAACTGAGTTCATGTCTCCATGCTGAACCACACCATGTGGTGGTCACTGGACCCCAGCTGCCCTTCCACCTGTATTTCTTTGACTCTGTTCCCAATGGTCCATACCAGGTCCAGAACTGACTTGTCATTCATTGGCCCATGCACCAGCTACGTGAGTCCAACCCCCTGCAGGGATTCTAGGGTGGCTGTGTTTCTGACTGAAGCAGTAATCTAAGTCCAGCATATTGAAATCCCCCAGTAGCAGGATTTTGACTTTAGCTGCCATGTTGAGTAAGTTCTCCACTAGTTCCCTGTCTACTTTCTCCCTCTGTGTTGGAGGTCTGTAGATCACCCATGTGCATATTGCTGTTCTATTCCCTGGCTCCAGGGTGACCCACATTACCTCAGCCACCCCCTGTCTTCCCTGAATGTCTGTAGCCTTTATACCATCTCTGATGTACAGGGCCACTCCCCCATCCCTATCCCTCCTGAACAGTGTATAGCCAGGTACACACTGATTTCCCAGCCATGATTAGCAGAGTGCCATGTCTCTGTTACTGTTGCTAAGTCAAGGTCTTCATCTGCCAACAAGGCCTTCAGGTCTGGAACCTTATTTCCTAGGCTACGGGCATAGGCGGGGAGGCAGTGATGCAGAGGATAAGTCCTCTACTGGGGGTGTGGTCCACCAAGCAGCTGCCATGGCTCAGAGGGATGAGTCTCTGGCAGTGGAGGGAAGCAGTGTGTCTGTGGACTGGGGCTCAAATCATGGTACCAGACTACTAGTCTGATTTGATTTGTGCTTTATTTTTTTAAACTGTTATGTGAGTCATTTTTTCCCCCTACCTGTGTTTCTCCCCATCCCTGTGTCGCCTACTCCCTGGAGTTGATTATATTAATGGGGGGTTCTAGGGGTATGTCACCCAAAACAAGGAGATGCGAGGGCAGAGACCCCTGGAAAAATAAAGGATATATGTGTTTTTAAGCTTTTTTTCATTTTGCCATTATGTCCCAGTGCTTGTAATGTATCTGTAGTATTGACAGTGCTGTACATTGCTGTGATGTTTTTGATTTTGACATGATGACCCCTTGCCCTGAAACCAACATCTTACACTTGCTGCTACTGAGATTCTCAGGTCCAAATCAAACATGTTGAAGTTTCCCATAAACAGCACCTTCACTTGCCTTGTAGTCTTTTTAATTTGTTCCTTCAAATCTCTCTCAGCTGGTGGTCTGTATTTCACCCCATCCTGATATTTCTCTTCTATCAATTACTGCTTGCACCCATAGTGTTTCTATGAACTTGTTTATCACTGTAGCCTTCATACTCTGCTACACATTTCATTCCAACCCACTCCCTGTCCTTCACTCTCTCTCCCTCCTGAATGCTGGTACCCTTGCAAAATCATGTCTCTATAGTGGTAGTGGGTTGCCCATGCTTATGCGTGCTTCTGTAGCCACTACTTCCAAATCATTGATCTTCTTCCCTGGTATTGTGGCATTCAAGCACATAGTCCTTTGGTTCCTGCTCCCCCAGCCCTGACCATGCCCCCTTCCCACAGAGATATTTGAATTATCATTCTAATTAGCTACTGTTATAAACTGTAATGCAGGCAGACAGGCATGAAGAAGGACAATAAAATCATGTGCTGCTGCAGAAGAACTGAGAGTGAAGTCTGTGCTTGCTGCAGCTGCAGTCATGCAGCAGGAAATTGTTAAAGTGCAGCAGTATATTTCTGAAGGGTTTATGTCACAGACAGTTTTTGATTTACTAAGTCCAATTGGTGCAGAGTACAGAAATCTTCCTGTTAGTGAGCCAGTAAGCCACTGTATAAGACACGAGGAGCTCATTTTTCAAAAGGAAAACTATGACACAAGGTGCTTGTACCAGATGGGTATGACCCAAGTGACTCCTTGAGTCATAGTTTGTGGCAATCCTGATTTTCAAACAATGGCTGTGGTGAAATCAGGATGCCTTGTGGCAAAGGTTCCCTTTACCACTTTTGAAGCAAAAGCACCTGTGCACCAGGGTGCAATGGTGGTTGCACCATGGAGGGGCTGCACCATCCCCTTGTTTGCTATTCTAAAAACCCTGCCATGGTCACAAGAGGGGGCTGCTTTTAGATCAGCCAGAAAGTGGTCTGAGGGCCCTATGCCACTGATTGGCAGGGTAGTGATTGAGGGAAACTAGAAGGAGTGGACTGAGGGCTGATTGAGTGCTGGTGGTGCCATGGAGGTGAGGAGGGCACAATGGTAGTGGGAGGGATGTGTGGAGGCACCGTGAAAATGCCATGAACCATACCACACAGGTGATTGGGCCAGGTGGAGGGAGGCCAGACCAGCATGTTCCAGACCCACATGGACAGCTGCCCTGACACCTGTCCCACAGAACCCTCATATGCTGGCATTGTCATCAGACATCCTCTGGCTGCCACACATGGGGCTCTGTACATGGATAATGTCACAGTGCTGGGACACATCCCCATCCACCATATGAACCTTGCAACCTGCACCCACTGCCACTTGCTGCCTTTAGAGGCATTTGGGTCTTGTGGAGCAGGTGCCAGGTTTGCTGTTCAATGAGGTCCAGAACATGCTGGTCTGGCCTTGCCCACCATCTGGCCCAATCAGCTGTGTGGTACAGCACATGGAATCTCTCTCAGTACCTCCACACATCCCTCCTACTGCTGCTGAGCCCCCCTCACTCCCACCATGTCACTACCAGGGCTCCATCAGCCCCAGTCCCCACCTTCCAGGCATTGCAACCCCCAACCTCCATGTGTTGGTTAGGGTTCTGCTGGGGGGGGTTATGGATCCCTCTGTTAAATCCCACAGTTCACCACTTATTTGGCTCAAACCTGCCACTGTGGCAACTCCTGTGTCTTCAGTGCAGGGGCCTATATTTTTACAAAAGTGGGTTCAGGATCCCTGATGCACCCAAAATTTGCCACAGCTCTAGATCACTGCAAATTGCAGCAATCTAATTGATCTATGAAAATCGAGCCCTAGTTCCCTCTTTTGGTTGGGGTTGGGTGCAAATGTTTCAGTAGGGTGTGATTGGGTGGTGCCTGTCATGCTCATCTTTTTAAATTTCCTTAGGCCTCACAGGTCAGGCAGAATCATGTGTATCACATGTAAGCATCTAGTGATCATCAAAAAATCATTGATAAATACTGTGAGTCAACATTGTTAATATCCACTAGTATCTGTGTGATTATGGTGTCATCTGTGTAACAAAAATTTGACAAAGCATATAAGAAGAGTTTGAGGGCACTGAACATGAACTCCCTGGAAGGCAGGAGAGAGAGAGAGAAGGGACATAATTGGGACCTTCAAGTACTTGTAAGGTATAAATAAGGTGGCTAAGGAGAGTCTCTTTAAGTTGAGTGGCAACCATAACATGAGAGGACACAGTCTTAAGCTGGAGGGTGGGAGGTTTAGGAGGGAAGTCAGGAAGCATTTATTCACATAGAGGGTGATGGGCACTTGGAATGCACTTCCAGAAGAGGTGATCTCATTGAAGAGCGTGGACAGCTTTAAGAGAGGCTGGGATAGGCATGGGGAAGGTAAGGATCATGGGTAGGGAGGATGGGAGGTGTGAGGAGGGTTGGCAGGGACAATAGCTCAAGCTGTGTACCCTGCAATATGAGCAGACTAGATAGACCAAATGACCTTCTTCTGCTGACATCTTCATATGTTCATATGTAAGTACAGTAAGACTAATGCTGTAATAAGATCTGAATTTATACACAAACTGTTTTTATGCAATTTAAGAAACAAAAAGGAGAGATCAATGAGTTCAGCATGCTAAACTGGGAGCAGAGGAGGAGGAGGGAAGGCCATTAGTGACCCGAGCACCCTTGGGGGAGTGCTGGATAAAAACAGAAGAGCAACCAGCACCATCTGAGCATGAGAATGGGTTAAAATACATATTTCTCCTGTCACAGAATAACAGAGGGTCATAAAAGAGGATGTTTTGTTTTATTTGTTTTATTACATTTTTTAATATTTTTATCATTTCAATTAGACTATTTTTATATTTATAAGGTGAGATGTATCTTTTATTTTGCATAATGTAGTTTTTATCGCATTTTTTGTCTAATAAATCTTTTACAGCACAGTTCATCTCACTTGTGGAATATTGCCAACGGTGTTTGAAAAACAGCTACATTTGTTGACACTGATACATATTTTCTGACCAGTTTCAAAAATGAAAATGGATTGGTCATGAGAGTAGTGTGACATTGGCGTGCCCACAAATTTTATGAAAAAATGAAAATAAAAAGGCAAAATTATATTTGCTTAAAGAAACTGACAATAACATCTACGTTGAAAAAAGACCCAACTGATCATATGCTGGTGCTTAGGTCAAATTTATTGTCCCAAAAAATATACAGTATACTTCAAGACCAATGCCAAATATATAAACTGGGGTTGGCTGGCTCCTGAATTTGATTAAGAATGTTTAAAAATGTCAATGATATGGGTACTTGAAGAAACAGACCAGAATAACAACAAATTTGAAATAAAGCTCCCAATTGCACTTATGATGGGTCTTGGTTTAACAGTACCATGAGATAATGAACAAAGAGGCATCATAATTAAATTCTAAAACAATTGTTTTACTTATTAACAAAAAAGAATCAAACTCTCTAGTTTCATAGTCTCAGTGTTCACATTTGGTGGCCACTGTAATGCATTGGAAAAAAGTCCCTGTATGCAGCTCTCTGATGTAGGCAGAAATCCCAGTACCTGCAAGAAATCTGTTTTCAGCATTTTATGTGCAAAGGCCATATTTTCTTTTTCTCCTGCTGCTGCATAAAAATGCTACAACTAATAATAGCAGATGTAGCATTTTTCCACAGCTGTGCCAAAAATTGTGCAAGCTGATGTAAACGGCAAAAAAGATTGCAAAGAGGCAAATGTGGAAAAAAGTGCAGCTGCACAGGGAAACCCTCCCTTGCATTCCTTTTTGTCTGCACATGCACAAATGTTCCACTTTTGGAAATCTGGGCCCTGGTTACAACAGGAATACACCCATGCATCCTCTTCCTTTTGAATATTTATAAAAATGTACAGTAGATGTGTTTTTCTTTTCTTCTCTACAAATCATTACATTGGTCTTAACATATTGATGATAAGAGGATTGTCACAGGCAAAGCTGGGAATTTATGTTTTCCACTGTAGATTACGCTGTGGGGTTGAAATAAGTACTATGACATCTGCATAAATCAGATTTCCTAAAGCAACATCAAAGATTTTTGGAGAATGGAACTCAGGGTTGTGGAGGTTTTTTTTGTTTACTTTGTTTTTTGTAATTATATTTATAAACTAATTAAATAGTGTAGGGGCCAGAATGCATCCTTGTCTGAGACCTACAATAGTTAATATATTTTTTGTCAGTTTGTCCTGAAAGCGAACATTGTATAAGGTCCAAGTATTTTGGTGCAGTTGATTCTGTATATCCCAAAGTTAAGAATTTATCCCCCAGTTCCCATTAAACTGCTCCTCCAATGAGTTGCTTTAACATTTCTGACTGAGCTCTGTAAGTGTTGTTGGATCCAGTGCAAAGCCTTGCACAAACTGTTTCTAAGGAGTGAAAACTCAGTTGTGCATTGCTTGTGATGGGACTGCAGATGCTGTCTAACTAAGCTGTAAAAACATTTTTTTTTCAAACATTGTTCTTGAACTGGTTAAGCATCAAGAAACAATGCAGTATAAGTTGCCAATGTGTTGCCAACTGTATGAAACAATGCTAAACAAATGTATTGGTGGGACAGTTTAATATGACTTGCACTGTGTATTCTTTCAGGATAAATACAAGCAAATTAATTACTAAGAATTTGTCTAGCAATGCTATCAAATGCTGAGTTAAGGTCTATGAAAAAACACTATAACTTTTTTTTTCATTTATTGTATATTTAATATTTCTAGATTGGCGTACAAAACTGTTTCACCTTGGATCAGTTATATCTTAAATCTAGTTTGGGCCACGTCTATTAAATTATCAGTTATTCATTGATTCAGTTTCTCCAAAAAATATTCAGCAAAATGTTTTCTGTGAAGTGTCAGTCAGCATTATGTGCCTGTATATAGATTGGTCCTTGAAAAAAAAAAATCTTATATATAGGGAAAAGGATGTTCCCTTTCAAAGAAATTGGAACATATCTTTCTTGTATAAAAAATTGTACATACTGTATGCTGACATATAAGGCCCACCTGTTACTGTTGAATGGACTGTGCAGCCCCCAAACCTTGTTATACTTTCAATTTTTAATTGCCCCAAGAATCTCAACAGTATTAACTGTGCATGTAAGAGAGATATACACTGATATAATTGCAGCATTTACCAAATCTTCAGCATTGAAAATTGAATATTCTTCCTCTCTGAAAATATTTTTTGGGAAGTATTCTACCCATGTTTAAGGCTGTTTCAGTGCTTTAATATTTGCTAAAGTATTGACATGGCCTTTAGGTATCAAGGACCAAAACGTGTTATAGTCTTCTTCGATAATAATCATCTTGGTTCAGTAACGAAAATCTGTGCAGACTGGGTGGGCCAAATAGTCCTCTTCAGATATCACTCTATGTTTTTATACTTTAGTAAATTCCAGGACTTATCCTGATATTTATTTTTCTCTTTTAAAGTGTGTTTGTATTTTTCCTCTTTGCAATTCAAATACTTTACATTTATTTTTTTTCTCTAGTATATCTAACTAATTTAAGTTATTTTTGTGTTAATACATCATTATTGACCCACGGATGTTTCTGCTTATATTTGACTGCAGAATGCACATTAGTATTGCTTTAGTGGAGAAATTTAAGTTCTGATGGTGGGACAGGCAGTGGGCCAGCAAGGAAGCTGGAAGGTAGACTAGCCAGTGGTTGTTGTTCTGGTCTGTGTTGCAGGTTTTCCACCAGAAAGCACAATTTTCAAAGGAGATTCACTATTCCAATGAATGTGTTGGATTTTGGCATTTTAAAGATTCTGTTCAGTTAATGCCATCTATCTGACTGTCCTTCACGTGCCACTTCCCTGGAAGTATTGTATACTCTGTAGTTAGCCATAGCTAAGATAAGTCTTTCTTCCTGTGGCTCCAACTGAATCTTTGCTGTCCTCCAGGTGAGTGCTGCCTATGTGCCTCAGCCTGCCTGGTCAGATCAGATTAGAATAAAATTCCAAAACTTAAAGCCAAGCCATCCATCATAGGCTTTCACAGACCATTCTGTCTTCTTTCTGCATGATGTAATGCATGCAGTGAAGCTACTCTGGATGCAATGGAATACAGCTGCAGAAAAAGGCATGGCTGGATATTTCCTGAAATTTCTGTGATATCTCTAGTGAAATTCCCTGCCTTTCTAGAATACCATTCTGGCACACCTAACAGTATTGCTTTAGATATATTGTAAAATATCCAAAACACCTCAGCTGAGGTTTACGGGTTGCTGCCGTGCACTCAGGATAGCTAAGAGGAGAAAGAGATGGGAGGAAATGGGCCTGGTGGAGTTGTGGAATGGGGTAGGTGGATTGGGGTGTTGGGGAAAAGAAAATGCCCTGGGGCAAAATCAGTTTAGGAAAGGGGTTCTCCCTGCATGATTCCCATACCCAAGAGCTCCACTTTTTGTGGGCAAGTAGATTATTCAACCTCACCTACATATCCTACTTAAGCGGTTGTATGCTATAATTGCCAGTCTTGTTGGTACAACTGACCTGGCTTGCATCACTGAGACCTAGCTGGATGGAAATGCTGGCCCATTATTGGAATCAGAAGTTCCAGCAGGGTACTCAGTGATACACCACTTGAGGGAGGATCATAGGGGTGGGGATGTAGCCATTTATTTTAAGTTGGAACTGGGCCTTGTAGACACCCCAATGGGGGTGACCACATATTTTGAATGCACCATGCGAGCAGGTGTAGGTTGCAGGATACTTCTCATCAACCATCCACCCGGGGGTGAGAAGGAGTTCCTGCAGGAAATCACAGACTTCATCATTGACATGGTACTGGACTCCCCCTGATGGTTAATTCTGGGGGATTTCAATGTCTGGATCAATGATGAACTCTCACAATTTGGTCAGGACTTCCTCCAATTTATGAACTCATTGGGCCTTGCACAGGTAATTACCTCTGCTTCCCATAGCCATGGTCAATCATTGGATCTGGTCTTCCTACTGGTGATGGAGATCTCTCATTTGGTGGTGGAACTGGTCAGATGGTCAGACCATCATACTATAAGATTCAGTTTCAAGACTCCCCCTAATAGACCTGCCCCTATGGAGATGGTCCAGTATCACCCTTTAAGGGGTTTGATCCCTGATGGTCTTATGGCAGTACTAGACATATGAGGTACATCTAGTGTTAGTGGGGACAAAGGGAATCTGGTACTTGCCTATAATAAGGCAGTGACAGTGGCCTTGGACTCCCTAGCTCCTGTCCGTGTTTGCCCCCTCACTCTTCGCCTCAGGTCCCCATGGTTTGATGGGACTTTGAAGGAGTTGAGATTAGAGGGTCAAAGGTTGGAGCAAAGCTGGTGAAAATCTCGACTGGCTGATAACAAACTTAGATTGATGATCCATTATAAGAACTATCAATCAACAATCTCTGGTAAGAAGGCAGAATTCCTGTCCAGGGAGATTGCTGCTGCATAAAATCAACTGACTCAGCTGTTCCACACCATTGAAAGATTATGCAATCCAGTCTGTCTTCAGTCTCAGGGAGCTCTTGTACAGACTAAGTGTGATGAGTTTGCTCAGTTTTTCATAAATAAGGTTGCCACCATCAGGTTAGGGATCTGCTCAGTGCTCTCCTTTGAGCTTTGTGTAGGTCGGCAGGAGGTTGCAAGTGCTCAGTTTGTCTGGTCTGACTTTGTCCAGTTAGAGATTTTGGACATTGTGTGGATCATCCAGGTTATGTGCCCATCCTATTATAATTTGGACCTAACATGCCTCCTTGTGGGGTGCGTTAAGGTCATTGGCCTGGTCCTGTCTGAGATAGTCCAGAGTTTATTGGAGACAGGGGTGTTTCCTGATCCCCAGAAGGATGTGGTAGTTGTACCTCTCCTTAATAAATCCTCCCTCGACCCTGACTGCTCAGCAAATGACAGGCCTGTCTCTAACCTGCCCTTTGTGGGCAAGGGTATTGAGAAGGTGGTTGTCGCACAGTTGGATGACCATTTATTTATCCATGATGTCATTGATCCTCTCCAGTCCAGATTTAGGAAGAGGCATAGTACCGAGATGGTGCTTGTTCAGGTACTTAATGGTCTTCTAATAGCAAGGGATCGAGTGAGTCATTCCATCTCAGTTATCCTCAATCTCTTGACACTGTGGACCATGATATATTGTTGGAATGCCTGTGGTTGTTCTCTGGACTGTCTGGTACAGTCCTCAGATGGTCTCAATCTTTCCTCATGGGCAGGACTCAGAGATTGGTATCGTGGATTTATTCCTCGGCCCCTCTCTCCCTGTCCTGTGTGATCCCACAGGGTTCTGTGCTATCACCCCTATTTTTGCAGTTTATATGCTGCCATTAGAAGACATTATAAGGTAGTGTGAGCTGAGTTTTCACTGCTATGCAGATGATACTCAGCTCTACATTTCCTTTGTGCCTGAGCAGGGTGGATCTATCTCAGGATTTAATAGCTGCTTCTTTAAGATCCAGGACTGGATGAGTGCCTGCTGGCTGAGGTTGGACTCTGATAAAACTGAGGTGTTGGTAGTGGATCCAGGTAGCTGGGGTTTGGGATTTTCAGCTGATCAACTGTCTGAGCTTTGGCTCATAGGTGGCCAGCTGCTTACATCTGACCCAGTGCAAAATCTGGGATTTGTTTTTGACAGAGTCTGACAATAACATTTCGGGCATTTGCTGTTGTAAAAACCTCTTTTTGCCATCTGAGGAACATTGCCTGAATTAAGCACCTGGTCCCGCCTGGCAACCTTCAAACCTTGGTCCATGCCTTTGAGTCCTCCTGCCTTGACTACTGCTATGTCCTTTACCTAGGGCTACCGGGGGTTGATATCTGCCAATTGCAGCTAGTGCAAAATGCAGCAGACAGGTTGTTGACTGGCTTACCAAGATCTTGCCATGTCATGCCTGTGCTCTGTGGTCTGCAGTAGCTGCCTGTTTTATTGGCGGATCACCATCAAGGTCAGGATACTGACTTATAAAGCCCTACATGGACAGGGACCGCATTACTTGCAAGATCTTCTCTGCCACCACCGCCCCCCCCACTCACTCCATTCCTCCGACGAGGGTTTGCTAGAGGTTCCAAGTGTTCAACTTCAGACATCTGGGACCCATTCATTTAGTTTTGTGGCCCCTTCCCCGAGGAAATCTCTACATCATCAGATTAAAGAGTGCCTGACCATTTAGAGTTTTAAATCTGCTCTCAAAATGCATCTTTTTGGTTTGGCTTTTCCAGAATCTGTTTAGTCTGCTGTTTTATTGTACTGTATTAGTTTTAAATATTGATTGCATGTATTTTACTTGTTTTAAGGGATTTAGATTTTGTACAAGCACTTTGATATGCAAAGGAATTGTGCTTTTTGTAAATACAATTTGATTTCATTTGAATATCTGAAAGAATCTATTGCTTCAACTTCACAGCAGCATACTGTAGTAGTTACTGCAGTAAACAAGGCAATTTCAATGGCAGTCAGTCCCTTTCTTCATGCAGTACAGTGCAATTAACAGTAAACTGTTTCACCAATGAGTTGGTTTAGCATTGTTTTTTACAGTTGGCAATGCATTGGCAACTCATATTGCATTATTTTTCAATGCTTAAATAGCTCAAGAGCAATGTTTGTGAAATGTTTTTGCACCTCATTAGGAGTGCATCAGCAGTCCAATTACAATGTAATGCAGATCTGAGTTTTAGCTCTTAAGAAACAGTTTGTGCAGGGCTTTATACTGGATCCAGCAACACTTAAAATACTCAGAAAGAAGTGCTAAAATGACTCATTGGAGGAACAGTTTAATGTGATTTGTACTGTAACCACAGGCACTGTGCTGCAGCCTGACTGGCTGCACTGTAGCTATTTCATACAATTTTTGTGGCCAGCTGTCCTTGCTTTGAGCACACCCGTATCACAGTACCTATGCAGCCCTACAAGCAAGCAGTGCAAGACCACCCTTGATGTAATGGAGTAAGGACTGAAAATGAGAAGGATGAAGTGGAATAGATGCAGGTCCTCTTCCTGTTCATATTTTCCTTCTTACTGCTTTGCATCATGCATAGCTACAATGGATAATTTCTCTAACCAGATTTCCTTGCTTTGAGCACTCTTCCAGTTGCAGTAAATATGTAGTCCTAAACAGCAATCACTTCAGATTATTTTGATGTTGCTCACTCCTCCCATGCCACTTCTTTGGAAGCACTGACTTCTCTATAAGTAACCATTGCCAAGGCAAGCATTTCTTCCTATGGCTCCTATTGACTGACCACCTGCTGTCCTCTGAACGAGTGCTGACTGTTTACCTCAGCCTGCCTGGTCAGAAATGATTACATTATAATTATCCAAAACTGATGCAAACCTATACATCACAGCCAATGACCTCTTCTTACTGCAGTATGCCATGAATAGTGCTGTACAAAAATAAAATGTTGCCAGCAGAATTACAACAAAAGTCAGAATTTCAATTCCAGACATTTTGTAACACACTTCGGCAAACTTCATGAAATTCAAACTTAGAATGGTGATCTGAAGATATGTACTTATTTATTTGTAATAGTTTACCCAGGAAAGGCACATTAAACTGACAGCTTGTTTTGCAGATGTGCTGGGGGAGTTGCATGAACCTGTTTTCATCGATGGAGAAATGTTGGCTATGGCACTGGGAACACTCCCCTACTCTTTGTCGATAAGTGCCATGGGATATTTTACTTCCGTCTAAACAGTGACCAGAGGTGGGCAGAAGGGATCTCGGTTAAACATCTTATCTGAATTGTGGATGGATGCATTAAACTGTTGAACTGAATTCCACAGATGAGATCTCTGTGTTATCCATAGACCTGCAAAATGATTGTATGTATTGAAGGTTGACGTATTAAATGGGGGAATGGAATTCTGCAGAACTGTCAATCCACAGTTTATGTGTATCATTCCGCAATTCAACAAGAAAATGTTGTGGACTGGGTTGGAAATATACAGAACACATTCAGAGGAAGCTGTCATGAATTTGTTTTACAAAATCAGAATTCCAGGCTTCTGCCTAGCACTATTTATGTCAAGCTACAAAAGGACAATTTCTGTGGCCCACTTTACTTGCTTCAATCACTCCCTTGTCACAGTAGCTATGCAGCCCTTAAAACCAATAATTTCTGAACCCTTCCCTGTTGTACTATAATAAGAAGAGAAAAAAAGAAGGAGGAAGAGAAATATGTTTGGTTTCTTCTTCCCCATTTATCTTTATTTTGCATTACATCATGCAAAGTTCCATTGGACAATTTCTGTATCCAGTTTTACTTGCTTTGAGCACTCCCCTGTTGCAGTAACTACACAGCTATAAAAGGCTCTAACTGGCTCACTATGTTTACTTGGCCCTTGGTTATGCAGGTGACCTCCAGACAGGCTGCCCAAGCACTAGTTCTGCACTAGCTGACTCACTTTCTCTAACGTGTATTTTAACTTTTATACTGAATGTTGCTGCACGCTGTATACAGTATGTGATATCACTGTTTGCTGACTACTCGACTTTTTGTTGTATCACAGCCTATTTTCATGATGTCTACAAAGTGTAAACTTTGGTGATGTTGCACCAATTGTTTGTTACTGTTGCTGTATATCACTCTTCTTGATGGTAGTCTATAATTCTTCCAGGTCATGTCTGAAAATAGGTATATGTATGCCTAGTGTATCTAACAGGTATCAAAAACAAATGAATAAATAAATAAATCAATAAATAAATAAATACATGAAAAACAAGCACTTCAGAAAATGCTGATGATGCTGTGCACTAGGCTTCCAGTCTGACCTCCCACCATGTCACACATCCTTAGAGGCACTGCTTGCTTTGAAAGTAACAATTATCAAGGCAAGCTTTTTTTTTCTATGGCTCCAGCTGACTTACCACCCATTGATCTCCGAGGAAGTGCTGCCCATCTTCCTCAGCCTGTCTGCTCAGAAAAGAGCAGAATCTAATTCCTGAAACTAAGCACAATCTATCAATTACCTGCTTTCACAGTCCATGTTCTCGTCTTAATGCTTGATGTCATGCATAGCTGCATGGGATAATTTTTTTATGGTCAGCTTTCCTTGCTTTGAGCAATCCCTTGTCGCAGATGTCAATTTTAGTGACCAGTTTCCTTGCTAGGACCACTCCTTTGTTGCAGTAGCTATGCAGACCTAAAAGGAAAGCATATCTGACCCCTCTTTGATGTAAGGTATTAAAAAGAGGAAATATGAAGGAGGAAGTGGAATAAGTTTGAGTCATCTTCCTCCTTATTTGTTCTTCTTACTGCATTACATTGAGCATAACTATGTATTACAATTTCTGTGGCCAGCTTTCTTTGCGTTGAGCACTGCCTTGCCACAGTAGCTATGCAGCCATAAAAAAACAAGCATGTAAGAAACTCTGATGATGCTGTGCAGCAATGCCACCTTCCTATCTCTCCCCCCTTACACCACTTACTATATGAAGCACCGCCTCTTCTACATATAACCATCGTCAAGACTAGCCTTTCTGCCCATGGCTCCAATTGTCTGCCTGTTAAACTCTAAGTGTTGCCTGCCTCCTAAGCCCCCTTAGCCTGCATGGTCAGAATAGGACACAATATCATTCCTAAACTTAAAGCCAAACCCTCTATCACATGCTTTCAAAGCCCGGTTTCTCTTGTCATTGCATTCTGTCATGATAGCTAAGTAGGGAAATTTCTGTGGTCATCATTCCTCTCTTTGAGCACTCCCATGTCACTGAGGACAATTTCTTTGGCAAGATTTCCTTGCTTTTAGCACTCCATTGTCACAGTAGCTATGCATCCCTAAAAAGCAAGCACTTTGGACCGTCATTCCTTGGTGTAATGCAGTATAAAGAACAAAATAAGAATGAGGAAACAAGTTGGTTTGGGTCATCATTCTTGTCCTCATTGTCTCTTCCTACATCATTACCTCATGCATAATTGAAGTATGCAGGACAATTTCTGTGATCAACTTTCCTTTCTGTCAATGCTTTCTTGTAGCTATGCAGTCACAAAAATCAAACACTTCAGATAACCTCCCAACCCCACTCATCATGTTTTACAACCAAGGAGGTCATGGCTTAGTTAATGTACAGTAAAAGAAAACTAGTCTTGTTCTGGGTGGAACAGAAGGTAGGGAACTGTGCATTAAAAGTACACCCTGTTCAAGACAGGTTTTCAAGTACACTGTGGGCTGAGGAGATGGCCTTGGTAAGTGCTATCTAGAGGAGCTGAGCTGAAGATGTTCACTATAGTTTTAAAATGATTTCCAATTTCTTGCCAAAAAACTATATTCAATATCAGCAGGACTTCAAAGGTGATTTTGCAAAAGGACTGTGAAATCACCTTTCTGGATATGAAAAAAACATTCTGGCCAGGATTTAAAAAATGACAGCTGTCACATTCGTGAAGTGCTGTAAAGATATGTCTATGTTTTAAATTTGGGGTAAAAATATTGAAAATTACCTAAGTTACAAGCCTGTATTCACAAAATCAGTATAGGCTCATAACTTTTTTTTGTATTTTTACACTAAATTTTCAAAATAGCCTATTTATGATCACACCTCATGAACAAGGGCAGAGAAAATGTTCAGCTCCTGCCTGGAAGGTGATTTTGCACAGGGACCACAAAATCACCTTTTGGGGCAGATTTGCTTAATGTGAGTGCAATTGTTCATGAGGTAGGGTCCCAAAAAGGCATGTTGAAAATTGGTCCATAAATATGCAAAAATACCAATGTTATTTCACTCAGTTCAAAACCTCATTGAAAAACATTTAAGCAGTAGGCAGGCAGCTAGACCAGCCTCATCTACCTATCCTTCTCAGGCAGTGTTATGCAATGCCTGATACATTAAGAACAATATGGCAATTATTGCTGATCTTGTTTTAACATCTGATCTGACTTTGCATTACTGAGACCTGGCTGGATGAAAATTCCAGTCCAGTACTGGAATTGGCTGTTCTGGCTGGGTACTTGGTGGTACACTGCCAGAGAAAGGATCATTGGGAAGGCGATGTGACTATTTGTTTTAAGTCAGACTTGAGTCTTACAGCCTTCACAGTGGGAACAATGAGGTCCTTTGAATGTGTGGCCATTCTAGGATTTGCAGGTGTAGGTTGCAAGATCCTTCTCATCTACAGTCCTGTGAAGAAGGAATTCTTGCAGGAAGTCACAGACTTTGTCATTGAACTGGTATTGGAGTCATCCAGATGTATTATTCTGGGTGACTTCTATGCCTGGGTCAATGACAAACTCTCACATTCAGTCAAGACTTCCTCCACCTAATGTGTTTGTTGGGTCAGACACAGGTTGTTACCTCTGTAACCCATATACACTGCCACTTGTTGGACCTCATCTTCCTGCTGGAAATGGAGGTTGCCGACCTTATGGTAGAACTGGTGCTCGGTTGGACCAAAATACTGTGAGGTTCTCATTCGAGGCCCCCAATAGACCTTCCCTTACTGAGATGGTCCAGTACTGCTGTTTAAGGGGTCTGACCCCACAGGGTCTGATGGCAGTGCTGGATCTATTAGGTTTGATGAGTGAATGTGAGGAGCCAATAGAATTGGTTCTGACCTATAATAGGGTTACAGTCACAGCCAAAGACATGGTCAGATATTTCCTGACATTTCTGTGACATTTCTAGAGAAATTACCTGCTTTCTGCATTTCCACAGTAGGGGAAACTGAAAGAAACTCTTCAGAAATGTTACTAAATATCTGGAAATATCTGACCTTGTCTGTGGCTACCACGGTATTGCTGAGGCTCTCAACTCTACCACACCTGTACATGTTCAACCTCTCACTGAGGATCCCCCTAGTTTGATGGGACTCTTAGGGAGATGAGGATGAGGGGTTGAAGGTTTGAGCAGCACTGGCGGAGGTCCAGTTTTGTGGAGGACAAGCTTATATTAATGTTTCATTACAGAGACTATCAATCAACAATCTCTTGTAAGAAGGCAGAATTCCTGTCCAAGAAGATTGCTACAGTAACTAACACACTGACTCAGCTCTTCTGCACTGTTGATAGACTGTGTAATCCTGCCTGTCTTCAGTCCAGGGAGCATTTTCACAAATGAGGCGTGATGATTGCACTCTGTTTTTTGCAAATAAGATTGCCTCCATCAGATCGGATATACAGCTGTTGCCCTCAAATGGAGCATGCAGCAATGGGCCTGAGGTCATAGACATTCAGTCTATCTGGACCAACTTTGACAAGTTAGTAGTCATGGATATTGTGAAGGTCATTCAAGAGTTACAGCCAGCCAACTGTAGTTTGTATCTGGGACCAACATGCCTCCTAGTGGGGTGTGTTGATGCCATTGACCCAGTCCTAGCCAGGATAGTTCAGAGTTCTTTAGTGGCAGGGTTTTTTTCCTGAATCCATGAAGGATGCGATTGTGAGGCCTTTCTTGAAAAAGTTTCACAGGATCTGGACTGCCTGGCTCACTACAGACCCATCTCTAACCTTCCTTTTGTGGGTAAGGTTATTGAGAAGGTGGTGGACATTCAACTGGAGACCTAGTTATCAACTCACAACATTTATGACCCTATCCAGTCAAGTTTCAGAAAAAAAGGCACAGCAGGGAGATTGCCCTTGTTCAGGTGCTAAATGATCTCCTGGCAGTGAGGGATCAAGGTAGACATTCCGTCCTTATGCTCCTCAATCTCTCAGCAGCATTAGACATTATGAACCATGGGTTGCTGATGGAGCACCTGTGGGTTTGTTGTGGACTGGCTGGTACAGTCCTAAACTGGTTTCAATATTTCCTTTCTGGTAGGATACAGTGTGTGGTGTCTGGAATTTTTTCTTCTGCACTTCTGCCCCTGCAGTGTGGGGTCCCACAGGGTTCCATTTTGTCCTCATGTTGTTCGCAGTGTATATGCTTCTGCTGGGGGATATTATAAGACAGTATGGGCAGAGTTTACACTGTTATGCAGATGATAGTCAGCTATACATGTCTTTTGTGCCTGAGCAGCAGGAAATGGTCTCAGTATTCAATCATTGCCTTGATGAGATCCAGGACTAGATGAGGGACAACTGGTTGAGGTTGAACCCAGACAAGACTGAAGTACTGGTGGTGGAATCTTGTTTGCCCAGTGGAGAGGGTGCAATCTGATTGAGTCTCAGGGCTGAGGATAGGGGACTCACAGTTGCTCACCTCTGATTGGGTAACAAATCTTGGCATTTTGGACTGTGGCTCAACACTTAAATCACAGGCATTGGCCATGGTCCTGACCACATTCTACCATCTGAAGAACATCACCAGGATAAAACATCTGGTACCCCCATGTGATCTGCCAACACTAGTCCATGTCTTTGTGACTTTGTGCCTTGATTACTGCAGTGCCCTGTACCTGGAGCTGTTGGAGGATGATCTCACTGCCTGCAGCTACTACAGAATGCAGCAGCCAGTTTATTGACTGGCCTATCTAGGTCTTGTCATATTACACCTGTGCTGTGCTCTCTGCATTGGCTGCCAGATAGGTGGAGGATCTCCTTCAAGGTTGGCTTGTTGACCTACAAGACTGTGGATGACAAGGGGCCCATCTACCTGCAAGACCTTCTACAACCCTACTGTCCCAATGCCCCCTTCGATCAGCTGACAAGGGATTACTGGAGATTCCTAGGGTTCCCCTTAAAACACCTGGGGTCCATGCTTTTTTCTTTGCAGCCCCTTCCATATGGAACTTCTTCCCTTGTCACATGTGAGAGATCCCTACAGTAGAAGCATTTAAATGGGAGCTGAAAACATTCTTGTTTAAGCAGGCATTTTCTCTTAATTAGTTCATTGTTTTAATTAGTAAATTAGGATGAATCATTTATTGCCATGTTATATATTTTAAATGTTTTAGAAATGTTGTATTTATAGCACCTTGAGTCAAAATGAGAAAGTGCACTTTATTAAATTAAATATGAATAAATGAATGAATTGTATACCTGTTTCTTTAGTTCACAGTATGACTTTGAAGAGTGAAGACATGTCTGCAGTCCAGAAAGGATTATGACATTGGACTCCCAATCAGTAAGTAAGGGTTTGGGGGGAGTGTTGGGTGGTGGGTACTGAGAGGGAGGGGAGGGTGGAAGGAGTCTAACAGTCACCAAAGACATTGATGGACTTTTTTTTTCACAGATTTTTTTTTAAACATAAATGAGTGTGGATTCCTGCACTGGGGGATTGTGCACCCCCAGTGTAACTAGTATGTTTATTGAGGGGGGAGTGGGGTGGTGGGTTCTGAGAGGGCGGGTCAGGTGTGGGGAATATCTTTAAAAAAAAAACAGGATGCCTAAATCAGACACTGGGGGATTGAGCACCCTCATTTTCATGCATATGTATCCAAGTGCTGAGGGAACTGGGCACCCCCAGTGTCACGTGTATGTTTCAGGGGGTTGTGGGGTGATGAGTGCTGAGAGGGAGGGTCAGGTGGGGGAATATCTTTAACAAAAATAAAAAAAGGATACCTAATTCAGACACTGGGATATTGGGCACCTCCAATATCGTAAGTATATTTCCCAGCACTGAGAGTTCTTCAGCATCACTGGTATGTGTCTGTGTGTGTGTGGGGTGATGGGTGCTAGAGTGAGCTATCAGGTGGTGGATATATATATAGATAAACTTTTATTTTCGAGTCACAGCGAACTTGTACACTCCGCTGTGACCAAGATGGCTGCTGCAGTACACTGCACATGTACTAGTGGTCATGCATGTGCAGTGGAGTGCAGTGGTCACCTTTTTTATGGCAGAGTGTACAGTGTTCCTCTGTAATCACCAAAAATAAACAGTTTAAACTATAGATATCCACCCACCCACCCGACCTTCCCTCTCAGCACCCCCCCGCCAGAAACATACGAGTGACACTGGGGGGTGCCCAATACTCCAGTGTCCTGATCAGCATTGCTGACCAAGCAAAAAATAGTTCAGTGTGAGTGGAGTGCTCCACAAATGCAGAGGCAACTGTGGTTTATGTATGGTATGTTGTTCATTTGCAAAGATTGTAAAGAATGTAGGAGTCTTTTTTTGAAAGCAAGAGGTCTGCAGGCTCCACCCACTGCAGCCCTAAAAAGGGGTTAACGGCATGAAAGGATGATTCAGGCCAATGAACATGGAGAAACACTTTTGCAGGCCCAGTCCAGTTTTGCTTTTTTTTAATATCATGTTAATGCATAGCAGTCACTTTTTCTCTGACCAGAGTTTGTTTTAAAATGCTGACACCGGGAACCCATTCCCGATGCCAGATTTTATTTTATTTTTAATGCCATTACTGGAAGCTTATGTCCAGTGTTGGCTTTTGCTTTTTTAAACCTAACATCAGAGCCCATCCCTAAGGTCAGCCTGCACTTTTTAAAATGGCCAACTGACCTGACTGAGAAGTCAGAGAATTGGTGCCAAAGTACAGTTTTGATATGATCAAAATCATAAAAGGAAGTGCTCCAGTCCACCCAACTGCTGAAAATAGTAGAATCAGGATCAAACTTCAGATGAAATACTGCATCTTAGCTGAGTTAATCTTGGTAAATAAATTATTTAAAAAAAACATTGCTGGCAGACGTTGGCCTTTATGGGTACTGCACCCATCAACAGACCCCACACTCACAAGCAATGAAGGCAATGACACAACACACTTCTCATTTCATTCATCTCCTCCATGCCCTTGTTTACATCACATTTGCATCATAAAACATGCAATGCAACATCACTGGCACTGAATAATGATTGTTTATGTTGTCACTATTTTCTAAATTAATGGTTCCATCTTCAAGTATGTTTTATGAGGCAAGAAACTACTTTGTTTTGCTATATTTTGATTTAAGATAATAATTTTCATACCTTTGAAACAATGATTCCAGGATACTTCTGAGTTCTTTTTCCATTGAGGAGGAATCCAAGAATAAAAGTCCAATAGATAGCACACTCGAGCACTGATTCCATGGACTGCAATGCATGAGGCAGACCACATAGTTTATTCATTCAGTAGTAGTATCAAAAAAACGCACATCCTATTGCATATATGTATCAACACAGTGTAAAATAAAACATAGGTGCAGTCCATTCAACCTGCATAACAAGCAATTCCCCAGTGCTTCAGCTCAGCAATGAGCCTTCATCAAGGAGTGTGGTCATAGGGACAGCAACATCACATTAAATATGTCTAATTCCATGACAACATAGGTCACCCTTTTGCAACAGTGGTTAATTTTTGTAAAAATATCACATAACTTCAATAAAATCTCATTTTACAAAATTGTCATGTACTGTAACTTCAATAAAATCTCATTTACTACATACTTATACAAAATATCATTTCAGTATCACAGTTCAGTGCTAGATACTTAAATAAAGGTTTATATTTGTAACCTCTAGTTTAATCTGCTGCCATTTGAGAAACACCGGTGAGATGGAGAAGTAGGTTGCTGGAACATTATCATATGATCACACTAATTATTTATTTATTGTTTTGCCTCATTTTCCAAGGTAACTGGGGGTCCACACGAACTATTAAGACAGCCAGAGGTAAAAATTACCAGTAGATGATCTTTGAAAGTGAGGAGGTCAAAATGTCAGATTGGAGAATAAAGTCAGAAAAACATTATCAGAAATAAATTACACATTTCAAATGCAATTCGTATAGAGAAAAACAAGTATTTACACTTTGCCTATCCGTTATTTCAAAAATGGTTTGCGGCCCCATATTTCATTCATGCCCTTCAGTTTAATGCTTCCTAGTTTTAAAATCCAAGCACTTTCTTTCCTTAAAAGTAAATTCTTTGGTTTCATGTGATAAGAATACCAACATAACAGCACCGAACAAAAGAGCAACTACATCTTGCTGAATGGCAAAAAGGATGATAAACACTTCAGTGTATACCACAATTGGCGACCGATGCTTACTGTAGGTTCTCTGCAAGGGCCAATGTGAAATGACATTCTATGTGGGAGGCTATGTCCCCCTCACCCCCTACACCCCCAATATTCATTATATTAATCTCCAGGGGAGCTGATAATGGGGGAGAGGGGAAACTCAGGAGGGGGGCTACATCATGGGGGACAGCCATCGGCAGGGAGAGAATGCTGTAGGGGCAACCTGTAGGCAGGGGAGGAACACAGATGGGAGGGCATGAGACTGGGGCTTCAGCAACTCAAGAGCAAAAAATAACATACAACCCCACCACACACAAAAAAAAATTAAAACCTACAGTAAGTCCCAAACCCAGGTTCACTGGACACAGAGGAGGTGGCTTAGCCACTACTCCAGCTGGCCTGCTCAGAACTGGCCTAATGAATACAGCCCTATATACTGCATACAACACCTACTCCCTATGGGCACAATATCGCTAAACTTACTATATGCTATTAAGTGCACATGGCCCATTTTGCACTCGATATATTGACACCACTCAAATTGCCTCATTCAAATTCTACCTAACCCCCTGGGATGGATACCATCTCTAATCTAATAAACTTCGAGTGTCTAGGGTTTGATCCATGTTTCTCATTAAAATGTTTACCCACTGGAGTGTCTTTTCTACTGTTAATACAGTAATTGACCTTGCATGTTCTTGGAGTTTAAGTTTTAAATTTCTCACTGTCTTGCCTATATAGCTCAGATTGCAGGAGCACCACCATACATATGCGATGAAGGTCGTAATACAGTTGATGAATTCTCTAATCTCAGTTTCAGTGGTATCCTGTGGTATCCTGCTGGTGTTTGAATTTTTACCACTGTACAGTATATGTGCAGATATTGCAGTTATGGCACTTATAAAAACCTTTTGGTTTTGTGGGGAGCCTGTTCCCAGTTCTCTGTATCTGTTCACATTCAAATTGGCTATGGACCAGTGTGTCCCTAATACTTTATGCTTTATTCTAAATGTTATCCAGGGTTTGCCTTCCACCGTTCTACCCACACTCACATCTCCCTGCAAAATGGACCAGTTTTTATATATTATATTCCTAATTTTTCCTGCAAGGCTGTTATACTCAATTACAAATGTTACTGGACCATATTCCTCCTTACGTTTGTCAGGCTGTGAGAACAGATCTTGTCTATTTATATTTCTGGCCCTGTCATTTGAATCTTCTAGTAACTTTTTGTCATAGTCCATCAGTAGGAGCCTATTGATAAGTTCCTCTGCCTGTTCTTCAAAGGTTTATATGGAACTGCAGTTCCATCTAATTCTTATAGATTGGCTGTATAGAACTGAATTCTTGAATGCTCTCGGGTGCGCACTTTGTGCTTGTACTGTAACAGTGAGTTAGTTGCTCTATTTTTCCTGAAACCTTCTGTTTCAGTCCTCTTGTTTCCCTCTGATTCCTTGATACTAAGTGTCAAATCTAGGAAGTTCAGCTTAAATTGATCAGTGGTATGTGTAAATCTGAGGTTTAACTCATTTGTGTTCAATCAATTCAGGAACATCTTAATTTCCGGGTGGTCCCCATCCCACACACACACCACAATGTTAATAAAGCTGAACCAGCTATATTATTTCCAAAGTATACATTCTTCCTGGCATTCATTACCCCTTGCTCCTCCAATTGTCCTAAAAACAGATTTGTATAGGAGGGCGCCATTGTTACCCCCATTGCTGTGCCTCACACTTGCAGAAAATGTTTGCTTTCAAATTCAGAAAAGTTCTGCTCTAATACAAATGTTGGGGCCTCAAGAAAGAAGTCATTTTGTAGTTACCCACTACATGGACGTCTTACTAGAAAATGCCTGCAAGTTTCAATACCTGATCTATGCTTAATACTGGTGTAAAGGGCTTCTATGTCTTTACCCACCCACTGGTAAGTTTTTTTGCCATTTGAAATTTTCGAGTCTCCTCAGCACATCCCCTGCATCTTTTAAGTAGGAAGGTAGCTGTGTCACACATTTTTTTCCAAAAATAAATCCTCAAATCTACATTAGTTCTTTGTTAGGGTTCCAATTCCTGACACAATCGGCCTGCCTGGGGGATTCTGTAGGTCTTTGTATCTTTTGAACATTATGTAAATGGTAAGGGTAAGAGGATTTTCATTCCAGATATATTTAAACTCATTTTCTGTGATCTGGTTTTCTAGTCTAACTCAATTCAACTTTGGAAACAGCTGTTTCTTAAATGTTAAAATGGGATTGAATGTAATTTTTTTAATAATTTTCAGTATTTTCACAGAGGTTTAATGCTGTTCTTTTATAATGGTCCCTGTTCATTTTAACTTTATTTCCTCCCTTGTCAGTCAGTTTTTTTATATTTATTATGCTTTTATTCCCCTACTGCCAGCTGCCCAAAACCTCAGCCCATTTACAGACCTCAGGCTTCCACCTCCAAATCAGCCATGACCCTTCGATACCCCCTGGCTTACAACCCTGGGAAGGGCTCTGGCACCAGCTCCCAACAGTGCCACAAACAATGGGATAGCTTGAAGGGTCAACCTGAAGGCTAATTGAAGCTGAGGCATACTTCATCTAAATTGGCTGGCAGCTGAGAGTTTTTCTTAATTTTTCTGGGGAGGGATGTTGCAATGACGTCCCAGCGTCCACCCCACCCCGAACATTCTGTGTAGTTGCTGCAGTACCCGGCTTCTGCTGGGGTCCATCAAGCACCAGTTATACTCCTCCTCCCCACCCAGAGAAGGAGAGCAGTCCTCAGGACACTCCATCCTTCTCTCCCCCACGGCCGGCCCTCCGATGACTCGGACCTGTTTCCAAACCCGGGTCACCAGAATTACAAGCAGAAATCTAACTGCTGCACTGATGGGCCCCTTGTCAGCCAGTTTGATTATGATATTCATATTACCAGCTAGTTCCTTCAATGCTAGTCTTAATGCCCCAGTCGGATACTGTTTCTGAGCAGTACTGTTGCTATTAAGTAAATCACCTGCAACTTTCTCATAACAGTTTTTTTTGTATACAAACATTTTATTGAAGTTTTCCAAAGCAAGATAACAACATGTACAGTAAGCAAACTCCAATAACAGACTGTAACAGCGTGCATAGCAGGGTTAACACTGATCTACCATGACATAAAAGACAAAACTGGCAGCAAAGTAAAAACATAAAGCCAACAAAGCACAGCAGCACTTTGCACAACCTCTAGAGAAAACCCTGAAGTCACAGAACCAACAGAAGGATCAGGCATGGATATCCTCATCCTTTTCAATCAGGGGTCACACAATTTATAGATTTCTAAAATTGTTCCCCTTCTCCAATACAAAACCTGTTGATAATTGGCAGCCTTTGTCAATGCATTTACCCACTTGTTATGCGAGGGGAGAGTAGAAGTATTCCAAGTAAGTGAAAGCAACCTCTTAGCCTCCAACACAGCTGCATATAAGGCTAATTAAAATGGCCTCAGTGCTGCATGCAGCCTTGGTGGGTCACCCAGAATCCATAACCAAGGAGTGCATTGAAGGGGAATCTGAAAAGCGTCTACTAGTGTAAGTATAATAGATTTCCACCACCCCACTAACAAAGGGCATTTTCAAAGGATAAGGTAAAGCATACCTTCCCTCTGTCCTCATTTCCAACAGTATGCAGAGTCAGAGAGACCCATGTTTACCAGTTTGGTGGCATTCTATACCATCTACTCAATGCTTTCTTTTGCAACAAGTGCAGCTTTGGGTCCAGAGTGGCCCAATGAACTTTGGCCCAACATCTATCCCAAACTGTATCTTCTAATGATTCTTGCATTTCAGTGGCTCACTTTACCCGATGAGACTCCCAACTTAGTAGATGTTGTTTCTGTAGCATATTATAGCAAACACTCATATGCCCCCTAGGGAGCCTAAGCCAATGAGCTATGTGGGGGACCAACTCTGTACGGACTACTTTATAGTCTTTTTACAACTTAAAGAATAAAGCATGTCACATCTGTAAATATTTCCAATGGTCCCTTGTTGACAAACCATACTTAGCTGCAGAGACTGAAATGAACACAACACACCTATGCCCTGGTCTAACAGAGCCCCCAAAGTAAGGATGGCTTTAGACACCCAGGTAGGCCGGCAAACTGAAGCCCCATCTATACATAATATTGCATTATGCCATAATGGTTTATTAAGGCCTAAAAAACTAGTGTCCCATCCCAACATCCTAAAGTAGGATTTCCAAGAACAATGCAAAAATTCCATAGGCTGGGCAAGACACCTCAAGCTGCTGAAAGAGCTTTCCAACAAAAGTGCCAATGGGACATCCCCTAGAATGGCTTTCTCTCTCTCCACCCATAGAGGGGCAAGAAATGATACAGAGCAAATCAATTGTAGTGATTGCTTCACACCCAGAGTTGTTTGATGGGCCCAAGGCCAAGATATATTCCAGCACCCTTGAGTGGTCGGTGCCCTCAGTACCTTCCTACCAAAGTGGGGCAACTTCCCATCCCAAATATAATTAGCCAAACACCTATCAATCTTGTTCCACATACCAACAGGAATAGACATTGCTAGATTACTTAACTGATAAAATAACTTTGGAAGCTCCATCATTTTTATAACAGCAATCTTACCAAGAAGTGAAAAATACAACTTTCTCCATCTGTGCGTGTCAAGTGAGATCTCATTAAGTAGATCCTGCAGATTCCTATCACACATATACTGTGGCAAGCATGAGACATGCATACCAAGATACGTGAACACCTTAAGGAACCACCTTAATTTCCTGGAGCCCAAAGACACCCAGGTGGGGTCAGGCTTGTACAGTGGCTAAATCTCTGTCTTGCCCAGTTCACCATTAAACCAGAGATGGCACTAAAGGCATCAAAATCCATCCAAGCATTTGGTAGCGAGATCTCTACCCTAGATGAGATCAGAAGAAGACCATCCACATAAAAGAGATTAGAGAAGGCTCGGCCATTCACAGTGTTACCCGAAATATCTGGCTGGGAACATAAAGCAACATTAAGAGGTTCTGTCGCTAACAAGAACAATAAGGGGCATAACAGACAAACTTGCCTCATTCTATGATAAAGAGGGAAGGGATCCAATCAGATCACATTAGCTAACACCCTCGCTCATGGTGCCAAATAAAGACATCCAATCCACTTTTGAACAATGGGCCAAACCCATCACAGATAAAACATAAAGGAGATATTTCTACTCTATAGAATCGAAAGCCTTCTTGGCATTAGTCACCACCAGGGCAGCTGAATCCGGTCCTTTGGTGGTAACACGTATCAAGTTTAGAACCACCCTGAAATTGTCACAAGACTTATGAACAAGAAATGGTAAAATCTTTTCCAACCTAAAAACCAAGGACAGGATTCTCAAACCTGTCGAGATGCCGCAAGCCCCTGGTGTGCCAAACATAGGGCGCACAGAGCTTGCGGCAGTCTCCGGTCATAAATCGGAAGTTTCTATCCCTTGTGCCAACCACAGGTCCTTAGACCACATATTTGTAGTCTAGCCTACGTCACCCCCCAGGGCCTCTGACACAGAGCTTGCGCCAGATATTTGGCACAAACTGCCATAAAGCATGGAAAATGTCGCAGCTACACCCAGGAATGGAAAACTGGGTGTAGCTGTGGCAATGTTTTTCAGTGCACCAGCAGAACTTAAGTACTGTGGTGCAGGGCAGGATGCAAGCCCTGCACCGCAGTTTGAAAATCCAGCCCCAAGACTTTAGTCAACATCTTACAATCAACATTTAACAAAGAAATAGGACTATAATTGGAACACAGAGTCTGATCTTTGCCTGATTTGGGCAGTAAAGTGACAACTGCCTCTTGCATAGAAGGTGGCATATCCCTTTTCTCCAAAATAGAATGATACAACTGTAGAAACCTGGTGGCGAGGGTAGAGCTAAAGGCTTAACAAAAACTGGTGGTAAGACCATCTTTTCCTGGGGCTTTTCCCAATGCTAGGGCACCTATTGCCTTTTGAACTTCTGACAGGGTAATGTCTTCTTCCAACAACATTGCCACCTCCTGTGGTAGCCTGGGCAAAGAAAATGAGGCAAAGAAGGAGTCATATTCAGCAGTAGATGGGGAAACTGTGGAAGTATAAAGGGAAGAATAACATTCCTAAAACTTCAACACAATTTGATTCCCATCCACAAAGTTCCTTCTCCCTTTAAAAAGGGAATCTGGGTTTCCATTGTCTGCTTTCAAGGTCTATTTACAAGGAGTTTTCCTGCCTTATTCCTTTATTCCCAATAGGATTGCTGTAAAAAAAAATTATGCTCTTGCAGCTTGCTGTTGGTATTTGGAATTAAGTCAAAATTTCAGAGTGTTAAGCTGCTGAATCTCTGAGTAATGGGAAAATGGGGAGGAGTAAATAATATTTTCTAAACCTTTAACCCAATGAGTAAGAACTAATTTGTTTTATTTTAGTCTTTGATAATGGGATAAGGCCCACTAGGCACAATTGTCTGTTTTCAAGGGTAATGTGGGAGCACTGGGTGGTTAAGTGACTTGCTCAGAGTCACACAATATGCAAGTGGAGGTTGTGAGAATCCAACCCTGGTATGGTCTTCTGGATGTATCAAGCTTGTTTACAGCTTGTTGCTCTAACCTCTAGGCTATACTGCCAGCCCAATATCTCCTTTTTCCAAAGTTTATTTACCTGCAAGGCATGTGAGATTATACGTCCTCTAATAAAAGGCTTAAATGCCTCCCAAAGTGTAAAAATGGAGATATCAGGAGTAGAATTCATGTTAAAGTAAAACACCATCTCTCCCCACAACCACTGCTTAAACTCTTCAGAGCACAAAAGCACCGGGTTAAAGCACCACTCATAACAATTTATGTTTGTTGTATGTTTCATTGGTATTGACATAATTTTTATACTATGATTTTTGGGGTATGTATTGTATTGTACTCATGTTATATGGCTTTTTTTATATAACTTCTCGCTTGTAAAATGAGCAAAATTGCTCGTCAGTTAACAAGCATAAAAAATAAAAATGAAATGAAATATTGATACTGCTGTAGGACAAAATGAAGAGTTTTCCCCAGATAACATTTTACTTTTCAATAGTCTCATTGTCCAAGCTTATTGAGTCAGTACCTGGTATACCTTGAGATAAACTTATTTTATCTAAGTCCTGTACTTGTAGCAATTTTTCTAATTCTTCACATTCCATTACATCAAGTACATTTTCTTTCATTACAGGTTCAAGCCCCTCCACTATCTCAGAGCGTTCTCACTCATTGTTGTTTAAGGCCCTTATAATATATCTCAAATTTTCTCTGATTTTACTTTGCTCAGTGTTTAGGATAGCATACCCCATGTTTGTAGCTTTTGATTTATTATGGAAGTAGTATTCCAATCTCAGTTTTTTTAACAAAAAGTTTGTAAGTCAATGTGGACCTGTAAGTGGTTGGGGATTGGCACAAATGTAAGTCCCTTTTGCAATACTGATTTTTTGACTTCTGTTAGGATCTTATTTGAGAGATTTATTTTTTATAGTTCTGAATTTTCTTTCCCCTCAGTTCCCCCTGGGTATATCCTTCTTCATTTGCTTGCATTCTTCCCCATTTCTTGTCTTCCATTTTCTTCTCCCTGGTCTTTCCCCTATCTTTTCTGTCCTAAAAAAAAACTTTGTTTTTTTTTCAGTCTTTTCTGTGCTATCAAAGGGTTTAGTTGCTATACCTTCTGTGTTTCCAGATTTACATGTTGCTGATCTTTCACTTTTCTGACTTTTTGAGTCACTGAATCTCATGCTAGGGTGCTCTCTACTACAGGAATGCTTGGAGCCCCAGTCAAATACCTGATTGTTCTCATAATCACCTTGATCATGTATTAATTTATTTTGTTTTCATTTTACCAGATCATTTTTATATTTCTTCAGTTTAGCTTGCAGTCCTGATTCAAACTTTTTAAAAACCTTAACAATTTCTGTTTGTATATTTCTGCTTTAATTCTTTTTATTTATGTTGACATTTCCTCATCTTCTTTGATTAATATATCAGTTTATGTATTAGAGAACTTATTGGATGCAGTTTTCCACTCATCACTTCTCTCAAAATTTTAAAATCCACAAGAGGGTATAACCACAATTCTAAGCCCACTCAGTATCTGTTGTCTTTCTAAGTATTTTTCCAGCATAATTATATTAAATATAAGGTCTAGTTCTTTAATTAATAGTTTTTCCAGTTTGAAAAAAAGTGTTCTAATGTCACCTGTTTCATTGGTGGGGTCATTACATTTTTGGAAGAGGAACAGGGCAAAGCAGCTACTGCTCCCCCTCCACCTATCACTTAAGTGCTAGCTGAGACAGCTAAATGGGAGGGGCCTGTGACACATGAAAGCAGAGTCAGGTGTGGCTCACATTCATTTTGATTCTGCTTTTACATAAGGAGCAGGCCATCAAGCAACCCCTCACGCTATGGCCCCTGCACAAAGTACCCCTGAGACCAGAACATCAGAGCAGAGTCTGCTGACTGGAGTCAGCCCAATAAGGCAGCTGGCATATTCCCCTTCAGCAGCCCTGCTAGCATGTTGAACTTTTGAAGATTTTTTTTCAGGTGTTTTTCAGTTTCCAACCTGATCTACCTAACATCCTAACAACAAGTGCATGAATGAGCTTACATCTAACTGACATGATTGAGCGAAGTCATATAGCTCCAAAATGAGGTTGAAGCCAGTGAGTCACTCTGTGCCCTGATAGTGTTGCAGCGTTAACTATTTAATGGGTGAAGTGCAGTTTGCAGTTTGACTAGTTTGACTTGTCCACTCCATTCAAACCAGGCTGAACCAGTCAAAAGTAAAGTCTGCCAGTTTTATCAAAAAGTTCACCACCATTCACAAGAATCAAATACCCAAAGTTTGAGGTGTTTGATTCTTTCTTAGAACTGAATTTGCAGCCCTAATCAGATGAATGCCTTTTTTGGTGCAGCAAGGGTACAACCCACTCCTGCAGACACAGCCAGTCAAATTGATGAACCCTTGGCTATGGAAGGGTTGCAATGATGGAAGGCACCAGGGCTTGATGCCCTACCAATTGATTTTTTAAAAACATTTGCTCATCTCCTGTGTGACTCCCTGTGTCATATGTATTATGGGAAACTGAACTCGGATGTACTACCTCCCTTCATGCAGTCTTCGACCATCACTGTTCTTCAAAATCAGGGCAAGGATCCTTCCTTTTGTGCATCATACCACCCTATGGATTACTATGCACTATTGTGGGGCCAGGTAAGTGTGAATCACATTTACCCAGCATGCTGAGCTCCACACCAGCAAACAGGGTCAAGATACATGGTATCCACTTTTGTGTACCTCTGCAACACACCTGTCCATGGCTCTGCTCCTGACACACTGCTGCATGGAAGACAGATCAATGGACACAGGCAGGTATCCAATTAGATGCTTGTCCTTGGTCATGGAGTGGACCCCTGCTCACATGAGCAGGGGATTGTGGGAAGGTGTGAGAGAGACAAATGTGAATGTATATGGGTAAGTGCCCAAATGGCTGTCCCTGGCCACCCCAGTACTCGCAGAGGGCTGGGGCAGCATAGTGGTGGATGGTTGTGCCCGCTTTAGTCAGTGCTTGAAATCCAGGGGGGACACACAATGGATATGGAAAAGTCTCTGCCTGTGTGTCAAGTGCCCCCTTGCCTTGTACTCTGTGCCCTCAGGAATGGTGGGGAGTGTGGTCATACCCCAGACATGCCTCTGGACTGACTGTGTGCATAGCTGAGCAACCTGAAGGAGGATCCAGTGCTGAAGAGATGCGTGTCCCTTCTGTGCATGCATGCAGGGGGCCACAGGACCCCTAGTGTGTGGCATTGGCACTTATGATTGCCAACACGCTGCTGATTTGCAGCACATAGGCAATCTGCACAATAATACATAGATCCCTATATCCCTGTTGACCGCTGATTACAAAATTCTTACAAAATTCATAGTGACTCATCTTGAGGGTATTCTACTGGTATGCATACAGCCAGATCAGGGAGGGTTTGTTCAGAGATGGCAGGGCAAACACAAAATATGCCACACCTTCAATATTGTCCACAGATGGGCTAGATGACCAGTGACCCATGAAACTGCGATCCTTGCCTGGATGCTGAAAAAGCATTTGACCATGTGGAGTGTATGTACAGTACAGTATATGTTTCACCCACACCAAACTGTTGGATTCACTGAGCTATTGATAGGTTGGGTCAGGACTCTATACAACACCCCCAAAGCACAAATCTTGATTAATGATACCCTAACCCATGTATTCAAGCCAGATAGAAGAAAGAGGCAGGGGTACCCACGCTTTTCTTTTCTTTATGTATTAACCCTGGAACCCCTGATGGCAGCAATACTGTATGTAAGCACCCAAAAATTGTTGGATTTGGGAGGGAGCAGAGAACAAAGTGTCACTCTTTGTGCATGACCTCTTATCATATGTGAAAAACCCAGGGGAAGGCTTAAAATATATACATGAGCTGTTGGAGGAGTATGCAGTCTATTAGGCCATAAGATCAGTTGGACAAAAAGCAAGATAATGATAATTGGTAGATAGACAGGAACTAAATCAGCCAGCACCCATTGGGATTCCTCATGGTAAACAGCATAACATACCTAAGGGCCCTGAAGGCAGACAAGCCCCTAGTACCAGACAGTGTGTATGCAAGGGTCCTAAGAGAACTTGCAGTGGTGCAGTTGGGTCCCCTGGCAGACCTGTTTGATACCTCTATGGAATCCAGGAGTATGCCTGAGGACTGGAGAACTGCATATGTGGTGCCTCTCTATAAAAGTGATCCAAGGTATGAAGCAGGGAATTACAGGAAAGTCAGTCTGACCTCAATAGTGGGGAAACTGATGAGGATTATCCTGAAGGAAAGACTGGTAAGCTTTCTCAAGGAAAATCCAGAGACCAAATACGTGATGAGTGGTGCACAGGTTACCAACTCAGATTAAGAAAAGAATCTGGGGGTAATCATCACTAGTGACCTGAAGAACTTGGCAACACTGCAGGACAGCAGCAACAAAAGCAAATCAGATGCTGAGCTGTATATCCAAGGGGACTGCCATCAGGAATGCAGAGTTCATACTGCTGCTGTACAGGTAGTGTTGCCACCTGTCAGTTTTTTTACCTGGTGATCTGGTTTTCAGAGTCTCTATCTGGTAATCCAGTTTTGCTCAGTGCTGGCCAGGATTTTTAGCCATTTTGTGTGCTCACATACTTTTGGAACAGATTTTGTCATATAATTCATTGCTTTAGCTTCACATCCAGGTTACAAACACTTTCTGTTGTCAATATAGCCCTTTGTGAAAGCAGTCAACCTGGGAGGTGTAAAGTATGGCTGTTAAGACTGTTAGCAGTTACTTAAAGGGGAACTGTCATCAGTAGGATTTCTTAATGTCTGAAAGCCCATAAAAAGCTTTGTTTGAGACATTGTGTGTATCTGTGACTCTTTGCAGTCCAGAGTTACTGATATGTAAATCACCCTGTAATTAAGGACTGGTGGCAGCCATATGCTTTGGTCTCCTGACAGGAAATAATGTCACCGAGGGTCTAGGTCCTCCTTTAACTGTATTTAATCCAACAGGTTAAATAGGAAATTGACTGTTTTATTAAGTGTATTTTAAGGAGATATTACAACACTTTCGGACATCTATAACAATTGTTTCCTATGTGGATTGAAACTACTTAGTTATCACCTTTACATTTCAAACTGTTAGTAAAAATAATCCTTCTTCAGGATTGCTTTAACCTCTAGGATATATAGTACTGCCAGCTGAACATGTCAGAACAGATGTCTCGGGCTGCCACAGTACCACCTTCTGTCTTTATCTGTTCCCTCTCTTACAACCTTTTCTCTTACAATTTTGTGTGTGAACTAGGGTCTACAAGATGTAAATGTGGCTATGTACCTACGGGCCTGGCATCATGGCCTCCCTGTGCTCCCACAATACACCTCGGAGCAAGCAGTTGCTCAGTCTGCCTTTCCTGGACAAAGACAGGTAAATCAATCTGAGCATGTGTTATGATTCTGAAAATGCGCTCTTTCTATCCAGATTTGACTTGAAAAGAAAAAATTAGGACACAATTACTATAGATGGACAGCATTATTATTATTATTATTAAAACATGCATAATCTGAAATGCATTAATAAAAGAGAATTTTACTTCTTTTGATGAAGTTAAAAGCATAATAGTTTCTTACTGAAATACTTTGGATGGAATGGGATTTTATAATTACAACACTTACTACATTTATAATATATGTTTTGTATGTGCAATGAAACTAGTGAGCTACCGCCGCCTTTACATTTCAAACTGTTAGTAAAAATAAGGGAAAGGGGAAATTGTTTAACCAGGAAAGGCACACTAAGCTGAATCTTGTTTCCAGGTGCGACCTGGAAACACAAGGAAGTTACAGTAAGTGACTTGCTCAGAGTCACACAGTATGTAAGTGGGGGCTGTGGGATTCAAACCCAGGTCTCTAGATTTGTAACTCAGTGCCCTTAACCACTACGCTATACTGCCTCCTAGTAATCCGATAGAACTCTGGCATTGTTACGGTAGAAAATCCCATTCCTTCCAAAGTATTTCGGTAAGAAACTATTGTACTTTTAACGTCATCAAAGGAAGTAAAATACTCTTTAATTAATGGTGATAATTTTTTATATACAGATAAAGACAAATTTATCTCCAGTTACAAACTCCCCGGTTGATATTTGTGGCTACAACCAGGAGGTTGTAATCAATACCTGTCAATCAAGCGCCACCACAGAAAGCTAACTGGTATGTAGTTTCACTGTTGGTGGGCCGAACATCTTGCCCAACATAGCAGCTCCATTACTGAGCACCAGTACCAGCACTCAAGCTTTGCCACGCACTGTTAAGATAAGTAAGATTTTAAATATTTTTAAATATCTATCTAGTTGATTCTACATTGAAAATGGAAAAAAAATCAATCTGTTTGATTCTGCCGCTCATACACTTCGAGCGCGTCTTACACTATGAAGCCATTCTGACAGACTGTTACTTTCCAGAATGTCATTATCACTGTAATGTAAAAAAAGAGAAGAAAAAAACAAAAGGGAGAGACAGGCAGAGAGCGTGTGTGTGTGTGTCTCTGTCTCTGACAGAAATACTGCACTAACTGAACTGCGCTGAAAGGGGAAAAAATATCACAATTAATTAAATAAAATAATGTGTGTGTGTGTGTGTGGGTGTGTGAAAACCAACATTTTGCACATACACTTGGTGTGCAATGTTTTTTTTAAACTCCTCTGGGTTTATGTTGCATTCCACACCTTGGGTGTGTGTAAAATTCTGGTTACACGCACCCCCCCCATATATTAGTCTATATTTTAATAATGCATTTGAGGTTACACATGTTTTAACAATCTTGTCCATCTGTGTGTTTTTGCAATTAATAAACAAGTAATTGTGTCCTAATTTTGTTCTTTTCAAGTTAAAGCTCGATAGAAAGAGTGTAATATTTTCAGAATCTTAACACATGCTCAAAGCCCATTCTGCTGGATGAACAAAGCTTGTTCACAGTTGTACTGCCGCTGATAATCAAAAGCTACACATTTCGAGGCTGGGCCTATGATGCCAGGCCAGTAGGTACATAGCCACATCTGCATCTTGTAGACCTGAGTTCACACCTGAAACTGTAAGAAAAAATGCTGCAAGAGAGGAAAGGAGAAAGACAGAAGTTGGTGCTGTGGCAGTCCCAGAAATCTGTATTGACATGAACATAGCCAGAGTCTAGAAATCCTGATATGGGGCCCCAATACCTGTTGGCACCACAGAGCCAGCCTTGAGATGTGTAGTTTTTGATGATCAACTGGCAGTATAGACTAGAAGTTAAAGCAATCCCGAAGATGGATTATTTTTACTAACAGTTTGAAATGTAAAGGTGACAACTCACTAGTTTCAATGCACATACAAAATGATTATTATAGATGTAGAAAGTGTTGTAATAACACCTTAAACACTCTTAATAACACAGTTGATTTCCTGTTTAACCTGTTGGATTAAATACAGTCAAAGGAGGACCTAGTCTCTCAGGGACATCATTTCCTGTCAGGAGCCCAAAACATAAGGCTGCCACCAGCCCTTAATTATAGGGTGATTTACATATGAATAACACTGGAGTATAAAGACTCATGGAAAAACACAATGGCTCAATCAAATTAGCTTTTTAAGGGCTTTCAGACATTAAGGAATCCTGTCGATGATAGTTCACCTTTAATCTAATCTTTTCCACTCTACATCTTAAAGTGACATAGCAGTAAAGCCGGGCAAAATCCAGCCCCCACGTTTTGTAACAGTAAAAGATCCAGTTGTCTTCCACTTTAATTTGCTGGTAAAATTTTTCATCCCTAACAGAATCTAGACATTTTTAAATGTTTTAAAAGATTTTTCTTCCTCAAGAAAAAAAAAGTGTGGTCACTTCTTTGGCTTTGAAATAGTATTGTGGACATGAAAAGGAAATGGAGCCAGAAAAAGATGTAACATACACATTCTCGGAAACAAGCAGTTTCTTTATTATATACTGTATAATTATATAACATTTATACTATTGGATGTTATTTACAAGATTTCCCTTGTCTCACCCCAGATCATATATGGAAATTAGATTTCTTTTTTTCTCTGTATGTTTAGCTGGTAAACCATTGTCAATAAATAAATAAAAACTAGGAAGAACCTAGAAAAGTAAGTCTAACAGGTATAGTATGTTAACATTTTTGTTGAACTGCTACTTCAAGTTTTATATTTTACTAACATAACAAATGGCTATGGAAGAGAAGCAATGCATGATCAGTCGTGAAAAAGGGTGGGGTTAGGGGTGGAGTTTAGGATCCGGTTCTTGCCTCATCCAAATGTGGCAACCCTATGTACAGGTCACTAGTAAGGTCACACCTTGAGTAGAGTGTGCAGTATTTGTGCCCTTATCTAAAAATGGATATCCATTTGCTGGAGATGGTTCAGAGCAGGGTGACCAAGGTGACTCAGGGGCAGCAGGGCATTAATTGTTTAATTGTTTAATTAATATTTCAGAAAGACCTTTGAGTGTGAGCTCTTTTACAAAGGTTTCACATCAGAGTGGACAATAAGACAATACACATATTCAGTGGTTACAGAGGTCTGATCATTAGGCATTAAAGAGCGATTATATGACAATTAGACAAATAGGAGAAAAAAACTGAGCAGTTGTAATTAAATACTAAGCTATTTCTAATCAGTTGCCCTAGGTAGCACACCCCTTGAAACATCCAAATCCATTGATAGACTATGGCAGAGCAACTGCATTAGGTTTAACGCTATCCCAGATGGCAAGATGCAGGGTGACAGTGAAACAAGGGGGACTGGGTTTGAAACCAACCACAGAGGCGAGAGGTGGGGGGTAGTGAAACGGTGGGGGCTGTGATAGGGAGTAGCTCCAGAGGGCTTTGTCGAGTATGGTGTGTGTGTGGGGGTGGGAGGGAAGTACCAAGTGTGTTTAAAGAGGACTGATGAAACACTTAAGCCCTTGGCAAAGCTGGAATGGAGGCAGGGTTCTCTAGGTAGCCCTGATGGGTGTTACCTTGGGGGTAGGCCTGTCAATCAGGTGGGGCCTGAGAAGCAGGTGCATTTTGAGTTAGACATTAGGAGCTGTTTGAGGCCTACTTTGAATTGATACAGGCTGTTGTTTGTTTGTAATTTCATCGGGAGTTCATTTATCCAGAGGGGGGCCCGATAGGAGAAAGCACTCTGCCGTAGTCAGGTTCGGCAGAATGATATGGACAGTGCTCCATTCTTCCTCCATCTGGTGATGTGTGTTGAGAGAGAAGCCTCGACCAGGTTTCCTATACAGGGTGTTTTTTTTCCAAGGAGTGCCTTCTTTCCCAGGAGGCAAGTTTGGTATTTGATCCTGTCTTTTAGGTTAAGCAAGTTTGTACACTCATACAGGATGCAAGTATGAGTGTAGTGGTCTGCACACAGGGTGAGGTGGCATGCCTTATTGAGTGCAATTTGGACCCTTTTGAGCGCTGTATCAGTAGCAGCTCCATAGACCACCAGCCTGTAGTCTATCATGGAGAGTATGGAGCTGGAGACTGAGATTCGGAGTGCTTCCAGGGTGAGGGAGTTCTTATGCCTATAGAGGACCCCGATCTTTATGTTTACCACTTTGACAAGGGAGTCTATATGGTGCGTATAAGTGAGAGAGTCATCAATGGTGACTCCAAGGTACTTGAACAAGTGCACCTGCTCAATCTGCTCACCAGTCTTGTTGGTGATTACGAAAGGAGCATGCTCGTGTTTGTTGTAGGGGCTGGATTGTAGCATGGCTTTGGTTTTCTTGTAATTTAGTAGCAGCTTTTGCCTACTGAACCAGTCCTCGAGTTTATTGAAAGAGTTCTGTAGTTCTGTTTGTAGGACAACCTGAGAGGTGCTGCTGCTCTGCAACATGGTATCGTCTGCATACAGAATAAGTTTGGTGTCACAGGCTGTGGGTACGTCATTTACAAAGAGGCTGAAAAGCAGGGGCCCTAGAATTGATCCTTGAGGGACTCCTAGGAGTACATCTCTGGAGCTGGATAACGCCTGCCCGATTTTGACTCGCTGGCTCCTGTGTGTTAGGTAGTCATTGAACTAATTCACGGCATTTGGTGCCACACCCAATCTTTGGAGCTGGAGTACTAGTAGAGAGTGGTTGACAGTGTTGAAGGCTTTGGTGAGGTCAGTGAAGATGGACCCCACCAATTTGCCTTCATCCAGTGCTTTGTGCGCATAGTCAGTGTATTCCAGCAGTGCTGTGGTGGTACTCTGTTTTTGCCTGAAGCCATCTTGGTTTGGGCAGAGCAGATTGCACTTATTTAGGTATTCTGTGAGTTGATTTGCCGTGATTTTTTCCAAAGGTTTGGATAGTGGGGAGAGGATAGATATTGGCCTGTAGTTTGATACCAGCACCTTGTCACCATTCTTATGCACTGGAGTTACCAGGGCTTGCTTCCATACCTCTGGAAATTGAGCTAGAGCCAAGGATTTATTAAATAGCATTGTTATGGGCATAATAAGAATATCAAGGGTGAGAGATAGTAACTTCATGTCTAGCCCATCACTCCCCAATCTGGTTTTGCCTAGGACTTTCCTGACCATCTTTAGGGCCTCCTTCACTGTCACCTTCTTAATGTAGAAGGCTTGGTGGTTAGTTATGAGCAGGTTGGAGCAACCTTGGTCCTCCACAGGCAGAAGGTAGTCTGGAGGCAGCACTGAGGACAGGTCTGTAAAGGCCTGGTTAAAGGCATCAGCAATGGCTAGCAGATCTGAGGAGGATGAGTTATTAATGTTGAGCATCTTAAGGTGCTGCTTTTGATCTTTACCAAGGATGTTCTTGATGTTGTCCCAAAACCTCTTTCCATCTCCCCATGCATTGTTAAGCTGGGTCTTATGGAAATTGGCTTTTGCAAGTCTGATAAGTTTGATGCACTGATGTTTAGCCATTTTGTAACACTGTAGGTCATGCTTGCTGCCTGAGTTTAAGGCTTTTTCCCAGAGGCAGTCCCTCTCCTTTAGGAGTGAGAGGAGCTTGCCATCAATCAAGCCATTAACCTCCCCCATAATTTTCCATTTTTTGCATGGTGCATAGATATCACAGATGGAATTGAAGCCCTCAGTGAAAAAACTAAGGGCCTGGTCCAGCATAAGTGCCTTGTTGATGGGGACCAGTTGTAGGCAGACAGGGCCAATTTGAGGGATCCAAGTTTGCCTTTCCGCAGAACCCTGCTCTCGATGAGGCAGGGTGGGCTTTTGGCAAGTTTAGTGGTCCATATAAAGGAGACTGGGGAGTGGTCACTTAGCATGTCCAAGAGAACCCTGAGTTTGGAAAATCGAATCGGTGAGCTAGCTAAGACCCAGTCAATGAGGGTGCTGGTATCAGCCTTGTAGTTCTGCCTGTGGGGTGAGTTACGAGTTGTGTGAGATTGTAGGAGGTGATTAGGTCTCTGGAGGGTGTTGCCTCCTTACATAACCAGTTAATATTAAAGTCACCGGTCAAGATGAGTTCTGAGCCCTTTATGAGTGCGCTAATTTCTTCCATAACAAGAGGAAGACCTTCCTTGGCTTTCTTGGGGGGCAGGTAGGTTGTGGCAATGGTAAGGGTCTTGCCTTTTAGGCTGACTTGTATTTTTACCACTAGTAGCTCATAATCATCCACAACTTTGGAGATGGGGAGGACAGAGCAACTCATTGAGTTTCTGACACATAGGAGGCAGCCGCCACCTTTCCTGCCTATTCTGTCAAGTCAAAATGCTTGGAATCCTTTGATGGCCACCTCACCATCTTTGATCCTACCCGACAGCAAGGTTTCAGTTAGGCAGAGTATGTCAGGGGCATGGATGGTCATCCAAGCCTGGAGCTGGTCAAATTTGGTAGTTAGGCTGCAGATGTTTAGCGATGCTATCTTTAGGCCATTCACTGTATGGACCCCCCTGCTCCTCAGGGTTGTTGGTCCAGGGTTTAGGTGAACATTGCCAGACAGTAGCAGTAGCAGAAAGATAACCTTTCTGGCAGATAGGGTGATGTTTATCTTCCCTCATGTCTTCCATCACCTGCGCTTCAGGTGGTGGAGGTGTGTTTATGCCTGTGTTAAATTAGGGGGCAAGCTAACCATTAAGGTTACGGTTTTCAAGGTTGGCTTGGCGATAACTGTGTATGGGAGGTGCGGGAGGATAAAGAGCCTATCGTTACGGGAAGTGGTAGTGGCCATGTGTATGCTTTTCTTCCAGCTTGCACTCAGTGAGGATTCAGAGTGGGGAGGTAGGGGTCTGACTTCGTATATGGTACCAGCAATGCCAAAAGAGGTAGTGAGGAGTAGAAGTAGGTGGTTGCACCCCATGGTAGTTTGTTTGGTGTTGCTGGCCTGCTTAACTGCTAGCTGGTTTATAATTGAAAGGGTATATAGTCGAATTAGGGACAGGTCCCTAACAATAGGGCAGGTAGAGCAGTAATTTTGAGGAGTTAGATGGAGTGGCTGGAGAAAAAATTGAGAGCATGTGTGTGGTCCTATGGGTGGGACTGCTTTAAAAGGGGTGGTGAGAAAGTGGGTCAAGTCAGGTATTGAAGACAGGGAGGCCAATAGCTTGAAAATGTGCAGCAGTGGAGTGACCAATCAGCTGCTAGACTGAGGAAAGGGGCAGAGTAAGGATCTATTTAATACTGTGAGGAGGTGGGGGATGGGGGGGTGAAAAAATTCAGTCCAGAACACAGCACAGAAGGAGATTTCTCTGAGATCAGGCAGTACCAGGCGTTGGAAAATCAGCCAAGGAGCAAAGCTGCCAAGCTTATTTTCTACAAAGACAGGCTGAAGGGGCTTAACATGTACTCCCTTGAGGACAGAAGGACGGGGGGATATGATTAAGACCTTAAAAAATCTTAACTATATTAATGGAGTGAATACGGAGGGCCTATTCTGTCTTAGTGGGAAAAACTCCACTAGGGGGCATAGCATAAAGCTGATAGGAGGAAGATTCAAGACAGAAATGAGGAAGCAGTCTCTCTCACTGACAGAGTTGTGGTCAAAGTGGAATGAGTTGCCAGAGGAGATAGTCTCCCTGAAAATGGTGTCTAGTGTCAAAAGATGATGGGACAAAATGAAGAGAAAAGTTGCTGTTGAAGAGGGGAGAGAAGTTAGGAGGGGGAACTTGAGGGGGGACGGGGGGATTTCAGGAAGGAGGCAGGTCCCTCTGCAGACAAAGTGAGGACCTGCACACTTGAGCAGACTAGACAGACTGTAAAGCCTTTATCTGCTGGCATTGCTGTATATTTGTATGTCATTTGATGAATCATGCCAACCAGGCTAAATCTGTTAGTCCAAAAAAAAACTATAGCCCACTGATGGATTAACAGAGGATTGTGATAGATGGCTACAGTTGTTGCTGTCCATTTTGGGGAGGACCAGTTTAGTAAAAATGTCCCTGCTGCCCAAGTGCCTGTTCTTATTTCAGTCTATCCCTATCCATGTACTGGATACAATTTTTAAGCTACTGAATGCTGTAATTCTTGAGTTTATCTGTAGGGGCAAGGATGCAAACATCAATAGGGCAACCCTGCAGCTCCTGATCAAGTGGGGGGAGGTTATGTGACTTAAAATATTATTACAGACCCTCACAGTTGGTCTGTTTTCCCAAGGGAGCCCATCCCAAACCCCCAGCCTGGTTAAAATTAGAGGAAGAGGAGCCTGGAGGAAATCTCAGGAGAAGAGTTCTGTCACCGATAGTGAAGCTTCATAAAAGAACCAAATTGGGCAACCCCTGTACTCACAACACATTGAAGGTTTGGGAAGCTGCACATGAACATCTAAAATACCCTAGTGCCATATCTGTTCATTGCAACATAATATAGAATATGAGAACCTGCCCTAAATATGTGGTCCTGCGTCATAGGGACTACTGAGGTGGGTAAAGAGAGGACTCAAAGACATAGGTCAGCTCTACAGAGGAGGGAGGAGACTACACTTTCCTGAACTTCAAAAGGAGTCACTGTTGGGCCAGAGGAATTATTCATTTATCTACAGGTTTTCCATAGAATAACAACACTTATTCCATGGTTCAGAGACCACCCCAGTTCCTTACCTTTGAAGAAGAATTGTACATGCCATAAACTTGCTTTAGACCCCTCTCGGTATGTTATAAAGCTCTGATTGGCAGGGTGATATCACCTCCTGAGAAAATCAGAGCACACTTGGCTATTAACATCTCACCTAAGATTTGAGAGGAGGCAGTCCAGCTCCTTGCTTCCCTCTCTAGTAGCAACAATTGAAAAGGGACAGGGAAGTTCCCACAAGCACACTTGCAGACATACTCTAATGTTGTAACCACAAGGTATTTTTATTTAGCATTCAGCATAAAGTGTCCTGCAGCCAGCAGCTTATCTGCTATGACATTTAGGTAGGAAAAGCAAACCCACATAGGAGCCCCCCAATGTTCACCATTTGCCCTGGTCCATCAGTCACCTGATTTTCCTCAGGGTGTGTGGCTATGGCAGGCAAGAAGGAGTGTCCCTTTCATACATGGCCCATATAAGTGGCAAAACATATATGAATTTAAAAGGTGCTGTATGTATTACAATAAACCAGAATCCCAATACTATATAAATTTTCAGTCAAAAGCAAGACAGATCGTTATTATAAATTAATTAATTAATTAATTAATTAAAAACTAGCATAGTTTTGAAACACACATTTTGGTATATAAGCAGTGTTCTGAAAAATGGCAGAACATAAATCATAAGGCAACAAATATTTATCCGGAAGTATTAAAATCCTTCCTCTGTTAGCAGTAAACCACCTTCATTTTGGATGTTCATATAGAAAATCCTGTTTTACACCTGATATCACTCTCAGGCAAAAAACAGAAAAAAATGCCAAGTCAAAATGGTCAAGGATTAAATTAAATTGAGAGAATATGTTGCAGCCATTAGTGCTGGCCAGAAATTGTGAATTCTGCTTTTGCAGAACAGTATCAAAATATCAGACATTTTGTGAAATTGTCTGACATTCTGCCTTTGGTGGATTCCAAATCTTCAGAATTTATATAGTGAATTCTCCCCAAGTACTGCAGAATTTATTGACTAATGGCAAGAAATAGACATGAACAGTGGAATTTAAGTTAATTGTCATTTATTTCACAGTTCAGTGATCTATTCTGCAATTCCCAATGTAATTATGCAGAATTTTTTTTTTACACGCAATTTGGAGTCATGTTTGTGTTCCTGTAGGTGATATTGTAACTTTCAAATGTCCAATCGACCAACTGTGCTTTTCTGGACTGTACTGTGGACAGGCTCCTACATCCAGCCTGCCTGCAGCTGAAAAAAAACTTTTCTTATGCTTTATGAGAAGAGTTTGCTCGATTATTCTCAGACAGGGTGTCCACCATGCAGCAAGAAATTCTGCTAGTGAGCCATTTCATGGCCAACAGTGGTCACCTTGGATGTCCAGAAAGCATTCCACCTAGTTGGGGGCAAGTTTAGACTGGTGTAGGTGGCTGAGGTCTTTCAGGTTGCTTCCAAGCTGAGGCACACATTTTGTGAACTGGACCAAGTGCTGACATATTTCTTGATGGCATGTGTTGACTCCATCGGCCTGGTGTTTGCCTTTGATTGCCCAGTATTCTCTGTCAGAGGGGGTCTTTCCTGATGCCTTGAAGGAGGCACTCTGTGAGATCCCATCTGAAGAAACTATCTTTAGATCCTGAGGTCAAGACAAATTACCATCCCATCTCCAAACTTCCATTTTTAGGTAAGGTTGTAGAGAAGGTTGTGGCACTTCAGCTTGAGGAGCACCTTGTGGCTTATGATCTATATGAGTTTCTGCAGTCTGGGTTTCATGCGATTCATAGCCCAGAACCTGCATAAGTTCAGATGCATAATGACCTCGTCAGGGTAAGAGATCAAGGAGAGGGGGCAATTGTTGTTCTCCTTGATCTCTATTCAGCATTTGACATGGTGGACATTGTGTGTTGCTTGACCACTTGAGGGAATTCTGCAGACTCGCTGGCACTGTCATCTGCTGGTGTGAGTCTTTTCTCACCAATAGGAGGCAAAGGGTAGTGATGAGGAATTTCTCCTCCTACCCTAGCCTTCTGTTGTGTGGAGTTCCTCAGGGCTTGATCTTGTTGCCAATGTTGTTTACCATGCACATGCTGTCCCTGGAAGAGTTGAATAGGAAGTACAGTCTGGGCTTTTATTGCTATGCTGATGATATCCAGCTGTACCTCTCCTTTGCCCCGGGACATCAAATGCAGTGGACATTCTAAATTCTTGCCTTGCTGAGATCAATGAAGTTTTAGCTACTCTGCTGCTACTGTTGATGATGTCCCATGCCTCTGTGCTTCTTCCTCCATGTGATGTTGCTGCCTTATTGCAAAACCATAATGAACAGCTAGTGACTATACTGCTGCTGCCGATGTCCCAGAGGCCTGTGCCTCTTCCTCCATGTGGTGTTGCTGCACCAAATAACCAAACCAGAACAACATACTGTATAGTAGACTTTGTGTCCACAAGAAACTACATGACTGTTTATAACAGTTCCTCTTTATTGGTTTAATCTATACGACAGATATGGCATAACCCCATTTTGGCACTCTTGGTCACCACCCTATAAACATCTGCTGATTTGGTTTTGTATACTGTATATGTTGGATATAGGAATGTCAAGTTTCACCACTTATTCCATTGTGATGTCGATGAATGCATCAGAGGCAGCAGAATCTGAAGTTCTGGTTATGCAACTGATCTGACTCCATCAGATGAAAATCGAGCAACCTCCACCAAGTGAAAACCAGATATGTAAAAATAGACCATTATTGCCCATTAACACTAATCCCCCAAAACAACATTAAAACTATGATGAATCTTGTGCTGGCTCTCCTGTCTGATTTATTACTAGATGATGAAAGTTATTGTTTGACTGTCCATACAAAGCACTGGTTTCAATTTCATTTAAAACTCCATTCTGTAAGTCCTGACAGCTCTGCTAAATCATGGCCAAATAAACAGCACCAACAAGCTTCCATCCATAGTCTCCTGTCCCCCACACCAGCTCCCTCCGCCCCCCCAGTCCAACTCACCCCTGCTGTCTAACTCTATGTCCCCTGAGGTGGACCAGCTTCCTGATCTACTACATTTGTAAAGTTTGAAGCACTTTAGATTGTAAAAAGAAATGAAAGCCGAATCACTGGACATTCAGACACTAAAATGTTGACTGAACTTTTGTCAAACTTCAAACACACATGAAAATACTCTTAAGAGGAAAGTTTTTGGTTAACATGACAAGCTTTTAAAGAATAACAACAATAATACATAACAGTAACATGAAGACAACAAAACAGTATACTTAAAACACAATAACTACACAAAAAATTGCAAATACCATAACTATTTTCAAGACTTAAACTGACAACGGGATATCACTGTCTACCTCTTACTCTTCCTGTGGTGACAGGGGTGCTGCTGGCTGGTGTGACTTATCCCTGGCAGCATCACTACTACCTCCCCCTTGCTGCCACATTGGGTGCTAGCTGCTGAGAAATAAGGTGCATAGTTCTCTTGATGTGATCCTGGCCTTGCAGCATGGCATATTGGCCTTCCTGCAGGGCTTTGATGGCTTTCATAATTTCCCTGATTTATTGAGTGACACTTTGTTTTTTGGGCTGGGGTTGCAGGAGTTGCCAGTGGTCCTGTTAGGCCTTCCTGGGACTTGTCTGGTTCAGTCCTGGACAGGCATGCCATCTTTCTCTAAACAGGTCATTTTGTTTTGGGCCCATTTAGATTTCTCCTTTGGTGCTGCTGGCTATGTCTCACTCATATTTGTACAGAAAGAAATAAGTAGTATGAACAGAACAAGTTTTACAAATGTCACTAAAATGAACACTAACTGTAGTCTGTTCAGTTTAATAGCACTGTACTCATGACCCGTTGTTGAGACAGGGTTTATACTCTCACCTTCCCCATTGCTTCCTGCTTTACATCTAACACCCAGAGGAACTATTAAGCCCTTTTCTCTGTCAAAGCTGTGCTTTAACCAAGAAATGTTTATGAGTACATCATCTGGTAGGCTGTTCCATCTACACCTCAATCACTGTCTCAGTAAGGTAAAACGTTCTGACATCCCTATCAGTGCTGCCCCCTGTCTCAGCTTACATTCATGTATCCTTGTTTAAGATCCCCCATTCTGCTACTTAGTTCCTCACAATTTACTTTGTTTATTCCTTTCTACAACGTGATGTTCTCTGTCATGTGCATGTTGCCTAGACATTGCCTTCTGGCCTATGGTGAGTGCACATTCAGTGGCCCGACCCGATCCCCATATGATCCATGCTGTTGACTGTGGCCCTCTGACTTATCTTTGTTACTTTACCAAGCAATGTCTACAGCCTGTCTTTATCTTTACTCAGGTGAGGACTCCATAACGGGACACAGTACTGTACTCAAGATGTGGTCTCAATAATGATCTATAGAGTTTTTTTTTATTTGAAACTTTATTAGTTTTACACCAATAGCTTGACATGATTACAATCATAATGTCAGACTACAGTATAACATCATAAAACCACATGTCAAGTGCCCCTCGCACACCCTCCCTCCAGTGAACCCCTCCAGGCCCCCCTCTCCCTCCTCCTCCACCCATCTTGGCATCATAAATAGACCTGTTCTCAATGGCGAGATATCCATGAAAACAACTAACCAGATCAACGCTGAAGAATAGCCTCTAGGAGACTACCGAGGCCCTGGGATAGAGGTAGCTTCAGATGGGAGTAGATATAGGGAATGGAGGCTATCTCATATTCGCTTGTAACAGGCCAAAGAGCCACAGAGACTGGCCTTAAGCTGCTCATAGTGAAGATTGAAGAGAAACTCCTGGAACCATTCCATATAAGACAGTTTATGATCACTCAACCAGTGACGCAGAACCAGTTTCTTCAAGGACATTGACATCATGGCCATATGATACCTGTGCTGCTGGACTGGGACCTGGGAGAAATCACCTATGAGACAAATTTCAGGTGTAAACAAATCCTCAAGGCCCAGCAAAGGGTCTGCTTTAGCTCTCACTAACTCCCACAAGGCTTTGATAGGTGGGCGGACCCAAAAAATATGTCGAAAGGTACCCTCCTGTTGTTGACATCTGTTACAAAGAGGGGTGGGAGCCCTGCCCAACTTGGATAATTTCACTGGGGTCCAATGCATATTATTTAGGATTCGAAACTGGCTTAATCTCAGCTTATCTTGAGGGATATACATGTATATATCTCTCCATATAGACCCCTAGGTAGATTGTAGTGTAGGGAATTGTTCAGACCAATACTTAGAGTCCCTATACTGGCCGTCCAGTGACCTGCGAAGCAAGGACTCATAAAGCAAATAAATGACATGTGGCTCCATAACCACATGAGCAAGTGAGGCATACCATATCCCAGTGCCATCGTTCTCTGATACCACAGACTAAGCTTGAACTAAGAGGTGCTGTAACCGAAAAACTTTGAACACCTGCTTAGGCTCAAGCCTATACTGAGTCATGATAAAGCCCACCGACTTGCATCTCCCCTTTGAGAGAAAGTCCCACACTCTGGAGCCAATAATTTGGGGTAACCAAAGAGCTGATATAACCTGGCCCCCTATTTTTAAGTTAGGGATTCCAACCACTTGATGAAAAATGTCCCTACTAGGTCTGAATATCAGGAAAGAGGAAAGTTGAAAGTGAATCATAAGAGAAGTAGCAACAGGTGTATTAGCTAGAATATTTGGGAAACCCTTAGGGGTGATATGTAGTATTGCCTGTGAGGAAAAGCCAAAAGAAGAAATCAGCTTCCTCTCCACGGATAGCCAGGATGGAACATAGGGAAGGGAGGCTACCTCTTCCTGGGAATTCAGTCATTTCAGATATTTGCAAATGTGACTTGCCCAAATATAAAGGGCAACATGGGGGAGTCTCAGCCCTCCACATTCCTTTGCAGATGCTAATTTATTGAAGCCTCTTCTGTTTTTTTTCCAACCATTGAAAATAAGAAATGATGGAATGGACCTTTCTAAACCAACATTGGGGGACCCAAAGATTTAACATGCTAAGATGGTAAAAAAATATAGGCAAAATGTTCATTTTCACTAAGTTGATATGACCCCATAGTGAAATTGGAAGTGACTGCCATCTACCCCGGTCTTGGTGAATGGTTTTCAGGAGGGCATCTAAATTAAGCTTCCTCATGGACATCTAGCTTCTGGCTAAAAATAAGCCCAGATATTTTAGACTATTAGGGCTCCACTGCAGACCAAGATGCTCTGTATCAGCCTTGTACAACTTATAATTAAGGGGGAGACCAAGGTCTTCCCCAGGTTGATTTTGTAGTTGGAATACCTGCTATACTCCACAATAGTAGAGAGAACTACTAAGAAAGATTGCCTAGGGTGCAGTAAATGCAGAGAATATCGTCGGCATAGGCCAACAGTTTAAAAACATGAGTACCCACAGGGATGCCGTGTATGGCTATGGTCTCTCACACCTTAACCAGTAGAGGTTCAAGATAAATATTGAACAAGAGGGGGAGCAATGGACAGCCCTGCCTGGTGCCTGAATGGAGAAGGAAGGAGTCTGAGAATACTCCGTTACAGTAGATGTGGGTAGCCAGCTTCTGACACTGGGAAGAGATCCATGTTATAAATTTGAAGGGAATACCACATCTTTGCATGGTGCAGAACAGGAATTGCTGGTCCATTCTGTCAAATGCTTTGTCCACATATAGGGAGATCAACCCTGCCAGGAGCTCCAAGTCCCTGGATGAGTAGAGAATATGTGCTAGTTTGCGAATGTGGTTTGAGGAAACCCTTCGTTTCATGAACCCCACCTGGTCAGGATAAATGAGAGTGGGCATTACTGTGCTCGGCCTGCCGGCCAGCAGCTTCACCAATATATTAATATCGCAATTTAATAGTGATATGGGTCTGTAACTGGTTACCCATTCTGGATCCTTCTTGGCTTTGCGAAGGACTATGATGTGGGCTTCTAACAATGATTTATCCAAAGGATTAGAATTTAGTACCCAGTTAAATAACTTAGTTAACCAGGGGGTTAACTGGTGCCTGAACACCTTATAAAAATTATTGGAAAAACCATTGGGACTGGGAGCTTTGTCGGCCACCAAGGAGGAGATGGAGGACAGAACCTCTGCATCTGCTTTCAGGGCCAGGAGGCTCTCCTGTTGCTCTTTACTCAAGGAAATGAGTGGAATATTATCCAAATATTCATGGACCTTAAAAGGGTCAGGGAGGTTGGGCATGGGACTGTATAATTCCTCATAGTACTCAGCAAATTCTTTGGTAATTTCTTTGGGTATAAGATGGATAGAGCCATCCGACTGGGATTGAATATTTTTAATGGCCCTGGCAGAGTCTAACTTTTTGACTCTCAAGGCTAACAGGCTGCCTGCCTTCTCTCCTTGATTGATGTGTTTTGTGCCGGTTTTCAGAATGGCATATTCTGCTTTCTCCCAGAGAAGTCTACTATATTGGTCCCGGAGCCCAACTAATTTGTTCCTATTGACCTCAGTGGTGGTGGGAGACAGTGAAGCCTCTAAGGCATGAATCTCCACTAGAAGGGAAAGGACCTTTTTGTCTCTTATGCATTTTTCTCTGGGATGACAACTTAATAAATACCCCTGCAGGACACATTCCAGTGCTCCCCATTCTAAATCTACCCTGCCTGTGGAGTTTAAATTACTCTTAGTATAATGATCTATCTCTTGAACAATGGTATCGATTACATCTGGTTCATTAAGAAGCTGGTTATTAAGCTTCTAAATTGTTTCCTTGGGTATGTTGGGAGTGAGGAACAAGGAACACCATATCACTGCATGGTCAGAAATTACCCCAGGGTCAATTTTGCTGTCTATCACCCAGCTCAGTAATGAGTGACTAATTAAAAAGTAGTCAATCCTAGAAAAGGAACCATGGACCTCTGATCTGAAAGTATATTCCTTCAGATCAGGACAGAGAAGCCGCCATGGGGCGCATAAGCCCAGATGGTCAACCACCTCCCAAAGAGAAAGCTGTGCTGGAGAGAGGCCTTTACGTCTCTTCTCTGATTTGTCTAAATCTGGGGAAAAGGGGAGATTCCAATCCTCCCCCCGGTATAACAGGGAAGGCCGTAAAAGGAGCCAGGACATTTAACAACTCGGTAAAAAACACTGGGATATCTGCATTGGGGCCATATACGCACCCCAGTACCACCTCTATTCTATCTAGCAGTCCTTTTACAAAAATGTACCCGGCCAGTGGGTCACAGATGATCTTTTTCCCTGAAAAGGAGTTGCCTCTTGCAACCAGAATAGACATGCCCCTACTTTGGTTGCTATCTCCAGCATTGAAAACCTGCCCCACAAACTGTCGACACAATAGGACTCTTACTTTCTCAAATAGGTGGGTCTCTTGTAAAAAGGCAATATCCTCTTTAAGATGATGGATGAGCTTAAAAACTTGGTAGTGCTTGACTTTGTTAGGGGACCCTTGAACATTCCATGAGAGGACCCTCTTACAGTCCAACATTTCCTTGCCCCAAAGTGCATACATCAGAAACAGTGTAACAACAAACAGATACGATAAGCCAATGAACCCAAATCCAAGATGCCAAGCTGCCCCCACCACCCGCCCATCCCTTCCCCAAAAAATGAAAAACACAAACACAACCATTCTCCCATCTCTCTCTAATACCTGTCACTATAATGAAAACCTGGTAGACTGTGGAGGTAGCCCCCCCTCCAAACTGAATCACAATCTGGTACATGATGTACCTTTCTGCACAGCATGCCCCCGTCTTCAAACCAAAAACATAGAAAACATAGAGCTACTTCCCGTACAGCAGGGCCAATGGCGAAATGGAGAGAACCAATTAAAGGAACCCTCCCTGTCATGCATCCAAACCTCAAACAAAGACCAATAAGGTCCCCAAATGGGGGTTCCTGGGACCCAAATATTACAGTGTTGTGTGGCAAGGGGAATGGCAGAGGAAAGCATTGCAGCACCAATAAAAGAAGTCACCCGGATTTGGTGTGACTGGCACTGCAGCAAAACCATAAAGGAAGCAGGTGAATACAGCTCCAAACTAGCCCCAATATAAGATATCACCATTCAAAAACCCCTCATACAACCACCAGGGCATCCACTTGCAATCTATCGGGTATCTAATAGAGGCCAGGTGGTCATAATGAAATTAATAGGCATGGCCCAGCTGGCCCTGTGGCACAGAGAGCTGAGGCACTGGACGCCATACCTCCGACCACGCTGGCGACCCGGGTTTGGGAATGGACTCAGATCATTGGGGGCTGGCCGGGGAAGGAGAGGATTGAACATCTTGAGAACTGCTCTCTTCTCCTGGGGTGGGTCGGTGGGAAGCCCCACTCCTGTAGTGGCCCCTGTGGAGACCAGGGGCACTACTATGCAGTGGACCAGGAGGGACAACCAGGAAAGCCGGAAAACAACGTTGGCACCCACTGGATGATGGTCTCTGCATTTTCCGCTCCTCCAGAACCTCCAGGAGTCTGCTCCTCCACAGCAGCACCCCCAGTCAGTAGAAAATATAGAGTGCTGGGGTTCCCCCTTGCCCCAGTGCCTTCCCCCTCAGAGGAAGGGGACCCACCCGGAGATAGGGTTACTCTGGGATGATTTGGAGGGCTGGCTGCGATATGTGGTATGAGGGCAGCGCTCAGGAAGAGGATGCAGGGAGTGGAGATGCCAGGAGTGCCCAAAGGAGAGACAGACACTGGAGCATCGTAGGAGGTAAAAAGATAATACAAAAAAAAATTGGGCATGGCCTAGCACAAGCCCTGTAAGTTCAATGGTGGATAGGTTCCCTTGCATGCAGGTAGTCTTCCCCAACTGCAAGCCCTAGTCTCAGAGAACACAAATTGCTCCCCAATGACACCAAAAGTTACTTCACAGTCGGGTTAGGCTAGAGTAATAAAAGAGAGAAAACATAAAAACACACACAAAATTGAAAAAGAACCAAATTTTCAGGCAAGCAGGTATTGGAAAGTCCCAGAGTCCAACTAGGTGATGACAACTAGTCCACGGGATCCTAGACCTTGGCTGAAGGAAAATGCTGCTGAATACCCCACACCAAGCAGGGGAAATATTAGAGTCTGGCGAAATTCATGCCAAAGGTAAAAAAAGAAATACTGCATAAGCCACATTCTCCTGAGAGCACCGCCCTGCCTTCTTGACCACCGACAGTCCTAAACAAAGTCATAGACTAAAAGGAACAACTGAAACACTTCTTTGAAACCTTGGGAAAAGGCATACTTAAATACAGTCCCAAAATTGGTTGCCTCAGCTATTCCTGAATAGTTTTGGATAGGATTCCTTAATGGTTTCCTCTGTGCATCCTCGGATCCTCCAAGTTGGTCCAGCTCCTAGCAATTAGAACTTGAAATCGGGTCAGATAGCCCATGCAAAACTTGATGTTGTTTCAATTAACTTGGTCACAATGCCGTGAAAAGAGTCTGTCCTCTGGAGAACCGAGAGAGGTAGATCTTGTGCCACTCAGATCAGAGACCACTCCCATTTAACCTCTTTAACTTCTTTTATCTTGTCCAGAAAGTGTTATTTTTCTTGGAAGTTAAAGAATTTGAAGATTAAAGTCTGTGGGGGAGCACATGGAGGAGGCATAGGCTGCAAAGCTCAATGAGCTCATTCAGTTATATATGCAGGCCCAAGTGGAGAAAGGTCTGCAAGTTTTGCCACTAATTTTGGGGCAAAACCACCGGGTCAGAGCCTTTCTCATGGTCTGGGAGACCTATTAGGATGGCATTATTGTGGTGGCTCCGTCCCTCTAGATCTTGCACCTTGGCCTCAAGTTTTGCATTGCGTTGTCTGGAGGCAGCCATCGCAGGGTCAAACACTTCCAGCTTCTTTTCTATGGAAATGATGCTGGTCTTGCTGTCTCCATTGTGCCAGGAGAGATCCTTTAGGGCCCCAGACAGTGCTTTGACCTCTGCTATGAGGGAGCGCAGATCATCTTGAAAAGGGCGGAACTCCTCTAGGAACCACTATAAAATCAGAGAGGTTCTGTTCTTGTTGCCCTGAAGCCTGTCACACAGCAGGGCCCATCTGGGTCTTTGTCTTCTTACTGGCCTTTTAAGGCATAGGCAGCGGCATGTGGAGGGGAAGGGCTGACCACATCTCTGTCTCCATATTACAACTTTCCCGGTGAAACAACATTCAACCATGAGCTGTTCCACTGCTCTACAGATAAGTATACTACCAGATTTTTTTATGCTCTTTAAAATAGAACATGAGGGTTTTTTTCAGGAGGTAGTGGCAGGAGTCCATGGAGAGAGCAGCTATACAGTAGGTCGCATCATGTGATCCCCCTATAGAGAGTTAAAATTATTTTACTTAATTCCTGTACTGCAATCAAAATGCATCTCAGTACACCAGACTATTCTTGTTACATTGCTGTAGGCCTTGTTACTGGGAAGTATTGGTCACCTTAACACCTGCCATACAGTATGCTTTCCTGGGAGTTTTGTTACATAAGTTCATCACCTTGCACTTTTGTGGCATTCCATTTTTGCAACAACCCACCCAGACATAAGACAACAAGGTACCGAGCATGTACAGGCACTGGCAAGCATACTCACTGTACACAATTGTCAAACATTATTTCCAGTACATGATAGAATGTGATATGCTTATTTATTTATTTCATTTTTGTTTACAGGTAAGGTGAACTAGGCAAACATATCCCTTTTTTCAGGCATGACCTGGGAGAGTACAAACAGTTTAGACCATTACAGTACAGACAAAGTTAACAAAATAGAAGCAACAGTTTGACCAGAGAAGTACAACTTTGTGTGTAACAATAAAATTTGCAATAGAGTCCAAAGGGTACAAGCACAAGTATCACATTGAACTTAGCATCAATGTGAGTAGAGGGTGATAGAAAAAACAAATGAAACATGTCTAAAGGGAGCATTGGAGAAGGGTAATTGATACAGACAAAAAGAAACTGACAAAAGTAATAGGCATCAGAATAATCAGAATGATCAAGTGCGAGAAGCAATAGAATACAGGTTTTAAGATGGACTAAGGGGGGACTGCAAGGAACAGGAGCATACTGCGTGTTGAAGCAAGTGTGTCCAGTATTGATTTCAGAGGGCACAGGCAACTGAGTAGTGTCTAATGTGAGCAGGTATGCTGCTTCACAGTTTTGGTGCAGCAACAGCAAAGGCCATCTCTCCATGTTTGGTCCTGGTTTTGGAAATGGATAGACAGTCAAGGTCAGAGGATCTGAAGGAGTAGGTATATTTTTTATAAGGTATGAGTAGAGAAACATGGGACTGGGGTGCTTGGTTCTTTAATACACTATGGATAATGCTACCAGAGGACAGATCCCATAGGTCAGCAGGGAAGGACCAACCTAATTTGCAATACATTGTGCAGTGATGAACAAGATGATTGCATGTGAGGGCAAACCAACAGATGTTATTGTAAGTCACATCCCATTTATGCAGGATAGAGTTTGAGGCATTAGAATAGATGGACAGGCTGTATGACAGTTTAAGGAGTAGTAGACCATGGCTGTAGTTTGTTAATGTGCCAACTGATTATTTCTGCTGTGATGTTGCTAAGGGAATGATGTCACACTTTTCTCCTGCAACTTTGATTTTTTTGCCATCCTGTAATGTTGCCGTTTGGCTGTTCCTCCTAGTTTCCACCAGGGTGTGACCTGGAGTTTGTTATATAAATAACTGGGGGGAACTTGGACAGCACATTCTTGGAGTGTGGTAACTAGTGTTGGTGGATTGCTGGTGCAGTAATTTACACCGCCAGCTTCATTGTCACTGCGGCATGGGTGAACTGACCATGGCCTACTGCAATGCGAGTGGATGGAGAAAGATTTTGACTGGCCCAATAGACAAGTCCAAGACTAATGTTAACAGCCTTACAAATGGATGTAATATGCAGGGGGAAGTCAAGGGAGGGATCAGCTATCACACCCAGGTATTTGAAAGAGTTTACAGAATCAGTGGGGGAGCCATTATTACAGACCATGCTGAGAGGGCTAGAATTGTTTTTTAACTGGTGTGAGGTTCCAAATTGCAAAGTGTGTGACTTGGTAGTGTTATTAGTAGCCTGTTCTCAAGGAACCAGGTTTGAACAGCATTCAGGTTGTGTGAGAGGGTATTATTAATGTCCACTACCTTTTGTGCCCTGGTGAAGAAGACCAGGTCATCAGGGTAGAGGAGAGGGGTGATGTTTGTGAAGCAGTGATGAACTGAGTTGACGTGTCATGAGAAAAGGAGAAGAACAAGTATGGAGCTCTGTGGGACACCAATAGTGGTGTGTAAGTTATATGATAAATGGAGCCAAGTTTGACATGTTGCTGTTTACTGTGAAGGTAACTTCTGAACCAAAGTAGGGCATGCTCAGAAATCCCCAAGGCACTTAACTTACTGCAGAGTAGAGAGTGATTTACCAAATCAATGGCTTTTGTAAGGTCAATGAATACAGCTCCAGTAAGTTCACATTCATAAAGGGAGGTTGAGATACTGTTAGGGTGATCAGTAAAGTGGTGGTGCTCTGATTCGGGTGGAAGCCGTGCTGAGCTGGGGAGAGGAGACTGGGGGTAGTGAGGTAGGAGGTACAGTAAGTTGGGAGGAGACAATTTTTTCCAGAACCTTACTCAGGTTGGGTAGAATGGCAATGGGTCTGTATTTACCAATTATTTTACTGCTCCCTTTTTTTATACACAGGTACTGTACTATATTAGCCATGTTCCAGATTGTTGGAAAAGTGTTAGTGGTGAGAGACAGACTGAGTATTCTAGTAAGTGAAGATGCCATTTCATAAGCAGCAAGTCTGAGGACTTTGACCTCTATACCAATTGAACCAGCAGATTTGGATTCAGGCATTAGCCTCAAAAGTCTGCACACCTCAGGGATGCTAACTTGCTTGAAGTGAAAGGGGGGATGTCAACCTGAGGAAGTAGTCGAGGCAGGGGTTGGAGTGTTTCTGGGAGGGGGAAAGGCCACAGTGAATGCTGAGAGGTCAGAACATAAATTATTGAATGCATTGCAGATTGTAGAAGGATTGTTACAATTAACATCTGTAATATCAAAGTCAGAAAGGGATAGAGATTCTTTTGTAGCCCAAGGAATTTTTAATGCAGTTCCAAAACTGACTGAGGTTTTTGTAACAGGAGACAAGTTGATTTCTATAGAAACGACTCTTACACTGTCAGATGGAGTGTTTACACTTTTCTAAGACTTCTATAGGTGGACCAGTCAGAGACTGAATTAATTGTCTTGAAATCAACTCAGCTTCTGTCATTCTCTTTTAGAAGGGATAATCATTTGTTTTCCAGACCACATACTCTCCTGCTGGTGAGAGAGACATATTTGTCCCGGAAGCTAAAGAAGGTGTTATTAAAGTAAGAGGTAGCCTGATCAGTATCAGAGGTAGCCCATAAGTAGGACCAGTCAAGATAGGCCACTTCAGATTTAAATTCTGAGGGGTCCAAGTAAGAAAAGTCATGAAAGTGAATCAGGGAGAGTGAGATTTTAGGGACATTGACAGACCAGACACAGAAGACAGTGGAATGGTCACTACTGAATCCGGGAGGATATCAGAGCAAATTATTTTGTGTGTATTAGGGACTCGTACCCAGTCAATAAGGATAGTACTTTGTTGTTGGAAAACATAGTGAGATGGGAGATTACTTGGGTGAGGAGCTGCTTATTCAAGAATAGATTTACTGTACGTCTATTACATTTTAACCTGTCTATGTTGAAATCACCAATGATTATGAATTTTCTATTGTTCACCAGAAGACCTTTGGTATTAATTAGGGTGTGGAGTCCTTGCAGGCTAGTAGCAGGTAGTAGATAAAAACAAAAGATGTGGAGTTTCTAGTGAGTGCCTAGGGTTAGGATGCCATGACACAGATCTAGGGATGTTGTAGAGGAGGGTAGGGGGAGGTTAGGGGCAGAGAGATTGAGGTAAGACTTACAGTAAATAATTGTGCTGCCATCTTGTTTTTGGGAGGCCCTGTCACATCTTATAAAACTATATCCTACAATATCAAAGAGACTGTTAGGTATTGTGGTCTTAAGCCTGGTTTCTGAGACACAGAGTATATCAGGCTGATAATGACAAGCCAAGGTGGTAAGCTCATCCGGGTTATGTAGGAGGCTTCAGATATTAAGACATTATTTTTAAACAATATCATTTAAATTCTTAACAAAGGACCTTATGGCACTGCTGTTCTTGGTTTGCTAGTTTATATTCTGATGTTGCAGATATGGATAAACCAGGTTTGGTGTTAAATTCGATGTGTAAACACTTAATACTTGAAAGGGTGTGTGATTATGAGTCAGTAATCACACACCTCTTGATGGTGATGTTAGGCACATGTGACATTTGTACAGAGTGCCTCTAAATACCAGAGAGGTGCATGATTATTAACCATCATCACACATCTCAAGTGTTTTATTACATTTGTAACAAATGTAAGAAAAGTAACAAACTATTTTTTTTGCAAGTGTTATAAACTTAAAGGGGGTCTGGATGGGGACAGGGAGACACAAGTGAAACTAAAAAAATGGTCCTGTTATGGAGTGTGTAGCTCCATGGTAGTGTGGTTCACTAATACCCTCCCTCCCATCTCTCTTGCCTCTTCCTTTCTCTGACAGATCTTTGATGAAAACTGAAGTGCAGTTATTTTAAATTACCCAATGCCAGTTATCTACACAGCTGTGTTTCCACATAGTATGGTGAGGGTTAAGACAACAGAATGGCTGATCGATCTACACAAAATCTGTCACTTTGTACCTCGACAAGCAGCATGTGTTTTCTCAAATTAGCCTGTTCGCTTGATGCTAAATCCTAACCCTTTTTATTGCTGCATAGCGAGAGCTATGCTGATGAAGTGCAATTACATTGAGAAGGGGGCTTTGGTACCACATGACTGTGAATACACCACAGCTGTGCCCTTCCACCAGAGTGGAGTTAAAAGCAGATCTCTTTGTGACTAGTACAGTTTGCTTGATTTCTCAGCCACTGTCACTCTATAGTAGCATATCTTTCACAACCTGTCAGCAACAGCTCCTTGTTCACTCACTCATCTGCATCTCTGCACTCTCAGTGCTGCTCCAGGAACATTAACTGCTGCTGCCTGAAGAATGGCTCTCACTGCACCTCTGGTAGTAACTGTTCGAGGCACACTCTCTGCTGCTGTCTGAAACTGTGTCTGTCTATGCTGCTTGTAGTAACAATGCAAGAGGCACAGCAATGGCAACATTGATGACAGCAGCTGCAATTACCCCCAGTAGAACCTTCAAAATGGTCTGGGATGAGAAAATGAAGGGAACTCACGAAAGCATGAAGATAATAATGTATACAGCCCTCCTTGCATTTCAAAATAGAACCTGTGGAACACAAATTTGATATCCAAACCAAGATCTAAACTCAGGAAAAGTGACATTTCCACTTTAATGAACCTACATTCTATTTCCATTTATCTGATGCACAACAGCACTTTGTGAGCTTTGTGAGCTATGAGGGTCCTATGAAATGCCCTGCACACATTATAAGGCAATGGAAATTATGCAAGAGTTTAACGGTCTATATGGGGGACTGAGTCTTATCCCACCCCAAAATTCCAGCTCTGCTACATTGTCCTGTCCCTTTCACCTAGGTCACATGTTGCCAATGTTCTGCCCAGTGACCATGTACTAACTACAGTAAGCTTCAGTTTCAGGTAGGTGCTTTACTGTACTGTAGTCAGTAGCTATACCCAACTGTTTTCTCAGACACAAGCCTCAAATCATCATCTAAAATCGAATCAAATGATGGTAGAGAGTAGGATACATATACTGACTTTTATTTTCCTGCTCATTCTACTTAAAAGTTCAGTATTCTGATGTTTCACAAACTGCTTTTCATTTCAGAGGCAAGTCTGCGTGCCTATGACAAAAGTTTATCCTCTTTTTCAAAGGTTATTATGCATAATACCAAAACGTTTTATGGTACTTCTCAAACTTATGAAAGACTCACTAAATATCAAAAATAGGGGGGATTCAGCCAACACAGAAAAATGTATGGTTACTGGAACTCAAAGGTTAACTGATTACTGGCTGTCAGTGCCACTCAAATCTGGATAAAGCTAGGGCATATGAGTTTAACTCTGAGACGCTCAGATGAAAAATCAGTTTGGGCAGTACATCAACACTTTGAGCCTGAACTGTAGACTTCTGACTTTTTGTTCACTCCACAAGCAGTAAGTTTAGCAAAAGTGGAAGGACTGCATCATGGGATCTACTCATCCTCACAAGGACAACATTTAGTGTACAACCTTTGCAGTGCAGTAGGTCTCCCAGCATCTGGAACCTGTGTGAGCAGGGGCATCATTTATGAGTAACCTGGGGTTGTAGTCAAGACCCTTATGATGTCCACTGGAACCTTTATGAACCCCTAAAACATGATTTTCCTAGCATTTATTTATATAAAATGTGGTTCAAGGGGACCTTTGCAATCCCTATTCAGTGTTGGATTATACTTTGTTAGCTTTAGGAGCTAGAGGGGCCCAGAAGGGCTCATCTTTAATCTGAGCCCCCCTTCCCATTATAAGTCGAAGGCAATAATATGTGAGCTACCAGGGCTCACACCAGAGCTAGGGGGGTCACTACTTGACACCCCCCCCCGTAATTCCAACATTGACTATGATTCTACTGACATGGGATAGAGGTGTCATTTGGGGTACCCAGTGGTTGCACTTGAGGCCTCTATGATTTTTTTGCAACACCTATGATGTCTACTGCAACAACAAAGAACCCCTAAAAGAAGGTTTCCCCTAGCATTTAATTATATTACTGTAGTAGCTGGATGAGTTTTGCAAGCACTATGATTCTACTGAAATGAGGCTTCGAAACCACTGTGATTCTGGTGAAATGGCACCACTGAGTGCAAGCAGCTTGAGACCGCCACTATTGAGCTCAGTGTCAGTTCATTCATTCACTGTTCTTTTATTTTTTCAGTGCCTCCTTTCCTGTTCAGTGACTTGTTCATAGAATTTTCTATAAACTCAGATTTTACTTAGACATGGGCGGAGGGGAAATTACCAGCACTAGGTGTTACCTCTCCTGTAGTATCATTGAAGACCGGGTTCAAGGAGCAGGCACTGTCAAAAGGTTTCGGGGTGGGGTGGAGGCTTGTTGGGTCCTGCCTAATGTAAAGTGGACAAACACTGATACAACTGTTATTATCAGTTGTATACAGTATGCCTGGGATAGTGCACATGCTGTTAATTACTCTGCCTCATTTATTATGGCAACCTAGCGAGAGTTATGCTGATGTAGTGCAACGACATTGAGAAGGAGGCTTTGGTAGCATGTAACTGCAAAGTGGGGGAGGGCTTTGGTAGCACATGACTGCAAATACACCACAGCTGTGTCCTTCCACCAAAGTGGACTTGAAGCAGATCTTCCCATGTCCAGTACTGTGTAGTTGCTTCCGCAGCCACTCTCTCTGCAGCTCTGGAAACACTTGCTGCTGCTGCCTGAAAACTGGCTCTCTCTGTGCCATGTGCCCAGCACCTCGCCCTGCCACTGCAAGCTCCAGTTACCTTGCAATGAGAATAGAGGCCTAGTTTCTCCAGTTTCTTGGCCCAGGAAGTGGCAATTAGTGTAGCAATATTTTGCATAAATTAGCATTTTGCTGAATAAATATTTTCTTTTACTGTCAGACACATGATGGAACTGTTATTAATATTGTCTGATTGTCCCCCCCCCCCCCCACGTTAGTTTCCATCCAGGTTATTGTACAATATAATACGTTTTGCATCAGTGAAGCTTTTTTGTACCCAATTTTATGAAAGTAAACTTCTGTAAACAGTCAACTGCTTTATAAAGGGTGTCTCTGGCCCATGTGAACTGCTTCAACTATGACCCCATGTGTTTCGAATGTACAAATTAACACATGGAGCTGCACTATCAAACAGTAATGAGATGACTTGGCGGAACATTAGCCACTATCTGCCTCCTTGGGAAATGCATTTTTGCAGCTGCATAGCCACAGCAACAGGTATGCTGACATAGTGCAATTACATGGAGAAGGGGGGCTTTGGTAGAACATGACTATGAATATTCCACAGCTGTGTCCTTCCAAAAGAGTCAAGTTGAAGCAGATCTCTCTGCATCTAATACAGTGTGGTTGCTTTCTTAGCTACTGCCACTCTATAGTAGCACATCTTTCAAACCCTGCAAGCAGCAGCTCCTCACTCACTCACTCATCTTCCTCTCTGCACTCTATCTGCTGCTCTGGAAACATTTACTGCTGCTGCCTGAAGACTGTCAATCTCTGCGCTGCATGTGCAGCACCCCAACCTGCCACCACTAGCTCTGGTTACCTTGCAAAAGCAGTAGATGCCCAGATGCTGCAGTTGATTGTCCCAGGGAGTGGTGCACAGCTACACCTTCCTGCCAGCCATTCAGGATGAGCCCAGTGTGGCACTGCTCAAGCTCTCAGCAGCCCCAGTTGGCTGCATGGAGGAGCACTGAGCAGACCTAACAGACAGGAATTGATGAACAATTAAGCAGGAGAGGGCAACCCGAGAGCCGTGTGACTTCTTGCTCCTACCTACAACCTATCCCATTAATGATCATCTGATTGCCAGAGGCTACAAGACTGAGAAGGGCCAGTGGAGCCACTCACTGCAAAGAAGGGAGAGTCACTCAATATGCTGCACCTTTGATATTAGTTACTGGCTCACTTAATAACTGCCACATCATATATACTGTATTTTTGTTTAGAAAACTGTTAATGTATGCCTGGTATTCTATTATCATATTATTGAATTGTGTTTTAAACTATCTATAAAAGCAAGTCTAGCTGCCACCCCTGCAAATAGTGGCTAAGTCTGTAGGATTTGGCTCTGGGTTTACATTTGAGTTGCTGTATATTGTTTGGGGATCGGTTAGTACATCCTATAGCACACCTGTTGACTAGACGGCTACATGCATGTTGTCAGACTCAGCAGCAGGACTTTTGATTGAGGGGGCACCATCTACTGCTGATGGCTGTAGCAACAACTGTTACTAGATTCTTTGTAGGTGCAGTGAGAGATTGCTTAAAAAAACAAACGAAAAAAAGGCACTAGCAGCAGAGCGGGACCCCCGGTTTACATAGTGTTAGTATCACATTCTAAAAAACAAACAAAAAAAAGCATGAATTATTTGGGTTTCGACCTGGGTTACCACCTTTTAAGAGGCCCAAAGTGGGACATTTCATACTGTAACATGATCATTCTCAGGACACATCAGATTTTCTTTTATCTAAATAATCAGAACTAAGAATAACTGTTGTAGTTTTATTTAATTGTTCATACTGTTTTGCATCTAATTAACGTATTACAGTTAAGGTATCACGGTTTTCTGCAATTTCAATAGGAAAGTAACAACACACTAATTTTATTATGATGTGAGAGTTAGCATTTTTTCATATTTTTGGCAGAGTGGTTGCCCAGATCAGTAGTACAGGTGGCAACCCTAGTTTAACTTATGATATAAAAATGAGAACCCTCTGATGACACCCACTGAGTTTGTGCTAATAACTATCCAGTCAAATTCTGACCACTTTGCCTGAGATTCAAGGTCAGACTAATAAATATTCATCAAACAGATGTTTTTCAAATGTACTTTATTTACTGTGAATTTAGAATTCCTGATCCATACAAGGTCCCCTGTGGGAGATGGCATAATGCTTCACACATGTGGGGATGGTTGGATAACAAGAAATAACCAGGGATGGATACATTATTACAGCTGCATAGCAACAGCTATGCTGACGTAATGCAATTACACTGAGAAGGGGCTTTGGTAGCCTGTAATTGTTAATGGGGATGATTTGGTAGCACATGACTGAAAATACACCATAGCTCTGTCCTTTCACCAGAGTGGAGTTGAATCATATCACTCCACATCCAGCACAGTCCGGTTGATTCCTCAGCCACTGCCACACTACAGTAGCAGGTCATTCACACCCTGCCAGCAGCAACTCCTAGCTCACTCACTCATCCACCTCTTTGCACTCTCCCTGTTGCTCCAGGAACACTGCATGACCTGTATTCCCATGGGTTTCCTCAATGCTCAGCATCTTTACAAAAATCATTTGCCCTGTGAGAAGTAACATATGTCAAAGTATATTTCTCCATATTATGTAACCTGTCTGTCTTAGCCAGACAGGGTTTCAGAAATAATCAGTCTCTAAGCTACTATCAGCTCCCACCACAGAAGTACTTAGGCCGCAATCGCTGTGTACCTCTTTTCCTTGACTTTGGGGTGCAAATTAACCGAGTCCCATCTGGAGTGCCAGATGTTGGGGGTATTGAGCCAATAATTACACTGGTATGAGGAATTGTACCCCAAAAAGAAAGGTCTATTGTACTAACACATATACTGCACTAGCACTGGCAATCCAGCTTTTAGAGTACAAGTAATGATCAATTACCTTCCCCTGGAAGATAATCAGACAGCCATGAAGGCTTCAGCTCTTCATTTCAGGGTTCATAGCATCTCATCCTCCACTTCTCACAATCCATCTTACATACAGTACAAGTCACATTAAACTGTTCCTCCAACTCACTGGTTTAGCATTTTGCAATGAGTTGCTTAATGTGTGCACTTCTCACTGCAATGAATTAAGTTTCTTAATGGTTTGCTTCTAGCTGATATTCAGTTTTGGTTTACTTATCAGTGCAATACAATACATTAAGCAACCCGCAAAAAAACTGAATCACTGAGCTGGAACTCAGTTTCACAACTGCAGAGTTCAATACAACTTGATTGACATGTCATTCTACCCAATCAGATGAAAAAGCTCTCACGAAGTTTAAGCCAATAGCTATCCTGCATTGAGATTGAATACTCCACCCCAGCAGCCATGTTGTTTTCCCCACTTGTGAGGATTCCACTCACTGCTGTCTTTTTCATTCTATTAACCATATTACATGTTATTTCTGCCGTTCTGCTCCTTTATTCCCCAAAATGCCACTATTTCTGCCTCCACTGACTGTTTGCAGTTGTTTACCTGCTCCAAGATCACGCCGCATAAAAGCCACCCATTTGCACAATAAAGCAATACTTGTCTATTGCGCAAATGGTAACTATTGTGTGATTAGCACTGTACAAAAGCAGCAGAAGAAAACTGCTGCCATTTGTTGTATTCAGAACAAAAAGTAAAAAGAATGAGGAAAAAACATGTGAAGTACAAAATGGTATTGGAATTCATCAAATCCAATATAAAATGACACACACTGTACTGTAAAGCTGGGAGCTGTAGTTTACTGCTCCACTGGGGGACTGTATAAGGGATCTGACAGTGCATTGCATGTGAGCTGCCTCTGAGCTTATGGATGGTTGAAAAAGAGTTTGTATTTTAAGCATTTAGAGCTGCCACTGCATTGTCAGCATATAAAAACAATGACAGAGCAGTGAGCTGGAGGAACAGTTTAATTTGACTTGTACTGTATACTCTCCACTAGCTGCTATCTTACAGAACTCGGCATATGCCCACACAAGATAATTAGATGTTCGGGTACATTACTGCATTTTATAGCTGTACACATTTTCCCATCTGAAACTGTACATCTTACACAGAGTCCTTATATCTCTGATTTTGTTTAAATGTTCAGCATTTTATCTAGTAACAAGCTGTGCACAGGATGCTAACTAACAAGTCTATATTTGCAACAGCAGGGGCAAATAAGAAAGCATTAGTACAGAAATTATTCTTATTAATCCTTTCCCTTCTCCTGCCAGCACTTTACAAGGTTTTCATTATACCAAATTATTATATTCCTACCCTCACTGCTGCTGCTCAAGACTGGCTCTCTGCACCACGCACGCAGCACTCTGCCTTTCTACTGCCAGCTCAGTTATCTTGCAAGAGGAGCAGATGCCCAGTTTCTCCACTTTCTTGCCCCAGGGAGTGGTGTACAGCTGCACCTTCCTGCTGGCAAAGTGGGCTGATCCCAGAGCGATGCTGTTCGAGCTCTCAGCAGCACCAGCCAGGGGCATGGAGGAGCTCACAGACCTCACCACCGGGGTGCACAGCTGCAGCCCACTGTTCTCAGATATGCCACTGCTGCTGCCTACTGTGGAGTGCCTTAGGCCAGCAGGACAGGGGACTGCAGGGGGCTCTGTCAGGCTCCGTCCGGAGAGCATAGACATGGCTTGGGTGACAGGGACTGAGATAATTAGTCTTTTTTTTTGTCTGCCAACTGCCATTATGATCCAAAGGTTTTTCCACCAGAGTGCAACAGGGAGGCCAGAATTCCAACAGGTCTTAAAATCAGTCAAATATTAATCATTTCCTTTTTATGGCTGCATAGCAAGACCTATATTGACATAGTGCTATTACATTGAGAAGGATGCTTTAGTAGCACATGACTGCAAACTGGGGGAGGGGGAACGTTGGTAGCATGTGACTACAAATACACCACAACTGTATTCTCTCACCAGAGTGGAGCTGAAGCAGGTCTTTCTGCATCTAATACAGCACAGTGCACTTCCTTCCTCTCCCCACCCACTGCACTGCTTTCTTGCTCCCAACCCCACTGGCCATACCTCTCTAGTGGCTACCGATAGCACTTATCCTCATCACACACAGTGCCATGTATCACAATGAGAAAGTGTAGGAGACTGAGAAAGGAGCACTTGATTAGTTGCATTTGTTTCTCTCTGAATTCTCTTCCTCCCTCTTCTCTCTAGTGTCTGCCTGACAGTTGCTGCTCTCTGGATGCCATTCCAGTTCCTTCTGAGTTCCCTCCCTGCTGCAGTTCCTTGTGTTCCTTTTAGTTCCTCGCCATTGTTATTGCAGTCTCTCCCACACCAGCTTATGAGCTAAGCTCCTCCAGCTAAAAGAGAGACAGAGAGACTCAACAGCCAAAAACACACAAAGCAGCACTTAGTCTCAATCACTGAGTGATGGGCATCATGGGAATCATAGTGCATCTCTCTCTCTCTCTCTCTCTCTCTCCACACACACACTCTTTCTCTCTCTGAGGCTGGGGTCTCTGAGGGGTTGCAAATGCTCTCCGTCTCAACTGAACTATATGTTCCAAAATTCACTGTGCTTCAGCTGGTTGCTCAGGTTTCTTGAAGATGTACTCCTGGCAATAATTAAAGAGCCAGGAGCACCAAAAATGGTCACCAGAAGAATACTTCTACATGAGCCCTCATTAACAGAGATGTCCCTCATTTTACCCCTCAGAACAAGTGCTTTTCTCTGTCCCAAATCTGTCCCACATTGGAAAGGTGCTGTAAACTCAGAATGTAACGCAGAATTTCTTAAGATATTATGATGCTAAAGCAAAATTAAACTTTGCACATTAAAAGCATCAGTTCAAGGATAGCATATGTGTTACTGGAGAACTCATCCAATGTGTTAACATAACTACAAATTCCATATGAGGTCATGGGAGTCCAACATGAGCCAAACACTGAAGGACATCAGAGAAATTAAGATGACAGTACACTAAAAAGTGGGATGGGGGCCTATGAGCATGTGCATCCAAATGATTTCAGTACTATTGCAGTAGCAGCCATTGTGGCTCTGAGCAGAACATGTTTATAGTGCAGTCAGTCTCATTCTCTCTCTCTCCCACCTTGTTCAGAGAAAAGTGCCACATGCCACACCAGAGCTTTGTGTAGGAAAAATTAGGTATAATGATATGCTAGCAGCCATCTGCAATGAGTGCTACAGCAGCATATTTACTGCACAGAGAAGGCCCTGGTCTGGGTGCTTAATGACCTGCTCTGAGGGAGGGATAGAGGAGAATGATCAATTCTTGTCCTCCTTGATCTCTCTATGGTATTGGACACTGTGGACCATGGCATACGTTTGGACCAGCTCAGGGAGTATTCCGGACTCACCATCACTGTGATCCACTGGTTTGAGTCCTTTCTATGGTATACAACCCAGAGGGTAATACTGGGAAATTATTCCTTGAACCCAACTGTTCTGTTCTATTGCATGCCTCAGGGCTCAGTCCTTTTGCCAATGTTGTTCACAGTGTACATGCTACCCCTGTCCATCTTCATTAGACAGTTTGGGCCATGGATTCGCTGTTATGCGGATGATACCCAGCTCTATCTATCTTTTGCAGGTTGTGTCAATGTGTTTAACAAGTGCTTGGAGGGGATTCAGAACTGGATGGCTTGTAGCTGGCTGGGATTGAACCCCAAGAAGACTGAGGTGTTAGTGATTGAGCTGGGCCAAAAGGGGGGTGATTGGTGGCTGGCATAGGAGTGTCTGGACTTCAGCTTGACAACTCAGGTTTACTAGCATATCCCAGGATGAAGAATATGGGAGTTATACTAGATGAAGGTCTGACAATAGAGGCTCAGGTGCCTGCCATAGTCCGGAATGGCTTTTTTTACCTCTGTAACATCCACCAGATCAGATCCATTATTCCCCCCCAAGAGCTGGCCACACTGATCCTTGCATTTGTGACCTCAAGGATAGACTATTGTAAAGCTCTATACTGTACCGTGGGGTTAATGGAGGTACACTATGACACCTGCAGTTGTTGCAGATGCAGCTGCCTGGTTACTTATGGGCTCGTCAAGATCAAGCCATACTTCTCCAGCACTGTGTGACATGCACTGGCTGCTGGCGAAGTGGCGTATCTTATTTAGCCCTTGCAGGGCTGTGGACTGCTTTTATGTTGTTGTTACAGCACCAGATTCACCTACTCTTGGTACAGACATTGTTTTTTGATTTAACTTCAGGAAAAATTCTCAATTATAAATCTGTAAATTTTCCTGTTCAGTCCCTGTCTCTCAGAAGCTTGTGCTAACTGTTGTGTCCACGTGGCAAAACAAGGAATTTTAAAATTGCTGTTTAGGAAACAGTTCATATCAGACTACATGTTCCAAATGGTGGAATTATTTTCTGGTGGAGGCAATTTAATAATACATCATCCATAAACTGCGGAATATGTCATCACAGTTTTCAATTAATTTTACCATTTACATACTGTAGAACTGTGAAACTATCTGTAAAGTACGAAATGGTATTCTACCGTAATGAGTTGCATCACTATTTAGCAATTCAGTAATTGTGGACATAAATTTCACACATTATAGGTACCATTCTGCAATTAAAAAAATGTTATTGATTTTTTAGCACAAACCATATTAATTCATTAAACACTGAAAACAAATGATTTTTAGGAATTATATTTTGAGCACCACAAATAAGGTCACCCATCCAGTCACAAAGGCTGTTACCAGATTCCCCTCAACTTACTGCAGGGTATGACCAATACATTTCCTCACCATGCATTTTACCACCCACAATCATGGCAAGATCATCCAGTCACCAAACTGCCTGCTCCTTTGGTGATGCCCATGTCACTTGTGCATGGTCTGTGAAGGGTCTGACCCTCAAACAGCCCTCCTTGACAAAGTGCGTATCCTATTAGGCCTTGACACGCAAAAGTTGACAAACTGTTTTCTGAAATTTTGAGGAAGATCTGCTGGAGGAATTTTGTTTTTGCACAGCACTAGTAGCCATCCACCAGTGCTGACTAAATAAAGAAATATCTCCTGCTTTCTGCATTTTCACTGTAGAGGCAGCAGAGAGAAACTCTTCAGAAATTTCATGAAATATCTGGAAATAGCTGGCAATGTCTGTGGCTACTACTGTAAATGTCCATGCATGCATTTGTGGACACTTCCCCGTTCAGGTCAAATGCAACACTTTTGTTGCTGTCTGCTTGGTTGGCTATTGAGGTTGCACTGCAGCCATTTCACTTGTGCAGTCACCAGTGTGAACTGTTTTACAGTGTGCCTTCATTTGCTACATTGCCATGAGTCCCGTTTTGGTGCTTTCATGGACTGGTACCTTTTTTTCCCGTTCTTTTTGACCCTAATACATCTGACCAGAAATGCAGCAGAGTAGAGATACAAGAGGAACTACAGCTGACTCAGGAAGACACTTTTCATTGGAGGAACCCAGCTCACTACAGAGCTAGAGAGAAAAAGCATGGAAATGAGACAACTACTGTCATGGTCAGAACAGAAACATATTGAAATAGCTATGTCCCATGTGCAATAAAAAATGTGGGGGTCATCTAAGTAGTACATTGCTCTCATTCGTTCTCAAACTTGCAGATGATGTAGTTGTTTAGTTATTATTTTATGTCTATCTTTAAATTTGTTAACTATCAGTCATTGCTTTAATGTATGATTCAATGTTATTGCTTGTGTATGTTTTTAAGTGTAGATTTTATTGTAATAAACTTCAAACGGTTGTAATTTACTTATTCAAATCAAAAGAATAAGGGCAGACACTGCTGTCTAATTAAGAATCTATGATCACTGACAATGGTGGAGTTATAATAGTAAAATAGTTCAGTCAGATAGATTTTGGGCTTTCTGAATGATCTACAGTAAAATCCAACAATCAGATGAAATTTGGTCTGACCTGCCAGCACAGCATCAGCGTTACTGCTTGTGATGCTGGCGATCCAGGTTCAGAAGCGAACTGTGGGCATAAGAGGGGTGGCCATTGAGGAGGAGGATCGAGCATCCGTTGGACTGATCTCCTCCCCGGGGGGTGGAGCGGGGTGTGATAGTATTTTAAACAAACATCAAAGGAATTGCTGAGACAGGAACTTCAATCTCCAAAGATAAAGTTTATTTAACTAAAGCTAGGTACAGTAATAGTCACGGAAATCTAGATTAACAGAGTATGGCAGTGGTCAGTTACCTTTGCTCTGGGAGTGTGAACAAGGCAGGTGTGGAGGATTCAGCACCTCATTTCAAGGGTTGTCTCATCTCACTGTCCTTTTCTTGCAATCCATTTATATACACTTTCCAGAAACAGTTTTCTTGCAACTCAGCAAATATCCATACACGGCAATCCTACTTCTATATTGCACCATTTTTTCCATGTGAAACTACACATATACATAACGTTTACTATCTCTAGTTTTGTGTATGTTCAGAACTTTACACAATCAAGCTGTGCAAGACAGTACTTTTTCCCTAAACAATAGCAAATGCCCTTCTTATCAGCGTGCCAGGCTGTGCTCAGTGTATTCAGCTCACAGGGTTATTCTTCAAACAGGGGTGTAGCTTGCAACTGTGTCAACATGAATGAGAACATTGGAACATAAAATAGTAGAAGAGAGACTATTCTCCTTAACACTTCAGCTCCTCCTGCCAGCACTCAATGCTGTGGTCACAGAATTATCAGGTCTTTCAGACCCCAATAGTGAAAGATAGACAAAGCCAAATGGGCAGAGAGTTTTGATCTGCTGTGCTTCTGCAGAACATAGGGATACATCCTGAATATCAAAAATGGTGAATTTGTGGGTAGTGTTAAGAGTCAAGAGCAAGGAGAGGAATGGCAAAATGGCAAGAGGAAGATAAAGGCATACATTCTGAACAGGTATTTCTGCTCAGTCTGATATAGAATTGTCAGGTCCCAATAGGTGGACAGAGCATGGTGCTGGCCTGGCCTTTAGTGAAAGCTGGGGGAAAGGCAGCCTTGGCCAGCATGGAAGGTGGAGCATGGCAGGTGCTAACGACCATCACACAAGAGCTCATGGCTTGCTTCATGATATCACTGCACACCACACATCCCAGGGAGGAATGACAGAAATGTCAGAGGCAAGATGAAGCTGAGCACCCCCAGGCCCCACATCTGACTAGCTAGTCATGCACCAAAACTGGATCTGTGCCATGTCAGGGATTGAGGAACCCCACCAACCCTGCCAGGGGGGCAAGCCCTGGGGGAAGATGGCAGCGATAAGTCTCAGTGAACATGGGGTGATGAGGCTGGGGCAATCAGGATAAAGGGGTGCTGATTGGAAGGAGGAGAAAAAAAAGAAGTCAGATGAAATTAAAGGTGCTAGGAATTCTTATTTTACAGAATGCAGGGTGGAGTACTAATAAATAACTGGGGCTTTCTTTTCTTTTTTGACTCTGAGCCTATTTAATTTCATCTCTGCAGGAGGCATTTCTTGGGCAACTAGCCAGTGAATCCACTCATGATGGGGCAATACTGGACCTGATACTCACTAACAGGGACGGTGTTGCAGACGTCAGGGTAGGAGACCACTTGTGGGCCAGTGATCATCAGACAGTGTGGTTCAATATAAGACAAGGGCAAGGGTCACACACTTCAGGAAGACATATTTTATAAAGATAAGTACATGCATCAGGGATAACCTCATGGTGGTGAGGGGGAGGACATGGGTGCAACAGAGGAACAGTGGGCAAAGATAAAAGGGAACACAGTAAAAGCAGCAAACCTCTGCATTGAACAAGTGAGCAAAATAAAAAGGAAAAATAGACTGCTATGGTTCCTGAAAGAGCTGGCTCTAAAGGTAAAGGCAAAAAGGGTAGCATTCAGAAGGTATAAGGAGACACAGAGAGATGAGGACAGGGAGATGTATCAGGAGAAACAGAAGGAAGTAGGGAAATCAGTAAGAAGTGGAAAGATGTGAACTGAAGACAAAATAGCTCAGGAGGGAGTCACGTGATGCTGTTTACTTGCTAGTTGCAGTCTCTGGAAGCTCCGCTTATCCCCTGCCCAATTTAGGTACTTTTCGCTCACCTTTTTGTAAAACTGCACCTAAACAGACCCGCTAAGGCTGTGGATACCAGGAGGCAGTCGTGGGTTTCACCAATGGAGGAGGAGATGCCGAAGGCTCTGCCAAAACGCACATCACCCGCAACTCCCGAGAAGGCAGCAAAAAAGTCGTGGGCCCTGCCAACACAAGTCTCCCAGCCCTGTAGCACAGGTAACGGAGGAGAAGAGCCATTGACAGTGTCGCGTTTCCTAGAGGAATTCTGCCCCTTTAAGGCGGAGATGAAAGAAATGGCCACAGAAATTAAAAATATCACCAGCGCTTTGAACGACTTGTCGAGAAGAACTACAGACAGTGAGGCCCGGGTAAAGTCACTGGAGAATAAAGCGGATAAGTTGGAGGGGGCGCTTACTCTGATTACTCAGCGTGTTGCTAAGCTGGATATGAAGAAGGAGGATTTAGAGGGTAGAAGTACAACAATGTTGTTCTTATTGGCTTGCGAGAGAGAGGAGGGGGGACCCAGTCAAGTTTTTCAACGGTTTGTGGAGAAGATTGCCGGTCCTTCTCCTTTCGGGCCCTGTTACTACATCGAGAGCACATCGCCGCTTATTTATTCCCTCCAGGCGCACTCCTCGCATTTTCTGGCTAAGTTTTAAACCACCAGGAAAGGCAGTTATTTCTTCAAAAAGTTAAAGAGGTCAAGACGCTGCAGTGGGAGGGAGCGAATCTCCGGGTGACACAAGATCTGCCACTGTCGGTGCGGCAACGGAGGGCTACCTTTCACCCGCTGGTCTCCAAATTAATAGCGGCGGGCATTAAGTAAAGGATGACCTACCCTGCGAAGCTCCTAGTCCTTGTGGATGACACCTGGCAGGCTTTTGAGGAGGTGGATTCGGCTCTTGCGGTCCTGCAGAAAGCCCTGCCTAATTTGTTTAAGTCTAAATGAGCGAGATAATGTGCCCCCCTTGGGGATGGACTTCGCTGGATGTGACTCGGAGGAAGGCTGGTGCGGACCTTTGTTTATAGGGGTGCAGACCCTCTCATGATCAGTCCTTTGATGCCTCACTAAAGGGAGTCCTGGAACGTTTCGCAGTTGTTGCTGGGGTTTATGTTGCAACCCGGGGGTGCTGAAGCCCAAGGACATGTCGGCTGCCTGACAGACCGGAAGAAGGATGTAGACTGTTTCGGAGGTGGAGTGGTGGTGCAATTCCCTTTCGGGTGGTGGGAGAATTTTGTTATTATGGGAGTTGCTCACGGTGGATGTTGGACTTTTCTGTGGGAGGAATAAATATTAGGCCTTTTGGACATATGTTTTTTATTTTTCCTTTGGGGATATGTTAGTCGGGCAGTAATAAAGGGTATACGTTGGCTGGTGGGGCTAAATAAAGCTCTGGGTTTTTATTTTGGAGCTCCTGGGTTGCAGATTTTTTCTGGGGTGATGGAGCTTAAGTGCATATGGGTGTTGTGGATGCATGGGGGGTTTCTTGTGTGGGCTTTTCTCCCACAACCGGATAGCCTTAATAAAGTTCCAGTAGAGGAGGGAGGTTATTAGGAGGTAGTTTGTTCTGGGCGAATGGCTGCAGGTGTTCCTTTTATTTGGGACCTAAGGTATGTTATGATAGTTGCTTTGGGATAATTTTTTGGATGGCGGGAGGGTTTGTTAGGGGTGGGTGGTTAGGTTAGATGGATAAAAGTCCAGTAATCAGGTACCGGGGTAAGACAAGTTTATCCAGGTATTGGGCTTTGAATCTGAGAGGTGAGTGGCTCCCGGCACAGTTTAACCGGGAATTGGGCTAGGGGGGCGGCGGGGTGGTGATTGAGGCGGCAGAGCGAGCTGTCATCATGGGCCATGATGTTGTGGGAGGGTTTATTAGGGATGTTTTCTTGGGGGATGGGAGGTTTATTGTTTTGAAGTGGGGGGTTTGGTGGGGTGGGTGGGGGGACACAAGGCTCTGAGGTGGCAGGTAAAGGCAATGATAAAGAATGCTAACACTGTCTGCTGGGTCGTTGTAGGGGTTGATGGCATCCCACAAGGTTTTTAAATTTCTTAGCTGGAACGTTAAGGGGGCAAGACAGAAGTCCAAACGGTATAAAATTCTGAAGCACGTAGGTGCTATAGGAGCAGACATAGTGTTTTTGCAGGAGACACACTTATTAAGCACGGAGAGTATGAGTATGAGACACCTTCAGGTTGGGCAGGTTTTCGCTTCACAAGGTAGCACCCAAAGCAGAGGGGTTATGGTCCTGGTTAATATGGGCGTGCCCTTTTCTCCCCTTCAGATAGTGCAGGATAAGGAGGGTAGATACATATTGGTTCTTGGGAAGTTACAGACTTTTGAGATACTAATTGGTTCGGTCTCACGGTCCCAATTCGGACACTCAGGATTATTTTGTGCAGCTAGGGAAGTTTTGGACCTTTGCCAATGTCCCTATTATTATAGGGGGGACTTTAACTTGGTGGTGGATCCGTTAGTGGATAGGTCTAAGCCAACTAAATTGGGACTTTCACCGCCCAAAGAGCCATGAGGATTGGGTGGATCAATTTGGTTCATCGGATGTGTGAGGTTCTCCACCCGGGATCGGAGTATACTTTTTCATCTTCCGCTCATGGTACAGCCTCTCGTATTGACTACATTATGCTCTCTTGTACCTCCTTCCTGGGTATTAGGTTCCAAAATACAATCTGGGCCCCTTCTGATCATGCAGTTGTTTTGTATCGATGACGTTTGATTCTCTTTCCAAGAGCAGTACTAGATGGAAGTTAAATAGCCAAATTTTGAGAAATCATAATGTAGTCAAATACATCTCCTCTAAATAGATGAGTTTGTTCTTAATAATGTGAATGAGGATGCACGTCCAGACATGGTTTGGGGGCGTTAAAGCGTTTATAAGGGTATTCTGATTGGGCAGACAGTTAAGAGGAAGAGGAAAGGAACGACTTATGTCGGATCTATTGGCCCGAATAAGACTCAGGGAGGTCAGTCTTCCTCACCATCCCTCGGAGAGAGATAAGCAAGAGTTAATTAAGTTAAAGGATCTTTATCTTACATTATTAGGGGAACAAGCTGAGTTGGCTTTAATCAAAACTAAAGCTAATTATGTGGACCAGGGGGATAAGGCGGGTAAGCTTTTGGCGAGGCGTATCAAACAACTTGAGGCCTCCCGTGTAATTCAGGCGGTACAGTCCGAAAAGGATGGTCAGATCCTGACCTCCCCAAAGGAGATAGCGGAAGAGTTTAGAAGTTATTTCGAATTGAACAGGTTATCAAAGGGCTTCCTCTGGACAAAACACCAGGACCGGATGGTTTCTCGCCTAATTTCTATAAGGTTTTTTCTAAACAGTTATCACCACTCCTGGTGTCCTTGTTTCAGTATATTCTTAGTGGTCAGGCGGTGGATTATTCTCTTCGAGGCACTTATTGTATTAACTCAAGCCTGATAAGCCCTGGAGCAACTTGGTAGTTACAGGCCCATTTTTCTGCTTAACTATGATATTAAAATACTGGCAAAGATGTTAGCAGTCCGTTAAATAAGGTTCTACCTGATTTGATTGGGGTAGAGCAGGTTGGATTTATGCAGGGGAGGTCTATAGGTGACCATTTGAGAACAGTGGCGCACGTCTTCTCTGCGTCTGAGGAGGACAGTGACGCCATGGTTCTGGTTTCGTTAGACACGGAGAAGGCGTTTGATAGGGTCCACTGGCTGTACTTATTAACCACGATGAGGAAAATGAGTTTCCCTGAGTTATTTTTGCAATGGATTGGATCTCTTTACCTTAATTCCACAGCCAGGATTTCTTGTAATGGAGTGACATCGGACCCCTTTAAATTATATGTGGGCACTCGTCGGGGTGCCCGTTGTCCCCCCTCCTTTTTAATTTATATCTTGAATCCCTTATTAAAAGTATATTATGTAATCAGGTTATTAAGGGTATTAAGATTCGGGATAGTATTGTCAAGGTTACAGCTTACAGGGACGATCTTATGGTATCGTCTGGCGTCAGTGCTCTATACCTCTCTATTGAACCACGATCCAGGAGTATAGTTTGTTGGCAAATTACAAGCTGAACTTGGGTAAAACTGTGGTATACCCTCTGAATAGGAAGGTTTTCAAACCGGAGGTAACGGAGATGGGCCTGACGTGGATTCCGGATTCCATCAGGTATCTGGGGTCTTACCTTATCCAGGGACCCGTGGCGAGTAAGGCATCTAAATTTAGATACCTTGGTCCATACAATAGATTTAGATTTAAAAAGGTGGGCAAAGCTTCCTATTTCATTGTGGGGTAGGATTAATTTGGTCAAAATGAATGTGTTTCCCAGGTTGTTTTATCCCCTTAGCACCCTGAATATTTTGCTCTCGCTTTCATGGTTTAGGAAGATTCATGGGCTTATTGCCAATTGTGTGTGGGAGTATAAGAAGGCAAGAATGGCCTATCACAAACTGGCAGCCCCTAAATCATTGGGGGGTCTTAGACTACCGCATCTGGGACTTTATTATTGGGCGGGCCAGGCCAACAAATATTTGAGATGGGTGCAGGGTGCGGAAACCTCATATGTCCCTTTATGGTTACAGATTGAATTAGCCCTTATTAAGGGTGCAGGTTTTGTTCCTGAGGCCCTGTTGTATATTAATCCCAATCTTTTACCAGTGTCTCTCAGGGAAATCCCCGATTGGGTTTTCTGTGAGAGCTCATACGCAGCTCTGTGGTTTCTTGAAATACTCTCATGTTAGTGACCCATCCCAACCTATAAGGGGAAACCCGCGGTTTCACATTGAGGGTAGACTTATGAAGGCTACCTGGTTAGCGCAGGGGGGATAGTGTTGTATAAGAGATTTAATATCAGCAGATGGACATGTGCTTTCGGCGTCTGAGATTATGAGCAAATTTAAGTTGTCGGTTTCGGAGATTTTTCAGGTTTACCAGCTCTGTCATTTATTGGTTAGTAAATTGGGTAGTAGGTTGGCGATACCCCGAAAGTAGACTTCCTGGGGAATTTAAGACCTATGGCAGGTCTACCTCATGCTGTTTCAAAAATTTATGCTATGCTGTTTAGCTGGGCTTATTCTCAGAATTTAGCTCCAACTTCTTACTGGGCCTCTGTTTTTCCCGGCAGGGATCTGGATTGGCTGGCGTTGTGGAATAGTTGTCATAAATTGATCTCTCAGGATCGCCTGAGATTGATCCAATTTAAGATACTCCATAACATTTATTACTCTCCTCAGAAGCTGGCGAGTTTGAAAATCACCGTAGCCGCTTCTTGTGTGAGGTGTCAGAAGGGGTTGAGATCTGTTGCATATATTTTGAGTTGCCTTAAAATAGCCTCCTCTCTGGATCAGTATCAAGAACGGGTAGACCCGTTGTTAGGTTTGGGTGATCTTTTACCCTGGAAATTTGTTTGTTGGGAGATGTAGCCTCTATTCCATTTAAAATTAGGAGGTTCCATATTTCCCTGATTTCGCATCCTCAAGACTGTGGTTCTCCGTCACTGGAAGGATTCTGTGGTGATAAGTTATGCAGAATGGTTAGAAGAGCTTCTGGCTAATCTCAGAATAGAGAATGATTGCCATTCTTCAAGATAAGTTGTCTAGGTTCAATAAAATCTGGGGCCCCTTTATACTTGTTATTCAATATAGAGATGGACTCTGGTTGCTTTTAGGGCTTAGTGACTACCTCAGAGCCTTGGGTGGGGAGGGTGGGGGGCTGGGTTGGGGGGCTGAGGATGTACCGTATTCTGTCTGTTTTGTATATGTATGTTTGTCGAATATGGAGGTGCTGTGCCTCACGGATACATTCTCTGTATTAAAACTGCTAATAAAATCTTAATTGAAAAAAAAAAATAGCTCAGGAGGTAACAACATGGGACAAGACATTTTTTAGGCATGTAAGTGAAAAGAGGAAGACCAGGGCTGGGATTGTAAGATTAAAAATGGAATGGAGGACTGCGCAGAGGGGGCCAGGAAAAGGTAGATACCATGAACAAATACTTTTGTTCAGTGTTCACAGGCAGGAAGGGGCCACAAAGTGACAGAGGCTTTGAAGGGAGGGAGGTGGACACTACATTAGCCCTATTTTAGAAGCAAAAGTCCTGAAATGACTTGCTAATGTGAAGGCAAACAAAGCAATGGGCCAGATGTGGTTCATCCAAAGGTATTGAGGGAGCACAGGGAAATACTGGCTGCACCTCTGCATTTCTATTTAACAGCTCACTGGAAACAGGATTGGTTCTGGGGGACTGCAGGAGAGCAGATGTAGTCCCACTACATAAACATTGTAGCAGGGAGACGGCTGGCAATTATAGGCCACTTAACATTACATTGGTGGTGGGAAAGCTGATGCAATAACTGCTGAAAGAAAAGGATTGTAGAATATCTTCAATCCAGTCAGTTACAAGACCTGAGGCAGCATGGGTTTACAGAAGGGAGGCCATGTCAAATGAATCTGAAATGAAAGCACTTTAACAGCTCATTGGAAACAGGAGTGGCTCTGGAGGACTTCTGGAGAGTAGATGGAGTCCCACTACACAAAAATGGTAGCAGGGAGAAGGCTGACATTTATAGGCCAGGCAGCATTACATTGGTGGTGAGAAACATAGAAACATAGAAACATAGAATTTGACAGCAGATAAGGACCGCTTGGCCCACCCAGTCTGCCCATTTCCCTACCTACTGGATAAGCTGCAGATCCAAGTTAACCAGCAGCCTACTTCTTCCTACCCCCACCCCCTAGAATGGCCTTATGACTGTCCCATGCATGCTTGAATTCCACCACTGATTTTGACTCCACAACCTCCTCCTGAAGGCCGTTCCATGCATCCACAACCCTCTCTGTGAAAAAATACTTCCTTAAATTATCTCTGAGCCGCCCCCATCTTAAAATTGTGCCCTCTTGTTCTTGCACACCTCTTTTTTTGAAAGATGCTACCCTCTTGGACTTTGTTGATTCCCTTGAGGTATTTGAACGTTTCTATCATGTCCCCCCTCTCCCTCCTTTCCTCGAGGCTATATATATTAAGCTCCTTTGTCTCTCTTCATATGTCTCTGTGCAGACCCTGCACCATTTTAGTTGCCCTCCTGGACAGCTTCCATCCTGTCTATGTCTTTGCGGAGATTGGGTCTCCAGAACTGCACACAGTACTCAGATGGGGTCTCACCAGCTGTCTGTACAGAGGGTTAATAACTTCCTGTTTTCAACTGGTGATGCCTCTCCCTATGCATCCCAGTATCCCCCCAGCCCTCCTTGCTACCCTCTCACATTGCTTGCCCACCTTTAGGTCATCTGATATGACTACCCCCAGGTCCCTTTCCATTTTTGTTGTTGTTAGTATCTCACCCCCCATTGTGTACTCTTCCCCTAGGTTTTTGTTTTCCAGGTGCATTACCTTGCACTTCTTAGCATTGAATCTAAGCTGCCATACATTTGACCATTCCTCTAACCTTGCCAAGTCCCTTCTCATCCTTTCCACCCCACCCTGTGCATCAACTCTGTAGCAGATCTTTGTGTCATCTGCAAAGAGACATACTTTTCCTTCCAGTCCCTCTGCAATGTCGCTTATAAAGACTTAGAAAGCTGATGGAATAACTGCTGAAGGAAATGATTGTGGAATATCTTGAATCCAGTGGGTTATAAGACTCGAGGCAGTATGGGTTTACAGAATGGAGGTCATGTCAAATGAATCTGAAATGAAAGCACTGTGGTTGGATTAAAGCATGCATGGGACAGGCATAGGGGAACCATAAGGTAAAGCAGAGGGAGTGTCAGAAGCCGTAATCAAGTACAGGGCTTACAGGCAGACTGAATAGGCCTAGCAGTCCTTATCTGCCAACAGTTTCTATGTTTCTATGATATATTTCTTTCACTTGGTGACCAAGATACTAGACCAGGCTTGAGCAGTGGATGTGGCTTACTTAGATTTCAGTAAGGTCTTCAGCACTGTTCCACATAGGAGACTAGTAAGCAAGCTGGGAAGCTTAGGAGTGGGTTCAATGGTGGTAAACTGGAACAGAAATGTGTTAGGGGATAGGCAACAGAGGGTAGTGGTAAATGGAGTTTACTGCAAGGAAGGGAGTGTGATCAGCAGGGTACCTCAGGGATCAGTGCTGGGATGGGTCCCTTTTAATGTCTAAATAAGTGACATTGCTGCGGGACTGGAAGGGAAGTTCTGCTTCATTGTGGATAATTCCAAAATCGTCAATATTGTGGACATATCTGTGGAGTGGAAAAAATGAGTAAAAACCTGAGAAAACTAGAGGAGTGGTCAAGGGAATGGCAGCTGGGATTCAATGCCAAAAAGTACAAAATAATGCCCTTAGGGCACAGAAACCCAGGAGTGGAGTACAAAATGGGATGAGTGGTATTGATGACTACCCAACAGGGAAGATACCTGGGGTAATAATATTGGATGTCCGAAAGGTGTCCAGGAAGTAAGACAGGGCAGTAGGGAGGGCTAGTGGGATGCTGGGGTACATAGGGAGGGGTATCACCAGCAAAAAGAGGGAGATTGTGTTGCCTTTGTGTAGATCACTAGTAGGACGCCACCTAGAGTTCTGTGTCCTCTTCTGGAGACCACATCTCTGGAAAGGCATAGACCATGTGGTGGCAGTCCAGAGGAGGGCAACTAAAATGAAGCAGGTTTGCATTAAAACCCCTATAAGGAAAGACTAAAGGCCCTCAATATGTGCACCCTGGAACACAGCCGGGAGAGGAGGGATATGATAGAGACCTTTAAATACCTCACGGGGGTAAATAAGGTACAGAAGGGAAGTATTTTTCAGAAGAAATGGTGCTCAAGAGGAAGGGGACATGCTATGAAGCTGGTGGGGGTAGATTCAGGAGAGATGTGAGAAAGTACTTCTTCACAGAATGAGTGGTGAAATCCTGGAATGACCTTCCAGCTGAGGTGGTGGGAGTGAAAACTGTGAGGGTGTTTAAGTATGTATTGAATAAGCCAAAGGTATCATAGTGGAACATAAAGGGGAGGGGAAAAGATCTGTAGATTGGGCACAGTCTGAGGAAATAGTGTCGGTAGGAAGAAATGGACAGACTGAATGGGCCAAGGGGTCATAATCAGCCTTTAAATTCTATGTTTCTATGTTTCTGTCCCACCCGATGCTACAACTACTAACTATTAAGGCCTGCACTGCACCAAGATACCAGTGTAGATAAACAGACTGTGTGGAAGCTCCTCAAGGGACTCTCACTGGTGCAACAGAGGGTATGGATTATTACTAGACTGAGGTAAGGTTGCGGTTGACAGCTGGCGGGATCTGAGCACATCCTTTGTGCTCAATATTTTTAGTGAGCATATCATTTGTAAATCTCTATACTTTGGGCCAGTCCAGTAGTGTAGAGGGCTGAGGCACTGGCGAATTACCTCTAACCACACTGATGACCTCGGGTAGGAAGTGGGTTTGGGAGTTGGAGGGTCGCCAGGGAGAGGAGGATCGAGTGTCCCATGAACTGCTCTCCCCTCCTCCTCCTCCTCCTCTGGGGAGGGTAGGTGGTAATGACTGCTGAGGCACTCACTCCTGGTGGTGGCTGGAGGTTGGTGCATGTTCGGAGTCAAGAGTGGGGTGGTGCGGGCGATGTTGGATGTACAACGTGCGGTAGCGTGTGCTGCAGTGTCCCTGATATCATTGCATGCCCGCACCATAGGGGAGGCTCATGAATCTCAAGCTAAAATCCTTCAGCGTGCTTGAAGGCTGACCTCGAAAGCAACGCCACGGATGCACCAATGTCAGCTCCTCCTGAGTTCAGACTAAAGGTCTCTGCAGTGGTGGGGTAAGTACCCTCTGTGAAGCGGCCAATGATGGCTATTGGTGAGGGGGTTCGAGCTCTGGTTGTGGCCAGGGCAGGGGATTGTGAGGGATGACTGGAAGGGGGAACCAAAAGTACAACCCCCTTCCCCAGCTGAGGAGGTAAAAATACCACAAATAGATAAAAAAAAAAATCACTATACATTGCATTCCTGCTTCATTTGCGTCTTTTTCCCTTAAACTCATGTCCATGTTACCTTCCTAAATAAACCTTTCTGTAGAGTTTATGCTGCAATTTCTGTTTCCTTTGTTATTATTACCTGCTTTACATTTATTGTATTATGGAGCTATAGAAACTGGCTATTGGGAGTTGATATTTAATGTGTATTTCCCCAGTACTTGATGGGGATGGGCAACACCCCTATTAGTTTCTGGGTAGAATACACGCTGGCAACAACTCTGTCAGGTGATCCTGCTAGGTTGAGGACCTGCACTACTTGTTTGTACTCCAATTAACAATCCACAGCCCCAGGATCATCTGTTCCAAGGCCTGAAGGTTCCAGCCACTGCAAGAGACACCAGGCTCTGCTACATCTTCGAGCAGGAAATGCACTGTTTACTATCAAAAACAAATGCTAGCACCATCCTACTACATCTACAATGTGACTCTAGTACTGTATGTATAGTTAAAACGTAAGCGAAATGAAAATTATATAAAAAAATTACAAAACTAATAACGTTGTTTTAAAAATATCTGACATCATAAAATATACTGATTATGATTCTAAGAATGTCAAATGTATAGGCATCCACTAGGATTGAGCACTCTGTGGGGAATTTCACAGTTTACATGGCAAATTGTCATATCTGACCTAGGTTTACATTGAGTCGCTGCAGTATCCTGCAAGATATCCCAGCAACACATATGACTGATCCTATTGGATAGTACTGTGTGTATTATTACAAAAAACACTATATTACAAAATTTTTTGGCAAATAACAAATACCTCTGCTTTACGTTACTGGCACAAGTTTGCACAGCAAGTAAGTGTTGGTTATATGATTCAATCCTGTGTCGCCAGGTTCACAGCTCTTTAGAAAAGCCATTAGGTCAAACTGCCTTGTGAAGGTAAAAGCAAATAAATTATTCACAGCTTTTCAAATAGCCAAAATGGGAGCACAGGCAAAACTTGTAGATGTAAGGGTACTGCAAAATAAAATATTTCTTCAGGCAAACAGTGATAAAGAATGCAAGGGAGTTTTTCTAATGAGGCAGTAGAATATAAACTAGTAGTTGGTTTCAAAATAAAATTAGATGAGTACCTAGTAAGAAAATAAATAACTGGGTATACAGTAGCTGTTAAAACAACAGGGATACAGACCTGATAAGTCACTTCTCTTATTCTGTCATAGTACAAATATGTTATATGACACTTTAAAATTAGGAATTTAGTCCTGGTTTTCCATTTATGAATGGGTTATGCTGTAAGATGCAGCAGTGCCACCAGGGAGAGCTAAAGGATATGAAAAAAACTGTAATGCCAGAAATTAAAGTAAAATGTAGAATAGATGCAAATAATATTTGCTTGGTCTACAATTCATGTGGCCTCCTTATAACAGGAATCCAATGAAGTGCATTAGTACCTCAATATAGAGCTGTCTGCCTTAATAATATTTCTGATGTGCAATATCTTGGCACCCTTTTTTAATGAAGACAATTATATAATCAACTTAATTCAACATTTGACTTTCCCCAAATGATGATAGCCTGATCATCAAGACTCTTCATGACTGTATAGGACTACTTTGTGATGCAGTTTCCCCAACACATATAACGAGTACCACAAGTTATCCATAACCCTTCTTCATGACCACTGAAAATGTGTGTACCAGAGCCCATTCAGATAATTGCACTTTGCAGACAGCCGGGTTGTGAGATACAGTATGCAAGGGAGTGGGGCCACACTCTGTGGTATGCCCAAAGCCCAGGTCTCAGATGGGCACTGAAGATGGGGAGGCTTTCTGTCACCCTGCTGTAAGTCCTCTATAACCCCTGCCCTGACCCTAACAACAGGTCACAGTTCTAATTGTCTCCTATGCAAAGCCCAATCCTCTTTAATGGGATGAGGACTGATAAGGGGCAATGGGCCACACGTCGCCACCAAAAAAATATGTAACTTGTACAGAAGTGATACAACAGTCCTAGTGGGACTGTCATATTCCACAATCCACTGCAACTGTGATGCAGGAAATCCAATGAAGGAATGACCCATGTTTTTAATATGAAGGTTAGGGTCTAGCCCAACTTCACAGATGAGCCCCAAATTGCTATTACAAGGAACGCTGTGTGCCTGCATACAGGGGTTGATAAGGTAGGTGAAATCTGCCTGTGAACAATGCTGGTTGAGTTGTGTTGTGGTGTGGAGCAGTTGGGCCAGCTATTAGAAATTCACATGCATGCATGCTGGACTGTTTTGAGGATCTTATCCTTACTTTGCAAGTAAGAATGAGTAAGCCAGTGTTGATGCAATGAAAACCAGCATGTTGACTCTGCTAAGGGGGGATCCAAAGATTTCTCCCTTTCCTTGAACTATGGCACTTCAATGGTGTGAAGTAGTAATTTGTATACAAGGATTACACACTGATCTCATGGAAGCCACATGACCTGCATCAGCCAGTCAGTGACATTGAAGATCGTGGTCTCCTCATGCTGCATATGTCTCAGGGCAATTTCCAGTTCACTCTCAGCAAAGGTTTGTTTGCAACTAGAAGCACAGCTCTTCAGTTCTTTTGAAAAAAAAGACTTGTGTTCTCCAGTACACTTTTTTGTGGTAATACCATTTTATTAACCTAACTAAAGAATTTTTACACAAGCTTTCAAGACCTCTTAGGTCCCCTCATCTAACCAGCATTTCAGAACTAATACAAGAGTTTGTTGGTCCTAGATTGCTTAACAAAGGGCAGGCTGTACTGGATTATGGATGGAGGGATTAACCCACGACAGAGTATGGGTTTACTGAGCATTAATCCATGGCTGGGGGGGTTTGGAGTCACGAGGTGAAACCATGTGACTTCAACCACCCAGGCATGGATTAATGCTCAGTCAACCCATACCATGGAGTGGGCTAATCCTCTTATAACATGGGCAATTTAATATTAGAGATTTACCTAAAGAAACAGTAAACTAAAGTCCTGTGAACATGCAACTGTGGGTATATCGGGGATTAATCAATGGTCAGGTGACCTGTTTGGATGAACCAGAAGACAGTATTTCTGGAACCCATGTTATAAGCAATTTTCATTTACAGCCTGCCCTTTGTCAAGCAGTCTAGGACCCAGAAACTCTTGTATATATTCTGAAATGCTGGTTAGTTTTCCCTGCACCTGATGAAGGGAGCTGAGAGGTCTCAAAAGCTTATGTAAAAATTATTCAGGTAGTCTAATAATTTATATTTGTATTTATTTATTTCACCAGAAAAAAACTCTGTTGAGCAAGCTCATTTACAAGTGTAACCCCGCCCTACAAATGGGGGTTCCTAAAAGTCTTCCTTGGGTGTGTCTAAATGCCCAATGCCGGGCTGGTGTTCTGTGTCTTTGCTGATTTAAACAAGTGTTAGCATGCGAGTGCACTATAAGCCTCCATGCCTGTCCCTGTAAGGACTGCTTATCCTGCAGAAATAATCAATCTGGGTAGGGGCCGAGTAGTTTCAGGCTCGAGTCCCACCCAGGCTGCAGGTTTATTGCTGCCTTCTGCCATAGTTATTTGCGCAGAGGAAGCTCTGATAGGAGATGTATCTGTTTGCTGAGTATCTGCATTGAAGATAATGATATTGTAGTTTGTCTAACCTGCTTTTCTTTGCAGCATGGACATTTCTGTGATGTACCACCATCTTGGTTCTGGATTGCCAATCTGCACCAATCAGTACCTTTGGGGGCTCTAAAATGGAGCCTGCCCCCATGGGTCTTATGGGAGTAAATTACTGTAGGAATTGTAGTTTTCCCCCTTTGGTGTCCAAATGGACCTGGAGGGGGAGCTCAAGCTGTGACAGACAGATGGATCGACAAACCAAATCTTTTGGATCACTAGGAAGCCCCTGTGCTGCCTACAGTAGAAGTCAGAGTGGAGTAAGAGTTGAGAGAGTGAGGAGCTCAAGCAATTAGAGCAGCTGCTCCTGCATAGTTGGCAGGGAAAATCGGTGGCAAGGCTGTGTCTGGCCTGCTTGCTACCATCTTCCTAAAGTGAAGAGACTTAATCCAACAATCAGACTATCCAAATTTGTGACCTTTCTGAATTGTGACTAATTTCACCTGAAGAGGACTGAAGACTTGGTTCTGTGCAATCGGCCATCAGGACTTTCGCCACAGCCACAGAGCATACGGTTTGCACAGGGACACTGTGAATTGCAACCAGACTGTCATCTGAACTTCGGTATTTGTCAGCCTTTACTATAAGTGTGCTGAATGTGGACAGTGAATCGTGATTTGGTTCCCCACTTTGCTGAATGTGTCACGCTTGCTGGAAGCTGTGTCCAGCAACCTTACTGGACTGCATCCGAACTGTTCTCCCAGTCCGGGCCCTGCCATCCTAGCCCAGACACCCACTCGCGCTGCAAAGAAAGATCCAATGAGAGGCCAGCCCAAAGATTCGGCTCCTTGATCAACAACACTGAACAGGATCAAGCTCCATGTCGCATCGTGTGGGCCCTGCTTCTCCTGCCCATCCAGCACTTCATCTTGAGGTCTCCATTTCATCCATCCCGCATCCAAATTTGAGTAGCTTGAGTAAAACCAGGGTAGCTCCCTGCAGCCTAGCTAGCAATCATAGTGTGTCATCTGATTCAATTGTTGCTAAGCTTTTGTGGACTAAGCCATCTGACTTACAAATTATGGGTTACAGTCCATGCATGTTTCTTTCCATCACAGGTCCCCAACCGGCTGCAATGCTGGCCTACCTAGAACAATGCTTCAGGCTAGCTTGAGGTTCTAACTGGGTACCCACAGTGTATGTGACTGTGTTCCAGTGACATCTGACTGCATGCTTTATAGTCTGAATCAATCAGATCTAAAATCAACCACCAGATTACTGCCCCTTCCTTGTTCACATCTCCCAATAAATCACATCGGAATCTTTTTTGCAGTTAAACTGGGTGTGGTGCACTTCTGTGTAAAAAGTACTGCATTAACGTTGTTTCATTGTTACATGTCTTGTTTTCCAGGGGGTCTCCAGGGCATTCCAGATGATCTAGCTATGGTAGTAAGTGGTTACAAGGAGGGGTTCACTGTGTACTGCAAAAGTGTGTTGGTGTGGGATAACTGCAAGCTTAGCCAGGCCACTAGGGGTAAAGAGGGGGTATCAGTGTCCCGGAGGGCTGTACCCAGGGCAGTCATGTTGCCAACAACCCTCTTCTCTGGGTGGAGGCACACGTTTCGAGATCCCAGTCCCCTCAACCTGCAGGCTACTGTGCAGGCAGTGGTAGTAACCGTCGGAGCAGTGTCACCTAGGGGTTACACAAGGATGTCCTTGGTAGGACAGCATACAATGGTATAGGGTAATAAAACTAGATATAGGTATAGAAACAAGGAAACATAGAATTTGATGGTAGATAAGGACCACTTGGCCCACCTTGTCTGCCCATTTTTCCTACCTGTTTCATATACCACAAGTCCTAAATGATCTGTGGCTTACACTCTCTTTCCTATCGCTAGAGTTCCTTTATATCTGTCCCATTCCCTTACCATTTTTGGCCCTACAACCTCTGCTGTGAGGCTGTTCCATAGATCCACCACCCTTTTTGTGAAAAAGTACTTTTTCATGTTACCCCTAAGTCTACCCCTCTCTACCTTCATATCATGGCCCTTTGTTCTTGAACATCTTTTTTTTGAAAGATGCTATCCTCTTGTACCTTATTTATACCCTTCAGGTATTTAAAAGTCTCTGTCATATCCCCCCTCTCTCTCCTCTCCAGAAGGGAATAAATATTGAGATCCTCCAGTCTTCCATCAAATTACTTTTGCTGCGGTGCCTTCACCATTTTTTTGCCCCTTCTCTGAACTGCTTCTACTCTGTCTATGTCCTTCTGGAGATGTGGACTCCAGAACTGGACACAGTACTGTAGATGAAGTCTCACCAGTGCTCTACACAGTGGCATCTCCACCTCCTTCCTTCTGCTGGAGAAACCTCTCCCTGTGCTCCCCAGAATTCTACTGGCTCTCCTGACAGGTATACAAAGCAAATGATAGTGTACACAAGAGGAATATCACATGGATTTAAATCTCTGACAGTTACAGTTACAAAGGTATAAAGGCAATAATACAAGGCATAGAGCAATGTACACAGGAAATTAAAACTCTGACAGGTATATGTAGACAAGTCATACAGAAAATGGTGAGGAATATATAGTTCTAGGCTTTTTGTACAGAAGTTGAGCAATTTTCTGTGAGCCTGTCTATTTGTTATTAATAGTCAAATAAGTTAAAGCATTATTGTGTGTAGCTTAACCAATATGAATAAAAAGGTACTACCACAAAAAAGTGTATTGGATTTTCTTGAGACTAATATGGCATGACTAACTTGTGCTTTGACACAGATACACTTTGAAATCATCAGAGAATCATTCATTATTAATATTTATTTATTTGTTTGTTTTTGTTGACCGGGTAAGTGCACTAGACAAATCCTGCCTATTTTCCGGTATGGCCCAGGGGAAGGGGATACAGATAAATGCCAACTGACCTTGAACCAGATTAAGCTGTTGGTGGTATTTTTAGTGAATGAGGGAAATTTGGCCAGGACACCGGGAAAATTCCCCTACTCTTTTCGATAAGTGCCATGGGATCTTTAACATCCACCTGAACTACCACCAATCCAAGCAGATGGGATTTTGGGTTAACGTCTCATCCGAAAGGCGGCACCTCAGAAGTGCAGCACCTCTCTCATGCTGCACTACAGTGTCAGTACTGGCATATTAACCCAAGTGCCAGATGTGGGAACTGAACCCACAGCCTTCTGATCTCCAGGCTCAGAGGCGAGTGTGCTACCTACTGAACCACTGACACTGCTTTTAATATAGTTAGCTAGTTAACAGTAGATAACTGTACTTTTTGTGCAAGGTATGCCAGTAAGCCATGTGCTGTTGCAGAGAAGAGTATAATTAAGTGCAATGTGTTCTTGTTTTAGCTGCAACTTGTAACATGGCTGGGACTTAGGGTCCTCCCTGGTTGTCAGCACTTTGGTTTATGGATGAGTTGACCAGGGCAGTGAAGGAAAAATAGGCTTAACACAAAAAGTTTAAGAAGTCCTAGAGGAAAGAAAAGAGGGCCAACTACCTCAAGAAGGCAAGGACAGCTAGCAGGGTAGTAAAGTAGACCAAGGCACAGAAAGAACTAAAGATAGTGGAAGTAGTCAAGAAAGGGGACAAGGCCTTCTTTTAGTACATCAAAAAAAAAAGATCAGAGAAAAAGGGCATTGTGAAACTTAAAAGTGGGTCTCAGTGGGTGGAGGACAGCAGAGAGAAGGCAGGAGGAAGGAGGTGATTATGGGGGACATAGTCCACAGGGGACACAAGGTACCAGCTGGGCAAATCCCCTGGGACTGATGGCATGCACCCCTGGGTACTGAGTGAAATGATGGCAGTATTTGCAGCCCATCTGATGGATCTATTTAGTTGCTTACTGGAAACAGGAATGGAGGTCCACTAATTTTGTGTCCTTGCTTAAAAGTAGAGCAAGGGATGGCCCAAAGAAATATATACCAGTCAGCCTGACTTCGATATGAGCATACAAACATAACAAAAGTGCCAGAAGAAAAGGGCCAATAGCTTTGTCTTGTTTGCTCATAATGAAGATCTTGCAGTGATTACTGAGGGGTCCACCACTCTAACACATTAGGAGTGCCCCTTTCCTGATTGGAATCCCCCCATGTTTCCACTTTTAATTGCAATCCCTATTCTTTACTTTGTCCCAAATCCTCTTAAAGCTGTCCACTGCCTTTAGGGACAACACCTCATATGTCAACTCATTCCACTTCGTCACCACCCACTTGGTGAAAATGTGCCTCCTTGTTTCCTTTCTGAATTGTCCTCCTACCAGATTTAGGCAATGTCCTGTAGTGGTTTTGTTACTCTGAAGGCTAAAGAGGCCCTCAGATTTCACCTTGTTTATACCACTGAGGTACTTAAGTATTTCAGAAATGTCTCCCCTCTCCCACCTGTCCTTCGGGGAGTACATGTTGAGGTATTTGAGTATCTGTGTGTATGTCCTACCCTGCTGGCCTTGGAGCATTTTAGTTGCCCTCCTCTGGACCATTTCCAGAAGACTGATGTCTTTTCTTAAGTATGGACTCCCGTACTGCACACTGTACTCTAGGTGTGGATGCACAAGGGATTGGTAAAGCAGTAGAATGACCTCCACCTTACTTATACTTATTCCTCTGGTTATGCAGTCCAACATGCTATGTTTCAGGTCACTTGTGATGATCGTCCCAAATCTTCTTCCTCTTCTGAGTTGGTAACCTGACTATATTCATTCTTTGGATTCTTAGTCCCCAAGTGCATGATGTTGCACTTCTTGCATTGAACCCCAGTTTCCAAATACTGAACCACCTCTTGAGCTTGGCTAGAGCTTGCCTGATATCCTGTATTATCTCCTCTGTGTCCACCCTCCCACAGTTTGGTGTCATCTGCAAACAGGCAGGTCTTACTCTTTACTCCATCTGCTATGTCACCAATAAAAATAATAAACAGCACAGAATATAGTACTGAACCCTGTGGGTCCCTGTTAGTGACTGATCTAGCCCCTGAGAGTTCCCCCATTGACCACTACCCCCTGACTCCTGTCCTGCAATCTGTTTTTCACCCAGGCCATTAGTTTTACTTCTACCACCAGATCCTCCAGCTTTCTGATTACTCTCCTGTGGGGAACACAGTCACAGGCCATACTAAAATCCAAATACAGGATGTCCACATCCTGGTCCTTATCAACTGTATGTGTCATCCAATCAAAATAATCAGTTATGATAGTTTGGCAGGATCACCCCACCTCAAACCCATGTCTCCTCTCATCATGGAGACCATTATCCTCAAGAATGCACACCAGTCTTTCCTTCAGTATGGTCTGCATGAGGTTTTCTACTGTCAAGGTAAGACTGAACAGTCTGTATTTGCCAGGATAATCCCTCAATCCACAATTGTGGAGTGGCAAAACATGCGCTGTTATCCAGTTTAAGGTTACCACCCACAACACCAGTGAGCTGTTATACAGGTCCATCAGGGGACCTGCTAGCACATCTGTCAATTCCTTCAGCACCCTTGGATGCATACCATCTGGTCCTCGGGACTTGTCCACTTTCAAGGCCCTCAAACCCTTCCTTACCCTATCCTCACCAATATCCACTTCAGTGTCACTTCCCACCTCATTGCCCATCCCTTTCTTCCCTTGAGGAATTGGTCCATACTTCTCCCTGGTGAAGACTGAGCAAAAATAATTATTTAATACTACTGCCTTCTCTTCCCTACCTTCCACCCACCCTTCCTCCTTTGTAAGCATGACAATACCATCCTTTATATCCCTTTTGTCCCTGATATATTGAAATAAGTCCTTCCCCCCTTTTTCAGGCCTCAGCCTGTTGCAGCTGCTTCCTGGCCTTGGCCAATGGGACTGTTCTGGCCACCACCCAAGCCATAATGCTGTGCTCTGAATTATCTTACTCCTTCTGAGTCTTTTGAATTTCTTGAGCCTGCTTTTTTGTCCCTCACTGCCTGAGCTAACTGCCTATTTAACTAGCAGGGCTTTTTGGCCTTGGACTTTTTACTTTTTAGTTTTATGTATTTATTTATTAAATTTTGATGACCGGGTAGGCCCACTGAGCCCCGAAGGTCCCTTTTTCAGGGGCAACCCAGAGAGACATTACATGAAGTGATACAGGCAGTAAACAGGTATAAACATATATACAGGTACAAAAGTTACAGTTTTTATCATTGATTCAGAGCAGTAATGGCATTCTATCCATAATGGCTTGGCATGAGTCATGCCCATTGTTGAATTACCGAGATAAGGAAAGTGCTGTGTCAAGTATGAAGTTTGAGCAGGTAAGGTGCTTGCAGTAATCTGCGTGTGTGTGTGTGTGGGGGGGACTGTCAAGTGCCATGGCATTGGCAAGTACTTGCCTCCAGTAGGTGCGCCCTGAGCCTGATACGGAAGTTCATGAGAGAGGGGGCTTCATGTACCACTAGTGGAAGTTTGGGGCAAAGAAGAATTTACAGCCTGCACTGGTCCTGACCCTGGGGGTTTCTAGCAGAATCTGCCCAGAGGTCCTCAGGGTTCGAGCGTTATGTTTGGAGGCTAAGGTAGCTGAGAGGCTAGGTGGAGCTGAAGGGCTGAGTAATTTAAATGTTAGGCAGAGGAGAGGGGGTATTGGAGATGTGCTTCAAAAGAAAGCCACTGTAATTTGACTAGTGTATGGCAGTGGTGGCTTCTGGAGTGATCCTGGGTAGCGAACCGTGCTACCTTGTTGTATAGAATCTGCAACAGGTGAACTTCCAGCATGGCCATTCCCTGTATTACAGGGGCTGCGAAGGTCAGTGTGGGTAGCAGGATGCTTGAGGCAATGGAGAGCCTGGCTTCTGGTATAAACTGATCCTTATTCTGATACTGGATGCCCAGCTTCCCATGGATGGTCTTGGTCATTTGTTCCACATGGTCCTTGAAGGTGAAACCTTGGTTAAGTTTTACACACTATTTAGTTGTTTCCACCTGCCAACCCCTTGATTATGGGCCATTTTTGGTCCACCTCCAGCTCTTCTTCGATACCAGTAAGGTGCAGGCTTAGAATCTCTCCCATCTCATTCTACTGTCGTCCACCTCCCTAAAATATAATACTCTGGTTTTGGTGTGTTTTTTTTTCTCCCTACCCATATCCAGATGCATCCAAACAATGTGATAGTTACTCCCACCCAGTTGTTCCTCTACTTCCACCTCCTGAACATGTGCTCCATTTGGGGGGGTGGCTTGGCCAGACAATATGGCAGACAGGTTTTCGCCTAGCTAGAGATGGCATTGCATTAAAATCAGTAAAATAATAAATCACTGCATGTATTTTCACTAGGAAACCAGATTGTCTGACGGAGCAAGTCTGTGGCTGCACAGTGACCACAAAAGAATCAGTCCACTCTATGTTTTGAGCCAACAACAGCCATTGTTAATCAGCAGCTTCGGTGGAGGGAAGAACCAGGCACAGAATTGCTGAAGGAAATAACAGCAGTGGTTCTCCCACCTAGGATGAGTCACTGTCATCGTTGCCTGGGATGATAAAAACTCAAGCAGAGATGAAGGCAGATTTTACTAATATAACTGCCCAAATCCAACATCTCCAAAATACTGTGTCTGGGCTATCTGAAATAACTGCAGCACATTCCACAAGGATCAACAAAGCCAAGAAAAAGATTAGAATGCTCAAGGACACAGTGCCTGATCTAGGTCAGGAATGGAACAAATTAAAAATGCATGTGGCTGCTTTCACGGAAAAATGGATGACCAGGAGAATCAGGCAGAGATCCAATCTTTACTTGGTGTGTTTACCAGAGCAGCTTGAAGGAAAAAATCCTGAGTGCAGAGTCCAGAAGTGGCTGATCAAAAAGCTAGGAATGCCCCCTGCAGCAACAGAGTTTGAAATCGAGAGGGCCCACCGCACTGAACCAATGGCAAAGCCAGGGGAGCGTCCTCATAATTTTTTTTTTTTTCGTGCCATCGTCCCAACATAGCTTAGTCCCTAACATTCCCAGGCCAGCCCACCCATTGGGACCAATCCCATCCCAATGATCTTCCCAAGCTTGCCCCCCCCACCATAAAAACTTGTACAGATTACCATCAGCTTCCCCTTTTGTTGGCAGGACTCCCTAGGCTTGCCCCTCTGGGTGGGACCATGGGATCAGACCATCACAAGGGAAAACTGCTTTGGTAGTAGCTTAGAGTCACAATGGGTGCAACAACAGGAACATCATCAGTGGGACTAGAGGCAGATTTTTTGCATGCTGTAGCCCCATCAGGAGTCATGACATGCAATGAAGTGGAGTGTATGAGACAAGGTCTGTCACACCTTTTCACAGAATAGGTGCTGGTTGCTACTTGCCCCCGGCCTCCCTCAGAGGTCAGTGGTGCACCGGGCACCCAACCCCTCCCCACAGAAGGAGAGTCATTTCCAGGATGCTCAATCCCCCCCCCCCCGGCTGGTCCACTGACTCCTGAGTCCGTTCCTGGACCCAGGATGTTGGCATGTTGGCATCATAAGCGGACACCCTACCGCTGAGCCAGCGATATGGCACATCCTAATCATTTTCTGATTAAATATCTCTGGTACCCCAACAAGGAATGAATGCTATGAGTGGTGAAGACCAACAGACCCATTAAATTGCCTGAGGGCTCCATAGTGATTTTCTAGGATTACAGCTGCAAACTCCAGATCAGATGCCAGTAGTTTGCTCATATTAAGGCAGTTCTTCATCTTAGGGGGTGAGAGTTTGCCCACTTATATCCCTCAAAACTAAGAATATCCAGGCTGATAAGACCCCCCGCATCTTCACTAAAGCCCAAGATGCAAGTACTATGTAAATCAAGAAGATGTGGCTGTGGAGTACTGCTCCGTACTGCTTTAGCATAATAGCCAGTATGTTGCCATTATTTTAACCAACTGTCCATTGACCATTGGGTCTGCCTAACCCATCTTGTTTATTTCTCTAAACTGCCTGCTCATGATCCAACCTCTGGAAGCTGAGCGCCCCATATTCTGACAAATGTGTGGGGCAGGGGGGCTCCCCTAACATTAACAAATGGTGTTCCAGGACCATGCCATGGTGCCTATCAATATCTTCTACAATGCACAATGTTTTGTTGTCAATCTGATCCCCTTCCTCCTGGAAATAAATCACTCTGCTACTGCTGACTTGGATGCTTGTGGCAATATTTTATTAGAGCATTACATGATATTTACATCCCAATTTCTTTCTCAAAAACAGTCATTATAAATCACTCAATTTTAAAACAATATAACAAATGGGTACAATCTTCTGTCTTTTCTTCCTTCCTAGCATCTTCATCTTGTTGCTTCACCTTCGGGGTATGGACACTCTGATCCAAACCCCCACACCAACACCAGTACCAGGTACCATCCTGCCATGACCTCCACCCCATTAGGTCCTGACACTATGATCTGGCCCCTAATCTCTACCCCTTCCCCCTCCGCTTTTATCCCACGCCTGAGTTCTCTTTTGCCCCCTCATGTGTTAGCCTGCTCACCTCCCTCCAATCTGCCTGCCACCCCATATACCCCCCATTGCTCCTCCCATCCTCTTTTTCCACTGCACCATCTCCCGCTAGTGATGGAAAGTGGGGCTTCTCCTTTGTGGGCTAGTATTTCAGGCCCTTCTTATCCACACCCCCATTAGGTCGAATATAGGCCTCAGAAAGAGACACATGCCAGACTCTGACAAGTGTACCCATCTGACCGATATACTTCCGCCCTTTCAAAGGATATGTCCCTATGCTGAATGTGTACCCCTCCCATTTTAATTACTGCCCTAGCTACCTTCCTATTAAGCCTTTTTCTCCCCTTTTCAACTGTTTTTACCTCCTTTGCCCCCCTCAAAACCCTGTGGGAAGTGATCTCGGACCAGCCAAGAACCACGCCTGGCCACCACCCCTTTCCCTGCTCCAAATTTCCCATTATGCCTTGTGCCAATACACCCCATGGTATGCTGCCCAGGTCATTCCCACCCATGTGGATGATGAGCAGATTTGGCTTCCTCCACCACATCCAGAGCTCCTCCAAGAGTGGCATCAGCTGCACCCATATCATTCCCCTCAAGCCCTTCCATTATACTCTTGTGTGCTGTATATCCACTCACAGCTGTGTGCCACCACTCCTTGATGCCACAAACCTCTCAGCCCAGTAGACAAATGAGTACCCCACCAACCAGACTTGTTGCTTTTCTCCTGCGGGGAAAAAAAACAACAGAGTGAGAAATGTGACATGCTACTATCTCACATATCTTTTATAGCAGCTGAACCTCCATCTTCCCACCTCCTTCACCTCCACTTCTGATCACCCCTTGATTGGCCACCTCCGAGGCCACCCCTATGCAAAAGGAATGCAGGGCAAACTCCTCCGGGTCCACCCCAATGAAAGCGAGTGGTTTCTTGAGCACCTCCCCTACCTGAAAACCCGTGACTGGGCTCCCATCCCCATGTCGGAACCACATCCCTTGTCCTGTGCCTCAAGCCCTCTCATATTCTTGCAGTTCCTCCACTGTGCACATCTCGTCTGGCCTCTGCCTGGCCAATGTCACTGTTGCACCCTTTCCCTCTTGGTCTGTCTTTGACCTTGCCAAATGAATGACCACCCTATCCCGGCCTACCCCAATGTCCCCTGCCTGCAGACCTTGCCTTGACTCTGATTTTCTTGGGGCTACCACTTCACCGACCCTGAAGGCTCCCTTAGCCACCACTGCAAAAACCACCCTAAAGAGGCACGCCTCCTTTGCCGTGTTGCAAACGTGTTGTAGGGCACCCATCAATCTCCACAGCAGCTGTCCCTGATAGGCTTCCTTCTATCTTTGCTTGCCCCATGCCATCTCTGCCACCCTGCAACCATCCACTTCATGCCCGCCCCCCCCATGGCATCTGGCCACTCCCTGTCCTTGCATACCCAGATTTTGCCTGCCAGCTGTACCTCCATCGTTGTATGGGCAAGGTCTTCCTCCCACTTCTCCACTATATACTGTTGCACCTGCTCTCCCATCACCTGCTCCTCTGTGCCCCACCCTGCTCTTGACCAAAAGTCCTGAAACATTGCTCATGTCCCCTCACACACTCTCAGCATGTTGGGTGCCCAGTATCTTAGGTACAACCACCTGGCTTTTCCCCTCCAATCTCCCATAGGTGGTCCAGAACCCTGGTGTGGTGTACCACTGCATTTGGTGCCAGCTTCTGAAATCTGTCCACCTGTAGATGGGAAAGACTGTCTGCCAAATCATTCTGTATTCCTTCAATATGCTGCACTCTGAATGACACGTTTAACTGCAGCCCAGCAGGGCCAATTGATGCATAACCCATCCCACCAAATCTGTCACCCCCCTTGTCTGTTTGTCACCTCTACAACCCCTTTGCCATCACACCAAAACAGTATTCGCTTTCCCCTCACCATGTCCCCCCACACCACCAAACTTACCAGGATGGGAAAGATTTCCAGGAACATAATGTCCTTTAGTATACCCACTGTCTTCCATGCCCCCTGCCATGCCTCAGAAATCCAATCCCCCTTGAAATACACCCCATACCCGGGGCGCCGGCTGCGTCTGTGTAAAACTCCAAGTCTGTGTTGTATTCCCATTCATCCTGCCAGAACGTATCCCCATTATACCCTTCCAAGAACTCTTCCCATACCTCTAAATCCTCCATCACTCCCTTTGTGATGTCAATCCAGTGATGAGGCATCCTTGCCTTCCCTGTAGCCCATGCTAGTCTCCTAGTGAAAGCCCTGCCCAGGCTGATAGCCTTGCAGATGAAATTGCGGTGCCCCCGCAGCTGCAGTACCAATACCAGTGGCACTGTCCTCCTCCCTCCCATCTGCGCCGGCAAGCCCCTCAGACAGGTCACTTTGTCCGTGGACAGGCAAAAACACTTGCTCACCATATCCACTTTGATCCCTAGGAACTCCAACCATTGGTTCAGCCCCTTCATCTTCCCCTCTGCCAGTGGTATCCCTATGTGCTTACACATCCCTTTGAAGTCTGCCAGCATCTCCTCTGTTTCTGCCTCACTACCCCCTATCAGTAGGAAGTCATCCAGATAGTGGACCACCCTCCTGTGTCTGTATCTCCAGCTAAACACCCACTGCACCCATGAGCTGAATGCCTCAAAAGTGGAACAAGACAACAAGCAACCCATAGGCATGGCTTTGTCGAAATATAAACCACCCTCAAATTGAAAACCCAATAAATCCAAATCCTCTGGCCACACTGGCAGCAACCCGAAGTCCGACTCAATGTACATCTTAGCCAGCCATGTCCCCCGCAATGCTCTTATCAGCACCACTGCTCGGTCCAGTGAAGCGTACGAGACCGGCCAAAGGCGGTCTCGTATCCCTTCATTCACTGACACCCCCTCCAGATAGGAGAGGTGGTGTATGAGCCAAAACTCACCCTCCTTCTTCTTGGGTACCACTTCTAATGGAGCCTCCCTGAAGTGCAGGCATTGGGGTTCAGTTAGGGGTCCAACTACCCACCCTACTATGGCCTCCTTCTGAATCTTGGCCCGGGCGATGTCATCCTTCCCTTTCACCAACCCCAGATTCTTCACCCTGCATTCCCCTTTAAAACCCAAATGACCCCCCCCCCCGTAAAACCCTCCTGTAGGAACTCTCCTTTTGCCGTGTCTGGGTATTCCCATATCCAAGACTCCACCATGCTCACAGCTATGGAGGTGCTTGCCAGAAATCCCAATCATCGCTCCTGTCCAGCCCCATCAGTTCCACCCATAGTTGGAATTCGAAGCCCCCTGTTGTGTCCCCCACCTCAGTCAGCCACCCTCCTCCCCTCCCCTCCTAAGAGGCTGCTCCTGGTACTGCTCCCCACACTGCCCACTCTTATCCCCCCTCGTCAGCAACATGAACAAATGTGCCAAAATCTGCAGTTTGCCCACATGCATGAGGCCTTCTTGAAAGCCCAGCATGTCTTTGCCACTGTGGGGGATGTGCTCTTCTTGGCATGCTCACCTCCATGCCCCCTGTCGGGCCCGATAGCTTACTCACCCACAGCTGCCAGTGTGTACAGTCTCACCTCAGGTCACCCTTGGTTGCCATCCACTTCCTAAAGTTCTCGTCATATTTCAACCACCCGTAACCCAGTTTGACTTTATACACATCCCTGATGAAGGCTGTGTAGGTCAACAAAGGGATCGCCAACTCCGGTTGCTTTTCCAGGATCAGGGCACTGTATATGAGGAAAGCCACCTGCCAAGTGTCTATGTTCTTCCCCTTATACTTCACCTCTTCCTCCCTGTGTCCCACTACTGCTAGTGCCACTGCCATCTCTGATTTTCCTACCGATTCCTTTTGCTCATATTTTTTGGCAGTATCCTTGTCCACCAAGACAAAAATATCCACATACTCCCCTTTCCAAATTTTCTCTTTTAGTGAGGTTGGCACATGGTTGCCCAGAGTGAAACCCGAGGGACCATTGTAGAGTTTCTTCTTTATCGGTGGGCTCTCTGTGGCCCCCCCACTTTCTTTGTTTCTGCTCTTGATGGCTTGTATGGCCCACTCCATGCTTTCAGTCCCTTTCTCCCCCATATCCCCTGTCAAACCCTTCAAATACTCTTTCAGATCCCCTTGGTTGGTGACATCCATGTTGCCCTTACCACCGTTCTGGCCTGGCCCAGCTGGTTCCTGTGCAGGCTCTGGCAGTGCGACTAGGGAAGGGCTAGTCCTGGCTTCCCTTGGCCTCTTCATTCCTCTGCCTCTTCCTGCCAAGTCATCTCCCTTCTTCCTCTTCCTGGATGCCTCCTCCTCTTCCTCCTCCCTTTGCTTTGTGACTTCTAACAGCTTGGTCATATGGCTCATCAACCTAGATGCCACCTCCATCATTTTGGCACTGGAAAGCGGGGCCTTCTTTGGTGCAGTCTTCTTTCTGCTGAACTACTGGATAGAAAGGGGGAACATCATGAGTGGAGAACCTTGCCTGTTATCTCTCTGCTCCTCCACCTCAGCGCCCTCGGCCCATCCTCACTTTGCATGCTCCCCTTGGCACTTACTGAGAGCCTATCCGCCGAGGCACCTCTAACCCCCTTCTACCTGCCATTCACCAGTCAACAGGGCCACCTGCTACTTGACTAGTGCCCCATAATCCCTACCCATGCCCACACAAGGCCCCTTAAGTCCAATCACCTCCCTTCTCTCACCCTGTGGCCTCCACTGCTATCCTCTTGCAACCCCCTCTTAGCGATCCCTTAGTACCATACTCATGGACCCTCTGCTAACCCCTTGTCCCAACAATCACATCCATGGCCCCCTGCTATGGGGCAATCTGCTTGTCCATGGCCACGTAGGCAGGAGGCCTGCTGTGGCCTGCTCAGCTCATCTGCCTGTCCAGGCCTCCCCCCGGCCCATCCTGGTCGTCCCCTTGTTCCCTGCTTGAAAACAACCATGAATCACCCCTCTGTGGCATGCTGTGTCCACCCTTTCCCAAAGGCCTTGTGCCCTCCCTCCCTTCAACATGCCCTGTCCCCCACTTTGTCTGCCCTCCTGGCATCCTAGACTCATCACCAGCTGTTACCTTTGTGGCCTCCTAGGCCTGTCTCCAGCTGGTCACTCCATTTGTTCCCCCAGAAAAATATCCTGAAGGATCCATGACCAACAAATTCATCCCCTACACCTCTAGAGTCTCACTCCTTCTACTTCTGAGGCTTGTCTAGCTCGACACCTTGCCCTTTCATTGCTATCCTTTTTTTTTTTTCATTTTAATTCTCTTCATTTGTCTGCTTAATTCACTGCATGCCCTTTGTGCAGCCCATCTCCAGCCTGGCCACCCACCCATGTGCACCAAGCCATCCTCCGGAGGCAGGCCTCCCACAACTCGTGGCCCATCTGTGCTCCCCTGAGCTACTCACTGCAAGCAAAACTGGGGCTCCTCCCCAAGGAAAAAACAATACAACCACCACAACCAAAACTGTACTTGCTTGCCTTGCACCCCAAGAGTACAATTTCTTTTTATTTCTTTCCTTTTCTCTCTGTTTCTGTTTTCGTGGCACCGTCCTAACTCTTGGGCCTGCTGGCCAAACAAAAGATGCATTGGTGGACCAACCCCATGACCTCTGCGCCTCCCTCCTTGCAGCTCCTTACTTCTCAGACACTCAGAGGACCAGCCACTGAGTGTGGCTTCCCCTTCTGCTTGCCTGATGCTTGTCTACTTCTGGGAGGGGGGGATGCCCCCGAGCATGTGGGCCAGTGAGATGCCACCACAGCACAGGCCTAGAAATGACAGGCCACACCACCCAGCAGCCATGGCATCATGCAGCCCCTCAGCACAGGCCTCACTTGTGCCATCCTCCATATGCGCAGCTACGGAGAGCTTCCCAAGGGCACACCCACACATCTCTGGCCTAAAATCCACCATGCCATATGACTGCGAAGCCCTTCCCCAATGACCGTGGCCCAGAGCCCCAGTCCCACAGTGCTAAACCACCTCCTCATCTGTGTTTATGCAAGCCACCCGAGGCAATCAACCTCGCCTCACAACCACTCGCTTAACATTATTTCAACTACTAAATGTACACTGTAGACCCTTTCTAATCGTGAATTCTAACTATACATATTTCTTTATCTTATCGCTTTATACCAACTCAGCACCCTAATTGCCCCTTTGGGGCACCATCAGCCTAACATCTTACTGCACAATTATTCCAACAGTATTCCAATGATGAAATCAATCTTACCATGGCACCCTGAGTCCAAAATGCCACAGGGGGAACCATAGTCTGCCTTACCTTGTTGCCAACAATTCTGCTAAAAATCCTCAAAATTTTAAGCAAAAGAGGGCAGCTGGAGGGTTGCTCCAGCTCTTATACCCCTCTATGCTCCACCCCATGGCCCCCTAAGCCCCTCCCCCTGGCCAATGAGCCTTTCCCTTGCCTTAGAGCATGAGTCACCTGGTGACCTTACCATCCTCCCGTCCCCTGGTGACCTCACTCTCCTCCCCATACCCTATCCTCCTTATTTCCTTCAGGAGGGGCCATCTGACAACTGAGGCTGCCTTTTATTGGCAACCCTATTTGTAGCAAATTGTAATTTTGATCCCCTTACCACCACGCCCAACTTCAAGTTTCAACAAACATGGCCCAGAGATGAGGTGATCTGTCTGCGATGCTGTCGAAGGCACTGGGCTCTTACATGGTGCTTCTTACAGTTGCTGGGATACTAGGTTCTACCGGGAATTGGCAAGCTTCTTGGGAAAACATTGAAAAGATCCACTGTTTAGATGTGTTCTCTACCATTTATTTATTTTGTTATTGTTGACTGGGAAAGAAGGACTAGGTAATTCTGTTTATTTTCAGTCTTGTCCCAGTGGAGAGGGGGAAGAAACAGATGCAAACTGACATACAGAACCAGATTAAGTTGTTGGAGGTCATTTTAGTGAATGTGGGAAATTTGGCCAGGGCACTGGGGAAATTCCCCTACTCACCTGTAGGGGGACCCTGTGATCATCAGATCCTGATGGCCACTTGCAGTGGAACTCCGGAGAGGATGGATGTCTTGGAGGTTGGGGAACAGGTCTCCTCCCCTGCCTCGCACTCTGTAGAGACCACAGAATGTGCAGTTATGGAAAAAAGTTAGTACTTTAGGTTGCGGTTCAAAGTTCGGAAATTGTTACAGCTCCTGAAGTGGAAGAAGATAAGTCTGAATATAGCAGATTGTTGCAGGAAGAGAGAGAGAGAGAGAATTAGAAAAGCAGCAACAATCCTTGTGACAGCGACTGCTGATTTTGCTTTCTGTGACTACCGATACTCCCTCTAGTTCTTCTTGATAAGTGTCGGGAATGCAAGTTGATACTCAGCTGATTCCCCCGCTGCTTGCTGATGTGGCAGTATCAAAGGAGAAGACAGCGGCCTGCCAAACTGAGACCTCTACACACAGTAAAGCTCTGACTCCAAAGGAACCACCTAGACCACAAATAACTGAGCAAACGATGCAGATTTCAACACCAGATGAGCAAATGCCACTTCCCAAGAAAGACAGGTCGGTAGACATTGCACTCCTTGCAACTGGTTATGAAAAATCAACAGATGGCTCGAATTGGGTTTCTGGTTCATCTCCTATTAGGGAAAGCATGGTGTCAGAGCGACAACACAATCTCGACACCTGCACAGCGATGGCTGACATCCCGCCCGCCAAAACAGCAACCCACCACTGCGGCTGACATGCACCCCACAGCATCAGCAGGTGCACCGGCAGAGATTTGAAAGATGACCGCAGCACCTGCTGACCCAATTCCACATTCAGAGGGGACATGTCAGTGGAATATGTGGAAAGCGTTAAGGGGCACAGACTGCTGGTGGTGTCTGGGTACACCTACCAGCACGAAAGAAGCAGAGGTGAGCGCACCTATTGGAAATGTTGTGAGAATGCAGCAGATGGATGCAGGGGAGGAGTACTCACCATGGCTGAGGGCACATCAGTACTATCGGGCACCCAAAACCATGTGCCCGACAATGCGGCCATAGGGATGCGCAAGGTGTGAGCTGTGGTGAAGAGGAGGGCGAGAGATACCAGCAACAGCAGCCAGCAGATAGTGGTTGCATGCTGCTCTGGTGTCAACGAGGCAGTAAGGGGAAGCCTACCCTCAGTATCACTGCTGAAACGGGCAGCATAATGAGTCCAGAGGGGCAGCAGGTGAGTGGCTGTGGACCCACAACACCTGTCTGAGCTCACCATCCCTAAGGAGTACAGCAAGACCATAGGAGGTGAGCACTTCCCACTGTGACTCTGAGCAGGAAGCAGGGGCCAGCATGGAGCACAGGTTCATCCTCTTCAGCACTGTGAGGAACCTGGAATTTCTGGGTCGCAGCCCAGCATGGATGGGTGATGGCACATTCTGCTGCTGCCCACCACTGTTCCAGCAGCTGTACATGATGCATGGAGTGGACAGGGCAACAGTTGTCCCTGCCATATATGTCCTCAAGGCAAGGAGGACAGTGGCCGACTACACAGCAGTGTTCAGCAAGATCACAGAGCTGTGCCCTGTAGGCGGTCCCTGCCACATGATGATCAATTTTGAGCTGGCTGCATATAGGGCTGTCCGGACAATGCTGCCTCAGATGGATGTCCATGGTTGCTTTTTCCATCTCTACAAGTGCGTCTGGCGGCACATGCAGCAGCATGCAGATCTGGCATGGCTATACTGCATGGATGATGTTTGTGCCATGCATCTCTGCATGCTGCCTGCCCTGGCATTTGTGCCTCCTGCAGATGTGTGCACCACCTATGAGGAGCTCCATGGCTGGGAGTATTACCAAGACAATGAGGAGGCCCTTGACCCTGTCCTCGAATATTTTGAGGATACCTGGCTGGGCAGGCCTGTCTGCAGTGGGCACTACCGAAAGCCACTGTTCCCCATCTCCATCTGGAACTGCCATGCCTCAGTCAGGGATGGGATGCTGCACACCAATAATGCCATTGAGGAGAGGCACTGGGCATTCAATGCCCTGCTTGGTGTGGCACACCCCACCCTGTGGTGGTCCCTGGATGTCCTGCAGGGGAATCAGCAGCTGAAAGAAGTCAAGCTGCAGCAGGTACTGTCTGACCAGTCTGTGGGGCATTCCCAGTGGCACTGGAGGGACAGTGTACAGCGCATCACGGACCTTGTGAACAATTACAGCACCCAGAGCCACAGGAACTACCTGATGGGGCTGGCATTGAACATCAGTCTTCAGGTGTAGGTCCCTGGCCACAGGAGGTGTCACTGGCATACCACCATGGCCACTGTGCACTGTGCACCTAGCCCATTCCCACCTGTGGTGCTCCTTGTGGCCCATGTGTCCTGTATGGCTGTCCAGTCCCCTTGTGTCAGTTGCCCGTGGATGACCCCAGTCCTGCAGTTTCCATTCTGTTGGCTATCCACTGCCTATGTTGTGCCTACCAGTGACCCCCACCCATGTCCTGCTGTGTCACACTGTTGTCTGTTTGGTCTACTGTGACTCTGCGGGGGCCTGGTCCATTGCAGTTGCATCATTGTCTTCTGCGGTCTGTGCTGCTGCATCAGTCCTGTGCTGTGCATCTCATGGTCCATCGGTGTATTCTGTGCAGCTGCTGTGTTGGGTTTATTTTGTTCAGTGTGGGGTGCATCGAGTTCTTCTATGGTGGTCCCTGGGTGTCACTGTGGGGGGTGTCGGCATTGTTGCCATCATCGTGCAGTGGTGCTTCCCCTATTGGGATACCTTTAGCAGCTCCTGGTAATATCAAATCAATTCCCCTATGCATCTTACTCAGACACTGCAGTTTACAGCAAATCCAATTCTCCCTCTACCTACTCAGTCTGCTTCTCCTACAGCAGATATGCCAGATACTCCCTTGAACACGGTACCCTGTGCTCCTCGAAGGCCCTATGCCTCATTGTCTCATTTACCAATAGCTCCTGCAAAGAGGCATAATGCAGTGAGATTATTGTATAAAGGGGGATTAGATACTGTACCCGACTGGGTCTATGTGGGGAAAGCTTTGCTGAAAGACTGTCTTAGATTTTTTGCCACAGAAGTATATGCCTGATACACGTCTCAGGGGAGCATACTTATTAAATTAGCCTTAAAGCTACTGGGGGCTTAGACAGGTTTTGGAAGAAATATCATGAACTTAAGAATACCCCCCTATGGACTCCATCTGAAGCTATACCCCTTACAAAACCAGCAGTTGAGAACATTACTGTATTATTTTGGAATGAAGGGGTCAGCGTCTCAGATCTTACTTACTGGCTGAAACAGCGCTGCAACATTCTAGAAGGCCCTGAGGCAATCTTTAACAGTGAACAATACTGGACTGGAGGGTGGAAATATAAAGAGTTATTACATTCTACAGACTCTGGCCTAACAACACCTACCTAATTCTTCTTTTTAGGAAGAGATCGGGGTGTTCTATTTTATGCAGACCAACTGAAGGCCTGCTATAAATGCGGGTCAGTAGGCCACATTAGCAGTGTATGTGATAAGATTCATTGTTCTTTATGTACTGAATTGGGCATTCTAGTAATCAATGTTTAAATGAACCAGTTTGTAGTCTTTGTGCTGAAATTACTCATTATTTTCAGAGCTGTAATAATAATAATAAAGAACAGGCAGATGGGGAAGAACAGTGCTTGCTCATAGCAATAGCACAGAGAAAAAAAAACAAGTATGGACAAACCACTCCCTCCACCCCTTATTGTTCCAACATCACCACCTTTGACTATGGTCACTACTGAGACTGAGACCATCCCCCATTATTATACCTGACAGTGTTCCTGCTGAGGCACAATTACCACTTGAAGAAATGGTAACAGAACCAGTCCCTAGTACCTCCATTGGGATGCCCCCTCCTGAATTATTCATTCCTACTGATAGAAAGGGATAACTAGCACGTAAGTGGCAAAATGAACCCCATTCCAAAACTTGCAAAGACACAAATGCTACACCTAAAAAATAGATTTCAGCCCCTACCATTAGAAAATAATGATTCTGATGCTGACACAGGTTCATCATCCATCATTTCCTTAGTTTGTGAGGTTGTTTCTGAGCAAGAGGGAGACGCCTCTGCTGGTGACACAAAAAATAAAAGCAAATCTAAACAAAAAACAAAGGTAAAATTGAAGGTAAAACCTGGTACCAGGTCTGTGTCTAGGAAGAAACGATATGTGGCTTGTAATCCTGTGTCTTCTCTCTTCTATGACCTTTCATCTACAATGTTTTTCAGTAAATGTGAATAGCATTAAGAGTCATAGAAAACATATGGCAATTTTCTCTGCCTTGCTTTCAGGCCCTCCAGGCATATATTTCTTACCGGATAGCAGGTCGCATACCATCTCTGATATCCAGGCAGCTACTTCTGCTTGGTATACTGGGCCATCTTACTGGTCTCTTGGTGTGGACCAATGTACTGGAGTGGGGATCCTATTTCACACTATTGAATTTCATCTGATTAAGCTGTTGGATTTATACCTAGGTGGGGCCATGTTATTAGACATCAGTTATCAATGCCATCTCATACACTTGATTAATATTTATGCCATGCAATCCAAAGCAGAGTGGGTAAAACTTTTCAAACAGATACAGCTATATTTACATACCGCTCAGATGGTTATTTTTGGGGTATACATTAATTGTGGTTTAACGAAATGTGATGGGGGAAACAGACCAGTACAGTTAAAACTTTTTGTGACATGGCTTCTTTATCAAACGTTATTAAAACAGCTAATCTTATAGATGCATCCCTCACATTTCAGAAGAAAGTGTTACCTACTTTTTAAAAAGGTAATTTGGCTACTAGAATAGATTTCTTTTTTATCTCACATACTCTACCCATTCTTGATGTCACTACCACTGCTGTGGAATATACAGATAATGCTCTTCTTCTTCTTTCTATTGGCACACTTTTTACATTTGGGCCTGGGTTATGGAAATGTAAGTCATCTTTGATGCTACAAGATTGGTGTATGGCAAGATTATCTTCCTTTTTACAGGCTAGGAAATCAGTGTTTTGCATTTATGATTCACCCTACCAATGGTGGCACAGTTCAAAGCATGACATAGTAATTTTACTAAAACACATTGGTAAACAGAATAGAACTGATACTAATTTTCAGTGACTGCAAGCTAGGAAGCACTTATAGAAATTAATTACTCTTTCTTATACTTCTACTCATGATTATTCTGCACAGATTAACACCCTAAAAAAAAAACAAATGTTGCAGATTCATCAACAGAAAGCAGTTTCTCTTCAGTTCCAGCATACATTTGGATTACAAGGGACTTCGCATACGCTCTGTCCCTATGACACATGTACTGCTAGGGCTCAGCAAAAACAGATTAGTAGTTTACTAGATTCAAAAGGTGATAAGTATGCTGAACAACAGGATATACAGAGATTAGTTACACAACATACAATAGCCTCCTTTTCAGAGATTCCTACTAATCCATTACTACTTCAATATTTTTGGAGCGCTGCTCAGAGTCCAAAAAAACCCCATCCCCACCATATTTTGCCAGAATTTATACAAGAGATTACACCAGTAGAGGTACTGGCTGCTATTAATTCATTAGCTATTAATAAAACACCAGGGAAAGAAGGCCTGACTGGGGAACTGTATACGGTTCTCAATAATTTTCTTTTGGAGGAACTAGCCCAAGTTTTTTTCATCTATGCTGGTTACATTCTCCTTTTCTTTACATATGACAGAAAGAATATTGATTTATTTATATAAATCTGGAGATATATGCTTACTGGCTAATTGGAGACCAGTTTGTCTCCTCAATACAGATTTTAAAATATTAACCAAAATGTTGAATACTAGACTGATGCAACTTGCCCCTTATGTTATTTCTCCATCACAGGCCTGATCAATTCCAAACAGAAATACAGCATTACTGATCACTTATTACTGTTAAAGAAAATAACTCTTAGGGGCACCACTAATGAAACCACTGGCTTTCTGTGTTCTCTGGATCAGAAGAAAACATTTGATTCAGTCAGTTATACATATCTCTGGGCAGTTTTACATAGATGTGGGGTTCCACCAAATTTTGTTGAATGGCTTCAGGGCTTATATAGAATGATGACTGTCACACCCCTTATTAATGGTAGATGTTTTATGTTTTAGTGTCTGTTACCCTGTAACCAGCATGACGTGGAACCTTTGTAAAAGAGCCTTGGCTCAAAGGTACTTTGTAATCCTAGACACAAATAAATAGAATAAATAAAGATGTGGACAGATGATTCCTCTGAAGAGGGGTGTGCACCAAGGTTATCAGTTTAGTCCTCTTAATATGCCTTTTATATTGATCCCCTACTACATAAAATTAATATTTGTGTTAACATTAGGCCTTTACAAACTGCTGTTGGTGCTATCCCTTTTCACTGCATGTATATGTGGATGATTTATGCCTTTTAGCACCTGAAGAAAGCTCTGTTACTGAAGTATTAGATATATGTGACCAGTATGACATAGTAACTGAAGCTAGCCTAAACAGAGAGAAATGCAAATGCCTACAGTTAGGGCCTATGGGCCCTTTTGTGAATTCAGTATCAGGAATTCCCATTTTGACAAACACCAATAAAAATTTTAGGGATCTTCTTTTGGGCTGGGGGAATGGAAAGGATAAATTGGCAATCCAAATTACAGCTCAGGAAATCAATGGTTGCCAAGTGGAATAAATGTCAATTAAATAAAGAGAAAAGAATAGTATTAATTAAAACCTATTTTCTACCACAATTCACTTTCATAAGTAGAATTTTTCTTCCTTATAAATCTTTAGCAGCTACCCTCTTAAACATTTTTTTCAGGTGATGTGGGGGAGTTGCCTTAACCCCTTGAAAAGGAACCTTAATTATCTACCTCATAAACAAGGGGGGGGGGCAGATATGATTAATCCAATAGTCTTTTATTTTTGAATCTTTTGTTACACCAACTTAACACTTTTGTTGATGCATGTAGATAAATCTTGGGCCTTACTCTTTTATCAATCTATACAGCAATGGTTTCAGCCATAGGACGCTGCTACCCTTGTACTATTACCAAAGGTGATTAGATTGCCCTCATGTTTTAGAGGCATACTTGTTAAACTCCAGAGTTGGAATATTAAAAGTTAGATGTTGATCTCTACCACTAGGAAACAACTTTACACATATATTCTGAATACTTATTTTCATGGAAATAGATACATTTTCTGCATGCCCTCAGTAGTGGCTAACACCCCTATTACAACTTTTAAATGAACCTAGGATACCAGCAAAAATGTGGGCTCTACTCTGGCTTAGTTGCCATGAGAAAATAAATGTTAAAAGTAACCAAAAACATAAACAGCTTTTTGAACGCTTTTGTTCTAGGGTATCCTGTATACAACAGGAGGAAACAATTACAAACTTTTTTTTTATATGCCTATACATATCATCATTTTGGGGTACTCTCTCCAGATATTGGTCCATGCCTGCTTTTCTGAATGTTACCTATGAGACTGTTATTTATGCTTTCTTTTCTGCCTCATGGCTACTTTATCATAAGGATACCCTTACTTTAATCTTCATTGTTATAAAATGGTGTATTAGGAATGTGAGATGTGTTTTTTCATTACAACATATAGATACCCCACTTGTTTTATTATTATATTGAATAACACAAAAACTACAGGCAATCTACAAAGAAGAAGCAGGGAAATGCCCTAGACATGTACTGGATGCATATTGGAGGAACTTACCTTGGATCACAAATTGTGATGTTCCTATTACATGTTTTCTTAGTATTTTTTTCTCTCTTAATTTCCTGTGTTAAGAATTGTTCAGTGTTGATTTTCTATATATTGTTTGTATTGCTTGATTTTTCTATGCAATAAACTCCCCTACTCACCGGTAGGGGGAACCTCTGACTGCTTGATTAGTCTTTCTCCTGATGTTAATGAAGAAGGTGGATGTGTGGGAGATAGAAGAGTAGGTCACCTCTTCTGCTTCAAAAGCATTTGAGACTGAACACTTTTTTGATGCTCCAGTAGCACCGGAGATTCAGAATTCGGAAATTGAAGTTGCTTCTGAAGAGAAAAAGAGAGAATGACCTGAAATGGGGACCCAGGCTAGGCCTATCTGCACAACAGATCTTGTGGTCACCGAGGGAGGCGAAATGGAGTCTGCAGCTGCTCTCGAAGCTATCTTGCGGGCTGAAGAAGAAACCTTTAAACAATGACAAGTGGAACTCAGTAATGCCATTGCACAAAAGAAAAAGACAGTTGAAACAGCACTGCAAGGGATGCCCAGCACTGCACCTTCAGCCCAGCTGCAACCTTCCACTACAGCTGGAAAAAAACAACCAATGACTTCACGACAGCAGCAGGGAATTGCACAGCTTGCAGATAGAGTGCACTCAAAAGGATATTCCTTTTCAGCAAGTACAACTTCTTTAACACTCTTTGTTTTTAATTGGCAAAAAACCATCTCTGAGCATAATAATAACTCAGTAGGGGTTGCGCCGGGAATGGCAACAACAGGTACAGTTGTACCTGGCCTAAGACACAGCCCCAGTATGACTCCTGCAGAAACAATGGACTGGTCTGTGGACACGGCTCTTCTAGGAGTTGGGTGGGCCAAGAGTAAAGATGGACAATGGACTGCAAATTCCTCTGACCTCTCTGCACAATGGGGCCCCACAGAAAAGTACAGATATTAGAAGCCACTGAGATGGAAGTAGTGGATGGGTCAGCTGAAAATATTCATGCTTCCCCACTACATTTGTCTGACTCATTGCAAATGACCCAAAACCAACAAATGGACTTTTCCAACATAGGCCCTGGGCCTTCGGACCTACCTGATACAGCGGAGGTGAATAGATCATAAACCCATACACCAGTAGAAGAACCTGGGCCCTCTAGACAACACAGCTGTAATTGAAATACAATGAATGGAGAGGGCACTTACAAAACTGACAAAAGAACTTATGCCTCCTTTTTCAGGGAACCTGTATTTCCAGCTAAATGGCGCAATGCAGTACTGCTCATCTATAAGGGAGACATGCATATCTTCCCAGATAGACTATTCATGGCTAAAACTTTATTAAAGGATTCAATGAGATATACTGCAGCAGAAATATGTGCACTAATCCTTGTTTCAGGGAAACAGTCTTCGATATAAGTTTCACATTCAGCAGTGGGCTACATAGAAACATAGAAACACAGAAGTTGATGGCAGATAAGGACCGCAAGGCCCATCCAGTCTGCCCATTTCTTTTTCTACCTTATAAATGTGCCATTGGCCTTTGCTCTGTCAGTGGCCTATCTATTCATACTCATCTGTATTGCTCCCTTATGCCTATCCCATGCCTGTTTGAAGCCCTGCACTGTATTCATAGCCACCACTTCCTGAGGTAGACCGTTCCATGCATCCACCAACCTTTCTGTGAAAAAGAATTTCCTCACATTCCCCCTTAATCGGCATCCCCTCTAATCTCATGCTGTGTCCTCTTGTTCTGCTATTTTTCTTATATTTAAACATGTTAGACTCTTTCACCCTGTTAATGCCCTTAAGGTGTTTGAATGTTTCGATCATATCACCTCTCTCCCTCTTTTCTCAAGGGTATACATATTGAGCTCCATTAAGCTGTCCTCATATGTCTTCTGATGCAGTCCCTGCACCATTTTGCTTGCCCTTCTCTGGACTGTCGCAATTTGGTTCATGTCCTTCTGAAGGTGTGACCTCCAGTACTGCATGCAGTACTCCAGATGGGGCCTAACCAGTGTCTTGTAAAGAGGAATTATTACCTCCCTCTTATGACTTGTGATACCCATACTAATACACCTTAACATCCCCCTAGCCTTACCTACTTCTTTAGAGGTCTGCTTGGATGATTTCAGGTCATCTGTGATGATGAAACCCAAGTCTCTTTCTTCCTTTGTGACTGCCAGCAACTCCCCTCCCAGCCTACAGGGGGCTTCAAGGTTTTTCTTCCCTATGTACATGATCTTGCACTTCTTTGCATTAAATCCCAGTTGCCACTCTTCTGACCATTTTGCTAGTTTATCCAGATCTCTTCTCATTCTGCCCACCCCATCCGCATCATCTACTCTGTTGCAGATCTTGGTGCCATCTACAAACAGACAAGCCTTACCCTCTAGTCTGTCTGCAATGTCACTAATGAAGATATTGAAGAGGACTGGCCCCAGGACTGATCCCTGAGGTACCCCACTTGTGACTTGCATCTCTTCTGACTGTATACAATTTACCACCACTCTCTGTTTTCTGCCCATCAACCAGTTTGCCACCCAGTTGACCAACTTCTGACTCGTCCCGAGCCAACCCAGCTTATTTATCAATCTTCTGTGTGGAGCAGTGTCGAAAGCTTTGCTGAAGTCAAGGTAGGCGACATCAACTGCTCCCCCTTAGTCCACCACTCTGGTTACCCAGCCAAAGAAATCTATGAGATTAGTTTGACAGGACCTTCCTTTTGTAAACCATGTTGTCTTGGATCCTGTGCCCCTATGGATTCCAGGTGTTGCACTTCCTTAAGGAGTGCCTCCATACTCTTGCCCACTACTGAGGTAAGACTGACTGGTTTGTAGTTCCCTGCCTCCTGTCTACTACCACTCTTGTGGAGCGGGATCACATGAGCCCTTTTCCAGTCTTCTAGGACCTCTCCTGTGCTCAGAGACTCACTAAACAGTTCTGCTAATGGCTCTGCTAGTTCCACCCTTAGCTCCTTAAGTACCCTGGGATGCATGCCATCAGGTCCCATTGCCTTGTCCACCCTGAGCTGAGTGAGCTCTTGTAGGACCCTTTCTTTTGTGAAAGGTGTAGTTGCACCTCCCTCCCTCCCCGTGTCCATGGCGCTGAGCTGTGGGCCCTGCCCTACCTTCTGTTCAGTAAATACTGAGTAAAAGTATCTCTTTAGGATAGATGCTTTTACAGGGTCCTCCTCCTCACACGCCCTCTTTTCTCCTTTGAGCTTAGCGATACCCTCTCTGGACTTTCTCCTTTCACTAATGCATCTGTAGAAAGTCTTGTCACCTTCTTTTACTGTTCGTGCTAGTGTTTCCTCAGTTTGGAACTTTGCCTGCCTTACTGCCTTCCCTGCTTCCCTTAGGGCAGTTTGGCATGCCTCCCTATCTTCATCCCACTGTGTTCCTTCTATTTCCTGAAGGCCAGCCTTTTGGCTCTGACCTTTTCTGCTACTGTATTTGAGAACCAAAGTGGTTTCCTTCTTCTTTTGCACTTCCTTTTCTGTCTAACACAATGGGATGTTGCTTCAAGTATTGCATCCTTAATGCTTGCCCACTTTGCCCTTACCCCCTCACCTGTGTTTCTTTTTGCCAGGGCTAGCTTAACTCTGTTGGCCATCTTATCAAAGTCAGCTCCTCTGAAGTCCCAAATCTTTGCCTTGGAATGGGATGATTTAGATGTAGTGGCCAAATTGAACCATACCATGTGATGGTCACTGGCCCCCAGGTGACCTTCTACCTGGAGATCTGTGATCCCTTCCCTTTTAGTCAGTACTAGATCTAGGATAGCCCTGTCTCTTGTGGGTTGTTTGAGGCCCTCCCCCTGCAGGGAATCCACCATGTGTCTAGTTCTGGCAGATGTACCTGCTGCTATTGACCAATCTGTATCCAGCATGTTGAAGTCTCCCATTATCAGAACCTCCCCTTTAGCTGTCATGTTTTGTATATCTTCTAACAGTAATGTGTCTATGTCCTTCCCCTGGTCTGGGGGCCTGTAGACAACCCCAGTTTTTATGGCTGTCCCATTTCCTGTTTCCCGGGTGACCCACAGTTCTTCTGGCTCCTTATGTGTATTCTGAATTTCTGTAGCTTTGTTATTTTCATTGACATACAGAGCCACTCCACCCCCCGCCCCCTTTTTGCACCTCGGTCTCTTCTGAACAGTACATAGCCAGGTACTGAAGTCTCCCAAGTGTGGTTACTGGTAAACCATGTCTCACTAATTGCTACTATGTCCAGTTTAGCTTCTGACATTATTGCCTGCAGGTCTGGGGTCTTATTTCCCAGGCTGTGAGCGTTTGTGTACGTGATTTTCCATTGGCCAGATTTCGGTGTGTTAGTTGTTGGGTGAGGTTTGGCATTTCCCCTGTGTGTCGTATGGGGAGACAGACCTTTTTTCTTACCTGGTGATGCTAATGAACTGCAAACACGCTGAATCCCTGTTTGACCACTAGCTGAGGGACGAGGGGTGTTCTTCCCATTCAACGTATGGGGTGCTGCACCCCTTTCCCCATTTGCTAGTTTAAATATTCTACAAAGACGTCAAACTTCTGCCCCAATGCACTGACGGGCTACAGAAATTTGGGGAGTTATATCACAACCTGAAATCCTCTCCCATATGGGCCCCTTTTGATGCCATCCCACTGACTAGACCAGCTCATAGAACAGTAACTGTTCTTTTTAGAAATGAGGGGGTTAGTGTGACTGATTTTGTTTACTGGGTGAAACAAAGGTGTACTGTACTGTGTTGGGAAATTCAGAAGCAATTTTCAATGAAGAAAAAATATGGACAGTGGGTTGGAAAATAAGAGTGATGCTGCATACTACTAAGACTGAGCTGCAACACCTGCCTAACCATTTTTTCCTATGCCGTGACAGAGGCATTCTGTTCTATGTAGGACAGCCTAAAGCCTGGTACAGGTGTAGAGAAACTGGACACATCAGCAGTTTCTGTGATAAACTGAAATGTATTTTGTGCAGGGAATTGGGAAACATTTGTGGGCATTGTAGGAATGCACAAGTATGCAATTTATGTGACACCAAAAGCCATTCATACCACACATGCCCCTGGGCGGCCCATAACCAGCCCAACCAATCTGATAGTGAAGAACAATGACTGCTTATCGCTATTGTACAAATAGCCAGGGGAAGAACCTTTCCTATTCCTCCCCCCCCTCCACAGGAAGGAAATCCTAGTGAACCTGAGACACAAGAAGATGCTTCTACTATATCCCTGGCACCTGTGGCAACTTCTGTCCCAACATCCATACAGCAAGAAATACCAGCAGTTCCCTCAGTAGGGGTGATCTCATCTGAACCCAGTACCATGGCTCATGACACTGATAGCTCCATGCAAGTGGATATGCTCCCCCAGGTGACCACAGTCATGGAAATGACAAAACCTTCTGTACAGCACAGACAAAACTGGTCCCAACCCACCCCCAAAGTATTGAGAACCACGGGCATCCCACTTGGCAAACAGATTTGATGCTCTAACTGAACATCCAGAAGCATCTGGCAACGACTTTGATGATTCGTCTATCTGGTCCTCCATGCCAGATATCAGTTCTGATAGGGATGACCCTTTTTCATCAGAACAACAACAACCCCCTGACAAACATGTGCCCACTAAGGCTAAAGCAAAACACAAACATGCAAGACTCACTAGAAGTGCTAAGAAACAACCCAATGACTGTTGCCCTGCCCTCCCATGCCATAAATGAATCAGCCAATACCATTGTTTTCCTTCAGTGTTAACAGTGTAAGAATCACAAGAAAAAATGAGCAGCATTTTCTTATCTACAAATTTTTCATGAGGGATATTTTTTTTTGCAAGACTCCAGATTACATACTATTTCTGACTTAAAACAGGCAATCTTGCAATGGTTAGCAGGTCTCTCATACTGATCCATAGGACCAGACCAATGCTCTGGGGTGGCAATCCTTTTCTTGAATGTTTCTTTACAATTTATTAAAGTAATAGATTTAGTTCCAGATAGGTCACTGGTGGCTGAAATCAAAATATGAAATGTGTTGTTTAGGTTAATTAACATCTATGCAGCCAAAACAAAGGCTAAGGAAACAAAATTATTTTCAGAGGTTGAGCCCTATCTTTTCTCCTCCTAGAACATTATTCTAGGGGGTGATATTAACTGTAGTATGTCTCTATCAGAAAGGGGAAAAAATACCAAAACAAACAAAGTGTACTGTGACATGGCTTTTTTAAACAAAATGATGCAGGCTACCAACCTAATGGATTCTTTTGCATCAGATACAGGAACGGTAGAAATGACATTCTATAAAAGAGTTTTGGCTATGCACATTAATTATTTTTTCATCACCTCAACATTAAAGGTACAGGAGAAAAAGGTTATAGTATCTGAATTCTCAGACCTCAAAATTTTAAATATAAAAATTGGAAACTCTAAGAAAGCTCCTTATGGCCCAGGGATGTGGAAGTTAAATTCCTCATTTAAATGACACTGTCTTTATTACATATGTTAGAGGCCAGAAAATCAGTCATCCTAATGTATGATGACCCCTCGGTGTGGTGGGAGGATACCATTACAGAAATCAAGATCAGATTAATAAGTAATAGTAAATTACTTAGGGATTCTGCACATTATAAATATCTACAGGACAGATAAAGATTACAGAAATTACCCTCCCTAGCAGCTACAACAGGACATGACTTTGGCACTCAAATACATAATATCAAACAACAAAATGACTGAATTTCATCACAAATCAGTACAAACTTTACAAAATCAGCAACATTTTGAAATCCAGGGAAGAAAAGAACATACATGTCCATTTGATTGCTACAATAAAAACAATAAACAAAAAACAAATGGAAGGACTAAAAGACAAGAATGGCATAACCCACACTTGTACCCCAGATCATATTAATATGTTAGTACAAGATATTCAATCCGAAGAAACAGAGCAAGCTATAGGATCACTAGTTAATAATAAATCACCTGGGCCTGAGGGCCTCATGAATAAATTATATAAAATTGTAGGCAAGGAACTTAAAACTGAACTGGCAGCAGTTTTTTTCATGTATTTTAAGGACACAGTCTCCCTCCCTCAGAATGATCAATGGACAGCTGATTTATTTATATAAAAAAGGTTGCAAACAAAAATTGCAAAACGGGCACCCTATTTGTCTATTAAATATAGATTTTAAAATATTGGCAAAAATCTTAAATATGAGATTGAGAAAAACTGCACAATATTTAATAACATTGGCTCAAACCTGTGTAGTCCCAAACAGAAAGATCCCCAGACATTTAATCCTTTTAAGGGAACAAGAGGTGAGAAACTCTGTGTCAGGTTTAGTCCTGTCTCTGGATCAAAAATAGGCATTTGATTCCATGCAACATAACTTTTTTTGGACAGTGTTACCGCAGTATGGAATCCCATCAACATTTGTAAATTGGATCAAATGCTTGTATAAATTTGTTACAGTCACACTGCTCATACAAGGGTGGGTAGGGCCCATGATTCTTATAGGTAATGGGGTCATGCAGGAGTGCCCTTTAAGTCCCCTGCTATATGCCTTCTGCATAGACGCTTTATTATAATATGATATGATAAAACTTTATTTTTATACAGGAACAAATTGTTAGGACCAAAGGCCCTGTTTTCAACCAAAGTCCAGTTGTTGAGGTACAAACATAGATCAAATACAAACTTTGGGCATGCAAAATCTAACTTTAGAATTTCAACAACAAAACATTAACATCAACATCATACAAAACATATACATTCAACCTGGAGATATTCCAACAATTTAATTTTAAAATGAACAGATTATGTATGGCCTTTAAGTCTTTTGGCAAATTATTCCAGTAAACAGCCATTTTGTTTTGTAACCTTAACTCTCCAGTTTTGCTATATTTTTGCATTGGAATTCTAGTATCAGTATTTCTTGTTCATATTCTTACATTATTTGACAGTTGTAGTATAACAAATTTGGCTAATGGGTGTTTGCTTTTCCCAAATCTTATCCTGTGGCAAGTGATTAACCATATATGATTTCTTTGCACATCAGGATGCAACCAATGTAGTTGATTATATATTGTGCAATGATGAGTTTTGCACTTACTTCTGGTGATAAATTTACCCAATCTATAGTATGTTTGGTTCACCTTTTTTAATAGTTTTTGAGTGGAATTCATATAAATTATGTCTTCATATTCTAGTACTGGGATTATCAATTGTTTGACCAATTTCTCTCTAACTTCTCTTGATAATACTCCTGCCACCCTCCTAAGAGCCCCCAATCTTTGGTTTACTTTTTTGACCTGAATATCAATATGGTCTTTAAATGTCATACAAGAATATATCTGTAAACCTACGTATCTATAGCCTTTCACTTCCCTGACTTGAGTACCATTGGATAGGCGGATCTGCAACTGTGGCCCACCCCTCCCTGAATACCCCAAGTAAAACATCATACTGTGTTTTTTTTTGCATTAAGGAGCAGGCCAGAGTCACCCATCCACCGCTCCAATTGGGTCAAGTCACTTTGCAGTTTCTGTTCTAAATCTACTGTATTTCCAGCCAGAACTAATAAAACTGTATCATCTGCATATAACCTTATTTCCCCATTTTTAATAGTTTGCACCAAACTATTAACATATACATTGAACATCAATGGGCCAAGGATCGATCCCTGAGGAACCCCCCGAATTTATTTCTTCAAGGCTTGACACTGATGCACCGTTAACAACACATTGCTTACAATTTGCCAAATAGGATGCAAATCATTGCAATGTTCCCACTTGTACCTCTACCTGCCAGAATTGGGTCAAGTCACTTTGCAGTTTCTGTTCTAAATCTACTGTATTTCCAGCCAGAACTAATAAAACTGTATCATCTGCATATAACCTTATTTCCCCATTTTTAATAGTTTGCACCAAACTATTAACATATACATTGAACATCAATGGGCCAAGGATCGATCCCTGAGGAACCCCCCCAATTTATTTCTTCAAGGCTTGACACTGATGCACCATTAACAACACATTGCTTACAATTTGCCAAATAGGATGCAAATCATTGCAATGTTCCCACTTGTACCTCTACCTGCCAGAATCATTCCAAGAGCTTTCAAAGCTGTAGTAAATCAAACACTTTTACTGAGATCCGTGAACACCACCCGGGACTTCTTCCCTGGTCCAATGATGTTACCACCAGGTTGTGGAAGCCTACAGGGCGGTGTCCGTGGACCTTCCAAGTCTAAATCCATGTTGATTGTCAGTTAAAATGGAATTTTCTTCCAGATATTGACTAAGTTGAAAATGAACTCTTCGTTCTAATATCTTAGAAAGCACAGGAAGTATAGTAATAGGTCTGTAATTAGATGGCAGAGTACTTTCTCCTCCCTTGAAGACTGGTATCACTTTTCCCTTTTTCCATACATCTGGAACAGTAGAACTACTAAGGTTCCAATTTAATAAACAGGTAATCTTAATTTCTGCTTCTCACTTACATATTATCACAATGAACCAGGTTGTAACTCCTTTTAAAGCCATTACATATGTCAATGATTTGTGCATTTTAGTGCAAAATCCAGAATCAGCAGCAGTGCAGATCTACAACACATACAGCACATACTCGGGAGCATTCCTGAATATTGCCAAATGTACAGGTAAACAACTAGGGAACATGTATCCAGACCTAACTGACATAATGGGGATACAGTTGTCTATGGAACCTATTATAGTATTAGGAATTATATAAGGGGAAGATCTTCCTGATAGAGCTAACTGGGAACCAAAAATACAGCAAGGGAGACAATTGGTAACAGGTTGGAACAAGTGGAAATTTAAGAAAAAGAAAAGGACCTATCTCATTAAAACATATCTAATACCAGTTTTCCTTTATATTAGTCAGGTATTCCCTCCTCCTAAAACATTAGAGGCAATCATACTGAACATTTCTTTTCAAGCTGTATGGGGGAGAAGACTGAACCCCATTAAAAGGAACATCATGTATTTGCCGATCACAAAAGGTGGGTTAGGAATGATTAACCCTATTGTCTTTTTTTTCAGCATTTTCATAAGTACGAATCTAAAACCATTGATGGTACACACTGGAAAAAGCTGGATTTTTTTTTGATGCAAAGTTGTGCACAGTGGTTCTATTGATGGGAACTGAAACGGTCAATGTCTACCCCAGAATACATGAGGGAGACTTTCCTAAAACTTAAACAATGGAAAATCATGAGCATAATGATAGTCACCAAAAATAGGAAAGAAATCTGCACATGGATCCAGAATACCTATTTCCAGGAACTAGTAACTTTTTTTAACTGCCCCGACCAGTACATCCCTGCTTTGCAGCCAGCATCTTTCAAAAGTGAGTAGAATACCGGAACAAATTTGGGACCTTCACTGGCTCAGGTGTCATTGTAAAATTAATTGAAGGCTAACCATAAGCACGGACAGGTAGCAAACAGAGTTTGTAGCAGGCAGAATGTGAGAATGTGAGCAGGAAATTGAAATCATTCAACATCTGTAAGTTACATGTTCTTACATACAAGGGTTCTGGGCACAATTAGCATCAACCTGGAAAGAGCCATGATTTGAGATTATAACTTCTGAAAATTTAATATATGGGTATTATACAGGATATGCTACCAAATGGCATAGAAGCACTCTACATGTGATATTGACTGTAATTAAATGGTATATCTGGACTATTAGGTGTTTGTATACAGTACATTACAACAAAAGACAGTAGACCATACTGAGCTCATAGCCAAAATTAATTCAGAACTAAAAACCGTATATGGATTGGAAGCTTAAAAATTGCCACAAAGACAACTTATGGCTAATTGGAAAAACATGCCATTGATCACAGATTCAGATAGCCCAAGCACTTGAAAATAAAAAAGTAGGAATTATTGAAAAATATATTTGACACCCTAGATTAATTTCTTTAGTTGTATTTACCTTGTTTCCTGAATAACTATAAGGACATGTTTGTTGTATTTTCTTTGTCTTGATATTTGGTTTTCCTTTTTTCACCTTTTTTTTCTTTTCTATTATTTTGTTTGGGATAAATGGGATTGAAATGATGTACATAACAGTAATTGAGCAATGACAAATGTATGTTTAGTGCATTGTATAAGTTTCCTTTGACATATGTGTGATGTACCTTTGTTGTTTGATTTATTTCCTTCAATAAAAACCCCTACTCATAAGATGTAGGGAGTTTTTTTTTTTTGGGTGGCATGTATTAATACTTATTTGATTTGATTTCATTCCATAATTTGTTTATGATTTTCACATAAATATAACGTGTTGTATAATGATTTGCTTTGATTATCTTAATAAAAATCCCCCTACTCTGCCAGTAGGGGAAACCACTGGCCTTCAGTAAGATGGCTGACCTGGGTGTTGGAGTGCAAGGAGGAATGTCGCTGTGTGTTGGCTCCTCCTTGGAAGGTCCCATGTCTACACTGATTGGCTCCTTGTCGACCGAAGCATCTTTGCCTCTTGTTTTGCCATATTTTGGACAGTTACATGACATAGCTATGCCTGGAGAACCGGAATTTGTTTCCTTTGTGCACCAGACTTGTGATCCTGATCCTTCAGCTTCATTTACAGCTGACCTTCTATTGCTCCATGGATTGCAGGAACAATCTACCAGTTTGTTGCAATTTTGGATATAAACTGCCCTGAGTCTTTGCTGGATGCCTCTGCCCGAGACCCTTGCACTGGGCAGCCTCCTATCATTTCTGTGAAACCCCTGGAGATTTCTCTACATAGCCCTTCAAGTATTTTGGACCTGGACCCTGTACCTGGCTGTTGTCCATCAGGCACATCTCCTCTGTTGCTCCAACTACCTCACAATTTTCCTCAACGACTGGATTAGCCTGCTGAACTATCCGGGATGGATTCTCCTTTGGGTAAGCTTGTTTATGCTAGTACTGAATTTGTTCCGCCCATTTCCACTCCTGGACAAGAGTTTCCTGTGGCTGCATCTTTTGCAGACCCCAGTAAGCCACATCTGCAGTTGTTTACTCCCTTATCATCTCCAATGACCTGCACAGACCACCTGCCATACAGGTCACAGCCAGAATGAGGGCTCTCTGACTAGCAGTGCAGACCTGCTTTGCCATTTCTGACAACACCATCTCCATGGACAAAGTGGTCCAGAAGTTCTATTGGCAGCAGCCCCAGTATGCTGCTGGGACAACAGAGTTTGGCTTTCCTTGATGGTACAAGGCCGACATTCCACCACACTGGGACTCATTTTTGACAGCTGCCTTGGCCCTGGTACAGCCAGTTTTGCTTTCACAGGGGACTCCATTACTTTAGCCTTGTCACTTGGCTTCAGAACCTCACTCTCCCCTGCCGTGTGTAACATAGAAACATAGAAACATAGACTTTGATGGTAGGTAAGGACCGCTTGGCCCACCTAGTCTGCCCATTTCCCTACTTACAGGATAGGCCACAGAGCCTAGTTAACCAACAGCCTATTTCTTCCTACCCCCCACAAGAACTGCCTTATGTCTGTCCCATGCATTCTTGAATTCTCCAACAGTTTTAGACCCCACAACTTCCTCAGGAAGGCTGTTCCATGCATTCATTACCCTCTCTGTGAAAAAATACTTCCTCACGTTGCCCCGGAACTGCCCCCCCTCTATCTTTAAATTGTGTCCCCTTGTTCTTGCACGTCTCTTTTTCTGAAAGATGCTACCCTCTTGGACTTTGTTGATTACTCTGAGGTACTTAAAAGTTTCTATAATGTCCCCTCTCTCCCTTCTTTCCTCAAGGGTATACATATTAAGCTTCTTTAATCTCTCCTCATACTGCTTCTCTTGCAGACCCTGCACCATTTTAGTTGCCCTCCTCTGGACTGCCTCTATCCTGTCTATGCCCTTGTGGAGATGGGGTCTCCAGAACTGGACGCAGTATTCCAGATGGGGTCTCACCAACTGTCTGTACAGAGGGATAACAACTTCCTGTTTTCTGCTGGTGATGCCTCTCCCTATGCATCCCAGTATACCCCAGCCCTCCCTACTGCCTTCTCACATTGCTTGCTAACCTTAAGGTCATCTGATATGATTACCCCAGGTCCCTTTCCTTTTTGTTGTTGTTGCTACCCCCATTGTGTAATCTTCCCTGGGTTCTTGTTTCCCAGGTGCATTATTGCACTTCTTTGCATTGAATCCTAGCTGCCATACTTCTGACCATTCCTCCAACCTTGCCAAGTCCCTTCTCATCCTTTCCATGCCTCCTTGTGTATCAACCCTGTTGCAGATCTTTGTGTCATCTGCAAAGAGGCATACTTTTCCTTCCAGTCCCTCTGCAATGTCACTTATAAAGACATTAAAAAGGACTGGACCCAGTACTGAACCCTGTGGTGCCCCACTAGTAACCCCTCTTTCTTCAGAGCAGTTGCTGATCTTAAGACTCTTTCAGTTTCATCTTCTGCATCTTCTCTTGTTGATTCTACTTTTGCACGTCAGCAACCATCCATGGCGAATTTGCCCATGGTTTGTCAGGTTACTTTACAGAGTCAGACTGGCCACTTCTCCACAGCCACCAAATCTGGTTGGAGACCAAAAAAGGCACTCAGAACAGCAGGCTGGAAGATTGAGCCTGATGGAAAATCCTGGATCCCGGATACAACATTCATGCCTAATTATTGCATTGACACTTGTGAGGGACCCAGCCCTGGGTACCCTCAGACTTCTGAGTTTCAACTTCCAGCCCCCAGCCTGCCATCCTTGTTGTCAGAACCAGAGGCACCAGAACCCCAGATACATACTCCAGCTCCTCTACCAGGGCTGATTCAGCCACTAGGATGCTTCTGTCTCAGCCTCTTCCCCTGTCACCCAGACTACTCCTGGGTGGTTGGAACTTCCACGGGACACCCCTTTCAAGCTTTCAGACCTCTTTTCTGCTCAGCCAGCTTGTGTCCCTCAGCAAAATGCTGTCTGCCTCAAGTATGTTGGAATGGAGAAACTTCCACCTGACCACTCCTTTTTGGTTAAGAAGCTTTTAATGTGGCTGAGAAGCTTTTAAAGGAAGAGAACATGATGAATGGAGTCCTCCAGGGGTCTGTGTTGGGACTCATAGTTTTCAACATATACATTGGGGACATCACAATGGGTCTACAGGGGAAGGCATATCTCTTTGTGGATGTAATGAAGTTATGTAGTAACAAGGTTGATATGGCAGGAGGGGTAATGGAGAATATGAGAGAAGATTTGACCAAGCTGGAGGAATGGGCTGAAAGGTGGCAGCTATGGTTCAACACAAAAGAATGCAGAATTATGCATATAGGGTGTAATAACTCAAAAGTAAAATACCGACTTGAGGGGAGCTGGAAGAGACACAACAGAAAAGAGACCTGGAGATAACCATTTCAGACAATCTGAAATTCTGGAGTCAATTGACAGGGCAGCAGGAAAGGCAGTAAGAATGCTGGTATGCATAGGGAGGGGGTTTGCAGTCAGTAGGAGGGAGGTGATCCTGCTGCTATGCAAAACAATAGTCAGATCTCACATGGAATATGGTGTCCAGTTCTGGAGGCCATACCTGCAAGGGAACAAGGACAGGCTGTAAACAGTCCAGAGAAGAGCAACCAAAATGGTGTGGGGGCTGCATGGGAGGTCATATGAGGAGAGGCTGGGGGAACTAGGTCTGTACACACTGGAAAAGAGGAGGGGAAAGGGTGGATATGGTGAAGACCTTCAAGTACTTGAAAGGCATAAACAGGGTGAGGGTCGACAGCATCTTCAAAATGAGTAAGAACAATTCCACTAGGGAGCATACCTACAAACTGGAGGGGGCAGATTCAGGGGGAGGTTCTTTACTGAGAGGGTAGGGTGGTACAGTCATGAAACAGGCTACCAGAATGGGTTATAGGGGTGGATACAGTAGGCAACTTTTTAAGAAAGCCTGGGACATGCATATGGGCCTATCGGGCAGAGGGCAGGCTGGCAAGGGGTCTTCCTAGAGGGGAGGGGTTACGGGCAAACTATGGGAAAACTACATTCTTACCTTGGATCCATTGTTATGAGCAGTGATAACAGCCCCCTAAATTGTGGGTATTCACTATCTCCTCACTTCCTCATCTGTAAACTTGTAGCTTATGCTGATGACATCTGTTTATTTATCAAGGATGTCCCTTGTGGTGAGAATTCCATACTGCTGATTACTGCTATTTCCTCTATGATGGGGTCCAGTTCTAATTCTTCCAAATGTTGGGTGCTTCCCAACGGGATCCACACAGCCTTTCCCTCAGACATTGAAAATATTACTGTCACCTCAGAACCGGTCAAAATCCTGGGCATTTATTGTGGGGGCTCCAATTTGCTGGACTTGAACTGGTCAGGCCTTGGATAACGGGGCTACCCAAGTGATGATCTGGAAATCATGGCAACTGTCAAAAAGAAAAGGGTTGGGGTGATTAAAATTTTTTTGATCTCCTGTTTTCTTTATGTAAGTGCTATCTTTCCCCTTCCTCAGTGTTTAGAAACTAGATTGTCTAGCATATTTTTCACCATGGCTTGAGGAAGTAGGCTCAACCCTGTGAAGAAGGATGTCCTGTATCTCCCTTACAACAAGGGAGGTTTGAGCATGGTGAATCCCATGGGTTTTTTATAATATTTTTTCAGTATAATATAGTTCCTTGGAGTATAGGTCCCTTCCCATTTGGAAGGATTGTGGGTCCATTTGGCTGACTCCTCTTCAACTGGAGTAGAGTAGAGTTTGCCAAACCCCCTTTTCTGGCCAAGTCACGTTCATGAGTTTTTGGTACCTTTTTTGACTTTTATTAAATGTTGTAGTTTGTTATGGGAATTGATTAGCATTCAGCATAGGAAGGCTTTTTATAAAGCGTTGCTTCCCACAAATGCAGAGGTGTTGCCAGAAGTATTACCCACCATTAGAAAACAGACTTTATTGTAACTAATCAGTTTTCATTTTCCTCCCCAATATTGGGATGTGACCTGGTTGTGTTGCCATGGCAGGCTTATTGTTAAATGAAATAACAAACATAAGAGCATCACAGAATGATTTTGCCCCAGAGACTGTTGCCAGTACCCTGTAGAATCAATTTGGCATTTGTTCTTTGATTGCCCTTATATTTGTCCCTTTTGGTCATTCTTGGGAACTACTTTGGTAGATCCATTTTGGCACTGACTTAAGATATAATATTTATCTTCATTTGAGAGGACTGGTCTATTGCTATCTCACTTGTGCTTCGCCACTCATGAGATAGCAACAGACCACTCCCCTGGAATATACTGATATAAATATTATTCTGATGTGACCACTAATTAGCAGGCAACTAGGCTCCCCTGAGCTGACTACCACGAATTGTTAAACTGAATTTTTGCACTCTGTATTGTCCAGTGTATTTGCTGTTATCTGATGTGGAACCTTTGCAAATGAGCAATTTGTGCTCAGAGGTCATTTCTGATCTTTCAATAAATAAATAAATGAAGATAAAAATTATATGTTAAGTCAGACAATCTCATATCCCCTCTCTCCCTATCTATCTATCTATCTATCTATCTATCTATCTATCTATCTATCTATCTATCTATCTATCTATCTATCTACAGTATCTATCTATTTATATGTCTGTCTGTCTGTCTGTTTGCCTGTCTTGTCTGTCAGTCTGTTGTCTGTCTGACAGTCTATCTGCCTATCTATCTATCTATCTATCTATCTATCTATCTATCTATCTATCTATCTATCTATTATCTGTCTTTCTATCTACTTACCTGCCTACCTCCATGTTATTTTAGGTAACATGGACAATATATTGGTTTCATTTGTACCTCACCAGTTGCACACAGAGGGTAAAAATAGATGGGATCCTCTCTGAAGCAAAACAAGTCTCTGTTGGAGTTCCCCAGGGGTCGATACTGGAATGTCTTCTCTTTAGCCTCTTTATCAATGGTCTTCAAGGTGCTAGTCCATACACTCAGATTCTGCTCTATGTGGATGATGCAGTAATCATCAAGGGCAGCCAACAACATGAAGTAGTTACCAGATATCTCCACAGGAGCTGCAGTTCCCTTAAGAGATGGTTCAAGCAGAATAAGCTGGTCCTTAACTACAAAAAACAAAAACACATGTTCTTTGCTGGCACTCGTACCAAAAATAAAGTCTCTCCTCTAAGCATCCTGAATGATCAGGGACTCCCACTTGATCAGGTGCCCACTTTTAGATACCTGGGAGTCACACTCAGTGAGTCTCTCACCCTCATGGAGCATGAGGACAGTATAGTTTGTATGGCTAATAGAAAGCTAGGATCTCTCTTCAGGCAGTGCCTTAACTTAACCCATGAGGCCAGGAGTCTAGCTGTAACAAGCTTTGTCTTCCCTCTTGTTGATTACAGTCTCACAGTATATGTAACTACATCAGAAACTGTCTTGAAAATGGTGAGGGTACTGCTCAAAAAAGCCTGCAGATTTGTCACGGGCATGGACAAGCTCACTCATCACTGCACCTTATACTCCCTCTTAGGTTGGCTTTCCCTGAGCGAATGAATAAAGTACCAGAATGTCCTGCTGGCAAAAAAAGCACTTGGTGGCTTTGATTTTTCTGCCTTGTCATCACTATTTCACCCAGTTCATAATCAATACACCACTAGGAGTATGGAAAGGCATGCACTAGTAGTCCCCAAAAGTAGAACCAACCAGGGCCAATGAGCTTTTGCTACCCAAGCTGCACAATGGCTAAACAGCCTCCCAACCTCCATCACTGAGCTACCTGAAATGTCACAGCTCAGGAGATCCCTACAGAGGAAACTAACCCAAGACTCCATGTGCAAATGTCATTCCTAACCCACCATTTACCTTCCATCACCTCTGCCTGACCTGCTTTATGCTCCAACCTGCCTACCCTTTACACCCTTACTCTCCTCCCATTGTCTCCCTCTACCTCTCTACTTCTACTGCAAAGTCTATTAATGTATTTACTATGAATGATTCTACTGAGTTGCCATCCTGTATTGTATTGTTGTTTCTTTGTCGTGATAAATGCTCACTCTGAGCTGCCTGTAACAAAGCAATGATTGTAATCAAATACCCATTTTAATGCTTGTATACTACCTGTTTGTTTTAACTTTTGACATTGAGCAGTTGCAAATGAGCACATAGCTCAACAGTCTTTCTGATGTACAAATAAATATATAAATACCTTTCTATATGTATAGGTTGATAAAAAGACAAAGAGAGAGAGAGATGATAGCTAGATAGATAGACAGACAGACAGACAGACAGACAGAGAAACAGACAGATAGATATAACAGATGTGAGCATATGTTTACTAAGATAAACACGATATTTTAGGTAATGTAAGCAAAATAAATGAAGCCTGCCATTGAACAGGCTTAGACCCAGATATTCAAACTGTGGCAGGCTGTGGTGCAAGCCTGGGCACAGCTCAACTTTGTTGCGCAGGGGTGTTGCCTGGGCGATATTCAATGGAGCTGTGCTGTGGCGCAGCAGCTTTGAATATCGCACCCTGGCCACCCCCACTGTGCATGGCGCAGTGGCACTGCGCAAGTGGCCAGAGTGGAGCATGGAGATGCGGTGGCACAAATGCCATTGCACCATGCACAGCACCTGCGATATTCAAACGGGGACATGCAAATGGGGCCATAAGTTATGCAAGGTGCACAGGGAGCCATTTGCATCTTATTACAGCCCCATTTGCATGCCATTAGCATGCAGGTGCACCGATCCCCGATGACTTGTGCCTGGTGCCCTGCCAGGCAGCAGCTGTCAGGGACCGATGCCCCCTGCAGCCCGATTGCGGGAATTCCTGTAAGGTATAAGAAAAAATGTCCAATATCCCTGGTGGTCCAGTGGACCTCTATGTGCCCGATTGTGAGCAACAGTACAGTCCCCCCCAAAGTCCAATATCCCTGGTGGTCCAGTGGACCGCACTGAGCCCGATCGCGGGCATCTATAATTGTGTCCCCAAGTCCAATATCCCTGGTGGTCCAGTGGACTGCACTGAGCCCAATCGGGGGCATCTATAATGCACCCCCCAGTCCAATACCCCTGGTGGTCTAGTGTACCCCCACCCCACCCTCACTGAGCCCCACCGCCCCTGCTCCCCTGTCAGCCGGCGGGCGGCAGCAACCACCACCTGCCTCCCGCCGCCCTGACTTAGCTTGGTAGACTTGCATGCCCATTGGTTCACGCATGAGCCAATGGGTGTGCAGCCATGTTTCTACTCAGTCCAGATATGTGAATGAATCTCATTCATATCTGGACTGAGTAGTACTGTATGGGCTGCATGCTATTGGCTCATGCTAGAACCAATGGGCGGCAGCCCTACCAAGCTGTTGCTAGGGCAGCGGGGCGGGTAGGCAGGTGGTGCTGCCGCCCGCTGGCTGATGGGGAGCGGGCGGTGGGGCTCAGTGGGCAGGTGGGGTGGGGTCCACTAGACCACCAGGGATATTGGACTTGGGGGTGTGATTACAGATGCCCCATGGGGCATGGGGGCACCACCAGGTGCAGCAGGAACTCGGTGGCCACCCACAGGTGGAAGCTGCTGTGTTGTGCCCTACAATGCGGCAGCTCACCTGTGGGTGGCCATCACTTGTTCCTTTTTTTTTGGCTTAACTTTGCGCAGGCACAGGTAGGGGTTGCGCATGCATGACTCTGCACATCTCAGGCTGAATATCGGGCTGTGCAGGTTATGCATGGGCACACCCCCCCACCTGTGCCTGCATACATTACTGATGCACTGTGGCGCATCGGGATTTGTGCAGCACACTTTTCCCTTTTGAATATCACTCCGGGGCGCATCAGTGGGTTGTGCATGGTGCAACACTGTTGAGCCATGCACAACCCTTTTGAATATCTGGGCCTTAGAGTTTTATTTCACTCATTTTGGCCACACTGAGCATGCTCAGATATTTATTTTCACATGTAAGATGCTGTTTGTTTTTTTATACCATGTTGAGTAGCCTAGATTTGTGGTACATTTAACAAGCTGTAAATTGTGCCTCTTGTAACTTTTACCATTTCTGTCACAAAATCACCTAAACAATTTTTCTGTATATTATATGCAGCATGACATGGCCTGAAATAAGCTATCATCCTTATCTTCATTTGAGGGTAGTGGTCAATGGCTGTCTCATAAGCAGCAAAGCCATTTGTGACATATCAACAGACAACAAACTTCCAGCTGAGGTGGTTGAAGCATCTAGTATGGCTTCTTTTAAAAATTTATTAGACAAACACATGGGCAAAAAAATAATGGACTACTTCCACTGATAAGTGACAAGTCTGGTTAGCTCAATTAACCGCTTGACTTGAACTCTCTACCTATGAACCTATGACAAATACCCTCATGAAAATAAAAAGGATGCCTTAAGTCAGCCCATATCATATCATCTATACATACTATACAAAGAGAATAAATGCTACTAAAGTGTAGTATATGAGGATATTATGCCACTGAGTGGGTTAATTAACCAAAATACCCACAAGCTGAAGGACAGGTGGGTTTATTGAACTAATTAGCCCACTCAATAGCATTATATCCTCATATAGTACATTTTCCTACCATTTGTTCTGTATAATACATTAGGATGGTTATTACCTTTTTTTAGATTGCATTTGCAATTATTTCTGGGTTTGCCTTGCTTTATTTTGTTCCTCCTGATTTCCTGTAGTGCAGTGACCTCCTATATAAGGAGGTGTGACTAGGGCAGTATTTTCTTTAATGTGTGCAGTTGAGGGTGGTAATGGCATGTGGTTTGGTTGGCATAGCAGTTGGGAGCGTGGTTTGGGTTAACATGATGGTTGGGAGTGCTGCTTGAGTTAGTGTGATGATTGGGAGTGCCATGTGGTTTGGCTCTAGCCAGTAGAGGTGCCACATTCTACTCAGAATTACCAGAAGAAGAAGAATCAGCATTTATATAGCGCTTTTCATACATCCAAAATGCTTTACAAGTGATGCTAGACTGGTAGTGAAGTGACTGAATGTGTGGTGGTGGCCATATCGCACATCATCACCCACACACAGCTTGGATAATTGCATGAACTGGTTTATGGGAAGGGGAAAGTTGGCCAGGACACCGGGAATGTTCCCTACTCTTTGCGAAGAGTGCCCTGGGTTCTTTTACTTCCACCTGGACACCCACCAGAATGGGCAGAAGGGACCTCGGTTTAACGTCTCATCCGAAGGACGGCACACCTTGGCAGTACAGCACCCCCCAATACTGCACTCAGATGCCAGCGATTTTTAGGTGCAAGTCCAATCCCAGTGTGGGACGAGAACCCATGACCTTCTGGTCCAGAGGCAGATGTGCTAACAACTGAGCCACACTGACACCTAGAAGGCATATAGAAGGCTTGGGCGAGTACTCTGTCTCCACAGACTTTCTGTTTGCCATTGTTTGACAAAATAACACTAAATTTGGCATGTGTGGTCAGGCCATCAGTTTCAAGACATGGAAACTTTTGTGAAGGCACCTTTTATAGTTTTCAAGATATGTAACACCAAAAAATGAAAAAAAGACTATATTTAACACTGCATATGTATTGCTGTCACCTACAGCCTAGATGGTATGAAATTTGTTCATCTTTTTCAAGTGCTTATTTTCATGACTTACTTATCTTGCTCAAAAAATACCAGTTGTGAGAGCTACCATTTTTTTCCTCCTTTTAAACTGGCACACATTGAAAATACATAAAACTTGGCTTTTTTTTTAGCTAGGTTCTGCTGTTTGATGTTTCAAAAAAGTTGCCAGAAACACCATTTCTGGGCATCCCAAACTCTAGGGTGCCCAGCTTTGCAAGAGGAGCTGTTCACCCATGTTCTCTGTATCAATCAATCAATCAATCAATTTTTATTTATAAAAGGCGCTTTTCTTCAATCCAAAGCACCTGTACAATAACATAAAACAATAAATAAACAGAGTTTAAAACTATTATAAATCATTAAATGCTAGACTAAAAAGGTGGGTTTTCAAGGCTCCTTTAAAGATCAGGACAGTCGGACTATTTCGCACCTGACGAGGTAGAGAATTCCACAGGATCGGGGCCATAAAGCTAAATGACCTTGCCCCGAAGATTTCAAACAGACCCTGGGAATCTCCAGCAATCCCTCGTCAGTGGATCGGAGAGGGCAGGAGGGACAGTAGGGGCGAAGGAGCTCTTTCAGGTAAGTTGGTCCCTGGTCATATAGAGCTTTATAGGTCAGAAGACCGACCTTGAAGGTGATTCAATAGTACTGGCAGCCAGTGCAGTCCACGAACACAGGCATTACATGACTGGATCTAGAAGAACCAGTCAACAACCTGGCCGCCACATTCTACACTAGCTGCAGGCAATGAGATTCAACCCCAATAGCCCTAGGTACGAGATTTGCAATAGTCAGGTAGGAGGTAACAAGGCATGGATCAATGTTGGAAGATCTTCTGGAGGAACCAGATGCTTCACCCTGGTGATATTCCTCAGATGGAAAAAGGAAGTTTTGACCACTGGTGACACCTGAGCTTTAAGCGTCAAGTGGTCATCAATTATTACACCAAGATTCCGACCTGATCTGAGGTTGTTGTCAGTGGCGCCTGCAAGCCATAAGCCAGAATGCGATCCAGCTGGCAAACCCACCTCACAGCGACCTTTATCCGCAACCAACACCTCAGTTTTCTCGGGGTTTAACATCAACCAACTCCCATTCATACAATCTTGGACTTCTGCAAGGCAGTTATTAAATACCGACAAGGCAGCATCCTGGCCGGGCACAAAAGACATATACAGCTGGGTATCATCAGCATAGCAATGAAAACCCTGTCTGTATCATCTTATAATCGATCCCAAAGGCAGCATATACACTGCGAATAACATAGGTGCTAGAATAGAGCCCTGTGGTACCCCACAAGGCAGGGAGACTGATGCCGAGGAAAAAAATTCCCGACACCACCCTCTGAGTCCTACCTTCGAGGTAAGATCTAAACCACCTGAGGACCATACCAGATAGTCCACAGATGGACCGCAGATGCTCCAACAGCACCCCATGATCAACAGTGTCAAATGCTGCAGAGAGATCAAGAAGTACCAAGATAGAATGGGTCCTACGATCTCTCGCTATTAGGAGGTCATTTAGTACATGAACAAGTGCTGTCTTGGTACTGTGCCTTTTCCTAAATCCAGATTGGAGAGCATCGTATATATTGTTGTTGGTCAGATGATCCTCCAATTGCAGTGCGACCACCTTCTCAATAACCTTACCCACAAAGGGTAGGTTAGAGACTGGTCTGTAATTTGCTAGACAATCTGGGTCTAAGTAGGGCTTTTTTTAAAAGAGGCCTAACTATAGCCTCTTTAAGGGGTTCAAGAAAGATCCCCCTCTCCAAAGACTTCCAGACTATCAAAGCCAGGACTAGGCCAATTTTATCCACACAATCCACTAGGAGACATGTGGAGCCAGGGTCCAAGTCACAGCTGGTTGGTCGTAGCGCTTGGATGACCATCACAATATCCTCAATTTTGGGGAAGCTGAAGTCAGACCATGCAAACTGGGTGTTTGACATCTCCGGCTGACCATCACTACCCCCATTGGAGAGGGAAGAGTGGACATCCGATCTGATTTTGGCAACCTTATCTGCAAAGAAAAGTGCAAACTCCACACATAATTCTGTGGAAAAGGCCCTCCCGGGCTGAAGACAGACTGGATTGCACAGTCTGTCCACAGTCCAAAAGAGCTGGGCTGGTCTATTCTGTGCAGCCGCTATCTCCCTGAACAGGAACTCTGCCTTCTTATGAGAGATTGTGGATTGATAGCATATATGGTCCATCAAACTAAGTCTGTCATCATCAGACCGACTTCCCCAACACCTCCAGCCTTCATCCAACCCTCCTCAACTCCCTCATGGTCTCATCAAACCACGGAGACCTGGAGGCGAAGAGTGGCCAGACGAACCACGAACAGGTGCAATAGAATCCAGGGCCCCTGTAACTGCCCTATTATAGGCCTGTACTAGGTCACCTGGATCCAAGCAATCTATCAGAAGATCCGATGGGTCCAGTACCACCATCAGGTCATCTGGGGACACACCCCTCAATGGGCGGTACCGGACCATTTCCAAAGGGGCTGACCTAGTAGGGGTGGCCTCAAAATTGAACCTAATGGAGTGATGGTCAGACCATCTGAGTGGTTCCACCACCACATCAGATATCCCCATCCCCAGAAGGAACACCAGATCCAATGAGTGCCCACCGATATGGGTCGAGGAGGAAACTACCTGTGTGAAGCCCAGTGATAACATCAACTGGAGGAAGTCTTGACCAAAACGTGAGAGTTCATCATCGACCCAAGCATTGAAGTCACCCAGAACCAACCATCTGGGGACTCAATGTTAGGTCAACAATGAAGTCTGCGACTTCCTGCAGGAAAATATCTCTCACCTGGTGGATGGTAGTACCAGAAGTATTCCTGCACCCACACCTCACCTAAGACACACTCAAAGGATCTGGTGACTCCACTGGTACCTCCATCAGGCCCAATTCTGATTTAAAACAAATGGCAACACCCCTCCCCACGATCCTGCCTCGGTGGTGTATCACTGAGTACCGGCCGGAACTTCTGCGGCTAATACTGGCCCAGCATTCTCATCCAGCCAGGTCTCGGTGATGCAAGCTAGGTCAGCTGACCCAACAAGATCGGGCTATACAGCCATCTTGTTTTTAATAGACCCACATTGCACAACACTGCTCGTGCAGGATGGACCTCTGACGATGACCGTGTTACCTGTTGAAACAGAGACCTCCTTGGGTATGGGCACAAAACAGGGAGAACTCTTTCCTGAGCCCATTTCACCCCAGGGCATCTCCTTGACCTCACTATCCCAACCGTCCTTTTTCCATTCTCCCCAGGCCCAGCTCCCCTCTCCCTCCTCCCTCAAAATCCCCAGAGCCCTACATCTTCTAGACTCCCGGTGACAGAGGGAGGGGGAAGGGGATGAGATCCTCGGTTTCGGGGCACACATTACTGTCCATTTTCATTCCAATATAGTAACACTTAATACAAACTCAAGAATAACTTACAAATAACAAATATAATTATTATAACTAAGCAAAACAAAACTCAATAAAATTAAACCCTAACAAAATACTCTATCAAGGATAAAATATTCCATAACAATGTGTTACACATAAATGTATCAAACACTTGTCCATCTACCCCCTTCCACAGTGCTCTCACCACTGTAGAAAAGGATTTTTTTTCCACCTACAAAAAACCTTAAAATTTGGCCCAAAGTTTCAATTTCCAAAATACTAAAGGAAAAACCAAAACAAGAGTTCAAGGTCTTTTCTTCTTAGTATCCACACTTTTGTGCTCTCACCACTAGTATGGCCCAAAAAACTTTAAACAGTCTACTCTCACAAGACTGAACTAAATAGCTTAGGTTTTGGTCCTCCCAATCGTATCCCAAAGTATAATTGAAGATAACAAAAGTTCAAGTATACATCACCGAAGTAGCAGTCCACACAGATCCAGCTCCAGTAAAATCCTGCAAACATCCAGAGAAAGCATCGACCAGAAGTCCAGACTCAACTTGACCCTTGCAGCAATGAGACAGGCTGAACCACCCTCCGATGGTACCCCCTCTCACTAAGGAAGCAAGGTTAACCCCAACGCTCTCCGGAGGCAGAGAAACCCGCTACCCTGTATGAGAAAAGTGTGACTTTCTTGACTTCTGCAGCCACAACTGGAGTCCTGCTGCACAGTAATAGCAGTGAGCTGCCTAGCCCCTTTTCTCCCTGTCTCTCTTTGTCTGTCTGCCTGTCTGACTATATATCTGTCTATCAGTCTGTCTGTCTGTGTATCTGTCTGTCTGTCTATCTATCTATCTATCTATCTGGCAATCTATCTAAGTTAACACTCCTGGTACTGCATATCTTATCCTCCCTCCCCTCAAAGTTGCCCTCCCATTCCCATGTTGTAGGTGGTGGCACCCTGCTCACCCCCATTCACTGAACAGTAGACCAGCACTGGGGTACCCAATCCACACTGTCTGAATAGCCCTGTCAGGCCTCCTGTAAATCTGTAAGAAAGAACATCATCACCTTTTTTTCCTGCAATAAAGAAAATGGTCCCTCACCAATCTGATCCCCCAACCCCGACTTCCCACTCAGCAACCACCACCCTACATCCCCAACACATGCTCATTCATGTGAACGTGTTCACACTCCACTCTCTGATTGAAGATATGTCTTACTGCTGAAACTACTGGCTCCAACATGAGAAACTAAGGTAAGTGACATTCAAGGTATTTCAAAGGGGTTTTTAACTTTGATGTATAACTTTGTCAGTTTTGAATATGTTGACCTCAAATTTTCAACAGAACCTTTTTGGAATCCCACCTCATGACTGATGTCAGTGTAATTATGCAAATCAGGCCAGAAAAGCAACTTTATGGTTGACTGGTGAAATCATGTTTATGGTGCTATTTGAAAATTTTTACCACCCTTTTCATAAGGTGGGGTCATAAGAAAGCTATGTTGAAAATTTGGGGTGAAAATATGTAAAAATGGCAAAGTTCTGCATGCACATTTTAATTTTTCTATTCTCATTTATAACTTTGGCAATTTTAAATATTTTGACTCCAAATTTTCAAGATAGCTATTTCTTCACAGCACCACATGAACGTAATAGCTATAATTTTTCAAATCCTGTCCAAAATGTGTTTTAGCACCTATGCTGTGGAATGATGTTTTGGTGGTGTAATATGATATTTCAGTGGAGATCTGGAAGTTTTCACCTACCAGGTTCATGAGGTATGGTAATAGAAAGGATGTGCTGAAAGTGTGGTGTACAAATATGGTAAAATGCCTAGGATATGAGCGAGCATTGCAGTATTTCAATGTTCACTCATAACAACACTAATTTTCAGTATTTTGATTTCCAACTTTCAACATAGCCATTTTCCCACACCACCTCATAAATGTGACACATACCATGTTTTAAATCATGGACTTCTGGTGCAAAATGACATTTTGGACAATATACAACAAATGGTACATGTCATGTTTGTAAGGTGAAACATAAAACAAGCATCCTGAAAATGTGGGGGTCAAGATTAAAAATATATATATATAATTGTCAACAAACTTTGTGTGTAATGCCAGTCTTGACCCCATCAGGTATGCTTTGTGATGCCATGACAGTGACCTGAGTGAGGGGGTGAGCTTAGTGATCCAGTTGGATGTGGTGAGGGTAGGGGGATTGCATAGGTATGAAGCAACCCCCTCCAGGGTATGAAAGGTGTGGGCCCGTGGGCCATATAGTGAAGACAATTGTCCTCTGACATAGGCCCCTGTACCTCTCCACCAGTGGGTGGCAGAAGACCTTGTGCATTGGGTGACAGATGCAATCTTTGCCCTGTGCTTCTGTATCTGTATCTGAGGCCACATAGAAGTGCAAGTATTGTAACAATAGATCAGAATACCAATTTTTATTATGTGCACTTAGTCATGCCTCTGGCCTTTCACCACAAAATGTGCCCAAATCTTATAGATAATTCTAGTATTCAAATCTTATATTGTACCTATTGTAAAAAAGTTCTGGATAACAATAAATAATGTTTTTTTTACACACAGATATATGTAGAAAAATAGATTTTATTTATCCCTGTACAACAACTCTAAGTATTACTAATTTGCATAAATATACCTTGTAAACATAATAAAAAGCACTGTAACATAAAACAACAAATGGTTCAGAAAATCAAATAAAACAAAACAAATATTTCAGAAAATAAACAAAGCAACAAATAAATACACAATATTCAAAGTGAAGAACAGTATAGGCTGTATACCATGCACTTAGCATGCTTTAATACCGACCATCACTTTCTTGTATGATAACTTGTAAACTCTTTGCATTAGTGTCTGGATTATTTCTGTTTACAATTTATTTCAATGCTTTATGGCATGCAAAAATATTTATCTTTTATTTAAACTTTAACATTAAACTATGCCCCAAGATTTTGTATTTAAAAGTTAAGTTTGCCATGTCACCTCCCCAGCAAAGTCAAATTAGAATATTATAAGACTTAATTAAACTAATACTTAAACACCTGGTTATTTGTAGAGACTTGGTCTTCTTCCTTTTAACTTTAAAAATCTTGGTGAGAATATGTTTCATTTCCCTGGATAGCAAAGTTGTTTAGTAATTAGATTTTATGCCTTTTTCCTTTTGTTTCCACTCAAACCCTGGACTTCAAACCCATCTGTTGTCAAAGAACACTGTAGACTTGCTTTTTAGCTGGTAGACTGCAATAGGTAGGAACTTTAAAACATTACTTCAGTCAAAATGTCCAGTATACAAACATCAGTCTTTGCTTTCCTAAAACTGGAAATGTTCTGCTATAGAAAGCTATCCTCTTGTGGCTGGCTTTGTTGTAACTTTGCCTCCTCTCAGGCTTTAAACCCCAGCACCTCTGGTATGAGCACAGCAATGACTTGACTCCTTGCTGGTATAAACATCAACAGCAGGCATTGTTTTTGGCTTCAGGCTCTGTAGAGATCTAAAAACAACAACATTGCCTAGTCTACAAGCATAGATGTGTACAGCACAAAGTTTTAGAAGATTCTGGGTTGGATTTGAAATTGTAGTTTTATTTCTTTGATGAGAACCTTGCCCTGACATCACTTCCTACAATTTTGACCAACTCTGATTGGATTATGCAAATGATGTAGGTGTGGGTCTCCACCCTTTTCAAGGATGGCCCCTTTGCTCAGAGTCCAGATTTAAAACATGAAATTACTTTCCTTCATGACTTTTTCATGCAGGATGATACATTCTTTAAACAAAATTTGAGTTCCTCTCATTAAATGCAGTCTTTTAAGATGTTCCTCAAGTTCATAGGACAAGTATTTTCTGAGATAAGTTATTATTGATTATAGCTTTTTTTTTAGCAAAATCCTTAAATATTACATAATAATTTTGTTACTCATGTCCTAGGCTTCAAAACTAATTAGGTCTCTCTCCCCCCTCCAAGTTTCATAAAGTCCTTAAGAAAATCAGATTTCTTTGCTGGTCCATGATCCTTTGTCTGTGATCAGTCAAGCCTGAAGCCATGCTTTTTGAAACTTATCAAGGAAATCTCTTAGTCAGTGTATCTCTGCATAGCAACACGTTGCACACACAAAAACTATATCTGGACTTGTCATGATGCCATCTTTCATTCTAGACTAAACTTGAGAAGCTTACCTTGAAGAATATTGTTCCAGAATATTTTTATATATAACTTTTGATTGCCATCATCTGCAGTCACACAATTTAACAAGCTGAGAGGTTAAAATATATTTTATCCACTGTGAAAAGTTCATGCTGGCAGCATTTTTCAGCTATGCTCAAAAGTCTTTTCATTCCCCACTGAAGCCACTGTAACCATTTTTTCCTTTGGAGATAACTTCTGTAGCAAGCAATTAAGTCATACATTTTGATGTCACTGAAGTAGCCAGTTACTATGTCCACCATCAGATTGTCCTAATCTTCCAGGTAGAGACCTGTAGAATTCAAGTAATAATGCAGTTTAAAGAGGCCTAGCCCAAGACTATCCCTCAGACCTAGAGATGGTATATCCCCTTAAGCTTCACTTAAGCAGAATAAAGTGGAAAGATTTTCTTTCTTGTAGACATGCTTCCTGCTTGCTTTAGAAAAGTCATGTAAATGGCATGATGACCAGATGTCATAGTGTGACCTCCCAGTTACCTTATTTAATAATTAAGCATTTATAAAGTATATAAAATAGTAATTAAAATAATGCAAAAATAATAATTATAACAAAATATTTTTATAACTAAGGTTTGGTCCCACAGAGGGACCACAGGGTCCTGCTTTTCCACAGCCCACCACATAGCCTCATGAATTCTTCACATCCGTCATTGCACAGACATGCATGGGCTGCAAGGGACCTGCACTTCTGTAGGTGGACAGAGTCTTCCCTTGGAGCAGGGCATTTGTATCTGTCCAGGTTGGGACCTGCATGAATGAGGATATGATTTCCTTTTTTTTTTCAAAAAATAAAAGAAATTCTTTGCAGAAAACGTCATCAATGCACCAGTTAGAGTAACTTAACACCATGAAGTAGGGAAATGTGGCATTTGGGTTTCTAACCCTAACTCCCCACCCCAACCCCCAACCCCAAGTAGCAAAAGGGAAAAAAACATTAGAGTTTTGTGTCTCCGCAGTCTTGGCAAATCTGTGGTGGGGACTTCCTTGGGGTTGTTAACCCTAATGACTGACCCATTCCCTAAGCAAACAATGTCACACATGATGTCCTTTCTTCATGCTGGGCCTGCAGGGCCATGAGTGAAGAAAGCTACAACAAACTGTGTTAGCAACATGTGGTGCAACATAATTCTCTACCTTTGAAGAGTGTATCATTTTGAGGCACTGAGTTGGGGCCGTAGTGTGTACATCAGACTGCAGGCTATGGGCTGGAGGGGAAGAGTGAGCAGGCCTGACAACCCGAAGGAAGACCACACCACTGATTCTCCAAGACTATGGAGACACCAAACCCTAATGTTTTTTTTTCCATTTGCTGCTTGGGGGTGGGGGTTGGGAGTTAGGGATCGAAACCTTTATGCCACATTTCCCTACTTTTATGGCATTAAGTTACCCTAATTGGTGCATTAACAAAGTTTTTTGAAAAGAATATATATATGTATGCATGTATGTATATACACACACGTGTATGTATATATATATATATATATATATATATATATATATATCTTCATTGCAAAAAAAAAAAATAATGCACCAGTTATGGTTAAAGTGACAAAAGAAGGGATATGTGGTGTCAGAGTTTCCAACTCTAACACCATCTCCCTACCTGCAGGCAGTAACAGGCATGGGGTGTGCCTTGGGGTTGTCAGTACTATCACTCACCCCATTCCATGAGGAAATAAACTGTAATAGGTGCAGTATATAAGAATGGGATGAGCTTTAGAGTTGACAACCCTAAGGCACACCCCACACCTGTTGCTGCCTTCAGGGTGGTGTAGTATATTAGGGTTGCAAACCCTAATGTCACATTTCCCTACTTTTGTCACTTTAATCCTAACCACTGCATTAACAATTTTTTTTATAATTAATGTCCTTACTTTTTGTGATAGTATAATCATATCCTTGTTTGTCTGGGACCCTGTGCTTCCATCCATCCATAATTTTTGAGATACTGTAATCATATCCTTATTTGCCTGATTATTGTATTATTATTAGTGTGTGGGATCACATGGGGCCCCGGGCCCTGTGTACCCAACCATATTGTGGTTCATAACTTTTGAAGGGATGACTATATTTGCACAAAACTATTAAAAGGCACACCTGTGGGACACCACCTTTCTACCCTGAAAATTTCAGACAGATTTTGCCAGAGCACCTTGGTGCTACAGGTGTCAGAAGAAGAAAGCAACAGCATGTATTTTTGTCTGATATTTTTGTTCATACATTTTGAATGGATGACTATTTTTGCACCAAACCAACAAAAGGCACACCTGTTGGACACCAGCTTTCTACCATGAAATTTTCAGACTGAAATTCCAAAGCACATGGGCACTACAGGTGTTAGAAGAAATAAGCAGCAGCAAGTAGACACAAAAAAAATCCCTCATGAAAAAGGATGACGTCATATGAAAAAAGATTCTTTTTTCATATCAAGAGTCATGAAAAAATAATTTTAATCATAAAAAAGAACACTTCAATGGCATTTCTTCAACATTTAAATGCATAATTATGGTAACAGGGTCCAGATAAGCAAGATACAACGTGAAGTTGTATGGAGAAAAGGGAAACAAGATGGTGGTATATGAAAAAATATTTTTTCCCCCATGAAAAAGGATGACATCATATGAAAAAAATATTTTTATTGTACCACGAGTCATGAGAAAATAATTTTAATGTTAAAAGAAAAAGCACATTTCAGCAGCCTTTTTTCAACATTTATGTGGATAATTCAACTAATGGGGGCCAGATAAACAAGATACATGTGTTGGTCATTGTCCAAAATATCATGTATTTGGTTTTTCAAATTTGAATTTTTAGGAAAAAGATAAAACAAGTTGGCAGCCAAACAAAAAAGGATTGTCCTCTCACAAAAACTCCTGAAAAAGGATTACATCATCATGGAGAAAGATTATTGTTTTTATTTCATACAGCTATCTTGAGGTGCTTACTGAGCATGCTCAGAACCAAATTGTAAAAATGTGTAAAATTAAATAACTTTTGAACTGATTAAGATTTTCTCACCAAACCATCAAATGGCACATCTTTGGGCCAGCCCCTTTCTACCCAGAACATTTCAGATGAAAATTTCTATTCATGTGGGCTATACAGGTGTCAAATGAAAACCCATTAAAACCAATGGGAAAAAAGTGCAAACATTTACTTTTTGCACTATCCAGAACTCAGAATCCACACATCCAACTGAAATGAAACTTGGAACACACAGAGATCTGTCATACAAGACCATGCATGCAACATCTCATGCAAAGATGTTGAATGGTCATGAAGTTATTAAAGTGCAAAAATGGTGGTTTAATGTCTCTCTATAATCTCTCCCTCTCTTTCTCTCACTATATATATATATATATATATACACACACACACACATATATATATATATATATATATATATATGTATACAATAGGGGTGAGTGGTAAATGAGTAAGATAAAACAGCGTATCATCCACTGCAGTGTGATATTTTACCCTCTGCTCTACTGTGATGATATGAGACATTTACACACAGGTCACAAAAGGTCACTGATATCATCACCCTAGGCAGCTTTCCCCTCAGCATGAAAGAAACACCTGTGTTGTTACCATAGACACAAATGCAGAACTACCTGAGAGGTCTCACTGCTGCCTACAGCTAACTCAGTGAGCATTACAGAACACACCTATCCCCCCCAACTTCCAGCTCATTACTGTGATGCTCTCAGCTTGTTGCAGCCAGAATTCCAAACAGCACAGCTTCACAGAACAGTCTAAACTACTGCCTACAGCTAACTCAAATACCACTGAAACACACTCTCACTTGTTCTTCAAACTCTGATTCTCACCCATTAAAATTACTGTGACAATTTCAACTTCACTGCAGCCAGAATCCTAAAGAGCACAAGTTCACAGAACACTCTGCACTCTGCCTGCAGCTAACTTAATTACCACTGAAAACAGTATCAGCTGTTCTGACACTCTGCCTCAGTTCATTACAATTACTGTGATGCTTTTAACTTCACTGCAGCCAGACTGCTAAACAATACAGCTTCACAAAAGTATGTTTCTCATTCCTATCTGAAACTAACTCATTTAGCACTGCAAAACACACTCATGTGTCTCTCAAGTTTATAAAACTGCCAGCCCATTCAGAAAAGCTCACACACAGAATGAGCAAACACATTAACAGGAACAGAAGACAAGACAGCATAACAAAACTTCTGAAACTCTTGGCCTTATTGTATATATCGAATACATGATGGGCAGATCGTGTGCTATGGCAAATATTGTCACTCCTGCATCGTGAGCTTGGATATCTCACTCTGCAGGAGTGACAATTTCCATACACTCATGCCCATCATGTATCCCATATATATATATATATATATATATATATATATATATATATAGGCATGTATACAGTATTCGAGAGACTCATACCTACTGCACTTTGACACCCTGTAACTTTTTGCTGAATTGTTAAAAGATACACATCACACCCTTAATTTGTAGTGCCACATTAGGAGAGACGTTAAACATAACATCACCCAGTTTGGTTCCTCTGTGTTCTTTCAGTTTTATCACAAACATCTATTTATCCTTTCAAATAGGGTTCCATTTTGTGACATTGCTTCCAGTCCCAATTTAGGTATTTAAATAGAGCTCTTTATTGTGACCTATAAACCCAACTGTTGTTAATGTGTTATCTAATTTCTTCATTTTAGCCTCCCCATGAACTCCCTGTACAGAATAAACATTTTTGCCTTTTATTAAATCATTTTATACAGCTGTAATGTTCATAACATGTGGCGTCCATCTAGTACCTCATCCCAAGCAGACTGTGCCTTTAATTTACATGGACTGTGGTCCAAAAGCATTATTGTGTTTGGTGACCTTCTTTTTGTTAATGGCATGCTGCCAAAACCTTGCAGTTTGTTATAACTAATTTTTTTTTTAGGAAATTCTCTTTTCCCGTGGCATGTTATTTTCGTGTCCTTTTGTGGCTCACATTACTATTGGTTTCCCCACTGGCCCAGAATGTTGAGAACCAGAAATGCATGCTGACACCTTCAGTCATCACCCCATGGCTCTTTAAAGCCATGGAGCTGGTGGTTCTGCATTCTTTTCACTACCACCTACATTATGGACAATACAAGTTGTCCTCCTGAAGTTTGGAGTTATGCATGTTACAACACTGCAGTGGGCTATTCTCTATGCACCTCAGCTGCTCTTTTGTTCCCCGGTGTGTCAAACGTCTTCAGATTGTAAAGGTACACATTTGCTTATTTGGAATCACAGAGACATGTAGTCAGACCTTGCCACATGGTCCCAAGTTGCTGGGCTCAGGGGTTGAAGGGTGGGGTAGGGACATAGAGAGTTGATTATAAAGCATTTTAAAGTTAAACAACTGCAGTTTTCCTAGATTAAATGGTTATACATGAATACCTATTCTATAGACCAAGTCTCTACATGGGGATCATTTTGTGTAGCCTGGTCACTGCATGGGGCATTTTGTGTGATCCTATTCTCTATCAGGGGCTCCTTTAATGTTACTGCTGCTAAATAGTTTGTTCTGTACTGGGAGAAAAATGCAGTTTTCAGGAATATATCAATTGGACCTGATTAGTGCTGGGGCTCATTTTGTATTAGACATCAGAACACCATAACTATTGTTTGGGAGAGTTCTGTATTGAGAAATAAAATACATGCAGTATTGGGGGAGTAAATAAATAGGACCTGGTCTCTGCAGGTTCTCAGTTTGTGTAGACCTGATCTCTTTAGGGGCTTATGTTGTGTGGGAGGCATCAGAACACCAGAGCTACTTTTAAAGTACCTGCTTATCTGCTAAACTTAAAAAGAAATCCTGATTAATATATTTATTTTTCTTAGTGCAGTCATCTATGGTCCTGCAGTGGGTGGGTTGGGGGTTCTTATAATATGGTACATTGTTTTTTTACGTCCTTTATACAGTACAGTACCATTTCATGATACTATACATGAAACTGAAATAGGACATGTTATACAGTACACTTGAAATACTGCTTATGAGTAAAGTCTGGTGGTGGTGTTCAGGGGGTTATGGGCTTAAAACATAAATGTGCTTACAAGGGGCTTAAATAGAAAGGCAGTAGGAGCATAATGGCACAATGATTAAATGGAGTTTAAAGAAGCAAATAAAAAAAAAGAAAAATCACATTGTATACCATGATTCTGAGTTTCACTGTGTATTAATGTCTACTAGGGAATGTAAAATGTGGGAAGTAAAAGTAATTGTTTGGTTTGCCCTGTGGCCTAGGATGGTATATGTGGGAGTAAATGTGATGTAAAGAAATGTTTTCTTACTAGGAAAGATACACATGGTGCTGCCACCCAGTCACCCTCTGGTGCAGTTTAATTTTACATAATGTTCATTGTTTTGTGTTCGTTTAGGCTTGTTTAGCTGTTGTGTATTCCAGTAATTGTTTAGTCCATGTATTGCATGTAGGCTCAACATGGCTTCAGTTGTAGTACAAGTATTGTAAAATGCTGTTTTTGTATTTTTTTTCTCACTGGAGAGTTTTCTGGCAGTGACTGCCAAGGTGGCACCATTGTTTCTAGTCATTTTGCATCACTTGTGTCTTTTTGCACACTTTTGGCTCCTTTTGCTGTTGCAGTGAATCTCAGTAATTAAGTGTGCCATGTGCTGCATGTTAAGCTGAGAGTCTAGCATGGCACACTAAACAATTACTGAGATTCACTGCAAAAGCAAAATGAGCCTAAAAGGGCACAAATACCAAAAATGGATGTAAAATGACTGTAACTGATGGTAACCGGGTTGCAGTCACCACCGGCATCAACCCTGTTTATTGTTTTTGTGCACTTTTAAGCTCATTTGGCTGCTGTTACAGCATATCTCAGTAACTGGGCCATGTGCTGCATGGTATGCCTAAAATGGCTTCCATGGCAGTACAAGTGAAGTAAAATACTGTTTTTTCCTTACTGAGATTATTGCTTTCAGTGGCTGCCAAAGTATCACCCTTTCTTCTGTTTTTTTTTTTTGCACTCAGGTTTTGGTGGGCATGTTTAGGCTTACTTTGCTGTTGCAGTGAATCAGAGTAATTGTTTGGTATGCCATGTGCTGCATGATAGGCTGAGGGCCTAGCATGGCATACCAAGCAATTATTGACATTCACTACACTAGCCAAAGAAGCCTAAAATGCACCCCCCTCCCAAAATGCACTGGTAGCCATATGCACCTGCAGGACCATGATGTGGACACAGTGAGTGAGGGTACCACGGAGGGGACCATTTGACAACAGGGAGGGGTTGTATCTTCAGTTGTGACTGCGATCTCGTGGATGGCACCATTAGTAACAGGGATAATTATGTATATCTGTACCATACAAGGGGACCATGCAAAATGACCTGGCACACTGTGATTACAGGACTTCACCAGATTTCAGGTTTCTGACCTTTCATTTGTATTGTGCCAACCTCATAAAATCTCCTGGGCACCAACCTTGTTTGCCCATGATAACAGGGCTTTGGGATATGGACATCTGTGCAAATCTGGGTTTGTGCACAAAAACTAGGCTTTCCACAGGGGCAAGCTTTTGAAGATCTGGCCCCTGAAGTCAGTTTTTCATTTAATTTTCATATCTTAAAACACATTTTACGATTGAAGCAACCCACTCAAGGGCATAATTCTATTAGTAGGCAGTAACCCACTCCAGGGTGTGCAGTTATTAGGGATTAATCAATACCCTGAGTGTGTTGTGAGGCACGAGGCTGCTGGCTGAGTGTCCTCACAACATCTGGGGGGTTGATTACTCCCCAATAACCGCACACCCAGTAGTGGGCTATTACACTTATAACAGAGGGTGCACTACAAAACAAGGAGAAAGCAACATAAATGTTTTTTCTCCTTTCATAAAGACAAACAACTTATTATATTCTGCTGCCTAGAAAAATGGTCCCCAACAAAACTGCTGTCATGCACATACAAATGTCAGAAAGAATGTGTTGCTATGCTTTCTCTGACATTTGTTATGCATGATATGCTTTCTGAGACAGTACAGTGGCTGTGAAGTGCAAAAACATGAAGCTGCCTCTTGTGGTACAGATAAGGTGTTTGTACCTCCACTGGCTTAGCTGCTCTATCTCTCTGTGGTTACATTAATGCATGGCAAGCAAGTAAACATTTCCCCCAGCAGTGCAGTCACACAGTCTACCAGACAGTATTCTACCAATTAAGAAATGGCAACTAACAGGACTCAGAACCTGCAGGTCTTGCTGGCACTCTGTTTCTCTGTCCACCAGCATAAAGTTCACTTTCAGAGCATGACATTATTGGGGGGTCTCCCTCTCTTCACACTGTTCCATCTGCCTTTATGCCACAACTATGGGATTTACCTACCAATCTAGCTGTGCGACAGAAAAATGACCATAGGGACCACACACTTCACTCTGGGGACAAGCTTATCACATTGGCACTTGGATCTCACTGGCACAGAGACAGCAAAAGAGACAAGTTCACTAAGTCAAGTTTCATTTAATGCTGTCCATGGCTCCTGCTCTCTCCCCTTGCTGTGCATTTCTCCCTCTCTCTCCCAATGGGACAGAGTTAAGACAGAGACAGTCAGCAGTGGAACTAGTGGACTGCTGATAATTTGCTGCTTGCTCTCGCAGATGTTGTTTGTTGCGTCTGCATTGCAGTGGGTCTCTCACTATCTCTATCACTGTCACCATTTAAAGTGACACTGACAGTGGCAGAGCAGCAGACACACATAAGCTGTAGATGTTCCTTTTGTCTATGAGGAATGGATGTTGCTGTGTGGTACTTCTGTGTACTGCACATGGGATACAGAGGAAAAACAAGCCACAAGCTGAACCCATCTGCCACACTGAGCAATTGTCCTGTAGTCTGATGTTTGTGTGATGATGGACAGAGTAATGCATGGCCGAGTACTGTTTGCTGTCTGATTCCTTGGTAAAATACATAGACAGGCACCCCCAAAGTTCTTATTATCTTTCTGTGATCTAATGGGGGGTCACACTGAGGGCAACCATTGTGGCACAGGACATGTCCAAAGAGAACAGAGGTACTGCTGTTAAATAAAATGTCATGCTGCATCTCTCTCTTTCTCTCTCTCTCTCTCTCTCTCTCTGTCCCCTGGGAAGTCCTACATAGAACAAGAAAATGCCATATGCCACACTCCTGATCACTCACTTGGGTTGTTTTAATGGCTGCTGGGCTGGCACCTGTTCTCTGTGCTATTCTCATCATAGAGAGATGGAGACAGAAAATGAAAAGTTAAATATTATGCTACCTAAATAGATACTGTAGACAAAGTAAAATAAAAAAAATATATGTTTGATAATATGGAAAATTTGCTATCAAGGACACAATGTTACTCACATTACATTGACCTTGTGGGAACTTTTAATCCCATTTTTTAGGACCTCTGAACTACAAACTATCTTTATATTGGGGACTGCAATACTACCACATGTACCCAATGTAAATATGATACGGTTATGACAATTGTCCCAAACAAATTTTGGAACTTGAATGTCAGATTTTGTTTATCAAGTAGCATATCGGTACCTATATATAATAACACAGAGTTCTCCTACCATGGAAAAACCAAGGTCAGCACCACAAGAAACAAAAAATGCCTGTAGGCTGAAATATTCTTAAAAAATGCTCATTTTATTACAAATAAATGTGAATTATAAAAACAGATATAACTTGCCAAATGCACTTATAGAGAGACTTTTTGAACACCAGCTACTTCAAGCACTGAGGCACAGTATTGCATCATCAGAAACTCATATTAATTACATTACATTATCTACTATCATGCTTGAAAATAGTTAGCTAAAGTGTGCTAGAGATGAGACTGCTTATAAAGGTTGTCTTAGGACAAAATAAACTGTTAAGATATGCTCACCTGCTGTTGCTGGCTTACTGGCTGGTGCTCATTCATGTTATCTTTCTTTTGGCACATATTTTGTACTCACAGTATGGCTTACAAATTCACTCCTGAGAAGTTTCACATCCACATGGTGCTTGAAACTCCCAGAAACTTGTAAAAGCATGCAGATCAACTCTATTCAGCTCAGCAAATCTTACACCAGTACAGGGTGGCTCACTTTTGTCTCATAGCATGTCTCATCTCCTTTGAGTCATGCTATGAGGGGTTGATGATGCAGTACCATGCCTCAGTGCTTGAAGTAGCTGGTGTTCAAAAAGTTTCTCTATAAGTGCATTTTGGAAGAAAAAATCTGTTTTTATTATTCATATTTATTTGTTATAGATATAGAGATATTAATTGTAAAAAAAAACTACATTAATTCACCAGTTAGGGTCAAAGTGACAAAAGTTGGGAAATATGATATTAGGGTTTCCATTCTAACAACCCCCACCCAGCAGCACAGCAGGGTTCTCATGCTTAATGCTCACTCCAGTCTCATACAGTGTACATATCTGACCTTATTTATGTATGCAATGGGGTGACCATTAGGCTTGAGAACCCCAAGGCATGCCCAACAACCACAAGGCACACTCTTATGCCTGGTGGTGTGTGAAGGTGTGGAGGTGGGTGGGGTGGGGTGGTAGGGCTGGTAACCCTAACACTGAATTTTCAGTCTTTTGTTGCAATAATAGAAACCCTAACTGATGCATTAACTGAGTTGTTTGCAATGAATGTATATATATATATATATATATATATATATATATATATATATATATATATATACAGTATGTATATATATATATGTGTGTGTATACAGTATGTACAGCATAACATTCTGTGGTGATTTGCATATGTAGCCCATGATGCTTTGCATTGTGGGGGCATGTGTATTCTGTATTTTCTTGAAACTTGGCTTCCCAGCCAAATGCCCTTTGGGTAATCCTTGCCTCAGTGTTTGCGCACAGAGGTTCTTTGTCTTTTAAATAGTTTTCATTTTAATGGGTTCACCACAATATATCAAGGCACACTGCCTTAAGGGTAGCTGGTCCATTCCACTGGGGTGTCAAACAGATGAGGCATACTGATGAGTCTTGGTAGAGAGAAAACACATGTCTATGTCTTCTGTTAGCACCTTTGCAAACTGTGTGAGAGGCCTTTCGGCACCATGCAATTCTGCTTAAAGTTGGACCAGCATAACATTCTGTGGTGATTTGCATATGTAGCCCATGATGCTTTGCATTGTGGGGGCATGTGATTCTGTATTTTCTTGAAACTTGGCTCCCAGCCAAATGCCCTTTGGGTAATCCTTGCCTCAGTGTTTGCGCACAGAGGTTCTTTGTCTTTTAAATAGTTTTTTATTTTAATGGGTTCGACACAATATATCCAAGGCACACTGCCTTAAGGGTAGCTGGTCCATTCCACTGGGGTGTCAAAAAAAACGAGGCATACTGATGAGTCCTGGTAGGATGAAACACGTGTCTATGTCTTCTGTTAGCACCCTTTGCAAACTGTGTGAGAGGCCTTTCGGCACCATGCAATTCTGCTTAAAGTTGGACCAGCATAACATTCTGTGGTGATTTGCATATGTAGCCCATGATGCTTTGCATTGTGGGGGCATGTGTGATTCTGTATTTTCTTGAAACTTGGCTTCCCAGCCAAATGCCCTTTGGGGTAATCTTTGCCTCAGTGTTTGCGCGAGAGGTTCTTTGTCTTTATATACATATATATATATATATCTATGCAAAAACTTTGTTAATGCATCAGTTAGGGTTCTCTACAGTGACAAAGTGAGAAATTTAACATTAGGGTTCCACCCTTTGCAGCCCACCACCCTGCCCCCACCAACAGGCATCGGGGTGTGAGTTGGGGTCGTCGTTCCTAACTCTCACCCCATCCCATGTGAAAATGAGCTGAGGTGGTGCAGTGTAGGAGAATGGGATGAGAGTTGGGACCAATGACCCCAACGCACACCCCAATGCCTGTTGGGGGGGCAGGGCGTATCTCGCACCATTTCCAAGATACAGGCCCTGAAAAACACAACGGATGCCATAATGTTATCCTATGGCAAAAAGTGTCAACTTTGGAGTGTTGTCACTTTGCCGCCCTGTAATATTATTTCACCAAACCACCAAAAGGCACATCTGTGGGATGTTGGCTTTCTTTCCCCCAGATTTCAGCCCAAACGACCAAACAGTTATTTTGCAGCAGGGCGGCAAGAATTCCTGTAATGCGGCAAATGCCGTAATGTTATCCTATGGGAAAAATGTAAATTTTGTAGTGCTGTAACTTTGCTGCCTTGTACTATTTCTTGACCAAAGCACAAAAGACCCCATCTGTGGGATATTGCCTTTCTTCCTTCCAAATTTCAAGTCAAAAGACCAAACCGTTTTCAAGATATTCAATATGAAAGCTTACTAAAATTTCTCTATCTATTCCATTATAAAAAATCTGGCCATCTTGTCCCTCCCTCACGATCAAAGATGACAATCAAAGAAACTCACAATCAAAAAATTTGCAGGCTCATGATCAAAGAATTTGCAGGCTCACAAACAAAGATTTAAAAGCCTTATAAATCAAAAAATTGAAGGAATTCTGGTAAACCAACACCTTGGTTCAACAGAACGAAGCCCCTGAGTAAAATCCACCCTCATTTGACTTCCTACAACACCCCTTGGCTGAGAAAATTAATTTTTTAATTGGCCCATCTCATCCCTCGTTTACGATGCACGATCGCTATCAAAGAATCTCGCCATCAAAGAATTTGCAGGGTCACGGTCAAAGAATTCAAAGTGTTCAAATTAAAAAAATAAACAGAATTGTGGTAAATCACCACCATGGTTCATCAGAAAGAAAGGCCCCTGAGTAAAACCCACCCTAATTTCTCTTCGTAGCACACCCCTAGACTGAATAAATTGATTTTTTCATCTGGCCATCTCGTCCTTTGCTTGCAATGCATGATCGTGTTCAAAGAATCTCATGGTCAAAGTATTTGCATGCTCACGATCAAGAAATTGCTTGCTTGCGAATAAAGAGGAGGGACAAGGTGGACAGATTTCTAAATCAATTCGTGTAGACCAGGGGTGCCCTAGAGTGTTAAATTAAGGTGGCTTTTGCTCAGGGGGCTTCGTTGTGCCCCATCTGCATACCCCAAATAATGTACTAACTATCTGTGGCAGTCTAGTAGTCCCCCATCACAATAAAATATTAACATCCCTGGTAGTCTAGTGGGCCCCCAATAAAATATATAATCTTATGTAATGCCCTGGTAGTCTAGTGCCCCCCACTCCCTGTATTTTTTAACATCCTTGGTAGTCTAGTGGCCACCCGAGCTGTATAGTATTATTATAAATGTTTTTATCCCTGGTAGTCTAGTGCCCCCCCCAGCATAATGAAATAAATAATGATTTCTATTACCTGGCAGTATAGTGGCCCACCACCCATCCATACCAGCCCACCCAGCACACCCCCAACCTTCGACAGCCACCGACTGGCACAGCCCACCTTTCACCTCCATGGCCAGCCACTGACTGTCTTCATTATGAGCTGTAATGCAAAGAGGAACTCTGAAAATACTACCAGGGATAGTTAGTACATTATTATTATTTGCCGGCTTGCGATCAAAGATCGTTAGCGAGCTGCGAACAAAGAATTTAAAAGCTAATAACTCTATTTTTGGACTGATTTGAATGGAACCAAAGCCATGGCTCAATAGATCGGGGTCCCCTGAGTAAAACCCTTCGAAGTTTTACTTCAGAAGTGACCCCTGAGCTGAGATATTTGTGTTTGTGCAATCGGGAAACTAAAAACAAGATGAAGGACCTCGCGGTCAAAGAATTTGAAAAAATCCTCGGAGCCAAAGATTCTTGAACCATGAGGCTGCAAATTCTTTGACTGCCAAGTGGGACGAGATGGCCAGAACACCATTCTTTGATCACAAAATATACATATAAATGTTCCCATTGACTTATAATGGGAACTTAAAAGTGCCATAACTTTTGAATGCCTTAATATTTTTTCACCAAACAAAAAGTGGCATATTCAGCCACCAACGTTCTTTCAAACAAGCTATCTTGCAGAGTGGCATGCCACACAATAGCTGTGCAGGACCCCATTAAGAATGCCAAAAGGTGCCTCCAAAAATGGATAATTTTGCATTTTCAGTGCTTTTGTACACAAAGACCAGCACTCCAACTGAAACACAATTTGGCAAATCAAGAGATTTACCATGCCCTAACGTGTGTACCAAATTTCAGGCAAATCCATTGAATGGCTCCAAAGTTATTAATGCCCCAGATTTTGACTTTAGTATGTAACTGACCACTCAACCCTAACTATAGTGGTGTGTCCGCCCCACTATTATATATATATATATATATATATATATATATATAGATGCATGTTAGTGCAGCTATAGTTAAGTTTGCCTGTCTACTTCTATGTTAAGCCTAAAATTTTGCACTTTAATAACCTGGCAACCATAAGACAGATTCGCCTGAAATTCTGTACACATGGTGTGGCACCATAGATCTATGGATCTGGCAAGTTGTGTAATGGTCGGATGAGTGGCTGCAGAGCTGCAGAGAGCAAAAAAACATGCAAAAATGGGGGGGTTGCATGTTTCTTTGCTCGGAGCTACAGCCCAAATGTTTTGTTCACTTGTCTGAAATCTTCAGGGAAGATGCAGTCTGGGTCACTGATGCGCCTTTTAAAGACTTGGTGAAAAAATATTAATCCGTTCAAAAGTTATTACAATTTTAATTTTCCCATAATAGTCAATGGGAAAAAATACATGTGCCTCACAAAAGCTGCAACCAGTAGATTTTACTGTTGCAAATTACCCTTTTACTGTTGTGCTGCTGCCGTCTTGTTTCAGTTAGTAGTGAAGAAAAACATCTGTAATTCAAGTTCTATTGCCCTTAGGTAAATACTGACAAATGTGTTTACCTAAAAGGGGCATGAAAAGCACAATGGTGCCATCAGTCTTTTTCTGCGACCCCTAGAAATATCTTTTTTAAAATTGGATCCCCTATAGTGTTGCAAATCACGACAGTACAGTTGTGTCACTTTTGCAAATCATGACACTGTCACATCTGTACTGCTGCAATTTGTGACACTACTGCACCAAAAAATATAAATTCTTTGCTACACCACTGCACCTAAACGGTTAGGGATTTTTGGCTGAAATGTGCAGGATGGAAAGCCCAGGTTCCACAGATGTGCCTTGTGGTGGTTTGGTAAAAAAAAAATGGTTACAAAGTTACAGTGCTCCAAAGCTGAGAGATTTCTCATAGGCTAAGATTGCGGTTCCCGCGGCACCTGTTGGCATGCATATCTCAAAAACTATTCGAGATATGGATTTTTTGTTACCTGGGAATAAGCCTGCATAGAGATTTCAAAGTCATGATTACAACTGCAGTGGAATTTTTTTCATGGTTCCTACGGTTACTGAGATATTGTCAAATAAGTGTTACCAGGGTTCTTTTTCAGTACTATGGTGCTGCTGTATGGCTCTGTACTTATGTGTAAGTGGGAGCGCAGGGCCCAGAGGGCCCATGCTCCCACATATACATATCATTATGCAAAAAATGGGCAATGTGAAGGGAGTGCAGGGCCTGGAGGGCCCGTGCTCCCACAAACATATACCAGTTACCATTTACATCACAATTTCTCAAAGAGAAGGGAAATTCATTGCAAAAAACTTTGTTAATGCATCAGTTAGGGTTGTTAGCACAGCAACAAAAGTATGGAAATGTGATGTTAGGGTTACCACCCCTACCACTCCACCCACACTCCCCTCCACCCTCCACACACCAATAGACATCGGAGTATGCCATGGGGTCATCAGGCCTAACTCTCACCCCATTCTCCTATAGTAGCATGTCAGCTTGTTACACATGGAATGGGGTGACGGTTGGGCTGACAACCCCATGGCGCACCTCAATGTTTCTTGGTGTGTGGAAGGTGGAGGCAGTGTGTGGATGGGTGGTAGGTGTGGTAACCCTAACATCACATGTCCATCCTTTTATTGCTATGCAATTGACATTCACTGATTCATTAACAGAGTTTTTTGCAATGAATATATCTATATATATGTTATGGTTCAGGCTTAAGTGAAAAAAGTAGGGAAATGTAATTTTATTGTTCTGAACCCTAAAAATCCCACCCCACAATTAAAACAAGTCAGGGGTACAGACTTCCTTGGGGTTGTCAATCCTTAACCTCACCCCATTAGGTGTGTATGTTTCTGGAGTGTATAGAATAGGGTGAGCATTACGGCTGAAAACTCTAAGGAATGCTAGCCCAATGGTGCTGAGGGTTGAGGTGTTGGAGGCCACCCCTCATGCTACACTGGTGACTCAGGTTTGGTAGTGAGACTGGGCCACTGAGTATCAGCTGGGAGGGGAAGTGGGAGCTGGATTGAGCTACTACAGCAGATTCTCCTCTACTGGGGAGGGTCCCACATCTGTGGCTCACTGCCATCTGGGGAGTCTGGACGGCAGGGCAATTGGGGTGTTATATGTGGGAAGGGAGGTGTTAGGAGTCTGGATTGGAGGTGAATATTGAGTGTTCTGCCTCTGTGACCCCATGTACAGATCCAAAACCCTCAACCTCTCTTCAAATGACTTCTACCTTAGTCCATGCACCATCCTTGTGGCCCTTCTCTGTACTCTTTCAATGGCATCTATGTCTTTGCGTAGGTGAGGTTTCCAGAACTAAAACCCATACTTCAGGTGGGGCCTCACCATGGAACTGTAGTAGTGGAATCAGCACCTCCCATCTTCTACTGGTTATCCCTCTCCCTATGCAAGCCAGCATTCTGTTTGCTTTGCCTACCATCTTGCTACATTGAGTCCCTACCATAAGATTATCTGTGATTATGATACCTAGGTCCTTTTGCTGCTCAGATGGCTTTATTACCTCCCCTCTCAGTGTGTATTTGACCTGCAGATTATTTCTTCTTATGTGCATCACTGTGCATTTCCTTGTGTTGAATTTCAGCTGTCATGTTTCCAATCACCCCCAGCAACCTGAGATCCTCCCTCATAGACTCTCCTCCCTCTGGGATATCCACCCTGTTTCAGATTTTTGTATCATCTGCAAAAAGGCAAACTTTCCCCATTATATTCTTTGCTATATTATTGATGTAGATATTGAACAGGTTGGGTTCCAGCACCTACCCCTGGGGGAACCCACTAATCACCCTCACCTCTCCTGAGTGCACCCCATTTACCACCACCCTCTGACTTCTACCTGTTAGCCAGTTTTCCACCCACCTTGTTATTTTCTGTCCCACTCCCAATTTCTCCAGTTTGTTTACCAGCCTTTTGTGGGGCACAGTGTTGAATGCCTTCCTGAAGTCCAGATAGGCCCTGTCTACTACCCCCCCAATTGACTACCCTCGTCACCTCAATGGAAAACTCAATCAGGTTCATCTGACATGACCTCTCCCTTGTGATGCCATGCTGATGGAAGATCTGCAGCCCTCTGTCCTCCAAGTACCTAGCTATCCTTTTCTTCAAGATCACCTCCATCACCTTACCCACCACTGAAGTGAGGCTGATGCAGCAATAATTGGCAACCTCTTCCCTGCTGCCACCACTGCAAGACACCAGAGCAGCCCCCTACCCTCCTCCACAACCCTAATCTGCAGTATAAATCAGTGTGAGTTGTCAATGAATGTACGCACTCATTCATTGAACTCAGCCAGGTGGGCTGCCAGCTGTGGAAGAGAGTGGAAGGCTGTGCTGGTGGCCTGCTCTGATGGGGGACTGGGGGTTGGGGGAGTGGGAGGTACTAATGGACAGGGTGGTGGGGTGAGGGGCCACTAGACATCAGAGAAGGGATAAAATAAATATTTTTTTTATTTACATACATGGATGGACTCAGGGTTGGGGGAGTGGGGTATGGAATTACCTGACAAGGTGGTGGGGTGGTGGGTCCACTAGATACCAGGGAAGGGATAAAATAAATATATCTTTTTTCAAATACATGGATGGACTTGGAGTTTGGGGGAGTGGGGTGGGGGAACTACCTTACAGGGTGGTGGAGTGGGAGGTCCTCTAGACACCAGGGAAAGGGATTTATTTTTTTTTACAAATAGGCATTGGGCATGCAATTGGTGGGATGGGAGGAGGGACCACTAGCACCAGGGATGAGATTGGGGTGGTTTTGGGAAATTCACCATTTGTAACTTCAACTTGCTTTGGGGGGTTTTAAGTGCAATTTTCACTTAAAACCCCCCAAAGCAAGACAAAGTCACAAATGGCGAATTCCAGGTAATTTTAAAAAATTACATGAAGTGCTATGTGGAGTGAAATTGCTGACTTTGTGGCATTTTCACCAGTGTAGTAAAACGTTGCTGCATCTCTAATGATAAGGTGTGGTTTCCCCACCAATTGAGCCTTCTCCCTGATTTTTTGCATTGTCCTTCCCACCTACATTCCTGGTTCAAAAAAAATGAACTCTGCCTGTGTGGAGGACCCCTCCTAATCCAATGTATTCCCTTAATCATGGAGTCCCCGAAGATCATGACATTCTCCACCTCCACAGCTAATGGATCTGGTCTTGCTCCTGGCTGGACCCTCCTCCATATGCTTTTCCTCCTAACCACATCCCCCCTGCCCTGAATTGCCTACCCAGCCTTCCTGATCTCTCCCCAGTTCCCCTTCTGTTCTCCCCTTAGTGATATATACTGGCCCATTTACTCCCAATCCCCCCTCCTGACCCCTACTTCTATCTTCTTCAACTTCTCTGATTTCCTATGCCCCTTGCTTTTCTCCTGACTCACCCTCTGCTACCGCCTTACCCCATCCCCCCTTCCTTGCCATCCGTCTCCCTCTCCTGCCTCTTCTGATTCTCTTCCCCCTTCGCTCCCTTCACTGTGCTTGTTATCCATCCCTCCATCCTTTCCCCTTCCCCTTTTCCTCCTTCCTACCCCTGCTTCCATCTCTCCCTTCCCTGCTGCTCGTACCTGGCCCTGATACTCCTTCTATGTTCCCATCAATCCTTTCAGAACTCCATCCTCCATTCTATCTGCCAGAGGTCTGTATCTGTTAGACAATGTAATACCCCCCCTGTGTTTCCTTTCTACCTGCTGTTGAGGTATGTGTCTTTCCTTGAGCCCTCATAGTCTCCTTTTCCCTTACTTTCTGCCAGCCATTTCTCCCCCACCACCTTTTCTGGGAGCCATTTCTCCCTGACTCCCCTGTTCAGTCCCTTTGTTCCATGTTCTCAGCTAGCCCCTTCCCTTTCCCTTTCAGCAGCCCCCTGCATCTCCTGCTGCTGTTTCTGTTGTATTCCCCCATGTTCTTCCACTTCCTCTCCATTTCTCCCCTTAGTATGCCTATCTCTGCCCCAACCTGATACACATTGGAGAACACCTTAACCTTCAAAGTGTTCCCATAAAAATCACTGCCCCACATCCATTGCACCCCACTATTCTGCCCATTCTCCTGCCTTCCCCTGGTGTCCCCCTCCTTCTCCAATAAAACTCATGGCCCTGTCCTCTCCACCATCCTGAGTAACTCATTTTGTCCAGATTTCAGAGCCTCTCCCCATCTTCTCTGAATTCCTCCATTCTATATTAAAATGTTATACTTTCTCTCTTCTGCCCTAATGCCCTGTTTGCAACTTACAATATTTTCATTTACATCAGTATTTCTTTAATAATTTTAAACCTGTATTACTGCCCCAACAATCTTTACATTTGCAACAGTATTACTTTAAGAACTTTAAAACCTGAATTACCGTAAACCTGTATTACTGTAAACCAATAATTCTGTCACAACAACAATGCCTCCAGAATATAGCCATTCCCTCAATAAAGGCACAATCATTACATTTGCATCAATATTACTATAAGAACTTTAAATTTACTCCACCTCCTGCCCTTCCTGATAGGTGGATCCACTACTGGGACTGGTCCACGAACCCATTTATTACTGGTGGTGGTTTGGGGTGGAGGGTGGGAAAAACACAAGTCCTGCTGCTGGCTGGCTTTCTTTGTGTGACTGGGCCCTTTATAGCCTTGTCACAGATTCAGAAGCCTCTGATTGGTCCAACTGTTGTCTGGGTGGTGCCACAGATTAGTCCCGGTCCCCCCTTTACTATGGCTGTGACCACTGGTTCCTCTGGCTGCCGATGCTGCAAAGAAATTGCCTCAGCCACTGATGCAGCAAACAACAAAAGTCCAACTGCTGGCAATTTATATTTCAAAAAAACTGCATTAATGCATCAGTTAGGGTTAAAGCAACAAAAGTAGGGAAATGTGGCATTGGGATTTTCAACCCTAACACCTCATTCCCCATCCTGCACAGACTCACAGCCAGGGAGGGCTGATTTCGGTCCATGAACCCTAACGTGCATCCCATTCCATTAGAAAATAATGTGATATGGTAAGAAGGCTATGTTGAATATCTGAGGTAAAAATTGTTTACATTTCCAAAGTTATGAGCAGCCATAGTGAAGCTGCAATGAAATGTCATAACTTTAGCATTTTTTTCATATTTTGACCCCAAATTTTGAACATAGTCTTCTTATGACCTCTCCTCATAAACACCCTATGTGAAATTTTTCAAATTTATGCCAAAATACCATTCTGTGCCACAAGTGCAAAATTACGTATCAGGCAGCATGTGAAAAATGATAGCAGTAATGTTCATGAGATGGTGTGAAAAAACAGCTATGCTGGAAATTTTGAGTCAAAATATCAAGAATTACCAAAGTTAGGCACGTGCGTAGAAACATTTCAATGACCGCTCGTAACTCGGGCATTTTTTAGTATTTTTGCACCAAATTTTTAATATGGGCTTTTTCGGACCCCACTTCATGGACATTGGCATTGTTATTTCATTAATTGGTCCCAAAAGGTGATTTCACATAGCAACAGTAAAATCACCTTATGGGCTCAATTAATGAAACAACAGTGACAGTGCTCATAAGGTGGGGTACAAAAAAGCCCATGTTGAAAATGTGGTGAAAAAATACCCAAGAATGGTAAAGATATCACCATAAGTTCAAAACACCATTGACAGCCATTATACAGCACTTATCTGCTTTAGTTTGTGGTTCAGATTTGAAGAGTGTAGGCATGCCCTGGTCCACAGAAGATGCCACCCAGCACCCTTTGGTGGTAAGTATAGGGTAAGGTGGGGGTTGGGGTGGTGGGTGCTCAGTGTGAGGGTCGGGCTGTGGGAAGGGAACTGGGGAGATGAGAAGGGACTGTTTTCCTTTTTCAGGTTAAAAAATATGTTGGGAGATTGTTTTCTTTTTCACAGGCACACTAACAGCAATGGGACACTGGGGGTGGTCTCCCCAGTGTCCCACAATACTGTGGGGGGGTATGACATAACTGGGCACTCTGGGAGTGGGCTCCATAGTGCCCCACACTGACATGGGGCTAGTGCTGACATGGGGATTGGGCACCTCACTGTCGGCAAATTACTGGTAACCAGGGGGAAGCACATAATTTGGGACACTGGGAGTGGGTTTCCCAGTGTCCCACACTGCTGGGGGGTGGAGGGAGAACATATCTGGTGACACTGGGAGTGGGCTCCCCAGTGCCTCACACTGGTGGTGTGGTGGTGGTGGTGTTATACTGCTGATATGGGGATTGGGCACCTCAATGTCGGCATAGCTTAAAATACTTTATATTACCATTCCTCTGCTCCCATCCCTTAGAAGCAGTAAAAGGGGAAAAGCAAGATTTCTTTAGGTAAACACCAAAAGGTGTTTACCTAAATGGGGGCTTGGGGGCTGAGGAATAGGATTCTGGGGTCAGTTTGCCCCCAAAATATACAGCATCCTTTTTATGGTTTAGTGCCACAAACTCACCCATTCATACTTTTGTGCAACTACAGGTGTTTCACAAAGGTAGTGCTGCAAATTTGTGACACTACCAAGGGCCGAACCCCCAAAACACATTTTTGGAGACAATTTAAATAAAAAACTAATGCCAGAATCATGTTCCTCTGGCCCAGATTAGTTAAGCACAACTGTTAGTGTTTACCTAGGGGCAGTATTTTTTTAAATATTTAACTTTTCTGCCTTGCTAACTTTAAAAAAGATGGCAGCTCATGAAAAAAGATTTTTTTCTTGTGGAAAAAGATTTTGTTCTCACAAAAAAGGAATACTCTCATGAAACACAATCCTTTTTCACAAGATCAAATCATTTGCTGAAAAAAGACATCTCTCCTGGAAATGGAGTGTTCATAAATGTTCCATTAGGATATAATGGAAACTTAAAAACATAATAACTTTGCAACAGATTAATAGCATTGCACCAAATTTTCAATGTCTGTTCTCCTACCAAAGTTCTTTCTACTCTATAAAAGTCATAAATAAATTCCACACCATCTGACCGCAAGGTGATGAGGAAAAAAACTGCAAAAAAGGGTGTGTGTTTTTTTACTTTATTTCACTATCAAAATCTCAGAATCAGTACATATGACCAGAACAACACTTGCCACATCAAGAAATTTGCCCCACAGAACAGTACATATCAAATTTTGAACAATTCCATTGATCGGTTGCAAAGTTATTAAAGTTCACAATTTGAGGTTTAACATTAAACATGCTACTCAACCCTAACTACAGAGGCACAACCATACCTCTGTAATATCTATCTATCTATCTATCTATTAAAAATTCAGTTTTCAGGAAAGGCACACTGAGCCAAGGCTCATTTCCAGGTGTGACCCGGGTACAAGTGTACACTGAGTTATACAGAGGTACAAAAGTATTTAGGAATACAGGCGGTATGTACAGACATCAGAAGAAGAACAAACAGTATTACAGATTAATAGCATTGCACCAAATTTTCTTTCTATCTATCTATCTATCTATCTATCTATCTATCTATCTATCTATCTATCTATGAAAATTATATCTACAAAATGAGTGGTGTTTCATTTATAGCTACCTTTGATTTTTTTTTACAATTGGCTAAAAAACAGCAGAAAATGCAATTTTTTTAAATTTTTCAACAAACAAATGTGAATAACTTTAAAACAAAAAATGATAAACTGTACTGTGAGCTTGAAATTTGTTCATTACATATCTATCTACAAAATGAATGACATTTCATTTACAAATACCTTTTAATCTTTCTATAATTAGCAAGAAAAAGGCAGAAAATGAAATTAGTTTTTTTTCACGTTTTTGGAGGTATGGCATAAATGGAGTACACAATCCCCTACTGGAAATATTGTCAATATTTTATTGATCTTGTGCCAATTGACCCAATGACATCACTTGTGGCTTCGCCACTCATGATGTTATTTGGTCAATTGGAACTTGAACAAAAAATATTGACAATACTTCCAGTAGGAGGGTTGCATATCGTATATATGTATCTCTCTCTCTCTCTCTCTCTCTCTATATATATATATATATATATAATATTTATCTTCACAAGAGGCCAATGATATCATGATATCTCACTCGTGTCTTCAACACTTGTGAGATATCTTGATGTCATTGGCCTCGAGTGAAGATAAATATGATATCTTCAGTCAGGCCATGTCATGTTCTGTTTATACAACATATGTTTTGCCCCCCAACACAATCCCCATATGCCCCACTTAACACAATCCCTACATCCTTGGTTTACCAGGCAGATGCATGACCTGCAGCACCCCCCCATGCAGCTCTGACATTTGGTTTATTCTATAATAGTTGGTAAAGAAATATTTATTTAAAAGAATATAATTCCCTCCTGAGTACAACAGGCAGCTCCACAACTGCAGCCCCCTCAGTGGTTCTGACATGTGGTTGATGCTTCCATAATTGCTAAAGAAATACTTGCTTAAACAATCTTAATCTGGTTGATCCTGCTGTAATTGCTAAAGAAATATTTGTTTAAAACAGACTTATCTGGTTGTTCCTGCCATTTTCTCCCAGTGTTAGGCAAGAAGCAGTTTGAATTTTGGTGCTTTGCCTTTGTAGTGTGGCTGAGCACTGTGTATACTGTGAAATGAGGAAGTCGCTGATATTTTAAATGCGGGCCCTCTGCCTGTCAAAAGTCTGAAAACTGTAGCCTTTTGTCTCAGTTTCCTGATGTCTGTTTAAAATAAGCTGGCAAAAGTAGAAAGAGGAAAGAGAGAGCGAGAGAATCTGCAGCTTCAGAAAAGTGAACTGCAAATAAGCTCATGACTATTCATGAGCTATGAGGTGACTCTAGTTGTCGAAGTCACACCCCTTTTATAGCTATTTTGAAGTGCTTACTGTGTATGCTGAGACCTGAGGACACTTTGTCAGCAAAACTATTAGGAGGTGGTTGGTAGTCCTCTGTTCTCTCTCTGTAAGAGATAATGCTGTACACTTCTGGTATTAATAAATCTTCTTGAATTCAGCATATTATAGCTTCTGGACTGTGAATTACAGTGGTGGTGATGGAATTCTGTGTGTGTGAGCTTGCTGAGAACCTGAATTTTTGAAATGTAATATTTTATTAATGGATTAATATTTTTTCACCAACATGAATACAGGCTGACAACCCCAATGCTGACCCTGATGCCTCTTCATCTGTGAAGGGTGGGAGGTGTGGTGTTAGGGTTGGAAACCCAAATGCCACATTTCCCTATTTTTGTCACTTTAAACCTAACTGATGCATTAATGAAATTTTTTTGAAATTTATTTCCTTACTTTCTGAGATAGTGTAATCATAGCCTAATGTGCTTGCTGGAGCACAGGGCCCTCCGAGGTCTGTGCTCTGATTCCTCCATTGAAGCATATATATATGTAGCTATGGGAGCAAAGGGCACATTCCTCTATAGATATGTTATAGGCCAAGAGTGATACAATTATCATCATAGCTCTATTATTACCTCATCTGATGTACCCAGTGGCAAACAAATTCAAATCCCCACTGAAACGTAGCTCTGAACAACTGCAACACCATTTCTGCACCACTGGTGTGAAAACTCATTTCAGCCAGGATTTGAAAAATGACAGTTGTGGCTTACATTTGGTGGGGTAATCAGAATTATATGTTACAAATTTGGGGTAAAAATATTTTCAATTAACAAAGTTACGTGGGGTCCCCAAAAGGCCACATTGAAAATTTGGGGTCAAAATCTCAAAAGACAGAAAAATTATGGGCCAAAGTTAGCCTTTTTTGCCACACAAATTCCTTTTTTGTGAGGTGTTAAAATCCTTTCTCGCATCATGAAAAAGGATTATGACATTTCATGAAAAAGTATTACTGACAGAGCCATCTGGTTGGAGAAGTTCTATTCCTTTTTTACATCATTAAAAAGGACTATGTCATCTCACAAAAAAGGAATTGACTGGTGAAAAAGGATTTGGTCATCGAACGAAAAATGAAACGTCCTAATCCTTTTTCATGATGCAAAAAAGGATTTTGACACCTCATGAAAAAGGAATTGAAGCGAGTCACAAAAAAGGATTTTAAAACACAAATATAAGCATTCTGAGGCCATATAAAATTAAAGGCACACAACAATAAAGGACATCCTGATAAACAAGGTACATACTTGGATGTCTGCAAAAGACATCTCTGGGCAGATTTATGACAGTTTGTTTGGGCTAAAGATGGCAGGTGATGGAAAAGGATTTTTTTCTCATGAAAAAGGATTCTAAGGATCCTTTTTTGTGAGTCATCAAAATCCCTTTTCGTCAGACCAAAATTCTTTTTTGTTCCATGCAGCTATCCAAAAGATTGAACTGTGTATACTCAGAACCCAAAATTTCAAAATTGAATAACTTTGAAATGGATTAATGCTTTTTCACCAAACCAATGCTGACATGTTCTTTGGGGAAAGCTCTTTCTACCATAAAAATTTCAGACCAAACTTCAAAATGGTTTGGCTGCAGTGTGATGAGGAAATAACAATCAAAAACTGGCAAAGTTTAGCATTTTTTTACAATGCTCAGTGTAAAATCCACCTGTCTGACTGACACAAAATTTGGTAGGTCAAGAGATCTACCACTCAGGATACTGCATATTTTGTGTGAATTCATTGAGTGGTTTCTGAGCTACAAAGTGTTTAAAAAACAGAATAATCCAGGTTTTTTAACATGTCTTTGTCATCCTGATCACAGAAATGACTTTAGGTTTTGGTCTGAAATTTTCCGGGATGAAAGCCTTTGGGTCACAGATGTGCTTTTTTGAAGGTTTGATGAAAAAATATTAATATATTCAAAGTTATGACATTTTAAATGTTCCCATTATTTCCTATGGGAAAATGTATATGTAAGGCACAAAAAAGATTTTTTTCACAATATGAGTACTTTGAACAAAATACCACTTTCTTTTTGCAAAGAAGGCTGGTATTTTGCACAATGTTCAAAGTCGTTTGATTGATTAAGCTGTGTTGCATCCACCATCTTGTTTGCTGCTTAGTGAGGATATTGAAGTACAGAATGTCAAAAAAAAGGAAAAAAAACGTCAGAACACAGCTAAAAAGAACCCCATCAGGTGTATTCTGATGTTTTTTTTTTTATTTTAACCTGGCCCCAAACAAGTTTTTTTTTTTTGAGTGCCAGCTTACAGAGAATGGCTTGTAGCCCATTATCTGCGTAAGAAGAACAGTATTTTTTTTACTTCTACAGCTGCAGCAGGAACTAGTGCTGCCAGCTGCAGAGGCAAAGAAGATACACTTTTTAAACCGACACATATACTTTGAGTGTTACACCTGGAAAAAAAGAAAACTGTCCCCAGATGTCTTTTTTCTTCAAAGCAGAGTCCTGCATCTATATTTTCGATAATTTCAGTGCAGGATTTTGCATCGAAGTAGTCCGCCCATGGGCAAATTTATTTTTTTTGCACCAACACAGAGTGCCCAATCCCTATGTCGGTATGTATTCCCCACACACACACACACTTATTTGGGACACTGGGTGCCCACCCCACTCTGCCCAAATTTTTCAGTATTTTAAAAACTGTGAAAAACAGAAAACTGTCCCCCAAAGTCTATTTTCCTCAAAGCAGAACCCTGCATCAAAAATATTGATTCAGGATCCTGATCGAAGTAGTGTGCCATCCTGGCAAATTCCTATTTTTTGCACTAACACAGGGTGTCCAATCCCCGTTTTGTTATGTATCCCCCCATACACACTTATTTGGCACACTGGGAGCCCACCCAAGTGTTCCCAAATGTTGAATTGTTTTAAAACCTATTAAATAAAGAAAACCATCCCCATCATCTATTTTCTTCAATGCAGAATCCTGCATCACAATTTTTGATAATTTTGATGCAGGATCCTGCATCGAAGTAGTCACCAACACGGGGAGCTTAATCCCAGTGTCAGTATGTATCCCCCCAAAACACACATTGATTTGGCACACTGGGAGCCCAGCCCAGTGTGCCCAGATAAATTGTTTTTACATGTCTTGTACCTGTAAATCGTGAAAACCATCCCCTGATGTCTTTTTATTTTTATAACCAGTGAAAAAGAAAACATTCCCTCGTTGTCTTCCAGGTCCCCAATCCCCACCCTCCCACTGAGCACCCACCTCTTAGCATCCACCTTACCCCATACTTACCTCCAGAGGTTGAGCAGTCATATTCTGTGGACCGGAACACAGCTGCACTCTTCAAAGTTGAACCACAAACTGAAGAATCAAAGGTAAACATTGTGTAATGGGAATCAATGGGGGTTGTCAGCTTATTTTGATACTTTGACCAATTTTAGGAATTTTTGCATCAAATTTTCATCATGGGGTTCTTGGGACCCCACCTCATGAAAACAGTCACTGCCATTTCATTTCTCAGTCCTGAAAGGTGATTTTGAGGTCACTGTGTGGAATCACCTTTCACAACCGACTAACAAAACAACAGTGCCACTCTTCATGAGGTGGAGTCCCAAAAAGTCCATGTTGCAAAATTGGTGATGAAATTCCAAAAAATGACTGCATTACAAGCGTGCATTGTGCAGTTTCTATTCACACTTGTTCCTGTGCCAGTTTTTAATATTTTCATCCCAGGTTTTCAACATTGCCATTTTTTCATGGTTCCATGTGTAAATAGTGCCTGCAAAATAATCTGGGGCATAACATTGTCAGCAGCACATTGCAGTCGAGAACACCGCAAGTAAAAAACATTGCAGGCAACAATATTGCATGCTACCAGCCTGCAGTGTGCTCACTATGCTGCCAAACCCAATGGGACCCAGGACGGCAACAGCAGCTGACAAGGTGTGATATTCAGTTGGCATGGCACCAGGACATACAGAGAGGGACTGTGGAGAAAAGTCACAACACCACCACACTGCCGCATCGATATCCACTGACAGCCAACAGTGACCAGGTAGCCGGAAGCCACGCAGGGACTGGGCACTGTATGGACTCCACAGTGACACCACAGCCATGGATACTATTGCCTACACTCCACAGATGGACATGCCTCCAAAGCACCCCCCTCAGAGCCTTGTGCACCCCAGGAATGCAGGTGTACCCACAGCCCCTGAACCTGCCCAACAGACAGCCTGCCTACCCTAGCCATGGACAACACTACCCCTGGCCCAAGGTGGACGCCTGCCTCATGTGCAGCTGGTCCGATCATCCTGCAGCCTGCTCAATGTCTGCAGAGGTATGCCCTGCAATATTATTTCCTCCCTTTAGTTTGTTCTGCAATCTTGTGATTGTATTGTTACTTACCCCAATATTATTTGCATCGATATTAACACACAGAAGTTTTTTTCACATCTCCTCATGAACAGTACAGCTGTCATTTCTCACATCCTGCCCGATATGTGTTTTCACACCTGTGGCACAGAATGGCATGGTTGCTGTGTGAAATCAACTTTCAGGATGGATTACCAAAATCACAGTGCAATTGTTCATGAGGGGAGGTCCCAGAAAACCCATGTTGACAATTTAGTGAAACAATTCCATAAAATGAACGAGTTACGAGTGTGTATTGCACAGTTTCTATGCACACTTGTAACTTCACCAATTTTTCATGTTTTCACTCCAGATTTTCAACATTATCATTTTTCACACCATCTCATGAATAGTCAGCTGTAATTTTTCAAATCTTGCCAAACATATTTTTCTGCTCCTGTGGCACAAAATAGCGTTGCACAGAATTATATTTCAACAGGGATTTGAAAGTTTTCTGTACTGGGTACATGTGGTGAGGTGATAAGAAGGTAATGTTGAACATTTGGTGTGAAAATTATTTAAGATGGCACAGTAATGACTATTTATTGTGATTTCACTATGCCTGCTTGTAACTTTAAGTGTGGAAGTGCAGGAGTCAGAGATCTCTGTGCTTCTACAGCTAGATTTATTTATTTATTTCAATCAAGGATTACAATACCTTTGAGCCGAGGCTCTTTTACAAAGGTTCCACATCAGCGTGTATTCATATGTGCATCTGTGGAGGGATGGGATCGCAGGGTCCAAAGGACCATGTTCCTCCACCGTAACATATGGCCACTGTTGTACTATCTGGATGGAGGGACAGGAGTGCAAGGGACCCTATGCTCCCATAGTAAAATGATGATACAATTATGCTATCTGAAAAAGAATGGAAATTCATTGCAAAAAACTCAGTTAATGCATCAGTTAGGGTGAATACTATAGTGACAAAGCAGGTAAATGAAGTGTTAGGGTTTCCAACCCTAATGCCCCACTCCTGGGTTCCCTACCAGTCCACCACCATCCTTCCATCCTTCATACACCAACAGGTGTCTGGGTGTGTATTGGGGTCAATGGCCTAACCCTCACCCCATTCCATGTGTCAGCAAGCTAAGTCAGTGCTGTACAGGAGAATGGGGTGAAAGTTAGGCTGATGACCTCAATGCACACCCAGATGCCTGCTGGTGTGTGGAGGGGTGGGGTGGAGTGGCAAGGATAGAAATCCTGAGGGTGGGGTGTTGGGACTGGAAATTCTAACTCCTCCCATTTCACTGCTTTTGTCACCATAGTATTCACCCTAACTAATACGTGTGAGAGATTTTGCCATGAATATGTATATATATATATATATATATATATATATATATATTCATAGTCATGGCAAAACTCCTTTAGTGCACCAGTTAGGATTCATACCATAGCCACAAAAGCATGGAAATGTGGTGTTAGGATTTCCACCCCACCACCCCACCTCCACGCCCACACACCAACAGGCATTGGGGTGTGTGTTGGGTTTGTCAGCCTAACTCTCACCTCATTCCATGTATAAACAAGTTCAGGTGGTGCAGTATAGGAGAATGGGGTGAGAGTTAGGCACGACAACCCCAATGCACAGCCCAATGCCTATTGGTGTCTGGGGGGGTGGGGGAGGGGTGGTAAGGGTGGTAACCCTAACATCATATTTCCATGCTTTTGTCACTGTGGTATGAACCCTAACTGATGCACTAACAGAGTTTTTTTATCATGAATTTCCCTTTTTTTTTGAGAAAGTGTATTGTAACTGGTAAGTGCTATGGGAGCTCGGGCCCTCTGGGCCCTGCACTCCCTTCACATTGTCCATATTTTGTGCAGTGGTATGTGTTTATGAGAGCATGGGCCCTCTGGGCCCTGTGTTCTCACTCACACATAAGTACAGAGCTATGCAGCAGCCCTATAGGACAAGGAACCCTTGTAACAGTAATGTACCACTACCTCAGCAACTGTAGCAGCTACAAAAAAAATTCAACTGTCATTGTAATCATGACAGTGAGATGTCTACACAATATAAATCATCCTAATCCATATCTTACATTGTTTATAATATATGGGCACTAAAATGCACTGAAAAGGCACCCTTGGACCCATGGAACAAATTCTTTGCCAATATCTCTGTAACCATAGAAGGTAGGAAAAAAAATCCACTGCTGGTGTAACCTATGATTTCCAAACTTATTTCTATAGGTTAACTCATGTGAACTAAACTGTGGGTAGTGAAAAATCCATAGCTCTCTTTGTTTTCAAGATACGGGCACTGAAAAGCGTCAAGGGCATCGCAATGTTATCCTATGGGTAATTTCTCAACTTTGAAACATTGTACCTTTGGTCCCCTTGAATGTTTTGCCACCAAACTACAAAAATGCACATCTGTGAGACCAGAGCTTGCCACTCTGCAAATTTCAGCCCAAAAGACCCAACCGCACAGTTGCAAGGTGATAGCAAAGATTTGCTGTTTTTTTTAAATACTTTCGCAAATCACAAAAGTTTTGCAAAAAGTAGCATGAAACTTTCACATTTGTGAACTTATTTTGGCAGCTTCTTTCATGGTTTGTGAAAGTATTTTTTCCCCAATGTTTAAAAAGACATTTCTGGGAGGGGGGGTTAGCCCCCAAAAAAGATAGGGCTGGCATCATCTGGACCCAACTAGGAAAACCCAACAGTCGGTGTTTACCTAGAGGGCCCCACATTTAAACACCAGGCATTTTTCTCTCTCACTAACTGAAAACAAGATGGACACAGCATGAAAGTAAAAGGGCCATTTGTGAAAGTAAAATTGCATTTGTGAAACCTTCGGGAGACACATATATTTTTTCCCCTTTGACTATAATAGGAAATTCATTTTTTGAATAACTTTTGAATGGTTTAATATCTTTACACCAAATCTTTGACAGGCACATCGATGACTCAGACTGCATCTTCTCTGAACATTTTGGACCAAATGGAAAATCGTGCGGCTGTGGGTGCAAGCAAAGAAGAGCACAAAAAGTCATTTTTTGTGTGTTTTTTTGCATTCTGTAGCTCCTCAACTGTGCATCTGACCATAGCAAAACTTGCCATATCCAGAGACCCATGATACCAGACTGTGCATGCAGAATGTCAGGCAAATCTATCATATGGTGGCAACGTTATTAAGGTGCAAAATTTGAGGTTTAACATTACAGTGCTTATTCAATCCTAACTATACTGGCATTACTGTGCCAGTATAATTCATGGCAACAAAACTGTTAATGCATCAGTTAGGGTTCATAGATCAGCAACAAAAACATGGAAATGTGGTGTTAGGGTTACCACCTCTACCACCCCCCACCCTCAACACATCAACAGGCATTGGGGTGTGCATTGGGGACGTCGGCATAGCTCTCATCCCTTTCCATGTCTAAACAACCTGAGGTGGTGCAGTATAAAATAATGGAGTGAGAGTTAGGCATGATGACCCCAAAGCACACCCTGATGCCTGTTGGTGTGTGGAGGATAGGGGGGTGGGAGAGGGGTTGTAGGGGTGGTAACTCTAACACCACATTTCCATGCTTTTGTCACTGTGCTATGATCCCTAACTGATGCATTAAAGGAGTTTTTTGCCATGAATTTCCCTTATTTTTGAGAAAGTATAATGTAACTGGTTAGTGGTATGTGTTAGTGGGAGCATGGGCCCTCTGGGACCTGTAATCCCACTTATACATAACTACGGAGCCATACAGCAGCCCTACAGGGCAAGGAACCCTTGTAACATTAATTTGCTAATATCTCAGCAACCGTAGCAGCTAAAGAAAAAAATTCTAACACTGTAGTAATCATGGCAGCAAGTATTCCATGCAAATTACATCAACCAAATCTCTATCTCACATTGTTTACAAGATATGGGCACCAGAATATGTTGAAAAGGCCCCCTAGGAACCCTTGTGACACTAATTTGCCAGTATCTCCGTAACCGTAGCAAGTAGGGAAAAAATTCCACTGCTGTTGTGATCTATGATTCTCAAACTTGTTTTTGCAGATTGGTTCAGGTAGCGAAAAATCTGTATATTGCTTCATTTTAGAGATACGGGCACTGAAAGGCATCACGGATGACGCTGTGTTGTGCTATGGGAAATGTCTCAAATTTGGAACACCATAACTTTGGGCCTGTTGAATGTTTTGGCACCAAACCACCAAAAGGCACATCTCTGGGATTAGGGCTTGCAGCCCTGCAAATTTCAGCCCAAAAGACCTAACCGTTTTATTGCAGGGGAATGGCAAAAATGTGCAGTTTTTTGGCAAAGTTCTTTCACAAATTGTGAAAGTTTCACAAAAAAACAGCACAAAACATTTGCATTTGTGAAAGTGTCATGGCCGTTTCTTTCACAATTTGTGAAAGTACTGGAGTGCTAATTTTTAAAATGCCATTTCTGGGGGGTTTTACCCCCCAAAAAAACATAGGGCTGGCATCCTCAGGACCCAACTAGTTAAAACCAACAGTCAATGTTTACTTAGGTGGTTCCAAATTTAAATGTCAGGCATTTTTCTCTCTCGCTAACTGAAAACAAGACAGCAGCTGCATGAAAGTAAAATGGCCATTTACGAAAGGAAAATTGTACTTGCAATACTTTTGTGAGACACGTATATTTTTCCTCATTGACTATAATGGGAAATTTGCTTTTTGAATAACATTTTAACGGTTTAATATTTTTACACCAAAACTTCAAAAGGCACATCAGTGACCCAGACTACATCTTCCCTGACATTGTCAGACCAAACAGATACATCATGTGGGCTGTGGGCATGAGTAAAGAAACATGCAAAAAAGTCAGGTTTTTTGCATTTTTTGGCATGCTGCAGCTCCGCAACCATACATCTGACCCTAACACAACTTACCAGATCCAGAGATCTGTTTTACCAGACCGTGCATACAAAATGTCCAGCAAATCCATCACATGGTGGCAAAGTAATTAAGGTGCAAAATTTTAGGTTTAACAGTAAAGTGCTTACTCAACCCTAACCATAGTGGATAGTGGCACTGTATATATATATATATATAAAATACAAAGTCACACATGCCCCCACAATGCAAAGCATAATGGGCTGCATATGCAAATCACCACAGAATGTTATGCTGGTCCAACTTTAAGCAGAATTGCATGGTGCCGAAAGGCCTCTCACACAGATTGCAAAGGATGCTAACAGAAGACATAGACACGTGTTTCATCCTACCAGGACTCATCAGTATGCCTCATCTGTTTAACACCCTAGTGGACTGGACCAGCTACCCCTAAGGCAGTGTGCCTGGGATATATTGTGGTGAACCCATTAAAATAAAAAAACATTTAAAAGACAAAGAACCTCTGTGCGTAAACACTGAGGCAAGGGTTACCCCAAAGGGCATTTGGCTGGGAAGCCAAGTGTGTGAGAGGCCTTTTGGCACCATGCAATTCTGCTTAAAGTTGGACCAGCATAACATTCTGTGGTGATTTGCATATGCAGCCCATGATGCTTTGCATTGTGGGGGCATGTGTGACTTTGTATTTTCTTGAAACTTGGCTTCCCAGCCAAATGCCCTTTGGGGTAACCCTTGCCTCAGTGTTTACGCACAGAGGTTCTTTGTCTTATATATATATATATATATATATATATATAGATATATATATATATATATATATGTGTGTGTGTGTGTGTGTGTATTCTAGGCCATGCGCTCCCAATCCCTGAGCTCAACCATGGGGCACAAGCCATTACTCTGAAAATCACCCCACACCCCGGTCATGGCCCCCCTATACCTAACCACGGCCTACATACCCCCGTGTATGAAAAATATAGCAATCTGCTCCCTCATAGACTATCTATCCACCTTACAACAAAAGGCTCAACAACTAATCTTGGGAGACCTAAACACCAACTGGCTCAGTCCCTCATCTGATAATATAAAGGACGAGCTTGTGGCCCTTGACCTGTCTCAACTGGTCACTCAGCCCACCAGACTTAACCAAGTGAAAGGAACTAGCTCCCTCCTAGACATAGTTCTCTCTAATCGGCCACACAAGTTGGAATCGGTAAAAGTCCTAGCGGACTCAATTAGCGATCACTCCCCTGTCCTCTGCTTCTGGTCCTCCCCCACACTCAGCCCTGAGTACTGCAACACCCCTCAATGTAGATTTCTCCCCAGGGGCCTTGACAACCTCAAGCGTCACCTCGCACAAGTCGGCTGGACCCCAATCACCCTTGCATCTGACATAAATACTGCCCTTACCTATCTCACTAGGGCCTTCAGCAATGCCTGTGTCCTATTTGCTCCCATCACCACATCTAGTCCAAAAAAATGGGCTGCTACATGGATATCCCCTGCACTGATCCAGCAACTAAAACAGAGGGACAACCTTTGGCACATTGCAATTGACTCTGGTAGAGCGGCAGACAGGCAAGCCTATAGAGCAGCCCCGCAACCAATGCACCTGGGCCATCAAACAAGCAAAAGCTAGACACTAGCAGGCTGCTTTGACATCCTCCTGGGGCTCTGCCTGAGCATTCTGGGATAATATAAAAGAACTGAATGGCAAAACCCGCTCCCCCCCCAGATTGTTATCAATGGGGCAGTCTCGACAGACCAAACATACATTGCAGACTGCCTTAACAAAACTTTCTCGGACCTAAGCGCAGTTCTCCCTGCCCAATTCTTTGACCCCGTCCCCCCGTCCACCCACACCCCTACCTCCCAGCCCCCATTCCACTTCTGAACTATCTCACCCCATGATGCCAAACCTTTCCTACTAAAAGCATTTGCCTCTCACAACCTGAGTAGTGACCCTCTTGACTCCAGGATACTCCGCCTCATGCTGGATGTCATGCTAATCTCCCTCATGAATGTCATTAACAGATCCTTATGCCTTGGTCAATTCCCGGAAGCATGGAAACAGGCTGAAATCACCCCCATCCATAAGTCTGGGGACCGAACACCACCAAATAACTACAGGCCCATCTCCATCCTCCCCCACCCCAAAGCCTTGGAAAAAATAGTATCCACACAGCTCATAGAATATCTATCTAAATATGACATTCTATGTCCTGAGCAACATGGGTTTTGCCCGGGCCACAGCACATCCACAGCCCTTCTGGAATTCTCCCACCATATACACTCTGCACTTGATGGTGGGCAACTTGCAGGGGCAGTATTCATCTACCTATCCAAGGCCTTTGACGCTGTGTGTCACCCCCTGCTGATAAACTCCCTTAGCCAACTGGGATTCTCATCTGACCCACTGAACTGGTTCTCAAGCTACCTACACAACAGATCCCAAAGAGTCAAGCTAAACAGGACCTTGTCCACCAACCTACAAGTACGCTCAGGGGTCCCGCAAGGCTCCATCCTTGGACCCACCCTTTTCAGTCTCTTCTTAAACACCCTCCCAAGCTCCTGCTCCAACAAAATACTTCTTTATGCAGATGATGCAGTGATCATAGCATCACACTCGGACCCACTTCTGCTCCAAAGCGCACTGCAACGCACCTTCCACCAAGCAGAAAAATGGTTCAGTAACCATCGGCTAGTCCTAAACCTGAAAAAAACAAAATCAATGCTTTTCACACACCAGCAAAACAGCGCCAAGGATTCTCCCCTGCTCATCACCCCCAGCACACTCCATCCACTTGAACAGGTAACAACATACAAGTACCTGGGCATCACTTTTGATGCAGGCTTTACCTTCCACACCCATTTAAAAACCCTGTCATTAGCCATGAACTCCAGGATTGGGATCCTCTACCGCCACAAAGACTGCCTCCCAGAATTTGCCTTAAAACTGGCCATCACCTCATCCATGTTGTCACTGGCCAACTACGGACTTCCAATCTATGCAGCTGCAGACCCCACCGCCCTCTCTAAAGACCAGACCTCTATTAACAAAGCCTGTAGGCTCCTGATCGGTGCCCATAGCAGAACTCACGTATGCCTGCTATACTCTGCCACAAACATTCTCACACTTGAGGAACGGCTGAAATACCATACCTGCCTGCTGACTAAAAAGACCCTGTCTGGGTTATGCCCCTCCCAGGGGTCTCCACATCCCTGCAACCAGCCATCCAGCCTGTGCTAACCCATAGCTCCACTAAAGCCACCTTCCTAGTACCCAGAGCTAGGAACTCTCTTTGCCAAAGATCCTTTCATCATAAAGCTCCGGCCTGGTATAACTCCCTCCCAGAGGGAATCACAGAAATTCCCTGGATTGGCCTGTTCAAAATAGCCATCCGAAAACACATTGTTGACAGTCGGTGCTGTAACTGCCTGTAGTGGAAGTGAATTCTGTCTAAGCTAGTCCCCCTAAGACTTCACTGGGTTCCACGGACAACTAAGCACTGGTTTCTAGATCTGAGTATTACTCTTCATGGATAACTATAACAACTGTGTTTGTTTAACGATGCCTGTATCTCACCTGTATATAACCTCTGTCTAAACTTTGCTTACTTGTTGTCCACCCTCCCTGCGATGAGGTACCTTTGTAAACGAGTCTCTGACTCAAAGGCTGTAAAACTGATTATTCTAATAAAATAAATAAAAAAAGATAAAAATAGGCAAATATTTTCAATATTCTCAGGGTGGTCAGACCTACAGTGAGGATATCCTCACTGTAGGTAAATTTATCCACACAGTAGGTAGAGATTGGCTCATTCAGAACTCATTTTCATATTCAGCTGCAGTAGCAGTAGTAACTGTGTTCAAATGCGAATAACTTTAAAATGAAAAATGATACCATGGTACTGTGAGCACGAAAGTTGTTCAGCACAAAAATATTTACAAAATGAGTGATGTTTCATTTATGGGTAACTTTAATTTTGTTATATAATTAGCTGAAAAACAACAAAAAGTAAATTTTTTTCACTTTATTTGACGAACAAATGTGAATAACTTTAAAACGCAAAATGATAGCATGGTACTGCAAGCATGAAAGTTGTTCAGCACAAAAAATCTGCAAATTGAGTGGTATTTTGTTTATGACTAACCTTTATTTTTTTATATAATAAGCAAAAAAACAGCAGAAAATACTATTTTGTTTTACTTTTTTGACAAACAAATGCGAATAACTTTAAAATGAAAAATGATAGCATGGTACTATGAGCATGAAAGTTGTTCACCACAAAACAATCTACACAGTGAGTGGTGTTTCATTGTTATATACCTTTTAGTTTTTTATAATTAGCAAAGAAACTACAGAAAATTACATTGTTTTTTCACTTTTTGCAACAAACAAATGCATATAACTTTAAAAAGAAAAATAGTAGCATGCTACTTTGTGACAAAAGTTAATCAGGACAAAAATACCTACAAAATGAGTGGTGTTTCATTTATAGATTTCTCTTAGATTTTTTATAATCAGCAAAAAATGGCAAGAATTTAACTTTTTTTTTTCACTTTTTTGGACGTATGGCACAAATGGAATATGCAACCCTCCTACTGGAAATTTTGTCGATATTTTTTGTTCTTGTGCCAGTTGACCCAATAACGTCACTCGTGGCTTTGCCACTCATGATGTTATTGGGTCAATTGACAAATGAACAAAAAATATTGACAATATGTCCAGCAGCGGAGGTTGCGTATCCCACATACATATATATATATACACACACATATATCTTCATTGCAAAGAACTCCATTAATGCATCATTGAGGGTTGATAGCACAGTGACAAAAGTATGGAAATGTTATGTTAGGGTTACAACCCCTATCACCCCACCCCTCCACACACCAACAGATGTCGGGGTGTGCCATGTCAGTCCCAGCTCTCACCCAATTCCATGTGTAAACATGCTGACATGCTACAGTATAAGAGAATGTGGTGAGAGATAGGCCTGATGACCTTGTGGCACACCCCAACATCTGTTGGTGTGTGGACAGGGGGGGTGGTAGTGGTGGTAACCTAACATCAAATTCAAACTTTTAATAAACAATATTAAATACTAATTGATGCATAAACAACATTTTTGCAATTAGTTTCACTTCTTTTTGAGAAAGTGTAATGTAACTGGTAACTGATATTTGTTTGTGGAAGCACGGGCCCTCTGGGCCCTGTGCTCCTATCATATTGCCCATTGTTTGCCTAATGGTATGTGTATGTGGGAGAGTGGGCCCTATGGGCCCTGTGCTCCCACTTACACATAAGTACAGAGCCATACAGTAACCCCATAGTACTGAAAAGGAAACCTTGCAACACTGTTTTGGTGATATCTCAGTAACCGTAGCAACTATGAAAAAAAAATTCACTGCAGTTGTAATCATGACTGAAACCTCCACGAGGGCTTAGTTCACCTAAAAGTGGATTAAGCAGCTAGGAGCAAAAAATCAGTATCTTGAATCAGTTCCGAGATACAGGCACTGAAAGGTGCCACGGGCGCTGCAGTGTTATCCTATGGGAAATATATCTTCTTTGGAGTGCTGTAACTATTGAACCATTGTAATTTTTTTCACCAAACTAGCAGAAGGCACATCTGTTGGGGGCAAGGGCTTGCCACCTTGTAAATTTCAGCCCTAAACTCCTAACTGTTTATTTGCTATGAAGTAGAAAACAGACTTTGGTTTTTGAACTGGTGCTTTCTCAAATTGTGATACTTTTGCAAATGTACTTTTGCAAAAGTATCTTACTTTCACAAATTTCTAAAAGTTTTGTGAAAGAACGTTTGCAAAACTTTCACAATTGCAAAACTTTGGCAAATATGTGAAAGTAGCAATGGTCGAATTGAAAAAAACATATTTCTGACCATTGTTTTTAAAAACTAATGTCAGGATCATGTTCCCCAGGCCCCGATTAGGTAAACACAAGTCTTGGTACTAACCAAGGGACAATATATTTTGAATTACAACATTTTTTAACCATCGCTAACTGAAAACAAGATGGTGGATTTGCAAAAGTAAAAAACCCATTTGCTAAAGTAAAAAGCCTATTTGCAAAATTAAAATATACTTTTGCAAAAGTAAAATGTTCTTTCATGCTGTACATATATTTATCCCATAGGCTGTAATGGGAAACTTCAAACTTTAATAACCTTTTAACAGATTAATATTTTTTCACTAAATCTTTGGAAGGCACATCTATGATAACGACCCCATATAACCTGAAAATTTCAGACCACAAACCCAAACCATTTGAACTGTAGCCCTGAGCAAAGAAATAGCAAAAAGTGTTGTTTTGCACTCTTTTTTGTGCTCCGCAGCTATGCAACTGCATATTTGATTGGAACTAAACTTGACAGGTCCAGAGATCTATGGCACCACAATGTGCCTGCAAAATATTGGCTTTAACATAGACGTGGCTGCTGAACCCTAACTATAGTGCCACTACCGTGGCACTATAATACAATAAAATGGTGATTTACACATTTTGGGACACCATATCTCCATGCCCTCACATGCAACTGAAATTAAACTTATGACTTCATGAGATGTCTGCTTCATGATGGAGCATGGCAAATTTCATGCATATCACTTGAACCTTTTCAAAGTTACTGAAGCACAAACTTTTAAGCTTAACATAAAAGTAAGATTTGACAACAAATGGTTATCTACACATTTTGAGACTGCATTTCTACAGAGGTAAACACCCAATCAAAATGAAACTTGGCATGTCAAGAGGCCATTACTCCTTGAGGGTGCATGCCAAATGTCATGCAAATTACAACACAATCTGTGATGTTATTGAAGTGTAAAATGAGAAAGAATTTGACAAAAAAATGGTGATGTACACATTTTGTGACTGCATATTTCAAGATGTGCACTTCCAATCATAATGAAACTTGGTATATCCAGAGACCATTAGTCTACAAGGGTACATACCAAATTTCGTGTAAAGTGCAAGAACAGCTGCTAAGTTATTAATGCACAAAAAGAAATGATCAAAGAAAAAATTTGACAACAAAATGGTGATGTAAACATTTTGGGACTGCATATCTCCAGATGTGCACTCCCAATCAAAATGAAACTTGATGTATCAAGAGACTATTAGTCTTTGAGGGTACATGCCACATTTGATATCAATTGCAAGAACAGCTTCAAAGTTAATAATGCACAAACTGAAACAATCAAAGAAAGAATTTGACAAAAAATGGGGATGTTCACATTTTGGGACTGTATATCTCCAGAGGTACACTCCCAATAACACTTAAACTTGGCAAATCAAGAGAACATTTGTCCTTGGGGGCACAATTCAAATTTGATGTACATTGCAAGAACAGCTGCAAAGTTATTATTGCACAAAGTACACAAAGAAGGTGACTGTGCCTCTATAATATATATTCGCTGTTAGGATTACCAACCTTACCCCTCAGCCCTCCACCCCCACCCTACACACATCAGCAGGCATCAGGGTGTGTCTTGGGGTTGTTGTCCCTAACTCTTACCCCATTCCATTTGTAAGGAAGCTGAGATGGTACAGAATAGGAGAATGGGATGAAAAGCCTGGTGACCTCAAGGCACACCCCGATGACTGTTGGTGTGTGTGTGTGGGGGGTAGGGTTGATAACCCTAACACTGAACTTGCAAACTTTTGTCACTGTAATGACAACCCTATCTGATGCATTAACAGAGTTTTTTTTTACAATGAATTTCCCTTCTTTTTGAGAAAGTATAACGTTAATCATATCCATACTGTATGTGGGAGCATGGGCCCTCTGGGCACTGCACTCCAATCTGCCCATAAACATATAGACATATGGCAGGAAGGCCCTATGCTGCCAAGTTTGCAAAATGATATCCATAGATGGGAGCACAGACCCTCTGGCCCTGAGCTCCCACCCATAGGTGTAGAGGTATAGCACAGGAGGACCCTGTGCTCCCAGTTAAGAATACATTGTATTTATTTATTTGTTTGTTTGTTTGTTTATTTATTTATTTATGTTTTTGATAACTGGGTAAGTGAACTGATCCAATGGACCGTTTTTCAGCCAGGACCCAGACCACAAAGTGGCAACAAGAGTCAACAACAAAATACATATCATGGGTAAAGATACAACAAAGAGAAGATAAGACAGTGTTAAATGGTATACATAGGTGGGATCACAGGTCCTCTGTGCCTGCACTTCCACCTACCCAAAAGTATAGACACATAACACAGGTCTAGAGACATTCCAAGTAACACTTGCACTGCAAATGTTTCAATATCTCTGTAACCATAGCAACTCTAGAAAAAATTCCTTCCCAGTCGTATTCATGCCCTGACCACCTTCACACAACCTTAGCATACCTGTACTAAGCTGCGCTTATCAAAAAATCTGTATCTCAAACTGTTTTCAAGATATAGCCACCAAAAGGCGCCATAACCGTCACAGTGTTATCCTATGGGAAAACCCGCAACTTCAGAGTACTGTAACTATGGAACTGGTGTCAATTTCTTCATCAAAGGGCACATCTGTGGGGCAAGGACTTGCAACCCTACACATTTCAGCCCAAAAGTCTTAACCATTTTCTTGCTATGAAGTGGCAAAGAAAATGGTTTTGGGGCCTGTTTATCTGCTTCCACTTTCAGAACATATATTTTTTTCACATAGGCTATAATGGGAACATTTTAATTTTAATAACTTTTGAATGGATAAATATTTTTTCATTAAACCTTCAAAAAGCACTTCCCTGTCCCAGTCCCCATATACCCTGAAGATTTCAGATCAGACAAAAGAAACCATTCAGGTTGTAGAAATGAGCAAAGAATTTCAAAAAGTTGAGGATTTTCACACTTTTTCACACTCCACAGCTCCACAGCTGCAAATCCGACAGGAACAAAACTTTCCAGATCCAGATATCTATGATACAAGACCATGCATGCATACTTTTAAGCAAATTGGATGAATGGTTACAAAGTTTTTAAAATGCAACATTTGGCATTTAACATAGAAGTGTTCATGCAACCCTAACTATGCTGGCCCTTTATATGTACATTAGGGTTGAGTGTTAACTTCTGTTAAATACAAATTGTTGAACCTTGATAACTTTGATACTTTTCAATGGATTTGCACAACATTTGGCATGCATAATCTCTAGGAGTGTGTTTCTGGATGTGCCACATTTTTTGTGAATCTGTTTTGTGCTTTTTGAGAAACAGTGCATCCACAAATCCAACATTTACCACTTTTTTGCCATTTCTTTGTCCACCTGTATCTCAGAAATGGCTTTAGGTTATGGTGTGAAAGTTTCAGGGTAGAAAGCCTATCACTCAGAAATGTGAACATATATTAATCTGTTCAAAAATTATTACATTTTTAAATTTCCCATTATTTCCTTTTGAAAAATTGATATGTCAGGCATGAAAACTTTTTTGTGAGCATAGGAGTTAGTATTTATGCACACAGGGGCACAGTATTTTTGTAGAGGGCTCCTGTTTCTGCCATCTTTTTCAAGTTAGCAAGAAAATGAAAATGTATGAAAATAAATGACACTGAAGAAAGAAACAACAGAACTGAGCTAAATCGGAGCCATTTAGCTAGGTTCTGATGTTTGGTTTCCTTTAATGTGTGCCAAGAAACACCTTTTCTAGGCACCCATTATCCCATGTGCCCTGCTTAGTAAGATGAGTGCTTCCCTGCATTCTCTGTATGAGAACAGTGGGATTTTCCTGAGTTGTGCAGGGACAGATGGAACTCATGCTGCCAGCTGCATTCTTATGTGTGACCCACTGTTTCCCTTGTGTAGGGACACCCCCCTCCCACTGATCACTGTCCCTAGTGGCACCCACCACTCCCATATCTTTCCCTGGTGTCATGTACAAGCACACATTCATTTATTGAGTGCTCAGATGGGTTGCTGGCCATGGAGGTAAGTGGATGGCTGTGCTGGTATCCCAGTTGGGGTACTGGGGGGAGCAGGGTGGTCCATGACTTAGGGTTGGGAGGTGGGGGTCCACTGGACACCAGGGACAGAGTAAGGGATTGTTATTTTTCTTATTTTAAAGATTGGGGGCCAGGTCATGGCTGGGGGAAGAGGAAAATAACTGGAGTTGACTAGGGGGGTTCTAATCTTTAATTCTGCCAGTGATTAGCTGAGGGGTCCACTAGATGCCAGGGACAAGGAGGAGATTGTTTTTTATTCAAATATTGGAGGCCGGGCATAACTTGGGTTGACTGGAGGAGGTTCTTGAATTTGGACAGGGATCGATCGAGGGAGACCACTAGACACCAGGGAAGGGGGAAAATAAAATATAAAGATGGCTGGGGCATATGCGGGCAAAATTGTGGGCACAATTGCACAGTTTCACTGCAATTTTGTGAAATATTTTGTTAGACGAAATTTCCGATTTCATGGCAATTTCACCATTGAAATAAAATTTCACAACATCTCTAGTGGCAGCCCCCCCAACCCCTCATATGTGTTTCCCTGGTGTCTACTGGCCCCACCACCTTCTAACTACTGGTTTGACGACATCAGGGGCCCATTTCCTGTGTCAGCATTAAAAAGCCCTCCCCACTTTCCAAACACTAAAATTGTTTAGTGGAAAAGAAGAAAACTGTCCCTGACATCCTTTATTTTTAAACTAAAAAAAAAGAACAGTTTCTGGTTGTTCCCACCAACCCACTCCCCCATCCCGACCCTCCCAATGAGCATCCACCATTTCAAACCCCCCCTTGCCCTATACTTACCACCATAGGCTATCTACTGTCATCTTTTGTGTACCAGACCATGTTTTCACTCTTCAAAGGTGAACTGCAAACTGAGGAATCAAGGTAAGTAACGTTTAATGTACTTCAATGGCATTTTGAGCTTATGTTGATATCTTTGCTATTTTTAGATATTTTTTCACCAAAATATCAACATGGGCTGGTTGTAACCCAGCCTCATGAACACTGTCACTGACATTTCTTTATTTGGGCCTGGAAGGTGATTTCATAGTCGCTGTGTGAAATAACCTTTCAGGACTGATTAATGAAACAAAAGTGCAGGTGTTCATGAGCTAGAGTCCCAAAAGCCCTTATTGAAAATTTGGGGAGCAAATTCCTATAAATGGCCAAATGATGCACATTTATTGAAATGTTTCTACACACGCTCGTAACTTTGGTAATTTTTAATATTTTGACCCAATTTTTCAACATAGCCATTTTTTCACACCACCTCATGGACAGTGCATCTGTCATTTGTCACATCCTGCCCAAAATGTGTTTTTGCACCTGTGGCATGGAATGGCATTTGACACAGATTTGAACATTTTCACCTATGGGGTTTATGAGGTGGGAATATCAAAAGGCTATGTTCACAATTTGGGGTTAAAATATGAAAAAGAAAATGCCTAAGTTATGACCATTCTTTGCAATTTCAGTATGCCCGCTCATATCTTACTCAGGAAATGGGGTGAGCATTAGGGTTCACAACTCCAAAACACACCCCTCATGCCTGTTCCTGCACGCACAGTAGAGGTGGGTCTTAGGCTTGGGAACCCTAAGGTCGTATTTCCCTACTTTTGATGCTTTAACCCAAATGGTGCATTAACTAATTTTTTGCAATATATATATACACACACACACACACAGTTGTGCCCCTATAGTTAGGGTGGAGTAGCCTGTTTAATGTTAGACTTCAAATTTTGCACTTTAATAACTTTGTAACTGATCAATGGATGTGTCCCAAATTTAGTTTGAGCAGTCTTGAGAGGTAGATTTCTTGGTGTGGCAAGTTTCATTTCTGTCAGATGTGCAGATCCTAAGATCCTGATAGTGAAAAAAGTAAAAAGTACCTCTTTTTGCAGTTTCTTCCTCAAAACCTTGTGCCCAGATGGTGTGGAATTTTGGACTATTTTTTTTTAAATATAAAGAACCTGGATAGTAGAACAGCCACTGTTAGTTTGGTGTAAAAATATTAAACTGTTGCAAAGTTATTATGTTTTTAATCTCTCATGATATCCTATGAAAGTTCATTTTTCGGGATAGATGTCTAAAGTTTGACAAGGGATTTGATCTCATAAAGAAGGATTTAGTCTCATGAGAGCATTCCTTTTTTGTGAGAACAAAATCATTTTTTGTGAGAAAAAATTCATTTTTCATCAGCCGCCATCTTGTTTTTTTCTCACACTAACTACAAAAGGTGAAAAATACTTTAAACTGCTGAGATGTTTAAAACCAAACATTAGAACCTAGCTAAACAGGACCTGTTTAGCTAGATTATGATGTTTGTTTTTGATAATTACCCCCAGAAATACTTTTTCTGGGCACTTGAAATCCTGAGTGCCTAGCTTAGCGAGAAGAGCCTTCTGCTGTGTTCTCTATAGGAGAACAGCCAGGCAGCTACTGTGCAATGCAGTCCCATATGGAGGGAGTGTGGTCTCATCAAAAGCTCCCTGGTGTCCACTGGTACCCCCACAGTACAATCTTTTCCCCATGCTTATTTTTAATATCCCTGGTGTCTAGTGGTATCCTCTACCTTTCGATGACCATTTTTCTTGCTGAAAATAAGAAAACTGTCCCTCAATGTCCTTGTTTATTTTTTACTCTGTAAAAAAAAGGTCCATTGCTGATCACTCAAGCACACCCAGTCTAATCACCCACTGTGCACACACCTCTCCACAGATGGTCACTCACCTGAAGACCTCCCAGGTTTGAGATACGCTCTCCCAATCAAAGACACTTCTTGCTGTTGGAACCAGCAACTGCAATATCTAAGTCTTCCATATTTAAATATGTGGCACTAATTAGGTAAGTAAAAAACACAGGACTCAATTAAACAGTTGTGCTATACATATAATACGGTTGAGTACACACACAACAGAAACAGACCATTGGTTAATAAATAATTAATTTATTGAACTGTTTAAGAAACCATGCTGAATTTTATATTGTTCAATCTCACTGATAGATCAACATGGAAGGAACCCTTCTTATGAATTAATACTCCCACGTGTTTTTTTATTTGTTTGAATACAACATACAAGAATTCAACTGATTTCAAGAGGTTTGAAATTAAGTTGGAATATATGATATTTTTACTGTATCCTTGACAGGGGAAAAAAGGGGTGGGGTGGGGGGAAGGAAATGGGTAAAAAAGGAGACAATCAGAGAAGGGTGGGATATTAAAAAAGGAACAAGTAAAGTTACTGACTTGCAAGAATACATTTAATGCTAGAAATAGACTCATGTCAGTAACCAGTTTATAAAGCACCACAATTAAGACATTTTTTTTGCCAAACATTATGAGTTTCCAAAACTTCCAATCACTAAAAAAAAAAAAAAAAAAAAACTTACATGACAGAATTCTTGGCTGACACTTGCTGGTACTTATAAAAACCACAGTATTTAAGATACTGAAAACAAAGGAAATGGGAGGGGATGTAAGAAACAACTGAAAAGTGAATGAAAAGTGGGGATAAGGCTTCAAGCCAGAGGTACAATATACAGGGAATATTAATAATAGAATGCCTGCCTTTTCACCCATCGTGCCATTTTGAATGTTCTCTATCACTCCTCTCTCTGATAGAACCTCCAATTTATGGAGGCTAAATTTTCCACACTGGTTGGTTGGTTTCCCCAATGTATAGTACAGTATACAGTCTGGGCTGACTCACACATTACCATTATCACAAACAAGGCAACATGCAGTAGCTTTTAGAGCTACAGATTGTTGAGCTGACTTTGGAAACAACTGTTTTTTTTCCAGCCTCACAAGTCACAAGAAAGATGACTTACAGTGAGGTATTACTAGATCAGACCACAATTACAGCAAGCAGTTCATTGCAATTAATAATAATATGTGTGGTGCTGTGGGCAAACCAAATACACAGCAAGCCAAGAAAATATTAAAATCCTGTTTCACCTAGACACTTGATTGTGTGATCTTGGACACATTGCTAAACTTTCTTGCAGTCCTCCCAGCAAAGGCACATGTGCCAGTGCACTCACCTCATCAACAAAGTTTTAATAACAAAAAAAAATTATAGCTAAAATAATATGGGGGGGGGCATGTAAAACAAGATATTGTTACCACCCATGTTTTGTGGATGCTGAAGCTTTACACAAGGTACTTAGGAAATAAGAGACAAGTGTGTAAAAGAACTGAGTTGACACTGCATCTCTTATTTTATTTTATATAACTGTTTATTTTTAATCACTGTTTAACAAGAAAAAAAGTGTTTCTTAATTGATGGCTTTTCATATTGCGCTATAAAAGTACAAGTAATTAAGATATGGTGACTAAAACTGTGTTAATTTATAGATCACAATAAATCTGGAATCCATAAGGTTCTTGGATTTGGTAATGAGTGCATTCAATGTGTTATATAAGGAAGTGGGAGAGAGGGGAGGAATAAGAGAAAATGCCAGCAATCAAATTTCCCCTTTTCCAGTTCTTTATCTCTAATAAAAACTGTCACCCACATTTTTATTGTCACCCACATTTTTCCATCAGTTTATTTTTTCACCTGAGTGCATGCCTCTATTTTTACTTTGCTATCAGAAATCAACAGCTATCACCTCATGTGAGTGTTACATCTTCTGACATTGGAACCTTCAATCAAAAGATCTATCCACAGACAACATTAAAGGTTAACTTTAAAATGGTATAAACACATAAAAAATGACTCTATATGTGTGGCACCCAGTTTGTATTAAAATATAATACACCAATCTGAACTTAATGCACACAGTTGATTACACTAACACAGAAAGGGATGACAGTAATTACAGCCAAGGATATTTAGGATTAAGAGCAAGGCTGCAAAGCAACTAAACAAGCCAAGCATTAAAAATAAATTGCTTTTAAGAAACCAAATATTTTTGTATTTTTTTTTATTGAATGCAGTTTGCAGTTTGGTTGCACATGGAAGCAGAAGTAAAGCAACCACTGCCTGCACCCCACAGATTTGAAAACATGTATTTTCAAAAACAGATCCCTAGTGCCTGGAACCCTAATGCCTTCGCACCCCCCAGCAGTTGAATCCAGAGTCATGGAGCATTAGGAGCCAGCAACTGCAGCCAGCTGCTGTCAGTGAGGTAGAAGACCAAAAAAATAATAAAAATAAAAGTAACTAGTAAACAAAACATCAGGGCAGAAGGAGTGGGACTTTGTGGGAGGTGAGCATGCACTCACTACAGTAACCCCCATGCAGTTGGAGTGAGGTGCGGTCTGAAGGACTGGTAATTTATCTGTAGCAGTGGCATACCAAAATTTGGACTCACCAAACCCTGCTGAGTCTACTCCATCAGTCTCCGATATGACCTCTCTTGATAAGTTCTGATATACACACACACACACACACTGAGAGGAAAGGACTTGCATGACTGGGACCAGCAACCCATGACATGACCCAGCAACAAGCTGAGCCACATCAAAGTATTATATTTTAAGCAGGGCATTGTATTTCTTTATGAAACAAATGATGCAAGTGTTCAATGTTTATATAGCGCAATGACTGGCAAGACTCGTATATTCTCTATTGTAGCCAGAAAAGTAGCAAGGAGGACTTGCATGACTGCCATCATCACTCCACACCCAGACACATAGTACACAGGCTTCAGTCTCACTGTTGACACCCATCTCAGCCCTCAAAATCACATACAATTATGATGCCAGCTTTAAACCTAAAAAAACAGACTAAGTTTTATCACAGCTCAGCTAGCCACCCCTTCCCAGACACAAACATCAAAAGTAGAAGCAGGCTTTCTTTTTAGTTCTGTTGGCACAACTGTGCTTAACTAACACTGTGCCACAACCTGACTGATTTTTACTCCTGACCTGATGAGAGTCTGATTCCCATGGCCTCCCACACAAGGAAATACTAAAAATCATGTTCAGAAATAACCACAAGGTTGTGCTTTAGAACCTTTTTTCCACTGTCATTCCATTTTTGATCTATCAGACCCATGACATTGTGATGCTGATGCCGTTTAAAATGATGCCTTCTCACAAAACAGCAACAATAGTTTTAGATGTATTTTGAATATTTAGAAAACATTCGGCTCTGGTATGTTGTTTTATCTATCTACATTTAAGTGGTACAGTTCAGCACCATCCCATGGTTGTACTTTGGAGATATTAAGACTACTAAAGGTCACCAAGCCTCACATCTCTGACAGAAGTTTATTTTTTTCTTTATTTGATGTAAATTACAATGATTATGTAAGCTGCATTCTTTCAGGAATATTTGCACACACCTTTACAGAGATACTCAGCATGCACCTTTAAGACCCTTTATGGCATATCATCTGAATGTAAACAGTTCTGTACATTGTGGTTTTACTAAACAGAGTATTGGCGTTTGACCGAAACACTTGCCTTCAAGTTACTCAGCTGCAGCCACTGCTAGGCCAGGTAATCCCACAGCACCACCAACTAGTTAGTTAGTTTTTAGTTAGTTTTTTGTGAGCAGGTGGTGGGTGGGTCGACTCTGAACTTGAGCAGAAACTGTAGGAGAGAAGCATGTGTCCACAGAAAACATTCTGGAGTTGGACTAGGGAGCATCACTGATCATGGTCTGGGAATGCGGATGATCTTGAGGAGCAGTATGGTGAGTAGCATTCCTGGCATTTGGCTTAATGGCAGCACCATTTTTTTTCTGCCGATGTGATTTTTAACAAGTGTTGCACTGCATGTGAGCGGGAACAGAACTATGAGAGAGGAGGGTGCAGTCAGGCCACTAGCTTTGGAGGGGTGGGATACAGCTGACAAGTCTATCATTCCAAATTTGCCTCTATAGTCATGGTTGAAGTCCATGAGGTGTCACAGGAGGAGCAGTGCTTGAAGAGAGAGCTAAAGTAAAAAAAAGGCAGCCTCACTGAAACTAATTACAGAGGAGGAAGAACACTACAATTCTCAGTATGTGAAATTCTGTCTGTAAGCAGAAGCCCCTTGTAAATTATACCTTTTCTGCCAGCAAGCTGGTAAAAGATATTCTCCCAGCAAGCCAGTAAGAGAGATTGTTTCCATAAAGAAATGCTTCAGCCCTGGCGTGGTGGTTACTGAGTCCTGGGCAACTCCAGAACTACAGACTGCAACAGTTGATCTGATGGTTCCAGCTGATGTTTCAATTGTTTTGAGTAATGAACAGGTTTATGGAGGTAAAACTGGCAGACAACTAATGAGGAAAAAGTCTTTGAAGAAAACTAAGCGTTTCAAACTTCAGGCCAGATTGCAATGAAGCAGGATCAGCTAGTGGGGTCAGAGCCCTGGTTCTTTCCTCATACCTGTAAAGTGTGGCCCTGAACAAATTAATGTAATTTAACCTGAAATGGAGTGACTTGGCTTCACAGGCTCAAGTTCAAGTTCAGCTTTTTGTTGTATGACAAACAACAGTGTCATTACAAAACATATACCTCTTGACCTAAACATTCCACAATAAATACAATTTTCAAAAATTAATATATATATATATATATATGCCTTCAGAAAGTATTCACCTCCCTTGGATTTTGTCACATTTTGTGATGTTGCAAACTCAAATTAAAATACATTTATATGGGATTTTTGTCATGTATCTACACAAATTACTCTATAATTTCAAAGTGGAATGAAACTTCTGGAATTTTTTGTACATGTAATTTAAAACAAAAACCTGAAATGTCTTGATTTGATAAGTATTCACCCCCTTTGCTATGACACTCCAAATTGAGCTGAGGTGCATCCAATTTCCTTGTGAGATCACTCTAAAACTTGAATGGAGTCCACATGTGGTCAGTTCAAATGGTTGACATGATTTCAGAGGAAATACGCCTGTCTATATAAGGTCCCACTGTTGACAGTGCATGTCAGAGCAGAAACTCTACCATGAAGACCAAGAAGCTGTCCGTAGAACTCTGTGATAGAATTGTGAGGAGGCATAGATCTGGGGAGGGGTATAAAAACATTTCTAGGGTGTTGAAAGTTCCCAGGAGCATAGTCAAGTCAATCATTAGGAAATGGAAACATTACGGAACCACCCAGACTCTTCCTAGAAGGCCGTCCTCCCAAACTGAGCAACCGGGAAAGCAGGACCTTGGTCAGGGAAGTGACCAAGAACCCAATGACCACCCTGACAGAACTACAGAGTTCCATGGCTGAGAAGGGAGAACCTGTCCAGAGGACAACAATCTCTGCAGCACTTCACAGATGTAGCCTCTATGGGAGAGTGGCTAGACGGAAGCCACTCCTGAGAAAAGGCCAGATAATAGCATGCCTTGAGTTTGCAAGAAGGCATGTGGCAGACTCTGAGACCACGTGGCAAAAGATTCTCTGGTCTGATGAAACAAAAATTGAACTCTTTGTCCTGATTGCAAAGCCTATGCCTGGCACAAACCGAACACAGCTCATCACCCGTGTAACACCATCCCTACCATGAAGTATGGTGGTGGCAGCATCATGTTATGGGGATGCTTTTCAGCAGCAGGGACTGGGGCACTTGTCAGGATAGAGGTAACAATGAATGGAGAGAAATACAGGCACATCCTTGAAAAGAACCTGCATCAGTCTGCAATAGACCTTGGACTGGGGTGAAGATTTACATTCCAACAGGACAACGACCCCAAGCATACAGCCAAAGCAACACTGGAGTGGCTTCAGAACAAGGAGGTGAATGTCCTTGAATGGCCCAGTCAAAACCCAGACTTGAATCCCTTTGAGACTCTGTGGAAAGACTTAAAGATTGCGGTTCACCGATGCTCCCCATCCAACTTAACAGAGCTTGAGCAAATCTGCAAGGAAGAATGGGCAAAATCCCCAAATCCAGATGTGCAAAGCTGATACAGACATACCCAAGAAGACTCAATGCTGTAATTGCTGCCAAAGGTGTTTCTACAAAGTATTGACTCAGGGGGGTGAATACTTAAGTAAACAAGATATTTCAGTTTTTAATGTTTCATAAATTTTTGTTACACAATAAAAATATTTTTGCACCTTTAAATTGTTGAGTATGCTGTGTGAATCAAGTGGGAAAAAATCATTTCAGTGCATTAAAAATCTGGTAGTAACACAACAAAATGTGACAAAATCAAGGGGTGAATACTTTCTGAATGCAATATATATATATATATATATATATATATATATATATATATATTATAGAGGCAAAAACTCTGTTTAATGCATTGTGGTTGTTCCAGGCAAAGTGAGAGCCTTGTTAGGTTAAAATCCCTGAGCCCCCGCCCAACCCCAAACCAGCATTGGGTGTGCACTGGATCATCAGCCCTAACTCTCACCCCATGACATGTGTAAAGCAGCAGAAGTATAAGAGCATGGGGTGAGAGTTGGACTACAGATCCCAATCACACCCAATGCCAGTTGGGGTGGTGGGGGTCCAAGGGGGGTTTTCAACCCTAACAGTGAATTTCCTCACTTTTATCACCGTGGAACAACCCTAACTAATGCATTAAACAGAGTTTTTTGCCTCTAATTTCCCTTCTTTTTGAGAATGATAATGAGAAATAGTGAATGTAATGCAGTGGCGGGAGCGTGGGGCCCTTTGGCCCTAATTTGATTTCCGGACTTCCACAGAAGAGAAAATTTAACTTTCAGGGAAATTCCACTGGCGGACTTTTTTCACACACCTCTACTGCCATATATATAAATATTACATCGCTAGTTTCTCTATTGCAATTTATCAAGAACACCTTCCCATTACAGTATATTGATTACATCTCAGCCGACAGACTTTCCAACAGGAGATATATGTACTTTTTTCTATTCAATGATTTTACAGAATTTTGCTAAGTTAAGAAGAGTTTCTTCCTCAATGGATTTCTGCAAACAATTTACCTGAAAGCTAGGTTCCATATCTAAGGTAGACAGAATATTTCCCAGGAATAAAGTACGTTCATACTTATACAAAGGACACAGAATCAACAAGTGGACAATATTATCCTTCCCCAATCCACAACCACAATTGGATTCTTTCTGTTTTGCATACAGTATAGTCTCCTTAGTCTTTGTTAGTTGTTATATTCAAAGCAAAATCTTGTAATGCTTTTCTTTTACCTGGGTCTTTCAAAATATACAGATACAGGTTCCATTCCAGATTTTCTTTTCTAATAGCCAGCCAATTACTTATTTTAGAATTGCTGGTAATATCCATTTCTCTTTGAATATAAATGTCCTGAATTTTATTTTTTGTACATATAACTACTTGTTCTAATGGTTTAATATAACTGTCAGTCAAGCAGTCCAGTAAACCATAGGGTTTTACTATGTTCTTTATGGTATGTAGGCTGAGACAGGTAAATCCATTTTCCGTGTACATTATTGTTTCTTCCAGACATATCTGAGGTAATCTCAATTCATTCATTCTATACACTTCCAACCAATAATTGGCTAACCTTTGATCTACGGTATATAGCATTTTGCTGGAAGCTGTCCCAACTCCAATCTTGTTAATGAGGAAGAAGCCCCAACTGGCAGGCCCAAAAGTCTTTTATAAAATTTATTCATTACTACCTCTAATGAATCTGATTTACCCATGCCCCATATTTCAACTCCGTACATTATTTGGCTTTTAGTCTTAGCATTTAAAGCCCTTACACATCCTTTTATCTATATGCAAATCTCTCTACAGCTGTGGCAAACCTCTTTACTTTATTAACTATTTTATTTTTAAGTTCATTCCATTTCAGATTATAAGTGAACATGATTCCTAAATGGCAATATTTCTAGACCCTCTCAATGCTGTGATTTTCATACCTTAGCTTCAGGTCTCCTCCCTTTCTCCCTAAATATTTGTTACAAATCATATATTTCATTTTATCATAATTTATTTCCAAAGCAGCTTTTGAGCATCCTTGATAAAATCTTTGAATACTTTTTCTTTTCCCAATATAACTAGTGGATATTAGGACCACATTGTCTGCATATGCCAGATAGGAGCAATACCTGCCACCTAATTTTGGCACATGCAGGTCAGGGTCATACAACCCTTACAAAATCCTGTTTAAATAGAGGTTAAACAAGATGGGGGACAGGACACAGTCCTGTCTCAGGCCTAGATTAGTGGCACATTTCTCTGAGTTATCTCCTTCTTTATTGAACCTTACACTCGTTCTATTCACTGTATACAGGGTAATCAAGATATTAATTAAGGGCTGATCTAAACCATATCCTTCTAATACTTGCCACATTTTGCCTCTTCTTATTCTATCAAATGCAGTTCTCAAATCAGTGAAAACACAATATAATTTCTGCTTTTTTATATTGATGTATTTATGTATTAAAAAAGATAAAACCAAATGTTGTTCCACTGTGGAATGTTCCTGCATAAATCCATCCTGGGCTATATCAATTATACTTGATTCCTGTATCCAATCCATGATTATTTTCTGAATAATTTTTGTAAATAATTTTTGTGAGGTGTCCAGAAGACTAATTGGTCTGTAGTTCTTAGGATTTGCTTTTTCACCTTTTTTAAAAATTGGAAAATTATGTTTTCGCTCAAAGTTGGCACTGTTCTCCCATGCTTTACTATATAATCATGCAGCTTCTTCAGCAAGGGTATCCATAGATTAATATCATTCGAAATTATGTCTACAGGGATACCATCCAGGCCTGTAGCCTAATGTCTCTTTGCAAGTCTTAGGGCTTCTATGATTTCTTCCTCTTTAATCTCTTTCTCTAATGGGAGCCATTCACTAATTTTACTTTCCTGGTCTCTAATTTCTGGATCATAAAATAGACCTCTGTAATAATCCTTCCATTTACAGTATGGGGTTCTATGTAATTCTCAATATCCTTAGGAAACAAATCCCAGCCGTTGGCTACCATTCTCCAGTATTTTCTATTATCTTTATTCCATACTGCCGCCTCAAATTCTCTCCATAAGGAGTTTCTATAGCTCTCCCTTTTCCTAGCCAATAATCTTTTAGACTTCCTTCTTAATTTGATTAACTGATTTTTGTTTGCTTTCTTCGGGCTGTTTCTTATTGTTTTGCTGCCCTATTGATTTCCCTTTTTTTCCAGCCTTGCATTCAGTATCATGCCATCTGCTCCCTTTAAATTATTTTATGTAGGAAGCTTTTATTATAAGAGATGCAATTTTAGTCATAATTTCTGCAAAATCCCTCAAGATGTGTTTGTCTTATTTATTTATAATACACCAAATATGCTCTCTTACTCCACTCTGTTATTAACTGGTTAGATGCAAAATTATCTATTGCTTCCCATTTCACTCCTTTTTTTTTAACCTAACAAGTTCTGATTTTTTCTCCCTTACCCCCATACTGTTGCAAAGTTCTAACTTAATTTCAATTGGGTTATGATTGCTTTCAGCTCTTTCACCAACACATAAATCTTTTACAGAAAGAATTAGATTTAGATTTATTCAACAAAGGTCAATTGCTGAGTCTCTTCTAGTTCCTGTGTATGTATATTCCACCTTATAGACCCCTCTTAGTTCTCCAATTAATCAAGGCGAAATGTCTTTCTCCTAACATAGAGCAAATGTTCTTGCCCCTGTTTGTAGTTTTATTGTCACATGCATTTCTTCTGAAAATATCAACTCCTGCCTCATAGCTACACATACCTCTCTTAATTCAGGTGTTAATTGTAAACACTGGCCTACCGTAGCATTAAAATCTCCCTCTAAAATTATACAACTGACTGGTTAACTTTGTGTACACCTCTCAATTATGTCCTGTAATTTCTTTAGCATGCCTTGATCTGTATATCTTGAGTTAGCCGGCGGAATATATACAGTCAGAATTACAAATGTACTCTCCTCGCCAGTTATTCTTATTCCTAATATGTGTCCTGAGTCAATTCGAATTTCAGTCGCTTTGTATTCCTTCAGAATTTTAAACCATATGATCAGCCCTCCACATAATCCACCGTATTTCTTATTTTTCCTAGCTTTTTTACTGAAGAATTTATACCCATTAATATATTTAGCCTGATCCACCCATGTCTCCTGTAAACAGATACAATCAAATCCTTTCAAATAATCTTAAAATGTTGGATCAGCCAATCTATTCATAATTGGGCTGGCAGTATAGCCTAGAGGTTAGAGGAATGAGGTGTGAACAAGCTTGATACATGCAACAGACCAGACCTGAGTTTGATTCTCACAATCTCCACTTGCATACTGTGTGACTCTGAGCCAGTCACTTAACTGCCCAGTGCTCCCAGGTCACCCCTGAAAACAGGCACTTGTGCCTAGTGGGCCTTACCCGGTTACCAAAGACTAAAATAAAAATAAAATAAAATAAAATAAATAAAAAATAAATTCCTGCTACATTCTAAGACAAAATCCTGCTTTCCCAATGCCTAATCTTTCCTACTTGTCCAATTTTCTCATTAAAAATAAATCTCTGTGTATATGGCTGTCAATCCTCCCATTGTTTTTGCAATATCTGAAACCTGTTTGATGTTTAAATCAAATTACTCCATTGTTTAGAGCACTTTTTAACCTATTTTGGGGGTTGTACCATTACTTCTGCCTTTATATTAATATCAATCATTTCCAAAATTTCAGCTTTAGATAGTATTAGTTGATAATCTAAGTTATTATTTGCCCATAGGATAATTTGTCCATTATATTCCCATCTCATCACTTTTTTAAGTCTCCTTTTTAAATCACCTATTCTTAATAAATTCTGTAGCAGGTCTATTATTTTCACTTGCAAGTTATTTTTGGTTTCATTTAAAAAGTTGTTTGTTTCAAATATGGAGATAGGAAAATCTAAGTTATTTTTCTCATTTACTTTAAGTGCCTCATAGTATTCTGGAAATAACACTTTGATGTTAACCAAACTTTCTAATTAAAGCCCAGATTTCTTATTTTTATTTTTTTTTTCATTTTCTATTGCTTTGAGAATGTAGTATTGATCAGAGAATAGCAATATAAGCTCCATTCCTTCTATTGGTCTAATAGCACTTAAATGATTTAACATGGGATATAGTTCTTGTTTCCCTGTAATAATGCTCCTAAGAATTATTTTAAATGTATATCCAATTTACTTTCAGCCTTATCTGGAATAATTGCCACCCTATAAAGTGGCAAAACATAATCTGATTCTAATAAATACAAAATCACACATGCCCCCACAATGCAAAGCATCATGGGCTGCATATGCAAATCACCACAGAATATTATGCTGGTTCAACTTTAAGCAGAAATGCATGGTTCTAAAAGGCCTCTCACACAGTTTGCAAAGATGCCAACAGAAGATATAGACACATATTTCATCTTACCAGGACTCATCAGTATGTCTCGTCTGTTTAACACCCCAGTGGAATGAACCAGCTGCCCTTAGATGGTCTATCTGAGTTATGTTGTTGTGAACCCAATTAAAACAAAAAACAATTTAAAAGACAAAGAACCTCTGTGCACAAGCTCTGATGTAATGGTTCCCCCAAAGGGCATTTGGCAGGGAAGCCACATTTCAAAGAAATACAAAAGCAAACATGTCCCAACAATGCAAAGCATCATGGGCTGCATATGCAAATCACCATGTTCCAATGTTCTCTTTAATATCTCTTCTAGCTTATTCATTTGAGTGTCCTTTCCTTTCCCTATTTTATAATCATGTATTTTATTAAACTTTACCTTCTTTATTTCTTCTTGCAATTTCTCCTCATCTTTCTCCTTGTCTACCTGACTAATATTATCTTCTTCTTTAACTGAATCAGTTATTGCTGTTGCTGCAGCGATCTGTCTCTTTGTATCATTATTTGATTCTTTCTTTGCCTTTGTTCCTTTTTTCTTTTACTTTACTTCTATCCTTACCCTTGTTATGTTTTATACCTTAAATACTTTTAACCTTCTGTGCCTCTCTATCAAAAAAAATCACAATTATTTTTAAGTTTATTTTTTCTCACCTTTTTAGACCCCTGCTGCTTCCCCTCTATTTCAAAATCTTTCTCTGGGCATTTTCTTTGTTTTTTGGGAGGGGGTATCCTTCTATGTTTTGTTTCCCACTTCTTGTTGCTTAACTTTACTTTTTTAATTGTATCATTCTGCTTTCCTTTTTTCTTATATTTAACTTCTTGCAGAAGTCCTTTCTCCAAAATATCTCTATTAGCTGCCTTAAGTTCCACTGCAATACTATCCTGTCTCAAATTCTTGTTGGGTAACATAATTAATTCTGCCTCAGATCCTGTAGTCTCCTTTAATTCTAGGCCTAATTCCACAATATCAACATCTGTGTCTACCTCTCTACCTCCTGCCTTAGAGTGATTTTGGTTAAGTCTATTATCTTGGCCTCTAGTATCTCATGAGTCTCTCCAGGTATCTCTAGTCTCTCCCTTTTTGTTTAAGGGCTGGGATGCCTTGCCCTCTGTAGCTATGTGCATATTTTGTACTAGGTTAGTTTCTTCATCTAAATAATTAATTTTTTTTCTATCCAGTTTGTTTGCATGATGTACTTTCTATTTCCTAGACATACACCTTTCACGAAGGATAAGTCTTGTCTAATAAGCACAACTACAAGCTTTTCATAAATCATGGTATTCGCTAATAACGGATCTCTCAATGCATAAGCTACTTCCTTAGTTAGATTATCTAACAAAGAGTACCTGGTTCAATTGGACTCATTAACGGGGTTTGTTCCTCAGAAGGCCAATTACTCCCTTTAGTTCTTTCCTTCCTAGTATTCTCATACTCTCCCTGCCCATACTCCTGTGGCCCTTCAAAAACAAATACTGAGCCGTTCATACTTTGTTTAATATCTCTAATTTTCTGCTCAGTTCTCTTATTTGTCTCAATAGTTTCCCTAATCTCTTCCACCGTTTTGTTAACTTCTTTATTCCCTAGTTTCACTATGTTCAAATTCTGCAAATCCAGTTCCTTATATGTTTTGTGGAACTGGGTTTGGTCATGTATTTTTATTTTAGTTTGAACAGGCCCAGTATTATCTAACTTCAAATGTAGCCTTATTTTTTATCAGTGATGTCACTAATTAGTGGTTGAATCAATTTACTCTCTTTATATTTAGTTAAGGGGTTGAGGTAGAGTCCATATATCCCTCCACCTTTTTTTTCTGATGGAATGGATAGGCTCTTACCAATCCCTCTAATAGTTCCCATTTTCTTTAATTTAGAGGACTTTTCTCTATTAGTTATAGCCTGTTTTGCAGGTCTAGTATTTGACACTTCTTGATTTTCCATTGGCATTGTCAAATTATCATTCTTGAATAATCCTTTACCACTTCTAGTTTCCATTTGCATTCCTGTTCTGCTTTACCCTACTTTGGGGCTGTATAGAATTCACAATCAAGTTTCAAACCTACACAGGGAGCAAGAATAAGCAATAATAATCGAGTGTTATTAAGAATAATCAAAGTCAATATATATAATCCCAATTATACAGAATACATAAATCCCCACACAATTATTAGGTACACTTCATTCAGTGTTTCCTTTAACATTTCTTTAATAATTCTTAAATATCCGAGTAAGATGTTCTAGAATGTCCAGAGTTTTCTGATATACTGTGTAGGGTCCCTCCCTTAAGTAAATAGTTCCTGTTTTGCTCTATGAATGCATAGTTTTTAATCCTTCTTAGGCCTCTGACCACTTACAGGCAGTGTTCCCCAAAGGTTAAATTCAACACTCTATGAATTCAAATTTGTTCAAGCAAAAAATATTACAACACTTCTTGATACATCTCACTGCACAGCCAGAGGCCTTACATAAAAGGAAGTTTCCAGAAATAAAGTGCCAGTGCTCTTCTTTTGTCTCTCTTGGAATGTCATTAATTCTAGTAATGTTCTGGTAGTGTCCTGCTAACCCAATATTGGGAGACTTCCTGATGTCCAGTAAGGAGTAATAGGTAGTTCTTCTTAAAATTAACTCATCCACTTTACTAAATAAAATAACAGCTTCTCACTGACTCCTGCTACCACCATTCCTCCTCAGCAACTTAGTGACCTTGGTTTCACAGGCTAAATCACCTGTTTCCCAGAATAAAGCTGTTATGCAGAAAGAAACTATGCAGTTACAATTCAGACTGTTATAGTCTCCCTCCTCTCTTCAAACCCACACTATTGCTGATGTTATGCAACACGCTGCCTCTGATGAGTACATTATGCCTGTTATCCCTAAATACTTCTCTTTAGAAGTACCAGAAACCTTTAAATCTGCACTGGAGAAAGTAATATTTAAAACTTGAGAGGATGGAGACACAACAGTTTTTGAAGTTCCCCACTCTTGAAAGAGCAGTCATAGGGTGACCAGAACCCCCCCCCAGCCTAACAGGATGTACATCCTCAGGATGCATTCCCTGATAGACAGTCTTCTAAGGGTAGACAACTCTATTTTGGGGGCCACACTAAGAAAAGATTGAGACTCTTGGCTTAATTTGAACCCTGCAGTCATTTCTCAGCAAAAGCTGCACAAGCTGCTTCAGAGTATACATACTGCTGGTGAACACCAAACTGAATAGTGAGCCTGCCTTACCCAACCAAGCACATCAAGAGATCAATCCAGATCTTGCCCCCCACAGCCAGGATCAAAAATTATATTCTAATTTTTTTCAAACTTGCTCCTGAACATGTTAAATGAAGGAATGTGGTTCAGCTACAGTACAGAGGGGGCATGAAGTAGATGCCTGACCATGTATTTGTGGCAAAAACGTTATTGAAAGCTGAGATTTTTTTTTTGCTTAAGAAGTCTTTACCCTCATAAATCTGTGTATTCAAGGCAGATTCCGTAAAATGCTGTTCAACAACTTTAGCTACTGTACTAGATGGCCCTTTAACAATGAGAACAGAATAGTCAATTTCTGTTATGAAACATTTGTCTGTATGCTCCAAATAAAGTGTGTTGTGTCCTGGACTGAGGTAGGTAAGGGTTTATGCCCGTGGATGAGCATTTTTTGAAATAAGTAATAAAATACAGTCTCTATTATGCATTTACCTACCACTGGATGATCGTACATTCTTGATTGCTTAGACTAAACTGCTTTTGCTGAGGGATGGTCAATGGTTACCACGGTAAAAAACAGTTTACGTGTACTAGGAATCCTAAGTGTTTAGTTGATCTGAATTTTGGGCCCATGTGCAAGTTTGCACTGCTCCTGAAGTCTAATGCCTTGGTGTAAGCACCTCAGAATTATATTAAGGGATGTGAATGGTTGGTGTTCAGCTTTCGTTCTGGAAATGGCTAGTAGCGACAGCATTTGTGGTGTCCCAGTAGTTTCCACCACATTGAGATATGCTCTGTTACATTGATTGGCACAAAATAAAGGAGAAAATAGAAGTTGCCTTTGGATTATTTGGAAATACAGTAAAACACTGTTTCTTGACTAACATGCATTTTCAATTATGTTGGCTTTCCTAGGTAAAGTTCACATGATTGCTAAGAGTTATTGGACTAATTATGAACTTCCCAGAATAGTTTGTTTTTTTCAAATGCAGTGTGGTGCAGTACCAATTTGTAGTGTCCTAAAAGCCCTTTAACAAATTGTGCTCCTTGCAGTCTGGATACTTCATGGACTTTTGTTTTACTAAGCTCCAATATTAATCTGAATGTACATCATTTTGTTATGTTCAATGCAACATGTTTGTTACATATGTGAGCCAATGGGGATGAATGCTCATTTTTATTAGCAACAAGTCAAAATAAAGCAATATAACATAATACAATTAACCAGTACAATAACAATGCAATGATACAGTCATTATAAATCATGACATATACAAACAGTTCTAGAGTTAAGCCAGTCCATTAGCAAAACTTTAATCAAATGCACAGTAGTGGAGTTCTTAATTGCAGTTAGTAATGCTTTATAAAAAAATGGAACCCAATAGAAATGAGATCTTTGACTTTGTGCCTTCTCAAACCATGAAACAATATTTTGCCTGAATGTGACAGCTCTAGTATCATGTACATTTTCATTACATTTAACTTTATTTTTTCAATTTAAATGTACCATGAAATATTTAGCTTCCATCCGGTTTTGCAGCTGGGAGAACTGAAGGTCATAATAGGGATTCACCAGTAATGCAGAAACTCTTTTTCACAGTCTGAATTGGTGTAATGGTTCAGCTTTATTCATTATGTTTATTTTTACCACTGTGTATGTTACATAGAATGTCAAAGAGACATGAATAATTTGAGGGTTTGTGCTAATGTATACATACTGTTTGGAACCTAATGTGTGATATTTGGAGGGGGCATGCTTCTAGAATGCAAGATTCCTTCATAGTTTGTACAAGTGATTTATAGTATATTTAAGTAGTTTTATATATATATATATATATATATATATATAGTTGTATAAGCATATATCAGCATCTTAAATGGATAAATAGAGTGACTCAGATGGGGCACACTACATAAAAATTTGATTTGGATGTTGTGATTAGTGATGTTCAGAAGTCTGTTTTGATAGTGTAGTTTGGCTGATGGAAAAGCCAGTAGAAGGTTGGGGTATATAGGGAGGGGCTTTACCACTAGGAGAATGGGATGAAGTTGGAGGGAGGAAGATTCAGAGGAAACATGAGAAAGAATTTCTTCACAGAATGGGTGGTGGACAAGTGGAACACTCTGCCAGAGGAAGTGGTGGGGGTTGAAACAATCACGGGATTTAAGAATGCATGGGATAGACATAAAGGAATTCTGGAGGTCAGGGGTAAGGGGCAACAGACTTCTAGGAAAACAAACTGAACTTACAAGCTCAAATGGGCAGACTGGGTGGGCCATAGGCTCTTATCTGCCGACACTGTCTATGTATCTATGTATCTATGAGAAAGAATGTGATCCCTATAGAGTTCACTGGTGGTACCACACCTAGAGTACTACGTGCATTTCTGGGGCCTGTATCTGAAGAAGGACCAGGACAGGCTGCTGACTGTCCAGAGGATGGTGGCACAAATGATACAGGGCCAAAAAAGAAAATCATATGGGGCAAAAGATGCAAAGTAAGAACATGCATTCCCTGGGAGGCCAGAAGAGAAGAGGGATAGGTTGATAGAAACTTACAGGCGTCCACATGGGATGAACCGGGTTAACTCATTGGAGCTGCTGAAATGAGAGCAGGAATGCAAAGTTGGTGGTGAAGTTGGAGGGGAGGCATACAGGCAGCATTGAATGGGAGGTGGGCAAATGGAATGCTTTGCTTAGAATTGTGTGGCCCATACTAAATCTGTAGCTGAGCTCAAAGGGCAGTGGTCGTGGCAGAAAGAAGGGCTTCATACAGGAATGGCATCCTCTGGTTGTTCATCTAGATTGGGCATGCTACTCCCATTAACTAAGGTCTTTGGGGGGATTTTTCTGTCTGAATTTATGTTGTTGTGTGATATAACCAAGACAGGATAAGGGAAGACATTAGAAAACATGTGTTCACACAGAAGAAGATTAATGTTGAATAGCCTACTTGGGGAGGTTAAAGCAGAAATGTATAGCATGTTGGCAGAAAAGGACCAGCATGCCCATATAGTCTGCCCTTTTTCTACTGCCTGTTACTACACCCTGGACCATAATAGGTCACAGGTGTCCCTCACTCCTCTGTTTTACTTATTATAACTCTCCCATGGATGTTTGAAGCTCTGCACTGTCTTCACACTAACCATCTTTTCTGGCAGGCTGTTTCAGGTGTGCACTGATCTTTATGTGAAGATGTATATTCTCACATCCCTCTTAACCCCCAAACTTCATAGCATGCCTCTAGGTTCTGGTGCTACAATTCATGTGAAAGAAATTCCCCTTCTGCACCTTGTTCACCCCTTTCAGGTACTTACTGGTCTCAGTTATGTCCTCTCACTGTCCTTGCCTCCAGGAAGTACACGTTTAGCCCTTGAAGCCTCTCCATGTATGATTTATCATGTAACACCCAAACCATTTTGGTAGCTGCCCTCTATACCACTTCCACCTTGTTGATGTTCTTGTGGAGGTACAGCCTCCAAAATTGGACACAGTGCTTCAGGTGGGGTCAAACAAGTGAACAATAACAGGCACCACCACCTCCCTTCTTCTGCTAGAAATTCCCCTTCCTATGCACTATAGCAACCAACTAGCCTTGCCTACTGCCTTGTTGTGTGCCCTGCCACCTTGAGGTGACTACCCAGTGGTCCCTCTATCCACTTCTGGGTGCTCACCCTTTTGCAGATTTTTGTATTATCTGCAAAGACATGCACCTTCCCCTCCACTTTCTCAGCAATGTCACTGTGAGGTGGAAGACTAGGTTTGCTGGCAAAGGCACCTAGCATCACCTGAGCTCTTTTCTTCTAGGTTGCTTGAAAGGACAGAGCAAAGAATTTTAATAGAGCAAGGAAAAGGATTATGGCTTCTTTTGGCAAGATAGATTTAGTGTGTGTTGTTATTTTTATTTTGTACTCACAGGGATTGTTACTGTTTGTTGCAACATTTTATTGCTTTATTTTTCTCTGATTTAAATTGTTGTTGCTGGGTATACCTTCCGCTGCATTACTACAGGGTGTGCCTACAGGTGTGTGTGCTTACAGATTACTGCTGTAATCTTCTGATTCAAATTGTCTTTTGCAAGGTATATCTTCTGTTACTGCTTTATTTTTCTCTGCAGCAAAGTGTTTCTTACAGAGTATATCTTCTGTGAAATAATTACAGGTGGTTCTTTACAGGTTTTACAGTTTTATCTACCATTAGGAAAAGCATTCAGGGCTACTGCATTTGTTGCTGGCTGATTGTTTCTGGTCTTACCTCCTTGTTTATTTCATCCATGGTTCTTCTTTTTAGGCAGGGGAAGGGCCCAGCCACCAACCCCCATGCCCAACCACCCCACACTACACTCCTTTTACAGGTTAGCACAGACATGACATTTCCTGTAGCAAAACAGGAAGGGGTGGATCAGAGGGGGATCCACACAGTGACCTCATTTACAGGGGCACAAGCAATTTAACTTGTTATAACAAGTTATACAAAAACAAACAAACAAAACACAAAATCAAACTTTTGTTTTCATTTTCCTCCTTCTAATTACTCTGACCAGGTTATAAACCCAGCAACTTATCTGGAATGGATATCATTAACTGCAGGTACTGTGGAACACTTTTCAGAAGGGTAGTTTTACAGGATTTAGGACACTGTCCTACATGCTGGGCCATTGGAGAGCTAAGGCTTCAGCTCCAGGCAGCATGGGTAGAGATTGCACACCTCAAATTGCATATCCAAGAGGAAATATACTACCGCCCGCCATTTCCCCAACATCCAACAGAAGCACCTCAACCACAGAAGGTAGTTCATCCATGAGGTTGGCAGGTGGTTAGGAGGGGCAAATCAGGTGCCCCATCACTTGGTGCTGTCCAATATATCACCTCCACAAACCATACAAAAACTACAAACAGATATCTGCCTCTATCTCTGAAAACAAATAAAGGGGCAGTGGACACTGCAGAGCAGGACACTGCAGCACAGGAGCTAGCACAACAAAACTCACCCAAAACAGGAACAGTCTGTTCATGAAAAGGGGTTACCAATGCCCACCATACAGTGACTACCACATTTTAAAAAATCAAGAACTGTCAGGCACATGTTTTTGACTAAATCTGAATGCTGGCTATATGAGCAGATAGATAACATAACTATTGAATTCTAGGGTATCTATATTTTTTTTGATGGTGTATCCCACTCCATTTTGCTGCTTTTTTTCCTGAAAAAGTGTGACATGCAAAAACACAAGTTTTACTAATTGTTTTTGCAAGCTTTATTTACTGTATTCCATTATTAAAGTAAGTCCATTTACTAATATGGAGTTGTGTTTTTTATTATCTGTACTCTTTGGCCCATTGTAATGCTCCATTTTTAATTTATGCAGCTTTGTATTTAGAGTGGTGCATGTAACAGTTGGTGTCACAGCACGTTACATTCACCCACATGGCCCCCAAATCTGTAATTGTGCTATTAGCACTTTAAAAGATTTTCTGATTTCTCTCCTAGTTTGCCTCCTTGTGATAACTGACTGTGTTGCTGCCTTATCTATCTTTTCCACAAAAGGGCAGCAACCTTTGACCCTCACTGTACTTGGGGTCACATCAGGCCCAATGTTTACCCGTCAGTCTGTGACAGTTGCAAAGTCATAACCTGCCAATCAGAACCAAGGAGCAACCATAGAGGGAGGAGCTGAGTTGTGGTTTAAAACCCATTGTTTACACATGGCTCCTCCATTTGTAGGGCTACATTCCATGAAGATAAGCACTGCATGCAACAACGAGGGTTGCAGTTACATTCACCACAGGTAAACTTTGGTTACCATCATTCACTGATTGTTGGGCAAATTTTCAGAGAGCATATTTCAGTGACAACTGCATGTCTAAGGAAAGTGCTGGGCATACATTGTAATAGGGATTATTCAGTGTATATGGAGTGGAGAGTTAAAATGGATTTTCTTTTGGTGTCACTCGTTACATTCACCACAATATGTGGCACCAACCATCATACCTGCCAGTACTGTTATTATTGTCACATTGCTCCAGGTTTTGTAACACTATGTCAGTTATTAGTAGTGGTGTGATAGCCATGAGGCATGTTCAGTAAATTTTTTACAACTTGAAACAAATGTGTGGTGTCACTTGTTACATTCACCACGTTATATGGTGTTAAGCATCACACTTGCCAGTAATGTAATTGTTGATTTTTTTCATGTTTTATAACAGTATGTCAGTCAGTAATAGTAGTAAGTTGTTAGGCAAGTTTAGTACAGTTTTAGTAAGGCAAACATAAGTGTGGTGTCACTTGTTACATTCACCAGGGTATGTGGTATCAAACATCACACCTGTCACTACTGTTATTATTGTCAGATTTCTCCAGGTTTTGTAGCACTGTGTCAGTTATTATTAGTAGCATGTTAGCCATTAGGCATGTTCACTAAACTTTGTAAAACTGAAACAAATGTGTGGTGTCACTCATTACATTCACCACAGTATGTGGTGTTAAGCATCACACTTGCAAGTAATGTAATTGTCAAATGTTTTCATGTTCTATAGTAGTATGTCAGTCAGTAGCAGTAGTATGTTAGTTGTTGGGCATGTTTAGTATAGTTTTAGTAAGTGAAACATAAGTTTGGTGTCATTTGTTACATTCACCACGGTACTTGGTGCAAAACATCACATTTGCAATTAATGTAATATAATTCTTATAAATATTTGTTTCTCATGTTTTAATACAACTCATTACATGTTTATTAAAGTTTTTACTACTAAAGCAAATGTTTTGTGTCAGGTGCTACATTCACCACGGTTTGTGGTGTCACTTGTTACACTCACCACAATACAGTTATTTTATCTCAGAAACCTGTGGGCTTTTATCTCCCAATATGTTTATTTTTCCATACTTGGGTCATAATATCTTGAAATGCATCACAAATTTAATATAGAAATAATTTGAAAATCTGACCATCTTGTCACACTTTGGTAACCCCTTTTCATAAACAGACCCGGAACCAAAACAAAAAATGCAAAAAGGAAATCCAAAAAACTTCTGATCACAGGAGACTCCATTATTTGGGGAGTTGATACCTATCTCCAGCAAGGGGTAATGGTCAGATGTCTCCCAGGTACATCAGTGTGGACAGACACTGACCACATTGCTAAAATTGTTCAGGAAGCAGGAGAAAACATAGACATCCTGGTACACATAGGAACTAATTATCTCACCAGCTGGTCAGTTGTGGAGACCCAGGAACACCTGACTGGGCTGGGTGACAAACTATCATCCATTTCATCCAGCATCTCCTTCTCTGAGATCCTGCCAGTCTTGAAGAGGGGGGAAGATGGACAGAAGGTCAGAGAAGGTTAGATAGGGGAGCTAAACATGTGACTCAAGGGCTGGTGCCAGGAAAAAGGACACAAATGTGTAGGGAACTGGCGACAGTTTTGGGAGTGAAAATTCTTTAAATTTGATGGACTGCATCTGACTAAGGAGGGATTCAGTGCAGTGGGGCAGAAGTTTGACATCTTTGCGGAATATTTAAACTAGCAAATGGGAAAAGGAGTGCAGCACCCAATACAATACATTAAATGGGAAGAACACCCCTCCTCCCCTCAGCCAGTGGTCAAACAGGAGTTTAGCAGGTTTGCAGTTCATTTGCATCACCAGGTAAGGAAAAAGGTCTGGCTCCTCATATGATGCACAGGGAAAATGCCAGACCTCACTCAACAACTAACATACTGACATCTGGCCAATGGAAATCATGTACACAAATGCTCGCAGTCTGGGAAAAAAGATCCCAGACCAGCAGGCAATAATGACAGAGGCTAAACTGGACATAGTAGCCATTAGTGAGACTTGGTTTACCAGTAACCACACTTGGGAGACTTCAGTACCTGGCTATGTACTGTTCAGAAGAGACCGAGGTGCAAAAGGGGGGGAGTGTCCCTTTATGTCAGTGAAAATATCTAAGCTACAAAAATTCAGAATACACATATGGAGCTAGAAGAACTGTGGGCCACCCTGGAAACAGGAGATGGGACAGCCATATGAACTGGGGTTGTCTACAGGCCTCCAGACCAGGGGAAGGACATAGACACATTACTGTTAGAAGATATACAAAACATTACAGCTAAAGGGGAGGTTCTGATAATGGGAAACTTCAACATGCCAGAAACAGGTTGGTCAATACCAGCAGGAAAATCTGCCAGAACTAGACACATAGTGGATGCCCTGCACGGGGAGGGGCCTCAAACATTTAGTACAACAACCCACAAGTGACAGGACTATCCTAGACCTAGTACTGACTAATAGGGAAAGGATCACAGATCTCCAGGTAGAAGGTCACCTGGGGAACCAGTGACCATCACATGGTATGGTTCAATTTGGCCACTAGAACTAAATCTTCCCATTCCAAGGCAAAAATATAGGACTTCAGAGGATCTGACTTTAATAAGATGGAAAAAGAGTTAAGCTAGCCCTGGCAAAAAGAAATACAGGTGAGGGGGTACAGGCAAAGTTAGCAAGCATTAAAGATGCAATAATTGAAGCAACATTGCACTGTGTTAGAGAGAAAAGGAAGTGCAAAAGAAGAAGGAAACCACTTTGATTCTCAAAAACAGTAGCAGAAAAAGGTCAGAGCCAAAAGGCTGGCCTTCAGGAAATATAAGGGAATTCAGCGGGTTGAAGATAGGGAGGCATACCAAACTTTTCTGAGGGAAGCAGGGAAGACAGTAAGGCAGGCAAAGGCCCAAACTGAGCAAACACTAGCACGAACAGAAAAAGAAGGTGACAAGACTTTCTATAGATACATTAGTGAAAGGAGGAGAAAGTCCAGAGGGGGGTATTGATTAGATCAAAGGGAATAAGGGGGCAAGTGAAGAGGAGGACCATGTTAAAGCATCTATCCTAAATAGATACTTCTGCTCAGTTTTTACTAAAGAGAAGGTAGGGCAGAGCCCACAGCTCAGCACCATGGACACGTGGGGAGGTAGGTGTGCACTAGTCCCCTAACAAAGAAAGGATCCTACAAGAGCTCAATAAGCTCAGGGTGGACAAGGCAATCTGACCTGACAGCATACATCCCAGGGTACTAAAGGAGCTAAGGGTAGAACTGGAAGAGCCATTATCAAAACTGTTTAGTGAGTCTCTGAGAACAGGAGAGGTCCCAGAAGACTGGAGAAGGGCTCATGTGATCCTGCTCCACAAGAATGGCAAGCAGGGAGGAGGCAGGGAACTACAGACCAGTCAGTCTTACCTCAGTAGTGGGCAAGAATATGGAGGCACTCCTTAAGGAAAGGATAGTGCAACACCTGGAATCCATAGGAGCACAGGATCCAAGACAGCATGAGTTTACAACAGGAAGGTCCTGTCAAACTAATCTCATAGATTTCTTTGACTAGGTAACCAGATTGGTAGATCAAGGGGGGCCAGTTGATGTCGCCTACCTAAACTTCAGCAACATTTTTGATACTGTTCCACATAGAAGATTGATTAATAAGCTGAGTAGGCTCAGTGGTGTCAGAAGTTGGTCAACAGGGTGGAAAACTGGTTGATGGGCAAAAAACAGAGAGTGGTGGTAAATGGTATACAGTCAGAAGAGATGCAAGTCACAAGTGGGGTACTTCAGGGATCAGTCCTGGGGCCAGTCCTCTTCAATATCTTCATCAGTGAAATTGCAGATGGACTGGAGGGTAAGGTTTGTCTGTTTGCAGATCACACCAAGATCTGCAACAGAGTAGATGATCCAGATGAAGTGGGCAGAATGAGGAGATGAGATCTGGATAAACTGGCAAAATGGTCAGGGAAAGTGGCAACTGGGGTTTTATGCAAAGAAGTGCAAGATCATGCACACAGGGAAGAGAAACCCTGAAGCCACCTATAAGCTTGGAGGGGAGTTTCTGGCAGTCACAAGGGAACAAAAGGGACTTGGGCATCATCATCACAGATGACCTGAAATCATCCAAGTAGACCACTAAAGCAGTAGGTAAGGCTAGGGGGATGTTGGGGTGTATTAGTAGGGTATCACAAGTCAGAAGAGGGAGGTAATAATTCCTTTTTACACAACACTGGTTAGGCCCCATCTGGAGAACTGCATGCAGTACTGGAGGCCACACCTTCTCAAGGACATTAACCAAATTGAGGCAGTCCAGAGAAGGGTAACCAAAATGGTGCAGGGACTGCATCAGAAAACATATGAGGACAGATTAATGGAGCTCAATAAGTATACCCTAGAGCAAAGGAAAGAGAGAGGTGATATGATTGAAACATTCAAACACCTTAAGGGCATTAATAAGGTGAAAGATTCTAACATGTTTCAATGTAAGAAAAATAGCAGGACAAGAGGACACAGCATGACATTAGAGGGAGGCCAATTAAGGGGTAAGGTGAGGAAGTTCTTTTTCATAGAAAGGGTGGTGGAGGCATGGAACAGCCTACCTCAGTAAGTGGTGGATATCAATGCAGTGCAGAGCTTCAAACAGGCATGGGATAGGCATAAGGGAGCAATACTGATGAGTATGTATAGATAGGCCATTGACAGAGCAAAGGCCGATGACACATTCATAAAGTAGAAAAAGAAATGAGCAGATTGGATGGGCCTTGCAGTCCTTATCTGCTGTCAACTTCTATGTTTCTATGTTTCTATGAAGACATTGAAGAGGACATGACCCAGTACCGATATATGTTTTTATTGATTTAAAAGTTTCAACAGGAAAGACATACTGAGTAGACATGATCATTTCCAGAGGCATTTCGGAGGAGAGAGAAAAGTTATACACAGTAGTTACAGCAGTTACAGAAACAATTACAGTTTCAGTATCAGTTAGAGCTCCAAAATCAAAAACAGTGCATGATGGAAATAGAATACTAACATACACAAAATCTTGTCTTACTGCACAATCAAATTTTCAGGACAGACCTAGGAACTGATCACTCTGACAATCTCAGGATTCTCCCCCTCCCACTGTCTCCCTGTCTTCACTTGCTGTTTCTATCTTTTCTTCCCCCCTTGCTTATTTGTGGTTATAAAACTATACCTGGACAAACTGCCAGCTCAGGCAGAGGAGACAGAAAGATGATGCTAGCAATACAAAGGATGGTGCACAAGGGAGAGGTGTTGCTGGTAGGTGATTTCATTCTACCAGAAGTGGACTGAAGAATCCCCACTGCAGCAACTGTTAGGAGTAGGAACATCTTGGACTCCCTTCAGGGGGTATTTCTTAGACAGTTAGTCATACAACCCTCATGGAGGGAGGCAATACTGGACCTAGAGCTAATAATGGGGACACTGTTGCAGGGGTTATGGTAGGGAAGCACCTGGGAAACTGATCATTGATTAGCGTGGTTTGAAATAACTGAGGGGGCAGATCCAATACACACAAGGGCAAAAATACTAGACTTTAAGAGGGCAGATTTCATAATGATGGGAAAATGCATGGAGGAGGCACTCGTCGGACTAGAAGAAAAAAGGTTGCAGTGAAACAGTGGGAGAAGATCAAAATAGGGATTGAAATGATGACACAACTTTGTGTCAAACAGGTGAGTACGGGAAGAAAAGGGAGAGACCACTTTGGTTTTCTAGGGAGGTAATAGAAAAGGTTAAAGCTAAGAAATGACATTTAGAAAATACTAGAGGACACAGGAGGAGGGGGACCAGGGAAAGGTATCCAGAAAAACAAAGGGATATGAGGAAGACTGATAAGGAAGCCAAGTCACAAACAGAGGAATGCATAGCAAACTTGGTGGTAAAGGGGGACAACACTTTTTACAGGTACATCAGTGAAAAAAGGAATGCAAGGGGAGAGACTGTGATTCTAAAGGGAAAGGATGGGGGAGAGTAGAAGACAACCACGACCTGGCCCGGTGGTACAGAGAGGTGAAGTGCTGGACACTTTACCTCGCGTCATGCTGGTGACCCAGGTTTGGGAACTGACTCAGGTCATCGGCGAGCTGTCATTGGGAGGTGAAGGAGCAGGATCGAGCAGCCTAAAGGCAGCTATCCTATCCTAGGAGGCTGTCACTCCCCCTGTATTTCTGCTACCATCAGGTGGAGGTCCAATGGTCAGCATAGATGGGAGGGAGTGGCAAGTAGTGGAAGGAGTGTCCCAGTACCACGGCATGCACATGCCTCCACACGCATGAACAGGGGCTGGGAGAAAATAGGGAAAAATCTGGGCCATAAAAACTTAATAAAAAAAGAAAGCCGATATACTGAACAAATACTTCTATTCAATTTTTATAGTGGAAGGGGAAGGAAATGAATCACATGAGGTTTTGTAAGAGCCATCATGGAATAAAAATCTCTTGATCTGCTGAGTTTTGTTCCAGTCGGACGTGTGGTTGCAGAGATGTGGAATGTCAAAAAATTTGAAAATTGCCACTTTTTTGTCAATTTCTTTGTCACACCGTTTCTCAAAATCACTTGGGGTCTGGGTCACGGATATGCCTTTTTGAAGGTTTAGTGAAAAAATATGAATCTATTCAAAAGTTATTAATCTTTAAAGTTTCCCATTATTTCCTATGGGAAAAATTACATGTGCTGTGTAAAAGCACTTTTTGTGCTCGCGAAAGCAGTACTTGCTTTCGCAAATGGGAAACTTAGTGTCATGCCTCCTCCATCTTGTTTTCAGTTAGCAATGTGGAAAGAATGATATAATTCAAAAAATACTGCCCCTTTGTAAACACCAACAGCAGTGTTTACCTAATTTGGGCCTGATGAACATGATTCTGGGATTACCTTTGAGAAATAGTGGCTGTAAATATGTTTATTTTAATTGGCTGCTGAAAGTGTCGCAAATTTGTGACACTACTGAAGCAAACTGTGGCACTTCTTTTGTGAAACTGCCGCAAATGTGGCACTATTTTGCAAAATACCCACTGTTGTGCAAAACTACGGGGGGGGGAGGGTTGCAGCACTACTTTTAAAAAAGTTATCAGTACATTTTAGGGGTGAACAGACCCAGAATCTGATTCCTTGGCCCCTGTTTATATAAACTCCTGTTAGTGTTCACCTAATTCCAGTATGTTCCCCTATTTTCACAGCCTGTAGGGGGAAGGGGGCTGAGGCATGCTGATATACATTTTACTGACATTGAGGTGCCCAATCCCCATATCAGCAGTGGAGGCCCCCCAGCCACTGTGGGACACTGGTGAGCCCACTACTAGAGTCCCATGATATGTATTCCCCAACGAGCAGTGTCCCGATATACTATTTATGCCATTTATGATATTATACCTGTAAATAAAGAAAACATTCCCCTGACATACTATTCAGTTGTCAACATGGGGGGGGGGCCCAATCCACATGTCAGCACTGGAAGCCCCCCACCAGTGTGGAACACTGGGGAGCCTACTCCCAGTTTCCCCCGATATGTATCTCCCCAGAGCTCTGGGACACTGGGGAGCCATCTCCCAGTGTCCCAAAATTTTACATTGACAAGCTGTAAAAAAGAAAACAGTCCCCCAATGTCTTTTTTTCTTGTCCTGAACAAAATAAAATGGTTCCTCATCATCTCCCCACTCCTCCCCCATTCCGACCCTACCACTAAGCACCCACCACCCCACCCCCCTTGCCCCATACTTACCACTGGAGATCGTCAGCTGTCATCTTCTGTGAACTGGGACATGTGTGAACTCTTCAAAGCCTGAACTGTGAACTGAAGAATCAAGGTAAGTGCCATATAATGTATTTCAATGGCATTTTGAACTTACGGTGATACCTTTGTCATTTTTTAGTATTTTATCACCAAATTTTCAAAATGGGCTTTTTTTTAGGACCCCACTTCATGAACACTGTCACTGTTGTTTCATCAATTGGGCCAGGAAGGTGATTTTGAAGTCAGGACAGAGTAACAAAATGACAGTTCCAGTGTTCATGAGGTGGGATCCCAAAAAGCCCATGTTGAAAATTTGGTAAAAAATTCATAAAAATGACCAACTTACTACACACGGTCATTGAAAGTTTTCTACACTCGTGAGTAACTTTGGTAATTTTAAATATTTTCACTCAAAATTTTCAGCATAGCCATTTTTTCAAACCACCTCATGAACGGTACAGCTATCATTTTTCATATCCTGCCTGAAATGTGTTTTCTCACCTGTGGCATGGAATGTCATTTTGCCATGGATTTAAAGATTTTCACCTAAGGGGTTTATTAGGTGGGGTCATAAGAAGGCTATGCTGAATATATGAGGTCAAAATATGAAAAGATGGCAAAGTTAAGACCATTCATTGCTATTTCGGTACACCCGCTTGTAACTATGGACATACTCATGGTTCACAGGTGGATTGAATGCTGCATTACTGCATTGGGACTCTTCATGGAAAAAAACAAGAAAAACTAAACTTTCAACTGATTGGACAACCTTCAGAGCAGCTAGTAATTGGTGCACCAAGCTCACTAGATCTGAAGAAGCAAAGTATTTCCAATCAGAAATTGGTAATGCTTCAAATGACACTAAGAAATTCTGGAAAACTCTAAAGGACCTTGAAGGCTACTCTCCTGCACACTCTCTTCCTCCAAAATTCACTGTGGGTGGTGATTCCGCTACTGATAAACATTCAATTCTAGAACTTCTTAACCATTTTGATACAGCTGGATTAGCCATTGGCTCATCGCCAGCCAGGAAACTCCGAGCTCAGCTATGTGTTCAAAAACCTGATTGGCTTAACCATAGTTTAATAAATCCTAAGGCAACTTTCACCTTCCAACCTGTCACTGTGAAGCAAATTGAGGATTTTCTCTTGGCACCTGACACCAGGAAAAGCCCTGGTGCAGACCAAATAAAGCCATATTATCTAAAGCTAGGATATTTTGCTCTAGCTGCTCCAATTTCTCATCTGTTTAATTTGACCCTTACGTTGGGTTCTCTCCCTGCAATATGGAAAACAGCTCAAGTGATCCCACTCTTTAAGTCTGGTAACACCAGTGATTTAAATAATTGTCGCCAAATATCCTTAGGCCGAGATATTCAAAAGGGTTGAGCATGGCACAACAGTGTTGCGCCATGCGCAACCCACTGATGCGCCCCAGCGAGATATTCAAAAAGGAATTGTGCCTGGCACAAATCCTGATGCGCCAGAGTGCATCAGTAATGTATGCGGCACAGGTAGGGGGGCATGCCCATGCATACTCTGCACATCCCGATATTTAGCCTGGGATGTGCTGAGTCCGTGCATGCGCAACCCCTACTTGTGCCACACAAAGTTGATCTGCCCAAAAAAGGAACAACGGCTGACCACCCACAGGTGAGCTGCTGTATTGCAGGGTGCAACACGGCAGCTGCCACCTGTAGGTGGCCACCTGAGCTCCGACTGCACCTCCGTGGTGGTGCCCCACCCATGCCCGTTCATGGGCATGTGTAAAAATAAAGATATTCCAATATCCCTGGTGGCCCAGTGGACCGTTCTCAGCCCAATCGCAGGCATGTGTATAAAAAAGTACATCCACTATCCTGGTGGTCCAGTGGACCCCACTCCCACCCACCCACCCACTGATCTCCACTCCCCCGGTCAGTGGCTGGTGGCAACACCCCACCACCTGCCACCCGCCGACTAACACCATAGGTAGGGCTGTCGCCCATTGGTCCTAGCGTGAGCCAATGGGCATGCAGCCATACCATACACACTTCCAGATATGTGAATGGATCCATTCACATATCTGGAATGTCTAATATAGTCACAGGCTACACACCCATTTGCTCTTGCTGTGGACAAATGGGCATATAGCACACAAGGTGTGTAATTCGATTGACGGCGGGGAGTAAGGCAGTGGGGTGCTGCCACCACTGACCTGGGGGAGTGGGCAAAGGATCAGTGGCAGGGAGGGGGGTCCACTGACCACCAGGGATAGTGGATGTACTATATACACATGCCCAAGATCAGGCTGAGTGGTGCACTGGACCACCAGGGATATTGGAATATCTTCATTTTTACACACACCCGCGATCGGGCTGAAAGTGGTCCACTGGACCACCAGGGATATAGGATGATATTTTATATTTACTGAAGCCCGTGATTGGGCTGTGGGGCACATTGCCACGCTGTGCAGGGGGCGTCAGTCCCCGACGCCTGCTGTCTGGCAGGGCACCAGGTGCAAGTCGCGGCGATTGGCACACCTGCATGCAAATGGGGCCATAATGACATGCAAACAGCCCCATTTGTGCCTTGCATACATTATGGCCCCATTTGCATGTGCACTTCTGAATATTGCAGTTGCTTCACATGGCGCAATGGAACTTGCGCTAGTGCATCTCCCTGCTCCACTCTGGCCACTTACGCTGGCGCAGTGCAACTGCACCATGTACACTGCGGGTTGCCAGGGTGCAATATTCAATGATGCTGTGCCATGGTGCAGCTCCGTTGAATATCGCCCAGTCAATGCCCCTGTGCAGCCAAGTTGCGCTGAGCGCAGGCTTGTGCCACAGCCTGGCACAGTTTGAATATCTGGGCCTTACTCCCTAGCTTGTCAAAATTATTGGAAAAAGTAGTGAACTCACAACTCAAGCAACATCTTGCGAAGCATAATCTACTTAATGCGGTCCAATCTGGGTTTAGACCACACCATAGCACAATCTCCGGACTTGCTAAAGTCACTAATGATGGGCTGTTGATATTAGATAACAAAAATCATGTATGTTCCTTATTCCTTAATCTGAGCAAAGCCCTCAATACAGTGGGCCATGACCTGCTCTTGACCACACTGTGTATCATTGGAGTAGACCCCTGTCAACCAAATAGTTTTCTAAATATCTTTCCAGATGCTATCAACAAGTCAAAGAGGATGGCAATCTCTCCACACAGAAAACTTTGCAAATAGGAGTGCCTCAAGGGTCCATCCTAGGACCACTGCTGTTTGGCGTTTATATTAACCTAAATGATGGAATCATTGATGTTAGGATTCATCTATTTGCTGATGAACTGTGCTATACTTAGACAGGCCTTCACAGGATCAGGCTTACAAAGACCTCCAGCTTGAATTTAGCCATTTGCAGGAAAACCTACTGCATTTGAAGCTGCTTTTAAATGATAAAACAAAAATAAAGCTATGTTATTTGCTCCAACTGCAAGTACAAACAAAACTAAGGATCCATCTGCAATCCTTATTATTCAGAAGCTGCTAGGTGAGCCCTTAGATTCTGTGTCAAACTTCAAATACTTGGAGGTATAGGTTGAGGACAGGCTATGTTTCTTGGATCATATTGAGAACCTAACTGGAAAATTAAGACAGAGGCTTGGTATCTTCTTTCGCATAAAGCATCTACTTACTCAGGAGGCAAAAATCCACCTAGTGCAAACCACCTTCTTACCACTTTTAGACTATGCTGATATCCTATATGGGCATGGGCCAAGTATGGCCCTAGGGAAACTTGACACTCTTTACCATCAGGCAATTGGAGTCATTACTAATGCACCATACTCCACTCATCACTGCACTCTTTACTCTGTGTTAGGCTGGAACTCTTTTACCTACAGGTGACACAAAAATGCAATCCTCTGAACACTTAGAGCCTTAACCAATAAGCTCCCTAAATACACCTCTGACTGCCTTCCTCTTTGCCAGACAGGGAGCTACCTTTTAAGAAGCCTCCCATATTCCTCTCTCATTTTTCCCAACTTAAAATGTGTTTTGGCACTCTCTCCATGTCCTCTGGAATAATGTGCAAAAAACCCTAAAAATTGTACTTCCAGTGAAAATACCCTTCTTTAAAACCCTCTTTGTGAGGGCCTTTAAAGAATCTTGCAACTGTCTTCACTAATTAATCACTTATGGTGCTCCTCCCCCCCGTTATACTCCCATTCCCATTTTGACCTTACCAATTATATGATTTGTTTACTGTGTGTTAACTGTACTTTATGACATATGTATCCTCTTGTGTTCTAATGTATATGACATGTAGACTGTAACCTATTTACAGCACTGTATCTATTGTTTGTGTACCTTGTATCATATTTTCTTTTCTTGCCTGTTACTGTACCAGTACCTGACCCAGGTCCACCTTGTAAATGAGTTGTCTCAGTGGTGTTTCGCCTGGATAAATAAAGATTGATTGATTGATTGATTTTAAATATTTTGACCCTACATTTTCAGCATAGCTTTCTTATTACCCAACCTCATGTATGTCACAGCTGTCATTATTCAAATCCTGTCCAAAATGTGCTTTTCACATCTGTGGCATGGAATGGCGTTGCAGTTGTGCAGAATTATGTTTTGGGGGTAATCAGATGGCTATGGTGCTAATTTGATCACACATATATGGAGGGATGGGTGCGCAGGGTCTGAAGGACACTACGCTCCCACAGTAAAATACAGAAAATCTCAGAGCATGGCACTGCAAGGCCTGAAGGGCCCTGCACTGCCACAGGGAGGTGAAGGTTACTTAAAATGTCTCTACACTTATGGATAGGCATGGGATCATAACTCGGGGGCAAGAGTTCTACCTGGCAAAAACGGTGGATGCAGCTTGTGACGTTCTCAATGATACAATCACAGGAGCCCTTAACAAACATGTGCCCCTATCTAAAGTGTGAATACAAAACAAATCCTGCCGTTGGTTTACTCCAGACCTTAAAATTGCGCTCCTAGAGAGAGATAAACTATGGAAAAAAGCATGGAAAACAAAGTCTCAGTGAGATTGGGACCAGTTCAGGAAAGCTAGGAATGTATGTACTAGAAAGATCAGAGACGCAAAAGCAATTTTCTATAGTACCGAGTTAGACTCTTTTTCCCAAACCCTGCTAAATTCTGGAATACCATTAAGGACATATCTGGACACACACCAAGTAACTCACTCCCAGCTAAGATTCTGTCTGGGACTACCATTATCAATGACAGACTGGAAATACTAAACTCATTTAACAATCATTTCACGACCGCAGACTTGGCATTCGACAACTCACCAGCTAATTTACTGCATTCTCAGTTAGTCATACAACCCCCCAAAACCACGGTGACAGACACTAGTTTCTCACTACAACCTGCTATGCTGCAACAAGTGGAAGATTTGATTTGGCAGCTAGACATTAGGAAAAATGCAGATGCAGATGCCTTTGACCCTACTTTCTGAAGGTTGCCATCCATGTGTTAGCGGTACCGATTACACATCTGTTTAACCTCTCACTACTACAAGGGACCATCCCTTCTATCTGGAAAACTACACAGGTCATCCCGTTATACAAATCAGGAGACCCTTGTGACCTCAACAATTACAGGCCAATCTCTATCCTCCCTGTACTATCTAAGCTTCTGGAAAAGATTGTTAATTACTCAACTGAAAGCCTACTTAGAATCCAATAATCTCCTATTGCTTCTTATTACCCCGACAACGTCTTCCCTACGTCAACCCTCTCTTCTTTCCCTGTGTATACTATCCAGACCTGACACCTCTCCCTGGCCCCAAGCTCAGGCTTCTAGTTCTATCAGCCAACTTGGTGCATTATACTTCAAACTAATCTCTAGATAGTTGGCACTTATGTAAGTATGAATAGTTCTAGATATGTAATCAAGTATGTTATGTCACCCTCTTTGTGGCACATGTATGTAGTGTCTCCTCATGTAGCAAGTTTGTAAAGCCACCCTTAACTATGTAACAGTTGTTCAAATTGCTTGACTCCAATGTTCAACCTATTGATTGTTTTATGTATACCCTCCTCCTTTGTACCCACCCAAGGTCGCACTGTGAGACAAGCATTTTGTTGCTCAGTGTGTCTCTCCTGGTGAAACATTTTCAATAAATAAATAAACCCTGTACAATCTGGCTTCAGGGATAAGCACAGCACCATCACGACCCTAGCAAAAGTAACCAATGACTGGCAACTGGAATTGGATAACAGAAATTGTATCTGCGCTGTGTTCTTGGACCTAAGTATGGCATTTGACACAGTTGACCATGACCTTCTCCTTACATCCCTGAAATCCATAGGACTGGATTCTCCTTCCCTGCATTGGTTCAGTAACTACCTCTCTGGATGGCTCCAGCAGGTCAAGGCCGAAGGTGATCTGTCCCCCCTTAAGCCACTACAAAGAGGTGTACCACAGGGATCTATCCTTGGTCCTATCCTATTCACTATCTATATCAACAACATCGATATTAACATCACCAAGGCCACTGTACACCTATTCGCCGATGATACGGTACTCTATGTCAGTCACCCTTCCCCAAAGGTAGCCTGCAAAGATCTACAAACTGACTTCAACCTACTCCAGCACCAACTTCTGAGCAAAAAACTTTTGCTTAATGCAAAGAAGACAAAAGCAATGTTTATCTCTCCATATAAGCATGCAGGACATACAGGAGTGCACACACTCCCTCACTTATCCACTATTCTCGGCGAAAACCTTGAATTTGTATCTAAGTTCAAGTATCTGGGAGTCTGGCTTGACAACAGACTCTCCTTCACCGAACATATGGATGAACTATTAAAAAAACTCTGTCAGAGACTTGGCCTCTATTTTAGAATCAAGCACTTCCTCACAAGCAATGCAAAGCTAAGTTTGGTACAGGCCATGTTTCTCTCTATAATTGACTATGCTGGCTTCTTATATAGTCACTGCCCTGCCTCCTATTTAGGTAAGTTGGATACGCTCTATCATAGGGCACTGAAGTTTATTACAGGACTACCATACGACACCCATCGTTGCTCACTATATGCAGCAGTTGGATGGACCTCACTCCATTTCTGAAGGGGCAGAAATGCAGCACTTTGGACATTCAGAGCTATATCCAAGCAACTACCACAATACATCTCGGACTGTTTCACACAAACTTCTATAAGCAAATATGCCCTAAGAAGCTACTCCTTCATCCTGCTCAAAGTACCCAAAGTCAATATCTACTTTGGAGGAACAGCCATCAGCTTCACGCTGCTCTCACTATGGAACAAATTGCAGAAAGTCCTAAAGCTGAGTATACTCATATCCATTACTTCCTTCAAAACCCTTTACTCAAAGCTTATCAAGGAGAATTGCAAATGGTTTCGATAGCACAAAACTGAATCATGCCCTCTCTGCTTTCTGCATTTCTTTTCCTTCCTACCAACTTCCACATGGTCTGCAATACCTCCATACCTCTCCCATGGCATTTCCCTCTAGTACATCCTTTCCCCCATCTTTTCACCCCATCACTATCTGCTCTAACTGTTCCCTCCCCCCTCATTCCCTTCCAGCCTCCAACCTCCCCCCTTTCCCATAGCTCCCCCTCTGCTAAAGAAGAAGCTCATCACCCACCTCCTACCCAGATCCTTCTTTTACTACTTCCCTGTGCCCCTTCAAAGCCATCTACTCAACTGTGTATGCAAGTCTTTAACAACACCTCCTCAATGCCACATCTCAATATTCTGTCTATGACCTTAGAGTTATGTAAAAATTGTAAATATGAAAAATTGGTATAGAATTATCAGAATTTACCTGATAATTCAACTATTTATATTGTATAAATCAATGCTATGTATATTGTGTCTTGTTCCTTGCATTGCACTATGTTTATGTAATTGTCGCTGACCCAACCAGGTCCATCTTGCAAATGAGCATTGCTCAATGATGTCTACCTGGATAAATAAAGATTTTGATTGATTGATGTCAGAAACAAAAACAGCACAGCAATGTACTGCACTGTCAATACAGCAGGTACATTGCCAGCGATCGCTGGTAATATTAAAGTGTAATATCAGTGAAAAACACATGTATTCTTTATTTTTTGCAGGGTGCTCCACAACCAGCACCCTGAACCCCCCCATTTATATAATCAGCTCTGGGGAGTATAAAACCAGGATGGGAACAAACACAGGTGAGAGAAAAATACAAGTTGCACAAACTGTAAAAATAAAAAAATTTCATGGAAACCACCAGTGGCATGGACCAGATTTCAAGCCCCAGTCCACAACCACACCACCTCCCTTCATTGCCAGAGGCTCATCCTCCTGAGCCATGTCAGCTGCTTGGTGGACCACACCCTCAGCAGTGGTCATATCCTGTGCATCACTCCCTGTCAGCCATTAGTGACAGTGTACAAAACCACACATGCAACATTTCCTACTTGAGGGGTTTTGTACACTGTCGATGTATTATTCCACACTGTGTCTGTTGTGCAGTTTCAACTACGCCATTTTTCAAGCTGCATATTGACCATGTATCATGTATCATGACCTTATGGATAGATGGGAGTGTAGGGCCTGGAGGGTCTTGCACTCCCATAAACAACTATGGCTATTGTGATACATTAACAAAATGAAAGGAAATTCATGGCAGAAAACTGTGTTAATGCACCATTAGGGTTCCTTATAGTGATACATTCACAAAAAAAGGGACATTCATGGAACAAAAACTGCATTAATGCCCCTTTAGGGTTCTAGGAACAAAAGTATGGAAATTCAAACTTAGGGTTCCCAACCGTAAGACCCCACCCCCACCCTTGGCTTCCAACCTTAAGACCCCACCCCACCCTGCATGCAGGGACAGGTGTGAGGGGTGTGTCTTGTTGTTTTGGACCCTAATACTGACCCCATTCTCTTATTTTGTACCATTTAACCTTACTTAGTCTTGGAATGGGGTGAACATTGGGGTTGGATATCCTGTCTCCCTAACTCTAAGCCGTGATCTGGGGTGTTGGTCCTTGCTTGTTCCAAATGATTTCTAGAATCTGCATTTAATGACCTCCATGATTATTCTTCTACTGTAATAAAGTGTGTTAATTTAGTGTACATACTGTACTTTACCCCTCCACTCTGCACTATGTATTAACCTATCTAGTTTTGTACTCTGTAATATTATGATGTATTAATCCTATTATTTTTGTACTTTATATCCCTATTTGTAAAATTATTCTATACAGCTAGATGTTTGTGAAAACAGACATTTTTGCTCACATACTTTCCAGTGTATGTAATAGGGGTGGAGATAAATAGAGAGTGGTAAATCCATTTATCTGAGTAACTATGTGTATAAATTTCATTTATATACACACTCATTTATCACAAATCCACCCCCCATCAGCTGGCAGTACTTCTCTTCCTTCTTCCCTCTCTTCCCATTTCTACAGCACTGCAACCCCCCATTCCCCGAAAACTGGCCCAACCACCCTCCTTAACAGCTCCAACCATGATTGCAAACTTTTAAGCTGAAAAACTCAAAACAAAAAGCACAAAACTAACTAGTGGATACAGTACCTTTTTAAAATAACAATTATGCCTGCTGCTGATCAGCCCACAGTGCTCGCTTGTTCTTCCGGTAACATCATCTGTCCATTTGAGCCGTCTGATCCATTTTCTTTCCACCGCTCATTTCTCAGCACCAGAAAATACCCCTAAGACAAACTTCTAAATACCAAATGAAAAGAAACTGTCTATTTTTTTCTTCTACAAACGTTCTGCTCCTAGCAATCTTGCTTATTCAGTAATCAAAAATTGAGCTACCATATTTTTTGAACTATTCTACCTAATCACATGCTGTATAACAATTAATCAAAACTACTGCTCAGTCCATCAATTAGCAGGCGCAGTACACTATCACAACAATGTCCTAAGCAAAAGTGGAGAGCAACTGCATCAGAAAAAAAAGATCACTGCAAATTAAAAAAAAAGGAAAAAATACACAATAAATTACTCAAATGATCACAAAATGTCTGCCCCTAATGCATAAATCAAAGATGCAGGGGTGACTGTGTGAAAAAGCATTTATCGTGTGCAGTTGTTATTGACCTCTAGTAACCATCACTCATGGCTATGTCACTTGTGAGGTTACTTGAGGTTAATGGAAACTACACAAGATAAATGCTTTACATCATCACCTACCTACTATATATATATATATATATATATATATATATATATTCATTGCAAAAATTAGGATTAAAGCAACAAAAGTGGGGAAATTAGATGTTAGGTTTGAGCCCCTAACCCCCCACCTTACCCTCCACCCCCATCCTCCACATACCAACAGGCATTGGGGTGTGCCATGGGGTTGTTAGGCCTAACTCTCACCCATTCCATGTGTACAGAGGCTGACATGGTACAGCACAGGAGAATGGGGTGAGAGTTAGGCCGAATGACCCCATGGCATAACCCAATGCCTGTTGGTGTGTGAAGGATGAGGGTGAGGTGGTAGGGTGGGTGGTTAGGGGCTCAACCTTAACATCTCATGTCCCCATATTTGTTGCTTTAACATTAACTGTTGCGTAAACAAAGTTTCCTTACTTTTTGAGAAAGTGTAATGTAAGTGGTAAATGGTATATGTTGGTGGGAGTGCAGGCCCTCCAGGCCCTGCACTCTCACCAAGCTGCCCATTTGCTCATAATGATATGTGTCTGTGGGATTGCAGGGCCTGGGTCCTATGCTCCCACTTACACATAACAATGGAGCCATACAGTAGCCCTATAGGGCTGAAAAGGAACTCTTGTAACACTAATTTGCCAATATCTCAGTAACAGTACAAGCTATGAAAAAAATTCCACCGCAGTTGTAATCATGAATTCAAATCCTCCACACAGGCTTAGTACACCTAAAGGGTAGCGAGGGTTGTGAAAAATCCATATCTCGCATTGTTTCCATGATACGGGCACTGAAAGTCACTGTGTGTGCCGGAATGTTATCCTATGGGAAAAATCCCAACCTTGTCAGGGCATATCTATGGAGCTGATTAACTTTTTTACACTTAATCAGCATAATTTACATCTCTGGGACACCCTCTTTATACCCTTCAAATTTCAAGCCAAAAGACCAAACCGTTTATTTACAGTGCACTGGCAAAGTTTTTAAATTCCTAGTTCATGAGATGGCAAAATCCCCATTTGCAAGGTCAATCTCCATTCGCGAGCTGTCAAAATCCTCGTTTGTGAGAAGTCCTTGATCATCAGATTTTGGCCATCTGGTCTGGAAGTCATGAAAGGAGAGTTTATCAGCTCGCTAAAGGGGATTTGCGAAAGGGGATTTTGACAGCTCGCGAATGAGGAATTAAAAAACAATCTCCTTTTGTGTGCTGACAAAGTCCCCTTTTGCGAGTTGATCCCCTTTCGCGATATGTCAAAATCCCCATTTGTGAACCAATCCTCATTCACAAGAAGGGCCATCTGGTCATGAAATGACGATCAAGGATTTTGTCAGCTTACAAAAAGGGATCAGCTCGTGAAGTTACGACTTACCTAGCGAAAGGGAATATTGTCAGCTTGTGAAAAGGATTCAAAACCAAATCCCTTTGCAAGCTAACAAAATCCCTTTTTGAGAGCTGATCCCCTTTTGGACTCTGACAAAATCCCTATTTGTGAGCCGATCCTTGTTCGAGAGATAGGGCTATCTGGTCCCTAAGTCGCAATCAAGGATTTTGTTACCTTGTGAAAGGTGATCGGCTTGCAAATGGGTATTTTGCCACCTCGCAAATGAGGATCAGAAGCAAGTTACAAATGAAGAATTTTAAAATTTAAAACAGCCATTTTTGGGCCAAAATGAAGGAAACCAAAGGCGTGGGTTTGTAGAGGGCATCACCCTGAATAAAACCCATGCCTTGTTTATAAAAAAGTCAGCTGTGGGGGAAGCTACAACATTTTTTGGGGGGTAAAAAATGAAAACAAGATGGTGGCTAGTGAACAAGAAATTTTTCCTCATAAACTGGGATTTTATAAATCCTTGATCGTGAGCCCAGTCCCCTTTCACAAAACATATATAAAAATCTTGGACTGAACAGAGAATGATCAGAACCCGAATATTCAAAATTAAATAACTTTTGAATGGATTATTATATTTTCACCAAACTAATGCTGGATTGTTCTTTGAACAACCCTATTTCTACCCTGAACTGTGCAGACCAAAATTCAAAATGGTGTGGTTGCAGTGTGATGGGCAAAAATCAGCAAAAAAGTGCAAAACAAAGTAACAAAATAGTTTTTTGGGTGCTTCACTGCATGGAAACCACAAGTCCAATCAAAACACAACTTGGCAGATCAAGAGATCTACCATATCAAACCATGCATTCCAAATTTTGTGCAAATATTTTGAACTGTTGCAATGTTAGTAAGGTGCAAAATTTAGGGTTTAACATTAAACTGCTTACTCGACCCTAACTGGCGTTAAATGTGCCAGTATAATATATATATATATATATATATATATATATATATATATAGATATTATGTATGTATATAGTATAGTGACACAGTAGTACTACTATATTTAGGGTTGAGTACCCATTTAAGGTTAAATCTCAAATTTTACACCTTAATAACTTTGCAACCATATGACAGATTTGTATGAAATTTGGAGTGCATGGTCTGGTACCAAAGATCTCTGGATCTGGCAAGTTGCATTATAGTTGGATGTATGGTTGCGGAGCTACAGTGCACCACAAAATGCATAAATTACTGATTTTTGCATGTTTCTTTGCTCACACCTACAGCCTGCATGGTTTGCGCAATTGGTCCAAAAACATCATGGAACATGCAGCTGGGGTCCCCGATGTGCCTTTCAAATATTTCATTAAAAAAGTTATAAAAAAACACTGAATCCCATTATAGTCTATTGGAAAAGGTAAACTATTCGACACTGTCGCAAATGCAGTTTTTACTGTCGCAAATGACCCTTTTACTTTCGTGATTCAGCCATTTTTTTTCCAGTTGGTAGTCAGAAAAATGCTTGGCATTTAAATTTGTGACCATCTACTGACAATTCTTGTTCTGTTCACCTAATCGAGTCCTGAGGATGCTAGCCATGTCTTTTTTTGGGAGTAAAACACCCCAGAAATATGTTTTTACATTTTTTTTTAAAAGTAGTGTTGCAAAGTACTTTCTCAAATGCAACACTTTCGTGATTTTGTTTGCAAAAGTGTTGTGATTTGCAACAGTACTTTGAGACACTAAGGCCAAAACAACAGGAAATCTTTTCCACCCTGCTGCAAAACAACAGTTTGGTCTTTTAGGCTGAAATTTGCAGGGAAAAGGGCAACACCACACAGATGTGTCTTTTGGTGGTTTGATGCCAAAATATAACAGGGCTGCAAAGTTACGGCACGCCGAAGTTGACAATTTTTCCCACAGGATAACATTACAGCATCCGCTGCACCTTTTGGTTCCCATACCTTGAAAATATTTGATCATACAGACTTTTCGTCTGAAAAATTCTTAGTCCCCCACTGGGGGCTAAGTACAAAACTAGACTGGAAAGTCATAAATAATATGAGATTTAAATTTTTTTTCCACATTGTATGGTTCCTGAGACATAAGCAATTTAGTATTCCAAGTGCTCATTTTCCAGTCCGAGTGCCACTATTATGCCCACATTCTGTCTATTTACTGTGCTTCTGGATGCACCTCTTATGAACACGAAGTGTGTGCGTTTGAGTTACTGTTACCATTAGCGTTTGCATTTACGTTTCCGCTTGCGTTTCTGTTACCATTTTCGTTAGCATTTCTGTTTGCATCACCTTGTGCATTACCATTTGTATATGCATTTCCATTTGCGTTACCGTTACCATTTGCATTTTCATTGCCGTTTGCATTACCATCTATGTTTGTGTTCACGTTTGCGCTTGCGTTTCCATTACTGTTTGCGTTACCATATCCGTTTGCTTCTGCTCTTGCATTTGCATTACCATTTGTGTTACTGTTTCCTTTCATGTCACCATTGGTGTTACCATTTCCACTTGCATTTGCATTACTGTTACTGATTGCCTTTGCATTACTGTTTGCGTTACCATATGGGTATGGATTTCCGTTACCGTTACTGTTACTGTTACCGTTACCATTAGCATTGACATTACTGTTAGCATTAATGTTCCCATTAGAATTACCATTACCATTGCCATTACCGTTACTATTAGGGTTATTACGCATAAATGGGAAGCATGGTGGGAGCACGGGGCCCCCAGCACCACATGCCATTCACAATTTATAGTGCACATTCTCAAAAAGCAGGGAAATTCATGGCAAAAAAAACCCATTTCATGCATCATTTAGGGTTGTTCTATAGTGACAAAAGCAAGGAAATTGGGTGTTAGGGTTGCCAACCCTTGTACCCGACACCCACCCCAACCCCACCAACAGGCATCAGTGTGTGTGTTGGGGTCATTGGCCCTAACTCTCACCCAATTCCATGTGTAAATAAGCTGAGGTGGTGCAGTATAGGAGAATGGGGTGAAAGTTAGGCCCAATGACCCCAACGCACACCCCGATGCCTCTTGGTGGGGGCAGGGTTGGTGTGAGGTGCAAGGGGTGGCAACCCTAACATCAAATTTCCTCACTTTTGTCACTGTGGAACAACCCTAACTGATGCATGAAATGGATTGTTTTGCCATGAATATATATACTGTATATACATATCTATATATATATATATATATATATATATATATATATATATATGTTTGTATACGACATGCGTGAGAGTGATATAGTAGAAGCATATTCATAAGCTATACTTGGCTTCCTGACCTGACGAGTAGTGAAAGCATGAGTGAGGTCAGAAGAGGTCAAGCATGGTGCATGAAGGTTTTTCTATCTCAACCTCAGCCATGTCATATTTGATCAAGTCTATTCACCATTTTTCTAAATGACCTCCCCAATGCCTGCACCACTGTAGCCAAGCATATGTATGCAGATGATATGATGATACAGTGTATGATATGATATGATATATGATATGATATGATATGATATGATAGTAGTACTATCTTGCAAGTAGATCATAAGAAACTTGTTTTATTTTGGCAAATCCAGACTCACATATGTTGTATAAATACATATCTATATATAGTATAGTGGCATGCTAGTGCCACTGTAGTTAGGGTTGACTAGACACTTTAATGTTAAACCCCAATGTTTGCATTTTAATATCTTCTGAACCACCAAACAGATTTGCACGAACATTTCCATGTGTGGTTTCATGGGGTATATCTCTTGACGTGCCAAGCTTTATTCTGGTTGGATGTGCAGATTCCAATATATGGATAGCAAAAAACATAAAACATTTTTGATTTTTACTGTTCTTTTGCCATTGCGTAGCTCTCAGAGGTTTTGAAAGTTTGGTCTGTAATTTTCAGGGTATGGGGGCACTAACAGCCAATGAGGTTGCAGGGGGGCTGAGATTGGGGATCGGGGGTATCAAACTGTGCAATACTGGACAGGAGCAACCATGACAAGGCTGTTGTTGGGGTGGGGACATCACTGATTTGTGGACCGGTTCTCTGATGTGAGGAAAGTGACAACTGTCATCCAGGACTGAGTGGGGACTCTGATGTGGGGGGAGCGAGTGACAACTGTCATCTGGGACTTGGCAGGGAGCTCTAGTATGGGGGGGGAGTGATAACTGTCATCTGGGACCAGGCAGTGGCTCTGATGTGGGGGTGGCAACTGTCATCTGGGACTGGGCAGGGGCTCTGCTGGTGGGGGGGGGGAGTGACAACTGTCAACCAGGACTGGGTGGGGGCTCTGATCTGGGAGGAGTGAAAGCTGTCATCCTGAAGCAGGAAGGGGCTCTGATGTAGGGGGATGGACAACTGTCATCTGGGACTGGGCAGGGTACTTTGTGCATGGGTCTAGGCATGTTCTGCAGTTGTGGCAGGGTCCCCCTGTCATATTCACCACCCTCTCATGCCCCTCCCCATGTGCCGCACTATTCACCTTTGTGAATGGCACACCCCTGTATCTCACCCTGGATTGCCCTGGTGCCTAGCTGCCTGTGGGGCCAGGGAACTGGGTGTGCATCTGGACCATACACTGCTTGTGAATGCCATGGCCCCCTGCTGCATGGCATTCACATGTACTGTTGCCTACTTGCCTCAGATACTGTATGCGGCACATAGACAACACTTTTTTTTGGTGCTTAGGCCACATTATTCCTGTACAACAAAAGATCAGGTGCTCAGTACTCCTATAATGCTACCTGATTGTTGATTAATATTTTAAAGGGTAGCATCAGTCCATAAGTATGATGGAAGCACCCCATCAAGGGCTAATAACTAAGACATAACTGAGATATAGACATCATGCTAGCAAGTAGTAAAATGAGCGCTACATGGTATTATTAGGTATGGCTACAACAAACAAGTGAATATAGCAACTGTGTATTGTTAGGGAAGAAAAGAAACTATGTTTATGATTGCTATCTCACTATCCAAATAAGACTGAGATGTTGGTTGTGGATCCGGGCCACCTGGGGGTGGGTTTAGGTGCTGGGCATGTGTTAGGCCTTTGGCTTGATGGTGTCCAGCTCATTACCTCAGATCAGGTGCATAACCTGGGTGTTGTTTTTGATGATGGCCTGACCCTGAAGCCTCAGGTGTCAGCTGTGGTCAAATCCTCATTTTACCACCTGAGGAACATTGCCCGGGTGAAACACCTGATTCTCCCTGGTAACCTTCCAACATTGGTCCATGCCTTCATTACTACCTGTCTTGACTACTGCAATACCCTCTATCTAGGGCTGTCTAGGGTTGATATCTGCCACCTGCAGCTGGTGCAGAATGCTGCAGCCAGGCTGTTGACTGGTACCTCTAGGACCAGTCACATTATGCTTGTGCTGCGTGAGCTGCCTGGCTGCCAGTTCAGTGGTGGATCACCTATAAGGTAGGCTTGCTTACCTTTAAAGCCCTACATGAACAGGGACCTGACTACCTTAAAGATCTCCTGATTCCCTACTCCCCCAATCGTCCTCTCCAGTCCTCCGATGAGGGATTGCTAGAGATTCCCATGGTTCGTCTTAAAACATCTGGAGCTTGGGCTTTTTAATTTGCAGCACCGACCCTGTGGAATTCTCTACCTTGTTAGTTAAGAGAATGCCTGACCATCAGCAGCTTTAAATCTATACTGAAAACATATTTATTTTCTTTGGGCTTCCTGGATTAGTGAACTGATTTTAAATTATTACATTGACTGTTTTTATATTGCAATTTTATAATTTGTACAGCACCTTGATTTTGAAATGCTATAAAAATAAAGATTGATTGATTGGTCAATATAATAACAGCAGAGAGTCTTAATACTTATACACCAGTGTCTAGAATGAACAGTGACCCAGTGAGTCTCCAGGTAAACCAGTCAAAGTCAGAATATCTGGCATGGATATTGTAGATACAGGCAAGAAGGAAAGAATGGGTTAGGGCAAGCAAACAATATTTGAAAGTGCCATTTTGAAAATGTAGCACCATTAATAAAGTAACCAAAACTATGCAATCAGGAAAGGTTTCACAGTCTCGGAAGTTCCAAAACCTCTAGGCTGGCCCCCTTAACCACCCTCCCCAGACTGCAAGCCTACTGTATCTACGAGTCACACAAAAGGTGAAAGCAACATTGGAACTAAATTCTCTTATGAATCCATCTCTGCATAATTCTGAATTTGCTGCTCCACTGTTTCATCATGACAAATTTTGCTGCATCTCCCAGATGCAAGTGTAATCCTTCCTCCGGCTCATGTGAAGGGGCCTGATGTTAAATATACTGGAGAGGAGCACAAGCAGAGAATACATCCACAAGAAATACAAATATTTGCTTGACTTACCTGAACAAGGACAAAAGTCATCTCAGCAGCCGCTCACCACAGATGATGCATCCCAGGAGGAAGGAATAAGCAGCAAGGCTGCAAGCAGGTACAGTAGTTATGGTCCTGGGGCTCTCTAGGGGGGCAACTTAGTTATCAAAGGCAACATTAAACAGAACAGGGACACTCGTGATTAATCAAATAAAAATTAGTTTATTTTAGAAAAAAAAAAAGTTCAAGCAACTCCATGGGGCTAGAGGCAACTGCCGACAGGCACAAAGCTGACATTAATTTCTTTGCCTCCCGCAGCACAAGACAGCAGCACAGATTTGGGGCCTGAGCAGGCCTGATGCCTAAACGAGGGGTCCCATCCCACCGGCAGCATGTTCCTGAACAAACCTTCCTCCTGTAACCCGAGTGGTTACCATTTGCTGCAGAGTTTAGGCTAAACTCCAGGGCCAGGGATCGAACCACCGGCCCAACTTGTAATCAGTCTCCCGCTGGCCTTCCTGACTTCCAAAATGCTCACCCTTTTATCCCTACAGGGGGCAGGCAAAACTGCACCCAAGAGCAGATACCATTCCCCCAATTTTCACCATAAATGGATAAAGAGGAGGAAAGACAGGGGTAACTTTAGTAAGCCCTGAACCAGGGGTGGGGCATACACCCCCTTCTTTAAACCATTCTCTTCCAGTGAATGGGGCACACAGCCTACTGTGGGAAGGGGCACCAGCAGAATATGTGCAGTCTCCCACTGATAACCCCCCCCCCTTTGGGAATGCCAAACAGATTATCACAAGGAACCCAGAATCACAAAAAATGCATAAAACAGGGTACGTGGAGCTCATTCAAAGCTTTTAGTCCCCCCCCCCAACAGATCCGCAACAGAATTAATAAACATATTTGCCAGGACTTAAATAAACAATACATACCTTTTTACTCAGTTCACCATACACACCATGCACATGCATACACATACACTACTACTACTACTAACAGTCCCTACACATACCTCATACATTCCCTACATATTCTCTATGAAGTATTTTTTTTTGTCAAGAACAAGTTGGGATAAATGAACACTTCTAACCCATAACAGGTACAGTCTCAGAAACAGTACCAAAGTCCAGGCCCAAAAGGGCACAGTCTCTTTAATCAATACTTCTGTGCTCATGCTCGTTTACTTGTACAGGTTGAATGAAGAACAACTAACCAGTAACAGGCAAATCAGCTCACCAACAGTTCAACTACTTAATAAAGCAGTCCTGGCAAAAGAACACTAGTCCACAGGTGCTCCTGATCAGATAGCTTGTCCACCACCGTGGAGTAGAAGAAGCTTGGATCAGCCTTGTTAATCTCGTTGGAGAAAAAATCCATAGAGCTGTAATATTTAATTCTGCTGCCGCTCACACCTTGTATCAGAACGAAATGCTTAAGGATGGTCAGTCCGGCCCATGCCGCTGAGTGGCACAGTATTTTGGCATGGTGGATTACCTCCTCTGAGAGGGGTCCGTACTCATTACTCCTCAGCTGCAAATTGTTTACCATCCCACAGAATACCCAATCCCCCCTCTTCTCTTCTATGATGTCCCACAGGTGTTCTGACATGTATGGGTAATCTTCATGAGGGTACTGCAGATGGAATCTGCACCGCACCCACTGTTCTGCCTGGGACCACTCAGGAATCCCTCTCACACTGGTCCATCAGGCTTGACCAGGCTCCAACCAGACTCCCTTCCTGAACTGGACATTCATCAGATCATTACTCAGCAGGCCATGCATCTTTATCCTTAAGCTCTTGGACATCACTGGAAGGAGAGGGATGGTATCTGGCAAGGTGAGAACTGGCCTACAGTATGGCTGGGGGACATACCTCTCAAACCTTCTCCACCAAAATGTGTGACACGATGTGTGACAAATGAGCAAAATGCGTGACACATCATCTAACATGGCACTGGAAGCTCAGAACATTATAGCAATCAGTGTACTAACGTTCATAATGTTTTTTGTATAACTAAGCATAGTAGATTATTATGAATTTCTGCTTTAAAGCCTCAGTAGGGAATGTGGAATATCACCTTCCCCATGATGGACAAAGGGTTTCTGATAGGTAAAATAAGTGACATACCTCATAATCAAGGCCACTGGTTTTTGTTTTTTGCCAGAAAACCCAGTAAAATTCCAGAATGAGGGCTGCCTTGAACACTGGTAAAAACAAAGATTTCATGGAATCTGCCATTTTAGACTAGGTATGTAATTCTACAAAACTTGTGTTTTTCTTATAATTGCTTCCTGTACTATTTTCAATTTGCTTTATTTAATGCTCTGTATATTAACCCTTTTTTATTCTGATTATTTATACATATATTAAAAGAATGACAGTAGAATTCCAGTAAAATCCAGAAATTAGAGTAACAGTCACGGGTGCAATTCCGGAATCTGAAGTCTTGAAAATGGAATTTCATTGTTTTAATCACCGTAAATCAGTGGCTTTGCTCATAATGTGTGACAGTTGAGAGGTATGCTGGGGGATGGCCCTGTAGATTTCTTGATCGGCAAATGTATAACTGTGCGGTGGCTGTCCAGGGGGTAAAACAGGTGGCTCAACATACTCAGCATCACTTTTTTCTTCCTAGACCCCACAACAGCTGGAGACTCCATCTCTGAGACCTCTTCTCAGTCAGCTACATTTCAACCTTTGGTGGGAGAGGAGGCACAGGCTGGCCCCTTGTGCCCTGGGGTGTCAGTAGGTATAGCAAGCTTACCTTGCCCTCTCCCTCTGCCATGGGGAGGCTCAGCAGGTGGTGGCAGGGAAGGGTTGGGCAAACTTCATTGCCCTACCCTACCATACAAGTCCTCCTCCTCCACCAATTCCACCATGACATCAGGGGCAGGAGCGGAGGGCTTCGCAGTTGGAAGTACTGCCTTTGTCTCCTCCCAGGTGTCCAAACTTCCAGTAGACAACAGTGATGCCATCCCCACTGATGGTACAGATGACCAAGTCCAAGTAGCTGAATAAGGAGGCAAAGAGTAAAGGATAGGAGGTGCCTCCTGGCACAGGCTGAGCATAAGGGTAGTCAGACTTCCCCCACTCCCTGAAAGTTACAATGCACACACGTCATTAGCTGCTCCATGGCCTGCTGTTTTCCAAAGCCATAACAAAAGAAATGCAAGGACCAGAGCTTGGGGCTCCTCAGGAACAGATTTCTCAGCCATGGCAGCACTCGTGGCACACACAGCTCCAAACAACTCAGTTGAAGATGGCAACCTCAGCAATTGCTCCCAATATCCCATGCTCCCCTTACAACCAATCACAAGCCAGGCCTAGGCCATTTGAATTAAATTCATCCATATTCATAGCTGTGACAAATTTGGCAGAGTCACAGAAGGTGAAGAACTATCAGAAAATGTCAGCTCCCAGTGATGGCACAGATACCTTCCTTGGGACCCACAGGTGCTGCAGACCTCCCCAAAACACTCCAGGCACACTTGCTGCCAAGCCTAGCAAGATCCTGGACAAGCCCCCATGTTTGTAACCCTCCCCCCCGTGGTTGTCTAGGGGCCTGATGAGTAATATAACAGAAGGGGGCACAAGCTGAGAATCCTTCAAAAAGAAATACAAAGATTTGCTTGGCCTACCTGAACAATGACAAAAGATGTTTCAGCAGCCACTCACCACAGATGATGTATCACAGGAGGAAGTAAACAACAGCAAGGCAGCAGACATGTGTGGTCCTGGGGCTCTCTAGGGGGCAACTTAGTTAGCAAAAACAGCACAAAACAGAGCAGAGCATGCATGATTAAAAGAATAAAATTAATTTATTTTAGAAAAAAATAAGTTCAAACAGCTCCATGGGACTGGAGGCAACTGGAGACAGGTACAAATCTGACATTACTTTCTTTGCCTTCTGCAGCACAAGACTGCAGCGCAGCCTTGGGGCCTAAGCAGCCCTGATGAATGGGCTGTACTTAGAACTGAGGTGGGGGGGTTCAAACACTCGAGCAGCAACCTAGGCCTTACAAACCAGGGCTCTCTTATAGACTTCGACCCTGGTACCCATCTAGGACATTCACCAAATGCTGCAAGACATCAATTCCACTTGGCCCTCCTACAAACAGTGGCTTTTACCAAATGCAGGCAGCTACCGAACAAAACTAACACCTCCAACCTCCAACCTGCTGCATTGAGCCTATGGCTGGTCCCACCCCAGACTCACTCGGTCCTGGCAGGCCACCAAACCCAATATGACGTGCCACATGGGTATGGCCCATTGGTGCTGCCACCACCAACCAGACCATGCCATGGCATTGCCACCACTGAAGTACCCCCACTGCCTATCCAAACATGAAAGATGAGGCACCAGACCCACCACAGTGCAGCAGAGCAGGAGGTGGGTCAAACTTCCAATTTACTCCTAAATGTAGGGTCCCATCTCACCTGCTGCATTTCCCTGAACAAACCTCCCTCATGTAACCCAAGTGGTTCCCATTCACCACAGAGCTTAGGCTGCACTCCTGGGCCAAGGATCACACCCTCAGCCCAACTTGTGATCAGTTGCCTGCCAGCCTCCCTGACTTCCAAAAGGCTCACCCTTTTATCCTTACAGATGGCAGGCAAAACCACACCCAAGGGCAGACATCAGCCCCCCACCTTGTTAACCTTTAATAGGCACAGAAGTGGAGACAGAGGGGTAACTTTAGTAAGCCCTGCACCGGGGGGACTTACACAAGTATATAAAAGTAGGTTCCCCATTGATCACCTGCAGCTTGGCCAGTTGTAACAACTGGTGGTCCATCTTCAATTCCCACAAGTCCTACATGATATGATCAAATTGTATCATGCGCAGGCTTGTACTGTGCGACAGATCTGGATTTATAGCAATTTTCATGCACTAACACACTGCACCCTGCTGCTGCTGGACTGCCCCTAGTATGGGTTTCTTCATGCTTACACCAGCACACACCACTAGAAGAGTTATTGGCCAGACATCACTGACACTCAATTTGGGGTTATGTGATAAGCCTTTTAGAACTTGAGGGCCAACTCTTGCTCTGTGATACCTAAAGCTTTCCCTAGCCATGCTTCCACAAATTGTTTAGGGTTTGCACCCACAATCCTTTCAGACAGTCCAGCCAGATATAGATGACAGGCCCAGGATATCTTCTTCATATCTTCCAGCCACTGAGGCAACAGTTGGTATTCCTGCATTAGTTAATTCACAGCATTTCAGTCTTTCCCCACATTGGTATTCATCTTTTCAGTGGTGATCTAAACAGTATTCATTCAATTTTCAAGGGTAGAGATCTTACCCGAATATCTGCAGATCTTTTTGTCCATGTCACTGACTGGGAGGCATAGTTGCAAAAAGATATGGTTCTCCTCAGCTAGAGTCACTTCAACCTGAAGCTGGGGCGGTGAGTCTGTGGTCTGCTTGCTCCTGGCTGATGAGCAGGGCCACTGGAAAATTGCAGAAAAAATAACCACAAATTGTGGATCTTTTTGCAAAAATTGCAGGGGAATTTATAGTTCTACTATAGACCCTGAGTGCTTCACAATAAATCTTTTATCATTTTCTGCAGCATGTATTAGTCTATAAACTGCTAAATGAATACACTGCCACTTGAATATGTTTTAAACATGAAGAAAAGATTATGTTCCTAAAATGTGCCTGAAAATAGTCATGTATTGGCTATGGCACTTACCTGGTAAACAAAAACTAAATAAATAAATAATCTGATAAGCTATGGTAAGCATTACCTATCTTCCAAAATTTTAAAACATTTGCCTTATACAGTACTAAATTGATTCTATAAAGTGAGCCATAGCAAATCAATATTAAATAAATCCAGAATAAACACATTTTTCTGTTTGCAGATGTAGAAAAATAAAATCTGATCAACAGCTGTTTACAGTGCTCTGTCAACTATTCACCCACTTGGGTACTAGAAAAAATAAGCAGATACAGTAGCGAATAATTGAGTTTTAGTAGTGTTTAATGTTCATAATTTGCACTGTAGGTACTGTACACTATTTTTCAAATCATATATTTAAACATAAAATATGGGGGTAATTGGGGCTGGCAGTATAGCCTAGAGGTTACAGTAACTAACTGTGAATTAGTGGGGTCATATAGCAAACCTGGGTTTGATTCCCACAACCTCCACTTGCATACTGTGTGACTCTAAGCAAGTCAGCTAACCTCCTCAGTGCTCCTGGGTTGCCACTGAAAACAGGTACTTGTGCCTAGTGGGCGTTACCCAGTTACCAAAAAATATAGAAAAACAAAATAACAATATATTTTTAATGCATTATACAGTAATCAGGGTACCCTGTAATTTACCTTTGTTTTACTCTGGCTGCAATAGTTTTGTTTAAAGATAAATGTTCAAACACATTTTATGTGTTTTATAAGCTTGTTTTAGGACTTTAGTCAGGTTTTTATCATAGTCTTTGCATGTCAAATCAAGTTTTATTGGCAGGAAAAAAATGTGAGCATGATAAGCAGGAATGTGAGCAGGATGATGAACAGGATTGTGAGCAGAATGATGAGCAGGAATGTGAGCAGGACAATGAGCAGGAATGTGAGCAGCAATGATAAGCAGGATGATGAGCAGGAATGTGAGCAGGAACGTGAGCAGGACGATGAACAGGAATGTGAGCAGAATGATGAGCAGGAATTTAAGCAGGACAATGAGCAGGAATATGAGCAGGATAATGAGCAGGAATGTCAGCAGGATGATGAGCAGGAGTGTGAGCTGGATGATGAGCAGGAATGTAAGCAGGAATGAGAGCAGGATAATGAGCAGGAATGTCAGCAGGATGATGAGCAGGATGTGAGCATCTAACATAGAAACATAGACTTTGATGGTAGATAAGGACCGCTTGGCCCACCTAGTCTGCCCTTTTCCCTACCTACAGGCTAGGCCGCAGATCCTAGTTAATCAACAGCCTATTTCTTCCTACCCTCCAACAAGAACTGCCTTATGTCTGTCCTATGCATTCTTGAATTCTCCCACAGTTTTAGACCCCACAACCTCCTCAGGAAGGCTGTTCCATGCATCCACTACCCTCTCTGTGAAAAAATACTTCCTCACATTGCCCCGGAACCGCCCCCCCTCTATCTTTAAATTGTGTCCCCTTGTTCTTGCAACGTCTTTTTTTCTGAAAGATGCTACCCTCTTGGACTTTGTTGATTCCACTGAGGTACTTAAAAGTTTCTATCATGTCCCCCCTCTCCCTTCTTTCCTCAAGGGTATACATATTAAGCTCCTTTAGTCTCTCCTTGTATGGCTTCTCTTGCAGACCCTGCACCATTTTAGTTGCCCTCCTCTGGATTGCCTCTATCCTGTCTATGTCCTTGCGGAGATGGGGTCTCCAGAACTGGACGCAATACTCCAGATGGGGTCTCACCAACTGTCTGTACAGAGGGATAACAACTTCCTGTTTTCTGCTGGTGATGCCTCTCCCTATGCATCCCAGTATCCCCCCAGCCCTCCCTACTGCCTAGGTGGTTGATTGCTGAGAGCAAGATCACTGTTACCAACTAGCTTATTCAAGTTTATAATCAGCAGGGCCATCCAAAATCCTCAGTGGTTTGAATTAAAACTAGTCTGAATGAAAGTATGCTCACAAGGAAAAACCTGCCCTACCACTTACAAAACGGCTTCATAGTTAGCACCCCATTTAGGTGAATGGGATAATTTGCACGTTTTCTCCCATCTTTTGTTTCAGTCTCTGCAGCAACAAAAAGTTATCTGATAGACTGCTTCAACACAAAAACAAATGCTAAGTGTTTAAGTGTATTTATGCTTGACCAGTGGATTTTGAAACCAAACAAGATAAGGTTTCAAAAGAAAGCAGTGCTACATAAAACCCTTCCTCTACCTTGCACTGCATTGTTTCAGCCAAACCCAAATCTTCATGCATAACTGTCAATATATTTGAGAGTATTTTATTAAAAATGTTAATACTTTTTATACAGTTTAATGTAAAATCTCAAAAATTGCAAGAAATTGTGGAACATTAGTTTTTGAGGCGAATAGTAAAAATTGCATATTCCACCAAAAAATTGCAGGTGCAATTTTCCAGTGGCCCTGCTGATGAGTTGCTTTTGGGCTTAAATAGGCCTGACTGGGATGTTACTACCTTCAGTCAACCCATATTTTTGTTCACCAAGATATACTGAGACTGGTTACTGTAGTGTTAAATAAAAGATAACTTTTAATGATATATGTAATAGACAAAAGTGGCCTCTCTCAGATGCTGAAACAAATTGTGTCCTCTCCACTTGGCTGCTCCAGTATCTAGTTTTTATCGCAAACACCATCCAATTTAATATAGATTCTGTTCTCTGTGCCTGTTGTAGATTTTTTTCCCATTTTCTGGACAATCTAGATAGACTCTTGTTTTTTATCTGCTGGCAACATCTGTGTTTCTGTGTTTTATGGTTACCCAGTCCACTGCATTTTTACCACGCCAGTTTTAATGTCCCATTTTACTTTAACATCACTGGAAAATCTGAATAATAAGTCTCAATGGCCTTATAAAGTACTAAAATCATTTAGTGCCCTACACATTATCTGCTCTATGGCAACCACTTTTTTAGGGTCCTTTTCAGTCTTTTGTTCAGCCATCTGACTCTTTAGTACATAATTTAGACCTGGAAGTATCAAAGGAATTCAAATTCTCTGACAGTATGTTTTTCCTTTGAGCTGTCAGAAAGAGACAACTATCCAGCCATTAGATGTCTTGCAGACATAATTCCTAGTCTGTCCCAGATATTATAACTGGAATCATTTCAACCTAGGTCACATTTGTCACCTCTTGTGAACAAGTTGAGGTCTCACATATTTGTATCTATTTCATTCACTGATGGGGGCACCACTGGTATCTCCCTAGGATTTAATTTTAACTGGCAATTTCAATGCTGCCTGGTGACAAGCAAGAGGTAAAGGCTTAGAAAAAAGTTTTAAACCTTTGGATGTTACCCAAGTAATCTCAAAGGCCACCAGGGAAAGTACACAACCCAGTATAGGCAACATACTGGACTTGTTTTTGTATCTGCAAAAATACAACTGTTGAATATTGCAATGAATCAACCTATCTTAGGGGACCACTGTTCAATAAATGGTACCTTTGAAATAAAAGGAAAGAGATGGGATCAAGTTAAACCTGGGACAACAATTAATACATGTAGATCATTTAAAAAGTACAGCATTGATCAACTTAGAATTTTGATGACAGAGGTAGAATGGGACAGGATTTTTCTAATTCCTTCATTGTACTTAGCAGTTCAAGAGTTTACAAAATGTTTTTAGGAAGTATGTGATAGAATAGCCTCTCTCATAAAAAACACATAAAAAGTGAACATGTTCCATGGATCTCTGAGAAACTGAAAAAAGAGATCTGTATAAAAAATTGACTATGGAAAACTGCAAATAAAACATTGAACCCAGAAGACTGGGATAAATATAAAACAATCAGAAACAAGTTAAAACAAATGTTGAGGAATACTAAATGGGCATTTTATAAAAAGAAAATAAATGAAACTACTGATCCTAGACAGTACTGGACACCCATAAAATCTTTTGAAAAGGCAGTTAATAATAAATCTCCAATACAGATGGAAAGTGAAAGACTCCCACAGACTATTACATATTCTGCATATTTTCTTAATAAAGATTTTGTTACTCTACCAGATGTTGATATATCTATTTCAACATTAAATGCAAACACAACATTTATTGGAAATAAAAGGGCAGAAAACATCCCTAAATTTAGATTTAATACATAGGTGGGGTGGACGCAGTAGTGGGTGAAAATACACAGTAACATCATAGAACACATCATTAAACACAATAGAGAGAGGCACATTAAAGCAGTAGAGACAGTAGATCTAAGGTCTGGAGGGCCCTAGTTACAAAATAGGTATGACATATTACAAAATTCAACGGATGATCTTACCCAGCATTAAACAATAGCAATATACATACTTGCACCAAAGTAGCATAAGATGCTCAGTGAGTATACTATATTCTTGACTCCAGGTAGGGTAAGCTAGGAAGCTGAGGGTGTGGCTGGGCTAGGGGAAGTCGCAGGAAGATTGCTCGAGGAGACAGTTCCTGAGGGAGTTTTTTTTAAAAAAAAAAACAAGTTTAGGTTCCTGGGAGATGGTGGCTAGGAAGTCATTTAGCAATTCAGGTGCCCTGTGGAGAAAAGCTTTTTGACACAAGGAGGTTCTGCAGTGGTATACTGTGAGGGAGGAGCAAGAGTTACTTTTGGACACTCGAGTTGGAGGGGCTTTCATGATAAGCAAGTCGAGGCCTGGGTGGGGTTTGTCTGAGAGATATTTTTTTGGCAAGGATTCATGTATGATATTTGTACATACAGCAAAAACAGCTCCTCCATGTACACAGGTGCTCGAGTAACGACGTGAAAATCCAACAAAAGCAAAACTCAGCACTCTGTGGTTGGCGTCGTTGTTAGCATAAGTTTAATGACATTCAGTTCAAAATGCCAAGCCTCGCAAAAGTCAGGTAGCACACTAGATAATTCCCTATTATCTAGTTGTGCTACCTGACTTTTGTGAGGCTTGGTGTTTTGAACTGAATGTCATTAAACTTATGCTAACATTGACGCCAACCAAAGAGTGCTGAGTTTTGCTTTTGTTGAATGTATGATATTTAACCTTGCTTCAAGAATTAGCCAATTTACAGATTTGTAGAGGTCACAGGTGTGTGTGTGTGTGTGTTAGTGTGTGTGTGTTTGTCGCAGCCAATGACCAGCCTACAGGTTTTAATTAGGTGTTTTTTACCCAGGAGAGGGCAATTGGATCCGCAGTGCCATAGATCACTATACCATAGTCAATGAGGGAGGAGACCGAGGATGATACTGCAAGGTGGAGGGCTTCAGGGGTGAGTTAGTGTTTGTGCCGGTATAGGAGACCAATCCTGGAGTTAAGGGCAGAGGAGAGGTGTTGAATGTGATTGTGGTAGGTGAGGGGGGTATCTAGGGTTAAGACCAGGCACTAGAATGTAGAGACTTGCTGAACTGGTGCATTGGCGGAGTTACAGAAGTTCAGTTTGTAGTGGCTAAGTTGGTTTTGGTGGTGGGTGAAAATCATGGATTTGATTTTTTTTTTATAGTTGAGGATTAATTTATGCACCACAAACCAGGATTCAAATTCTTTGCAAAGCTCCTGGATGGTATGTTGGAGTGTGGAGGGGTTGGGATGGCTCTTGAAGATGACGTTGTCATCCACATAGAGAAGTATTTTACCAGGGCAGGACTGGGGAAGGGAGTTGAGAAACAGACTAAAAAGGAGATGGCCAAGTATGGACCCTTGGGATACCCTGGAGATAACAGGGTGGTTGGAGGAGACGGTGGTCCCAACCCTGACTTGCTGAGATCGGTCCGACAAGTAGTTAGTAAACCATGACACTGACTCATGGGAGAGGCTCATGGAGAGAAGAGAGCTTAAAAGTAAGGCATAATTAACGGTATCGAACACCTTGGTAAGATCTATATAGACCGAACCTACCAAGTGTCCATTGTCAAGGGCTTGATGTATGATGGATGTATATTCGAGAAGAGCAGTGGTAGTACTGTGGCCATGTCAGAAGCCATGCTGTACATGAGACAGGCAGTTATATTTGGAAAGATAGTCCGTTAGTTGGTCCAAGACCACTTTTCCCAAGGCCTTGGGGGGGGGGATGGAAATGGGGCGGTAATTCTTGTGTGCAGTGTAGTCACCACCCTTAAGTATGGGGGTGATAACTGTGCACTTCCAAGGCATGGGGAATTGTCCAAGGCATAGGGACATATTGAGGATTTTGGTAAGGGGGAGAGAACCTCATCTAAAGTGAGGCAAAGGAGTTTTAAGTCCAGGGTATCACCACTGTTGCAGGACTTGTTGATGTATTTGGAGACATATCTTCTTGCAGTGCTGGGGGTAATAGTCCAGAGATGGAATGGGGGTCCGTATCCTGCTGCATAGGTGTAGGTGTGCAGGATTGGGGAGGGCAAAAGAAGTTGGGTGGAAGTACACTACTGAGGTCAGAGATGGTATTGTTGAGGGCATTTGAGATGGCTAATTGGCCTTGGATGATGGCACTATCAATAGTGAGCTGGGAGGGGGAGAGGGAGACTGATTTCCTGCTAATTTCTTTAATATTTTTTCCAGAAATCACAAGCTGAGCCCCATGTGGATAAGAGGGCCTGGTAATAGTGGGTTGACTTAGCTTGACGGATAGCCCAGGTACAACCCTTTTCCTGGCCTCACAGTGCAGTTGTCTGTCACATGGGTTACGAGATTCTAGGGCACTGTGCCAGAGGTTGTCCCGGTGGCGCGTCTTGTCAAGCAGAGCTTGAGTGACCCAGAGAGTGTTCTTATTTTTTGTGTATTGCTTAGTGAATGGGGCAAAGATGTTACAGGCTGTATTAAACGTGTTGATACAGAAGGAGAGGGCTGTATTTACATTAGTGGCACTGTAAATAGGAGACCAGTCTCAGGCCTTGAGGAATACCCTGAGTCTGGTTAGGGAGCCTTTTTTTAGCCGCCTAAGGTAAGTGGCATTGAGGGGGAGTGGGAGCCTTGTTTAACCACAGACAAGAGATGGGAAAGTGGCCACTGAGGGTGTCTGGGAGGACCTTGGCCTGCGAGAGATTGTTGGGACGGTTGGTGAAAAAGAGGAGGAGTAGGGTGGAGGTTTCTGTTCTGTCATTTAGCCGGGTTGGAGTCTGGACAACTTGTACAAGGTCCAGTGGCTTGGAAGAATCCTTGTAAGTGGAGGATGAGGGAGACATTTAATTTATATTAAAATCCCCGACAATGATGGTTTCACCTTTGGAGGGAAGTTGTGAGATAGCCACCAGGATTTCATCAAAGGCTGGTTTTTGTTTTCCCGGTGGGATATAGGCGACCATAAGGTTGAGGGTCTTACCTTGGTTACCCAATAGCAACTTGACTATGAGGGCTTGGGCTCCATTTGTAGGGGGTGGGAGAGGGATGGGGAGGGCTTGCATGGAGTTTTTTATGTATAGGGCACAGCCACCTCCTTTTTTGCTGTACCTATCAGCCCAGAAGAATGAATAGCCATTTATTGCTACCGCAGAGTCAGGGGTATCTTCTGATAGCCAGCTTTCAGTCAGGACCAGGATATCTGGAGAATGTGTTCCAATCCAAGCCTGGAGAGGGGTGAGTTTTTTCTGTAGACTTCTGATGTTGAGAGAAGCGAACAACAACAACCCATGCTGTTTTTTACTGTAAGGAGAGTGGGATAGAGGTGGGCCAGTGTTAGGATGGACGTTACGCAATAGGAGGAGGAGAAAATTGCATTCCAGAGTAGGGCAGTTTTAAGTAGTTTAGGCGTAATGTGGCTGCAACATGATGAGCAAGGAGAGTTTTCTGCAACAGTGGGAATGGAAAGGGAGCACAAGAAGTAGGCCAGAAGGAAGTGGGGGGTTGGGGTAGGGTAGGTATAGGCTAACAGAGGAAGTTGGGTGGGCCACCCCCGGAAGGAGGCTGGAGGTGCCTGGGGTTACAAATACAGGGTTGTCTATGGCCATGCACACTGGTAGACTGGGTTGTACAGCACGAGGTGGTGATAGTAGGAGTAGTATGCTGCATATCAAAATTAGGAAACACCAGAAACAGCCCATTATAGGGATGAGGGAGTACATACTATAGAAGTTTGTTAGTGGTAAGGTAATAGAGGTCAGACATGGTGGTGCAGTGGAAGAGTACCTGATGCAGGTGTGGAGGGTACAAGGTTCGAATCCGGTGTGGAGCATAGGCCAACCGTAGCAATGTGGGGCCTGGATGTTGAGATACTGGAAAGGAAAAGGTATGCTGGGTCAGGGTGAAGCAGGAAATGGAGCAGCAGAGGGGAGGTGCTCGAGACTGACTCCTAGTGGTCAGTTTCAATAATCTGCAGGTGGAGATTCAGGCTGTTAGTAAATAATTGACTGTGTCACATGACTAGATGGTGAAGAATATATTGAGGGATGACCTTGGGTGGGGTGGGGTGGCTGGGTCAGGTGGGGAGTTGATGCAAAGCATCAATGGGAACACACTCTCCAGAGAGCTGTGCAGGAGGAGGAAGCAATCTTTAACTTTCTGTGAGCCCAGGGCAGTCTGCTCTCTGGCCAGAGATCAGTGTGTAAGTGGGGGTTGAGTGAGGGTTCCTGCAAGGTCCTGGATATACAGGGAGAGAAACAAAGGACAGGAATCAGGTTACCGTTCTCTGGAAGGTCAGAGCCCTGACTGCCCCTGCGTGACTGTTGGGAGAATGGTGGTGGGCTGGAGGGGGGCCGTGGGGGACTGCTCCAATACCCAACCAGACTAATAAGAGGCAAACATGGGGCTTGTAAGGCCCAAAGACAAGCTGTCACAGCAGGTAATGTCCTAACAACACTGCAGTATGGTACAACGTATAAAACCACAACTGTAGCCTTGGTTGAAACAAGCCCTTAAAGCGCACAGTAGGATTACAGTACTGAGGCATGGACAAACAGAGAAGATAATTAAAGACACACTAGAAGCCAGTTGAATCAGCTACAGATAGCACACTAAAAGTCCAGTGGTAAAAAACTATCAGTTGCAGTCAGCAGAGTAACTCTCCAGAGAGATGTGAAGGAGGATTAAGCAATCTGTACCTTTCTATGAGCCCAGGGCAGTCCACTCCATGGCCAGAGATCAATTTGTGAGTGGGGGTTCCTGCAAGGGCCTTTCTGTGAGCCCAGGGCAGTCTGCTCCACAGCTGGAGATCAGTGTATGAGTGAGGGTTCCTGCAAGGGCCTTTCTGTGAGTCCAAGGCAGTCTGCTCCATGACCGGAGATCAGTATGCATTTAAGGTAATATCATGTAAAGAAGTGAAAAAATCCATTAGAAAATTAAATGTTAAAAAATCTTTCAGTTGGGATGGGATCAAAAGTAGGTTTTCGAAAGATGCTACTGATATAATTTCACCTGTGCTGACTAAAATATTTAATTGGAGTCTGGTGGAAGGTCAGTTTCCTTCAAGATGGAAAAGGGCTAAAATAATCCCTATTCACAAGGTGGTGCATCTAAGGATCCCTCAAATTACTGACCTATGGGGCTCTTACCAATGATATTTAGTTATTGGACAGCCTTGTAGTGGAACAACTGAGAAACCACCTGAAGAAATATTCATTGTTGTCCAAATAGCAGTTTGGCTTTCATAGGGGCCATTCCACAGACACTGCACTCTCCGACCTGTTTGATATTGTAGCCTCATCTTTGGATGGGGCAAGGAGGTAGGTGTGGTGTTCATGGACCTGTCGAAGGCTTTTGATATAGTGGAACATGATATCTTAAAGGAAATACTGCTGGATATTGGAATTGCAGAAGACATTTGCCAATGGTTAAATTCCTATTTAAAGAACAGATCACAATAAGTTCAGAGAGGAAATGTCCTATCAACTAATGCTTTGGTCCAAGGGGGGGGCCCAAGGATCAATTTTGGGTCCCATTCTGTTTTTAATCTATGTAAACCAACTCAAGGAATAATTAAAAAACACACTAATATCAGCCTATATACAGATGATACTGTGATAGTTGCACATGGAAGAAACCTAGAAATAATGGAGAAAAATCTGCAGGGAGATCCCCATGTCCTATGTACATGGTTAACAGAATCTAGACTTGTTTTAAACAGTAAAAAGTGAAACACCATGGTGTTTACCACCATACAAAGAAATAAAAAAGCAACAGTTGTGAAATTTACATAAAAACAGATATAAATGCGGTACTGGATCAGGTCAAGGAATATAAATATTTGGGAGTCTGGATCGATGTTAATCTAAAACTCAATTTACATATAGATGAATTAGTTAAAAAAGTTAATTGTAGATTAGGATCCTTTAAACGAACCAGCTTTTGTCTAGGTTTTCAAATAAGAATATCAGTAGTTAACCAATTGCTGATTCCTTTCTTGGAACATGGTGATCACATATATGGGCTAGCCAATAAATCATCTTGGTCTAAAGTAGACGTAATCTACAACAGACTAGTTAGATTTGTTTTAAAATGCGAGTACTGTATACAGCTCATAACTGTAAAATGTATAGTATGTTAAGATGGTTGACCTTAGAAAGTTAAAGAAAACTAAAATGGGCAAATCAAATACATAAAGTATTAAATCTTGAAAAGGCCATTCATTGGCATGAAACATTGCAAAAGAGAGAATATAAATATATACAAAGGAAAAGTAAAATACATGAACGTAAACTCCCTAGGATAATGAACAAGTATGGTGAGCTGGCCTTTCCATATATAGTTAAGAACTACTGGGACTTTCTAAATTATACAATTAAAAGAGTGGAAGGAAATGCAAAACCTTTTTGCTACACATACCTAAAACAGGAACTCAAGGTAAAATGTATGTGTGTAGGATGAATTTCTGTATTGCATCAAATACATATCTTAATGACAAATGTGTATATTGATGTCTATTGTTGTGTAATCCTATTTTGAAGTATTTGTATATTGAGTGTTAAACCTCAGCATTAAGTTTTGATATTTTAATTTATGGCTATTTTCCTCTGTCCCTTAGAGTGATAGATATGTATGTACAGTAACTAATTTTAACATTGCAACATAATATTCCACAGGACCACCTTGTAAATAGGATCTATTGGTCCTAATAGTGTGATGATGCCAGTCATTCTTGTATAATAATAAAGATTTTACTACTACTACTACATATTTTTCCAAGAGGGATGTTCAGTATCTAATAGAGGATGCAGCCACCAATATTACAGATTTTGAGACTAGTTTCCCATAACTGCTTATCAAAGGGTTTTGCTGCAAAAGGGGTTGGCTCCAAAACAAACACTGGAATTCCTTTTTATCTAGCTGGGCAGGTGCAGGAAGCACTGAGTAATATGTATCTATGCTAGACTGCCATACAGCATGTGGTAAAGTTTAAATCTGCTGTTACTGTTTTCTGGAGCTCATACTGGCTTACATTTACTTCTCGGGCACTTCCCTGACCAAATTAATTTGGTCAGCACTTTCTTCCATTAATTTGAATCACTTTTTTAGAAATATAAATGGGGAGTGCCTTGAAAAAATGGAGAAGTCCAAGCAGGAATGTCATTTTAGCTGCTGCAATTCTCAGAAATATGGGGAAAGTTAACAGATAACACTTTCCCATATCGGTGTTCAGGGTGTTGATCAGGGAGACTTAGTTATTCAGGAATACATCTGTGTTATTTATATTGATTTTTGCTCCCTCATAATTGATTATGTTTTATGCCATCCCCATTAAACCTTGAGTGTGTTCTTCAGTTAACTGGAGATTGTGTGAAAGGAAATATTATTTATTTTTCGACATTCAGAACATATTCTGAAAGGGAGTTAAAATGTTCAAGGTCATCCAGTACAGATGCCATGGATCATTCAGTGTCTAAAAGGAACATACCTTACTGACAATATGTTGTTGCATCCACTGAGTTAAAGTTTCTATGTATGAAGCAAACAACAAGGGAAAGATTCTGGTTTGTACTTCTGCTTACAATGGTAGCTACTCACCTGATGCAAAATATCTAGAAATATGATCTATCAGAGGAAATCCCTATTTATTTAATTTGGATTTCTGTGATATTTCCCAATATATCCATAAAAATAGTGAATCTAGTTACTTGCTATCACTATAAGTCAAATATTTGTGATCCCCATTTACCCTTATATATAGAAACACAGAAGCATAGAATATATATGCTTTAGGCGATTTACATAATGTATGTATACTTGTATTTAGAACACAGTAAAAGACAAATGTGGCCAGCACTCAGACAAAGAAAGGCCAGTCCACTTTCTCCAAAGGTCCTCTGCATCACGGCCCTCCAGCAATGCCCAGTTGTCTACTTTTTAATATGCTCAATGATATTGAATTTTCTTTAACTAGTGGAAACAAGTCAGATGCAGTAAAGCAGGATAGTACTAGAATAATGTGCTGTAGCCTCTTATTAATAACATACATTGGTCCCCATATTCAAAGCTTTGCACACTGTTCAAAGTGTTTGTACCCATGCTATACCTGCTTAGTGTTGAAATCACATATTCAGAGGGCATCGCTGCATCTGCTATTTGCAATAGCACACTACCACAGAGGTAACATATGCAGTTTCCAGACTGGGGGTGGTAACCTACATACCATGCATAACGTGATATTTAACATTATAGCGCTTGCAAATGGGATTACACAATCCAATAGAGCATATTATTACCACCTACAAAAAGGTAGTCTAATCCTGGGGCAAACCCCAGAGGTGGGAGACATCACTCCAGGCCACACATCAAAATAACTCACATGGCAGCACACATAGTTTACCTGCTGCAGCAGGTCATGTAGGATGAGGAGAGGGCCAATGCCCACATTGGGCCCAGGCACAGGCCACAGAAGCACTATGCTGCAAAGAGACAGTATCATCCACAAGAGACATTCGAAGTCCTCAGTAGTGAACATAAGAACATATGAAAATGCCAGCAGAAACAGGCCTCACCATCTATTGGGTCAGCTTGAGTGAGCAGCTAGCACCTTATAATGCTACTGCCCCTCCCCCCCCATCCTATTACCCCTTCCCCTATCCCAACCCCTCGCGAAGCTGTCTACTGTCTTGCAGGCCACTACCTCACCTGGCAAGGAGTTCCCCTTGTCCACCACTCTTCTGTGAAAAAATGTCTCCTCATCTCTCTCTCCTGAATCTACCCCCTCCACTCTCACTTGATGCCCTCTCATGTCCCTCCCCTATCTCCTGTAGAAAATCCTCTCTGTATTAGTCTTGTTTATTCCCGTCAGGTACTTAAAGGTTTCAATCATATCTCCCCTATCCCTCCTCTCTTCAGAGAGTAAACATTCATCTTCCCCAACCTTTCCTCGTATGACTTGCCCTCCAATCTCTGGATCATCTTTGTAGCTCTACGCTGTACCACCTCTAACAAATTGATGTTCTTCCTTAGGAACGGGTGCCAGTGGTGCACGAATACTTCAGATGGGGCCTGACCAGCAACCTATATAAGTGCAGGATAACCTATCTATTTTTGGATGATATCCCTCTAGCTATACACCCCAGCATTTTGTTGACTTTTTCTGCCACCATTCTACATTGAACAGAGTTGTTCATGCTCCCTGTCATGATCACATCTAGGTCCTTCTATTCTGTGGAGCAACCCAACTGAACCCCATCTACATGATAATCCCTCCCCTGGTTCCAGGCTCTGAAGTGCAGAACCTTGCACTTCTTGGCGTTGAAGCCCAGTTGCCGGTTCTCTGCCAACTCCTGCAGCTTATCCAGGTCCTCCCGCAACCCCTTACCCCTTCTGTGTCATTTACCACAGCTCCCATCTTGATATTATCTGTGAACAGACTGATTTTGGTCTGGATCCCATTCGAGATATCTGCAATGAAAATCCCGAACAGTACCGGTCCCAGCACAGATCCCTGTGGTACTCTGCTCGTCATCGCTCTCGGTGATGAGAGTTCCCCCCCCACCACCACCACCCTTTGCTGTCTCCCCCTCAGCCAGTTCCTGATCCAGTTCACCATTTTTGGTCCTGCCCCAACATACTCCAGCTTACCCCCCAATCTCCCATGCAGCACTGAATCAAAGGCCTTACTGAAGTCCAAGTACAGGACATCCACAGCATGGCCCTAGTCCAGTTGCTGTGTCACCCAGTCATAGAACTCTATAAGGTTTGCTGTCACGATCTGCCAGCGACAATTTCATGCTGCTGGTAATCCTGGATACTATTTTCCTCCAAGAAGCTCACGAGCCTATCCTTTAGGATGGTCTCCATGAGTTCTCCCACGATCGAGGTGAGGCTCACTGGCCTGTAGTTCACTGGTTCATCCTTTGGTCCACTTTTATGGATGGGCACCACATGGTCATCCTCCAGTCCTGAGGCACACATCCTGTGTCCAGGGAGGTATTGAACAGGTCTGCCAGCAGCCATGCAAGGACCTCTGCCAGCTTCCTCAGTACTCTAGGGTGAATGCCATCTGGCCCAGGTACTTTGTCCACTCTTAATGCCATCAACCCCTCCAGCACCCTGCCCTCTGTAATCCCTACATCAGTTGTCCTAAGTCTCCCTTACCCACTCCCACACTTGCCTGAGGTATTTGCCCCCCCCTTCTCTTGTGTGAACACAGAGCAGAAGTACTCGTTCAGTGCCTCTGCCTGCTCTGCTCTGCCCCCTTCTCCACCCACCCACCATCTTTCTTGATGTTCACAAGCTGGTCTTTGCTTCTCCTTTTTTTACCTATGTAATGAAAGAAGTCTTTTTCTTCTCTTTTGATCCCCCTGCACAGATCTCAACTCTCTAGAGGCTTTGGCCCCTCTGACCAGTCTTATGACCGACCTAGACTTTTCCCTGTATACAACTTTATCTTCTCTCCTTCCCATTTTCCTATACTTCCAAAATGCCACCCGCTTGGCTCTCACCCCTTCCCTGATCTCAGGAGACAGCCCATGACCTGATCATGGGCTGGTACAAGCTCAACAGGTCCATTCTCGTGCAGCTGTGTGAACTTCTTCATGATCAGCTCTAAACACACACCAGGAGCAACCACGTAGTGTCCATAGAGCTCAAAGTGATGTTTCCATGGTGCTTCCTGGCCACTGGAACATTCCAGACACTGGTGGGGGCATCACTGGTATCTCACAGTCAACCACCTCCTGGTTGTTGGACCAGATCTTAGATACTCTTCTGGCCCATGATGAGGAGTTCTTCATATTCTCCAGCATGCCAGACAAGTGAACAGCAACCATACAGCAGTTCTACTGCATTGCGTACATACCAGCTGTACATCTGGGCATGCATCAATGTACAGGTGGATGTCTATGTCAAAAAGTAGTGGTACCATTCCATCAACTGCTAGGTGATATGTGATACAACAGGGCATATCATTACCATTCTTGCACAGTATTCTTGCAGTGCCCATGGTACCTTCAACTGGAACAACTTCATCCGATGTCAGAGATTTGAAGGTGGGATACCCCTGGTAGCCACCTCATAGGTGAGTATACCCCAAAGACCTCTCCCGTGTCCACATGCTGCAGACAATGACACTAAGCAATGCCCTTTATCTACAAAGAGGACTGTGCATATCTCTTGTGACTCTAGCTCCTCACACCTGTCCTACGAACCACATCAATTGCAGAAGATAGGTACAACATGGCTCACAGTGCCACATGCAACATCATTGAGCATGTCTTTGGAATGCTCAAGATGTTATTTATGTGTCTTAATCATTCTAGTGGTGACCTACAATAAATCCCTAATAAGGCCTGTTCCATATTCCTTGACTGTTGTATTCTACACATCATGGCCCATAGCTGTAGGATATGCATGATGGCCCCAGAGGAAAAACATGCACTGGATTCTAAACCAGAGGACAAGAGGATAGATGAGCAGCTTAACAGGCATGACCCCAGGTTGGCCAGGAGTGCCAAGGAGTACAGAACTTTGCCTCACAACATATCTTTTCAGAAACGATGCAGTTCACAGGTGGCCACCATATGCTCTGCATGATGTGCCTCTGCTTGCTCCTCAGCACGCTGCATGTCATTATGCAATATGTGGTGTCTGCATGCTGTTTCCTGCTGCATGACACTCTGTGCATCCAAACTCAGACTACAACAGCCGCCAGTTAGCAGCCACCTCTCCTGCTGTTGTTAGGAACTGTCCAATGGAACAGAGTTAGACTGCACCCACAACCATTGTATGGCCTGGGGCTGCACCATATTTGGTGATGTTGTAAGTAGCTGTGTTGTGGTCCACCTGTGGCTGTGCTGGTTGGATGGGCCTGGGGTGGCAGGATGGTGGTCGCACCATTTAAAGGGTTATGGTGTGGCACAGTGGTGGCTGGCCCTGTGGTACTGGCCAAGGGCAGTAGGGCAATGGCCATGCTGGAGTTGGGGTCATGAAGTGGCACAGCAGTGGCTGTGCCAGGGGCAATAGGGAACTGCATTGTTGAAACCAAAGTGGCAGGTAGGGACAGCAACCTGGTTCCATTGTTATAGGGGTTGGAAGGGTGGGCAACCTCTCTTGGCCTGTATTGGACGCCTCTTGTCCCCAGTTCTTGATGACAGTCTCCTCATCATCTTCCTCTTCACTGTCCTCACTAGCATCAACCATCAGTTGTACAAGGGTAGCCTGCAGGCGCAGCTGTTGTTGAGATGAACCCGGAGAGTCCTGCATCATGTCTGGCACATTGCAATGGTACAAGCTATTGAGAATGGAAAGGAGAGGTAAATAGCAATGTGTTGTACATACATGAATGCTGTCTGAGGCAGCATGCATGCCTGGTGTAGAGTGACACAACACCCATGCTGTCTGTGTTCTTCACTGCCCATACACACTGGGGCCATAAACATAACAAATCCCTGTGCCTAGGGGCACACACCGCTAAACTGGTGAGCACACTCCCCATCAACAGTGAGCACACACCCCATCATCAGTAAGTACACAGGTGACAACACATGGGACACAGAAGTGGATTACCACACTGATGGCTATACACCAGGAGATATGGAAACAGTTTCATGGCCACACCCAATATGTCACACAGCACTGATGTGAGCATGCACCCATACATATATACACACAGGTCCAAAGGCTCTGTGAACAGTCAGTCAGTCACATGATTGGGCTGGTCCCATTTGGCTCTGATGGCCACCTCCCAGCACTCTCATCACCTCCATGGGCCCCAGGTATGATAGGGTACACTCAGCTACCAATATTTGTGGACCCCTGATTACATTAATCTCCCTGAATGTAGTAGACAGTACCTCCTTTGTACACCTCCTCATGTCACTGAAGTGCTTACACACTGCCTCTATGGGACTATTCCAGCCACCAACAACATTGACCAAATCCGTTATTTGACCAGGCCTGCTTTACCTGGGTGTTTGTGCCCTGCCTCTGGGACAGTACCTCCTCCCTGTCCATGTAGGTCTGTGCCACTGCCTGTAACTCATCCTTGGAGAAGCGTTGGCCTGTAATCTTTCTGCATCATCCATGGTACCTGCTAGACATAAGGGCAGATCACAGGTGTGCGGTGCATACACACAGTTCAACACAGAAGAAAGGTACATTGAGGTGAAGCCATCATCACCCCTGTCAGGGACACTTAGGTGTCCCAGCATTGCATGTCCCAACATAGAAAACCTTCTACTTGACACAAGGTTGTTCATGTGCTGATACAGCCATAGTCGAGGATACTTAAAGACAGGAGTTAAATTGGGTAGGAACCCACAGGAACTCAGTTCTGCCACCTCTTAAAACATTGTGTAAGAGTTCCACTACCTCTGTCATATTCCTCCATTGACTGCTATAGGAGAGGTCCTCCACCTAGAAATGACAACACCACCATCAATAAATCTAGATGCAAGGGATCCACCACCTAAACATTTCAAATGTAACCACTACATGCCGAATACACACAGTACCATGATCACCCATGTCCCTTTCTTGGCCATTTCACAAAACACCCACCTCTAGCCAACTCCAGTTCTGCTATGGAATCTAGGTGATTCACTTTACTCCATTTATATGCTCCTGGCACAATTACACATGCTAATGTATGCATATACAGTATTCCAGTAATGACATGCTAATGTGAGTGTTTGCCATTAAACTGTGAAAGTATTCCATTTGCATACATTGGTTGAATATTGCAGGTTTTCCCTAAGCACTAGTGCAGTTGTGCTACTTCTAGCACTGCACCTGCACTAGAGCAGCATCTGTTTGTGGTAGAGACATGCAATCTCATGCCTCAGATGGTGTCATCATACAGCACAGCCATGAAGGCCACTCTGTTGTACAATGGTATTGTGCATGTCTGTGAAGGATGGACCATGCACTTGCACACTGCACACGTTCTACCCCATGCTCGCTGTGTGCTGAATACCAACCCTGTCTGAAGTACTCAGTGCATGATACAAAATAGGGAAATGTGTTGTGCAGACAGATGACGACACCCAGCCAGCCAGGACACTGCTCTCAGTGCTGTGGTGCTGTTGCCAGAATCTAGACTCAGCAACAATAGCAGAGAGGAGGAGGAGACCTGTCCTACAGAGGGACACCAGGTGGACCACAACTGAGCTAGCCAACCTGGTGGAACTGGTTGTTGCCAAGGGAGGATCAGTCACTGGTTGAGGGTGGTGACTGACAGGCCCAGAAGGGAATTATGGGCATCTGTGTGTAGGAGGCTCACCTGCAGGATCAGTCATACCCACATAGGTGACCAGTGCCATCAGAGTTATAACACATCAAGGACAGAACATTGCCACTTGCAGCAGATCAGAATGATGGTGAAGAGTGGCACAGTGCCCAGATGAGGCTAATACAGAGAGCTGTATCTGTGCCTTTGGTGGTGACCACTGTGCAGTACTGTTCCCAGGGTCATACCTCAAGGACTGTGTGTACAAGGGACTTGCACATGTCTAGTGTCTCCCTATTGTGACCCCTCTGTCCTATGTAACCCTCTCAGCTGTGTTGCCTGCTCCTACCAATGATGCTGTGTGGGTCACTGTCCTAATGGATGACTACTGATGCCCTGTACAGTATGGGACATACTATGGATCCCTGAGACATGCACCTGTCATGGTAGCAAGGTTGTGTGCTACCACAGTGACATGACTGCAGTGCCAGGGTGGATGGCAGTGTAATGTAATGTATTGTTTCATTTAATGTTTTTCAGGTTTTGGTTCACTGGGTACAACACACTGGACATGTTCATGGCTATTGTCAGGTACGACCCAGGAGGATGTCACATGGGTTCTACCATGCAGCTGTGTTGGTACAGGTGTACTCAACACCATGTGGATGTGGCCACCATCTGTTTTGGTACACTGTCTGTGTTATGCTTCATAGGTGCTGGTATGCATATGTCAGGTAATATTATATATGGGGTACTAGTATATTACACAGGGTGTGCCAGGCTACACCTATGCTACCATGTCCTCCACTACAGTTGCAATGATATGCTTCTTGTGCCCCTGTTGTATGAGACCTGGTGCTCTATGTATTCTAATGCATACTATGAGGTGTACAGGGCCTGCAGCTGACATGTATGGGTATGTAATACAGGGGTCAGGATGATGGCAGAATATTTGCACTACATGGTCCAGCATACACTGTGCTAGGCCATACCTAGAAAAGTGGACTGTATCATTCCTGCTGCAACTGGGCCATAGCACACCTACTGTATATGTGCTACCACAGCTGTTAACAATGGTACAATATGGCCAGATCAGTCATGTCTATCCATAACATGCACAGTACCAGCATATGGGTGTGTATACTGTTTGGGGTTTATGTTACTGTGCAATGTGTTCTACTGCATGATATTGATCACATCTCCCTTGTCCTCCTACAGACCTCAGCAACCAGCAGGGTCACGCACAGACAGGACTGGCCTGGGGAATCACTAGGATGTGATGGGGCCCAGCAGAACCATTCTCAAGACAGTCATCCATGTAATTACTCTGCCTTGTCTGTTTTGTATTCGGGGATGCATGTCTACATTATGCTGCACTACACAATGCTTTATGCTTCTGCTGTTGGAGACAGATGTTCATGTACTCTGACCTGCCATGCTGCAAGCATGCGTGTGGGGTCATCAGATATGCAGTTGTAGGTGGGAACATTCACTCTGCAGTTGGTGCATTGTCCCACTACTGACCCTGTGGTGTGTCATGGTTTGGGTTGTCTGCTGTTGTGCACCTACATGCAGTAGACTTGCTGCCCTGTGCGTGAATACTGTGTCATGGCATGCCATGTGTCCCCTATGTTATTGACCCACTGTACCAGGGAGTTGGTGGTAATGCTCATAGCCCTGGTTGTTACACCTGTCAGAATTGGTCAAGTCTGTTGTGCCACATGCTTGGGATTATGCATTCGTATAGTCATCTCGAGGTAGGCAGGGACAAAGGCAGCACAAGTACAACATTGTGTTATGTGTATCATACAGCACCCATGGTAGTCTGCCTGCAGCAGTTCCATCTTCAGTGCCATATGCACTGGATGTCATGCTACTGCATCTCCACAGAGCTGATCATATGTGCCATGGGTTCAATGGCGAGGTGGACATTGGTGGTGTAGACTGTACCTTACCATATGAGACAAATATTGTGATGCATGGTTGGTAGGTCTGACCAACTTAGTGAAAACCAGTGTATTACTATTCCACTCTATGCAGGCTGGGCCATGCATACATTTGAACCCAAGTGTTGTCTTTATAGGGCCCACTGTCCTGCACTGGTTCTGTATGGGTTGGAACCCTGCACCTAGTGTGTGGCCAGCAGCTGCTGCGATGGGGGAATCCTCCAGATAACAATAATAATAATAATAATAATTATAATATTAATAATAATCATAATACATTTTATTTGTATGGCGCCTTTTAAAAAACCATGGCAACTTAACAATAATTAAAATCATGATACACACACAAACATCTCGGCATAAAACAATAGTATTACTAAAAACAAGTTTACTCAGTCACCAAAAGCTTGGTTCCACAAGTAGGTTTTCAAAGCTTGTTTAAAACCTTCTATGGTCGAGCACTCACGTAACTGATGGGGTAGAGAATTCCAGAGGGTGGGGCTAGCATAGATAAATGTTCTCGCTCTAGAAGTTTTCAAACACACCCTCTGAATCTCTAGCAACTCCTCGTCAGCTGATCGGAGCAATCTCCCAGGGCAGTGGGGAACCAGGAGCTCTTTCAGGTAGTCCGGGCCTAGTCGGTGTAGGGCATTAAAAAAAAGAAGACCAACTTTAAAGGTGATCCACCACTGAACTGGCAGCCAGTGCAGTCTACCAGTACAGGTGTAATATGACAGGACCAAGAAGATCCCATCAAAAGCCATGCTGCAGAGTTCTGAACCAGCTGCAAGCGACGAATTTCCACCCCAGGTAGCCCTAAGTACAGGGAGTAGCAATGGTACAAACGTGAGGTCACAAAGGTGTGAATCAAAGTAGGAAGATCGCCAGATGGAACTAGGTGTTTAATCCTGGAGATATTCCTCAGATGATAAAACGAGGATTTAACAACAGCTGATACCTGAGAATGCAGGGTCAGCCTCTCGTCGAAGATTACCCTTAGGTTCCGCACCCGTTCAGAGGTCAGGAGAGGCACACCCCTAAGGTAAAGACCAGAGGATGACCCCCCACTCAACCCCACTGTCCAGTGACCCGGATCCACAACCAATACCTCAGTCTTATTGGAGTTCAACTTTAACCAGCTGGCATCCATCCACTCCTGGATTTCAGCGAGGCAGCTATTAAAGACTGAGACCGCTCTATCCTGGTCAGGTGCAAAAGAAAGGTAGAGCTGGGTATCATCTGCACAACAATGAAACCACAGCCCATACCTTCTTACAATGTCTCCAAGGGGTAGCTGATACACTGCGAACAACATGGGGGACAGCACTGAGCCCTGAGGGACCCCACATAACAGAGGAACTGGGTACTAGGAAAAAACCCCAGACATCACCCTTTAAGATCTTCCTGTGAGGAATGATGTAAACCACTCGAGGACTGTACACAGTCCACAAATGAGCCTCAGGTGATCAAGCAGGACCCCATGGTCCACAGTGTCAAAAGCTGATAAGAAGTCTACGAGGACCAAGATAGAATGGCTCCTCTCATCTCTAGCCATTAGAAGATCATTGAGTACCCAAACCAGTGCTGTCTCAGTACTATTCTTCTTTCGAAATCCAGACTGGAGGGGTTCATAGATGTCATGGATGGTCAAATGGTCCTCCAACTGCATAGCCACTACTTTCTCAATCACCTTCCCTATAAAGGGAAGGTTAGAGATTGGTCTGTAGTTTGCAAGGCAGTCTGGGTCCAAAGAAGCTTTCTTCACCACCGCCTCTTTCAGGAGCTTGAAAACTCACCTGTCTCCAAGGAGCACCAGCCTGTCTGAGCTAGGACTGGCCTGATAACATCAATACAACCCAAAATTAGGCAGGTAGGTCCCAGATCCAAACTACAGCATGTAGGGTGCACGCTCTGGATGATCCGTATGACATCCATGAAAGTCGTTTGGGCAAAGGTACTCCAAGAAGACTGAAGATAGGCGATCCCACATTGATCCATAGCAGCACCCATAGGGTGTGCTGTTTGGCAAGCTGATCTAATGTCAGTCACCTTATTTGCAAAGAATCAAGCAAGTTCATTTCACTCCTCTTGTGAAAAAGTTTTCCAAACTTGTAGACAGATTGCGTTGCACAGTCTGTCCACAGTTCGGAACAGCTGAGCTGGTCAATTTTGAGCAACCGCAATCTCTCGGGACAGGAATTCTGCCTTCTTACGAGAGACTGCAGATTGATAGACTTGATAATGATCCATCAATCTAAGGCAGTCGGCATCAAGAGTGGATTTCCACCAGCAATGATCTAACCTTTGTCCTAATCGCTGCAACTCCCTCAAAGTCCCATCAAACCAAGGGGCTAGAGGCTGTAGGGGGAGAGGACACACACAGACCTGAGCAATGACATCCAGGGCCACCACAATGGCTGAATTATAAGCCACCACGAGGACTTCAGGGTCACTGTTTGCCTCTGAGAGGGACGAGAGATTGAGCACCGCCATTAGGCCTTGAGAGCTTATATCTCGCATAGTGCGGTACCGCGTCATCTCCACAGGGGTAGGCCTAACTAGTGGGGTGCTAAAACTGAACCCCACAATGTAGTGATCAGACCATCCAACTGGTTCCACCCCCAAGTTAGAGGCCTTAATTCCCAGAAGGAATACTAGGTCAAGAAAGTGACCATGATTATGAGTGGCAGTGGTAACAACCTGTGTAAGACCCAGAGATGTCATCAACTGAAGGAAGTGCTGACCAAATTGTGAGAGGTCATCGTCGATCCAGGCATTGAAGTCATCCAGGACCATCAGCCTGGGTCACTCAAACGCCTTGTTGACGACGAAGTCCACGAATTCCTGGAGGAATCTCTTCTCATCTCCTGGTGGACTGTAGATGAGAACGATCTTACTGCCTACACCTGCCACCACGGTACGCTCAAATGACTCAGTATCCCTAACTGGTATATTTGTGTGGTTAAGTTCATTCTTGAAACAGACCGCTACCCCTTCCCACGATTCAATCTTGAGCAGTTTATCACCGAGTACCCGGCCGGAGTTGCAGCCTCCAAAATGGGGCCAGAGTTCTCATCCAGCTAGGTCTCAGTGATGCAAGCCAGGTCCACTGACTCAACAAGATCTGCAATAATAGCAGTTCTGTTCCTAACTGACCTAGCATTGCATAACACCGCCCTGGTTGGATGAACCTCTCAGGCCACCCAGGCCACCTGCCTACCCTACCATCATTTGTAGTGCCCTTGGGTATGGAAACCAGGGATGGCAAGCCACGTTCTGGGTTCCATTTCATCCCAGAGCATCTCCTGGAACTCAATACCCCAATGCGGTGGCTCCCCTCATTCATCCTCCACTGTTCACACCCCCAAGCCCTCCTCCAACCCCTCCAGGTAATACCCAGTGTCTACAGAGCAGGTATGTTGTAAACTGAAGTGGGGGGGAAGGGCGGAGAGCGCAAAGAGCAGAGGACAAATAGTGCAAGACCATAGGCGCATGATTCCAACACATTTTGGTGATCTAAACAACACTTTCCACACTATTCAACTGTGAGTTTCAATACCAAAAGGAAAAGCATAAAATAATAAATATCTTTAAATTCACTCCCCAAAATAAAAAGACACAAAACTCAACTCTCTAACAACACATACCTACACTCTAAAAGTCAAACAGAATAATTCCAAATAAACAAAACATAGATAAAAATTAAATAGTCAGATAGACACAGTTGATACAGACAGGCAGGTTAAGCTGATGATATACTGAACCATTTAGGAAAGAATTTTGAGTATCCACATCCCATGGATAGGTGAATAGATGGCTCTATATGTCACATCAATGTTATTTGCTGTCTGTGATGCAGACTGCAAATTACATATCCATGTGCAACACTGCTGCACAAACATGTTACCCTCACTGCACACAGTGTTCCACGTCAATTCCATCTAAATATAGCTGTAGTTTGTTAGTCATTTTTTGTGTCTGGGCGTGCCCCTGCAGCTGACCAGGGTGGCTCACGGATATCTGTTGGCTTTCACATTCGGTTGGCCTGTGTGCTGAATGGCTTGCTGCAGGATGTTAAGTGTATGTGTGTGCAACTCCAAGCCAATTGGGCCATCACACTACCTATCAGTCTCTGGCTTGGCAGTCTGTTACTTGTGCTGCATTCCCACATCTGTCATGGTTGCCATTGCTGTGTGTCCCTTGCACATCTCAGTCATGCTCTGTTGCAGTGTGTCACACTCATTGTATATTTAGTCCTTTACTAATGGGGTCAACAAAGCTTCCTCTGGTATGCCAGGCAAATTAAATTGCAACTGTTTGATTAACTCCACCCATAATTGGCATGGTGTCCCATGTGTCTGCAGGTTGTACTTCTGTTGTGCACGTTGCGCCACGTTGTGTCCCTCATCCTGTGTGCACAGCCGGTTGATTTCAGTGCATTATTAAAAAACGCTAACTATAAATATGGGTGATAGAAGAAACAATCTAAATAAAACAGCTTGTCTTAGTAGGCCTTTCAGCATGCATAGGAACAAAAATGTGATAGTGAGCTACTTTCTGAAGAGGCTTAAATACCACAATTGTTAGTTGGTCAAAGAAAGTAAATGCTGTACAACTTGCAAGTAAGATCCCAATCCATGTAAATACCCAGCAGAAGTATATCTCCCTTCTTTTTTAAGTGTTTTTGAATTAAATCATTTTTTTGTAATTTTCTTTCAAAGTATTTCCCAAGGATTCTTCAACTACAGTGCATGGCTTCATATGGTTTGTGAGTGTCCTGTGAGAAGGTCACCTGCATCCATGTGAGCACTCACACTGTTTTAGACAGCAGCTTACAATGGTGCAAAACACCCAAAACACATCACATACCCAGGAAACCAGGGAACGCATGGACAGCGAACACTCACTTCCACTGTGGTGCAGCTTCCCTTTACATGCCTGCAAGGTAACACTATAATTGCACTGCACCACTCACAGCAGTGAAGAGCAATCAGTGTAGAAGGGCCTTTCATCAGGGGCAGGTACCCAATGCATAAATGAGCTAATTTATAGCACTAGCTCAGAAGAAAGCAACTAACTAACTAATGAGTGTTCCTAGCCCAATTGAGTGAACTGGTGCTAAACAACAGAAAAGCAAATAGACCCAATGTGAAGCTGTGGGAAGAGGAAAGCTAAATAAGGGCAAACGGTAAATGATGGAATGGGGGTATTGAAAAAAATCACTAAAATATAAGGTAAAGTGTAACAATAAAAACACACATAATGAAAAAGGTAATTTCAATAAGAAATACAAAAAAGCATATCAAAACATACCTATACAATCTAACTGTTAAGTGCAAATGGAAGAAAGTAATTGTTGTTATACTATCAGTCCTGCACTAGAAGTTGTTCCAGGGTCTAAATCTTGGCCAGACATTTGGAGAGGAGACAGTAAGTACTAAATTCCTACACAGGCCCCTTTGGGATCTTGGAAATGTTCTAATATGCTTCTTTGTATTTTCTGGTTCACTCTAGTTGGATTAGAAGCACTCACTAATTAGTCCATGAAGAGCATCTAGCTCTGTAGTTGTGCTGGGGTTGCTATCTCCAAGGTAGCACCGGATTTCCACACCATTGAGGTGTTGGCCCTGTCCTGCTTTTTGTTTATTATTTTAGCCACAGAGGTTTTGGTCTTCTGTTTTCTCAGCCTCAGAATTAACATATTTTTTGCCTTAGCCCACCCCATAAAATTTCTTTCCACTGAATAGTAATTGTTTTACTGTGTGATTAATAAGAAGATTGTTCAGTTCTCTGTGGGTCAATTTAATTTCCGATTCCCTTTTCCGGGTCCATTTTTCCCTTTGCAGAATTTGCAAAGATTTGTCCTGCTTCGTTAAATCTACAGTTTAGCTTCATATACTTTCTTTTTCCATCTGTTTCACAAACGGACTGCCCTGTAGGCCCATCTTGATGGTGTTCCACAAAACAAAAGGATTTACATGTGATCATTTATTTTGTTCAGCCATCCTCTGTGCTACTCAGGACACAATCTTCAACAGATTTGTCCTCTAATCTAATTTTTTAGAATCTTTCTATTAAATTTCACAGATAATTAGATTGTTAAATTATGAATTACACTCTTTAAAAATGATGTATTCAAATCTCTCCACAATTAGTAGTTTCTAACAGCATTACATACTAACATACTAATTGCCAGCAGATTAGGCCTTACGGTCTATCGAGTCTGCTCGAACCTCATATCCCTAGTTGGGTGCTGAGGCCCTCCCCCCCTTGTGTTCCAGAAACCCCTATCATCCATTCCCACCCCCCTGGGCCAGGCCAGGCCATCATCTGATACATCCACTTTCTGTGTCTGTCCCACCCTCTCTTGAAGCCCTCCACTGTGGATCTCTGAACCAGCTCGCCAGGCAGTGCATTCCAAGGGTCCACCACCCTCTCAGTGAAAAACTCCTCCTCTTTCCCCTCACCCTTCCACCTTCCAACTTCAAACCATGCCCTGGTGATACCTCCTGCTTTAATCTAAAGTTCCTCTCCATGTTTACTCCTATTTATTCCCTTGAGGTACTTGAAGACCTCAATCATGTCCCCCCATCTCTCCTCTCCTCCAATGAAAACAGGCAGAGCTTCTCAAGTCTGTCCTCATACATCAAATCCCCTAGTCCTCGTATCATCTTTGTTGCCCTCCTCTGTACCCTCTCCAGGAGCTGTATGTCCCTCTTCAAGTGTGGTCTCCAGTACTGTACACAGTACTCAAGGTATAGTCTAACCAGTCCATTGTACAGCGGCAGAATCACTTCCCTGCTCCTACAGGGGATCCCCCTTACGATGCGTCCCAACATCCTGTTTGCCTTGCTGGCCGCTGTCCTGCACTGCTCAGAATTATTCATACATGCATCCACCCCGACCCCTAGGTCTTTTTCCCCTATTGAGGCCTCCAGCACCTACCCTCCCAGGGTGTACCTGTGTTTAGGGTTTCCCCGCCCAAGATGTAACACCTTGCACTTGGTGATATTGAAATTTAATTTCCATGTGTGAGCCCAGCTTTCCAGGGTGTCCAGGTCCCCTTGCAGGGCCAACCTCCCCTCTTCCCCCTCAACTACTACTCCCATCTTGGAGTCATCAATGAAGAGACTCATTTCACACCCTATACCCTCTCTGATGTCCAATATGTATACATTAAACAGGATTGAACCCAGGACTGAGCCCTGCGGTACCCCACTACCGACCTCTCTAGGGTTCGAGAGCTCTCCACCGATCACTACTCTCTGGGTGCATCCAGATAACCAGTTTTCAATCCTTCTGACCATCAAAGGGCCTACTCCCAACCCCATCAGTTTCTCCACCAGACCATTGTGGGGGACAGAGTCAAACGCCTTGCTGAAGTCCAAGAATAATACATCCACAGGCTTTCCCCTGTCCAATTCTGATGTTACCCATTCGCAGAACTCCACAAGATTGGTTTGACATGATCTATCTGGCACAAACCCATGTTGCTGACTATCCAGACCTCCCACCTCCTCCAAGTACACCCCCAATCATTCCTCTAGTATACACTCCATTAATTTTCCCACCACTGAGGTCAAACTGATGGGTCTATAGTTACCTGGTACTTCCCTCAACCTCCCGGTTTTGGATTGTCACCACATGTGCCTCTCGCCAATCCCTAGGTACCCTCCCTGTCTCAAGCGACCTGTTGAAGAGCTCCGCCAGGGGTGCAGCCAGTATGTCCACCAATTCCCATAGTACTCTCAGATGAAAGCTATCCAGCACAGGAGATTTGTCTTTCTTTAGGGCCTTGAGGGCTATCCACACCCTTTCGGTGGAGATAGTATCATCCGTCCCCTCCACCTTACTGGCCTTTTTATCCTTATCCTGATGTGACACCCCTGGGGTACCTCTCTCTCCCTCTTGCTCCATTTCTATTGCTTTCCTGATACCACTCACTGCCGCTTCTATCCCCATCATGCCTTGCTTTGTAGATATCCCATCCCCCTCCCTAGTGAAAACTGAGGTGAAGTACTCATTTAATACCTCTGCCTAGTCCCTCGTCTCTTCCACCCACCCTCCTTCTGATCTCAATCTGCTGAGATGGCCCTTAGTTTTTCTCCACTCCCCAATGCACTGGAAGAACCCCTTTTCCCCTCCATGTATCCCCTGTGCCAGCCACTGCTCTTTACTGGACTTTGCCCCCTCACCATCCAGGTGACTTTTCTAGATGCAAGATGGTACATTTCCTTATCCCTATCCCCTCTTGTTGTTTTATATTTTTTGTAGGCTGCCTTCTTTTCTCTGACTGCTACCTGAACCTCACTGGACCACCAGCATGGTTTATGTGACCTTGCTCCCTTACGTTTCACCTTAGCGCAGGTCCTGACTGCCTCATGAAGTCCCTGTTTTATGACCTCCCATCTCTTTTCCCATGCCCACAAAGTCTGCTCCCCTGAAGTCCACTGCCAGTGTCCTAGATCTCACCCACCCTCCCTTCATGCTTATCGGAAACCAGACAGTATTGTGGTCACTCCCAGTCAAGGGATCCTCTACAACCAGGTCCCTTACCCAATCCCCATCTGCCAGAACCTCGTCCAGGACGTGCCCCTCCCTTGTGGGCTCCATCACATGCTGTGTTAAGAACACATCCTGGAAGCCATCTAGCAGCCTCTGCTCCTTGGCCACCTTAGAGGACATGGTTCCCCAGTTTGTACCTGGCATATTAAGGTCCCCCATCAACACCACTCCTTCCCCTTTTGGTCCACACTGGGCAATGATGTTGTCCAGCATTACAACAGTGTTATGCATGCTTCTTTACTGGTATCTAGCTCCTAAAATACTGAAGTCACGTTATAAGTAGAGAAATATTTTCACATAATTTAACTAAAAATAAAATGTTCATATTTGATTCCCTGTACGTTTGGAACTACTCTTCCAAATGCCATTATGATTAGAATGCCTTTAGTACCTGTAACATCAATTATGTACTGCTTCCCATATTTCCCATCTCTAGTAAAAGGGATGTCTGCATTTTTTTATCAACCATATTTTATTAGGTTTTATGCACAAAACAACATCATTCCGCAAATGACACTGAAACAGTTACAAAACAATAACATACAAATTGTTATATCCAACAAACTAAAAGCTTATTACTAACTTTATTTATTGAATTTTGTTGATCCGGTAGGCCCACTGAGACTAGAAGTCCCTTTTTCAGGGGCGACCGGGGTGTGTGGGGGGGGGCACAGATGATATCCAACTGAAACTGAACCAGATTAATCTGTTGGTAGTATTTTTAGAGAATGGGGCAAATGTGGCCAGGACACCGGGGAAATTCTCCTACTCTTTTCGAGAAGTGCCATGGGATCTTTAACGTGCACCTGAACAACCACCAGAACATGCAGACGGAACCTCGGTTTAATGTCTCATCTGAAAGACGGCACCTGAGGAGTGCAGCATCCCCCTCATGCAGCACTACAGAGTCAGTCGAGGCATTCAAACACCTTAAGGGCATTCAAACACCTTAAGGGCATAAACAAGGTGAAAGAGTCTAACATGTTTAAATATAAGAAAAATAGCAGGACAAGAGGACACAGCATGAGATTAGAGGGAGGCCGATTAAGGGGGAATGTGAAGAAATTCTTTTTCACAGAAAGGGTGGTAGATGCATGGAATGGCTTACCACAAGAAGTGGTGGCTATGAATACAGTGCAGGGCTTCAAACAGGCATGGGATAGGCATAAGGGAGCAATACAAATGACTATGAATAGATAGGTCACTGACAGAGCAAAGGCCAATGGCACATTTATAAAGTAGAAAAAGAAATGGGCAGACTGGATGGGCCTTGCGGTCCTTATCTGCCGTCAACTTCTATGTTTCTATGTTTCTATGTAATTTAACCCAAGTGCCAGGTGTGGAGATAGAACCCACAGTCTTCTGATCTTCCAGCCTCAGATGCAAGTGTACAACCTGCTGAGCCATTGTCACTGACTCCAACCAAGAAAGAGAAGAAAGAAGGCAGATAGTATTCTGATAATGTAAATGATCAAAAAAGAGATGACTAAGAAAAACAGGAATATACTATAAATGTAAAAAAAGAAAGAAAATGAATATAATGACGTAATGGAATGTTAAGATACATAATATTTAGTGCCAGTGTTTAGTGTGATATTTATTAAATATAATTTTCAAAGCCATGTGTAGCTTACATATTTAATTTACCTTTCTGTGGTTAAAAATTTGACAAGGTTTGCTACTCAGATGTAAATGCCCTGGTATTACCTCTCAGCACATGAGCCATTTATTTTAAAATTTAAAAAGGGATATCAGCATTATGACCAAATCAATAAATCTCACAAAATGTCACACAATTTAGCAAAATGTCATGATAACTTTGTGAAAGTGAAATTTGTTAATTTCACCTAGACTGTGGATGCCTGGGGATCTGAGATGTACAGTACTATCCAGACAAAACTTTAAAGTGAGATGGAGGGCATCCCCACTAGTATAATATTATCAGGTGTACCTGCTAGTAGATCAATTATATCCTTCAGGGAAAGCTACTCTTGGACAGGCATATATACGTTTTCAAGAGGGACAGGATGGGTCTGGATTGCGCCCTGGCAATCACATTTGTCCCTCTCTTACTTGCAAACGTATAAGTTGACAGAAGATAAGAACTGAAAGGCCCATCCAGTCTGCTCATTTTTTCTACCTTATGAATGTGCCATAGGCCTTTACTCTCTCAATGGCCTATCTATTCATACTCATCTGTAGTGCTCCCTTACGCCTATCCCATGCCTGTTTGAAGCCCTGCACTGTATTCATTTCCACCACTTCCTGAGGTAGGCCATCCCATGAATCCACCACCCTCTCTGTGAAAAAGAACTTCCTGACATTACCCCTTAATCGGCCTCCCTCTAATCTCTTGCTGTGTCCTCTTGTCCTGCTATTTTTCCTATATTGAAACATGTTAGAATTTTTCACCTTGTTAATGCCCTAAGGATGCTTGAATATTTAAATCATATCACCTCTCTCCCGCCATTGCTCTAGGGTATACATATTAAGCTCCATTAATCAGTCCTCATATGTTTTCTGATGCAGTCCCTGCACCATTATGGATGCCCTTCTGTGGACTGCCTCCATTTTGTTAATGTTCTTGTGCAGGTGCATCCTCCAGTACTGCACACAGTACTCCAAATGGGGCCTAACCAGTGTCTAGTAAAGAGGGATCATTATCTCCCTTTTATGACTAGTGATACATCTACTAATACACCTCAACATTTCTCTAGCCTTACCTACTGCTTTAGTGGTCTGCTTGGAGGATTTCTGGTCATCTGTGGTGATGATGCCCAAGTCTCTTTTTTCCCTTGTGATTGCTAGCAACTTCTCTCCCAACCTATAGGTATCTTCAGGGTTTCTCTTCCCTATGTGCATGATGTTGCACTTCTTTGTGTTAAACCCCAGTTGCCACTCTTCTGACCATTTTGCCTTTATTGCAAGAGTTTCTGCAGCAAAAAAATGGAATGTGCAGGGGAATTAGTGTTACAACGTCTCCTCTCCCTCTTCTAAGAAGAATAGACAATCTTATAATCATTGAACTTCAACAGCTTATCAAGTTCTAAATTACTTTAATGTATCTTCTACATGCATACATAGATTTTAGGAGGAAAGCAGAACAGCACCGCATTGAGGTCCCCCCTTCCACTGACAACAACATTTCTTCAAAAAACATACCTAATCTGAGCCTGAAGATTATTATAATAACAGCTGATAACATACCCTCTGACAGTGTATCACAATATTTCACTGCTCGTTCTGTGAAGCAGTTTTTTTACAAATTTCATTGATCTTCCTCTATTCAGTGTCATTATGTGTCCCCTTGTACATTCATCCATTTGCATATTAAAGATCTGCTCTTAGTATGAAAGTGTTATCCCTTTCAGTTACTTGAATGTTGGAATTATGTCTCCCATAAATCTTTTCCTTTCCATGGAAGACAGTCCCAGTTCTGAAAATTGCTTCGCAGAGCACATGTTCTGCAAGCTGTCAACCATCTTGGTCACCCTACTCTGTATCAGCTCCATTGTGCCAGTATCCTTCCTTACATGTGCGGACCAGAACTATAAACTGTATACAAGATGACACCAGGCTAAGCATCAGCATAAGGACATTATAACATCTCTAGAGCTAATTGAGATGCTTCTTTTAATGCATACCATTAATTTATTTGCCTTGTTAGTTTTTGCTTCACACTGCTGCTCCCACTTAAAGTTGCTGCTGATAAATACTCCCATATATTTTTCCTGCCTCATTTGTGCATTCTTCATGCCATTCTGGCAGTATTAAATAAATGATCTTTTTTTTTTAATGCATCATCTTGTATATCTCAGCACTGACGTTCATCAGCCATTTTGGTCCCCATGTCCAAAACTTGTTTAGATACTTCTGGATTTCATTTATCTCCTGTTGTTATGTAAGTACTCTTCCTAACTTGTGTCATCAGCAAATGAGGTTATCCAACTACTATAATTCCTATCTCGTTACTTATAAATATGCCAGACTCACCCCTAAGGAGTCCAATGGTTACCTTTAATTATTACCCTTTACCTCTTATACTACAATCAGTTTTGATCCTGTTTGAGCATCACTCCCCCTCTCATTTGAGCACCCCTCCCCCACAGTTATACATATGGGCGCGGATATTCAAACTGCGTCAGGCTGTGGTGCAAGCCTGGACACAGCTCAACTTTGTTGTACAGGGGTGTGGCCTGGGCAATATTCAACGGAGCTGTGCTATGGCTCAGCAGCTTTGAATATCGCACCTTGGCCACCCCCACTGTGCATGGCGCAGTGGCACTGCACCAGCACAAGTGGCCAGAGTGGAGCATGGAGATGCACTAGCACAAGTGCCATTGTGCCATGCACAGCACCTACGATATTTAAAAGGGGACAGGCAAATGGGGCCATAATTTATGCAAGGTGCACATGGGGCCATTTGCATCTCATTATGGCCCCATTTGCATGCCATTAGCATGCAGGTGTGCCTATCCCCAACGACTTGTGCCTGGCGCCCTGCCAGGCAGCAGCCATCGGGGACTGATGCCCCCTGCAGCCCGATCACGGGCATTCATCTAAAAGAACCCCCCCTGTCAAATATCCCTGGTGGTCCAGTGGACCGCTATGTGCCCAATCGTGGGCATTTGTCTAGAAGAATAAGCCCCCATCCTATATCCTGGTGGTCCAGTGGACCTCTATGTGCCCGATCACGGGCATTGGTATAGTAACCCCCCCCACGTCCAATATCCCTGGTGGTCCAGTGGACCTCTATGTGCCTGATCATGGGCATCGGTATAGTAACACCTCCCGTTCAATATCCCTGGTAGTCCAGTGGACCAATCGCTGCCCGATCACGGGCATCTGTAAATCATAAAATACTCCTACTACCCTGGTGGTCTAGTGTATCCCCTCCCCACCCGCCCACTGAGCCCCATTGCCCCACTCCCCGTCAGCCAGCGGGCAGCACCCTGCTTGCCGCCTGCCGTCTGCTGACTGACAGCTCGGTAGGGCTGCATGTGGTTCTGGCATGAGCCAATAGAGTACCCATACCTATACTACTCAGTCCAGATATCATATCTGGACTGTGTTGTCGGTATGTGCTGCTACGCCCATTGGCTCACGCTGTGACCAATGGGCGTGCAGCCCTACTGAGCTGTCAGTTGGCGGCGGCGGGCGGCAGGCGGTGGGTGCTACCCCCCGGCTGGACGGGGAGCGGGGTGGTGGGGCTCAGTGGGCGGGTGGGGAGGGGTTACACTAGACCACCAGGATAGTAGAAGTATTTTATGATTTACAAATGTCCGCAATCAGGCAGCGATCGGTCCACTGGACCACCAGGGATATTGGACGGGGGGTACTATACCAATGCCCGCGATCGGGCACATAGAGGTCCACTGGACCACTAGGGATATTGGACATGGGGGGGGTTATAATACCGATGCCCGCGATCGGGCAGAGTGCGGTCCACTGGACCACCAGTGATATAGGATGGGGGCTTATTCTTCTAGACAAATGCCCGCGATTGGGCACATAGCGGTCCACTGTACCACCAGGGATATTGGACAGAGGGGATTTCACTACACAGATGCTCACGATGGGGCATGGGGGGGTGCCGCCAAGTGCAGAAGGAACTCGGGTGGCCACCCACAGGTGGCAGCTGCCGTGTTGCGCCCTGCAATGCGGCAGCTCACCTGTAGGTGGCCATCACTTGTTCCTTTTTTTTGGCTTAACTCTGTACAAGAGAGAGCTACATGCATGATTTCCGCACATCCCGGCTGAATATCGGCTGTGCAGGCTATGCATGGGCACGCCCTCACCTGTGCTCAGACATATTACTGATGCGCCCGCGATCGGGATTTAAAGGCGACTTTTCCCTTTTGAATATCACACCAGGGAGCATCAGGTTTGTGCATGGCGCAACACTGTTGCACCATGCGCAATCCTTTTGAATATCTGGGCCATGGTATAACTGTGGGGGAGGTTTCTCTTGCTTATGAAGTAACCGCCTGTGTAGACCAATATTAAATGCTGTATTAAAGTCCAGACATACAACATTCACAGATTTTCACACAGTCAATTACTTTGCAACATTTAAAAAAAAAATGTATTTGGTATGATTTCCCCTTACTGAATCCATACTGGGCCACCCAGTCAAAATTACTGTTTTGAAGTTGTTTGACAATTGTTTATTTCCTCATGACTGTTTCCAGTAACTTCTGCAGTATTAAGGTTAAGCTCACAGGCTTATAGTTCAGGTTCTGTCCTGTAGACTTATAAAGCATGCATGATAGCAATGAGAATTTTGACCGACAATATACCTGTTTTATTCTATTTTAGATTGCTCCTTATCTTCTGTCTTGCATGATACCCTTCTTTTCCTGTTTTGAATTTATTTTATTACATATTTTTTTACATTTGAAATAATAAAAGAAGTGTTCCTTTCAGTATAGATTGGACCAGGTTTTCATCACTATTCTCAGCTGTTTTTGAACACCTATTGTCCTATAAGGTCAGAGGTACTGTCTGCTACATGATAGTTCATTTTAGCCAAACTGATGTAATTTTAAACAACTGATGTATAAAAACAGCTGAGATACTGATGAAAACCCTGGTAAGAGTCATTTTAAAAGAAGCATCCCCTTTTTTTTCTTCAAATGTGAAACAGTACTAATGTAGACTCAAAATGGGGGAAAGAAGGGTATTGTACAAGTAAGGAGATAAGGGGCCATCTTAAACAGAATAAATAAGCATTTGTCAATGCCGAATGTTTACTTGCTGGCATTGGCATTGAGAGCTGCATAATAGGAATGGCGGTGAAGTATTGAACTGAAGCCAACCCCTCCACTACCCTGCAGAGACTAACAGGCATTGGGGTGTGTCTTTGGGTCATCAGGCATAACAACCATGCCATTTCACCACACCCTTCCCTGCAGACACTGACAAGTGTCATGGTGTGCCTTGGGATCTTTGGGCCTTATGCTCACCCCATTCCATAAGGAAATACAGTGAGATGAGTGCAGTATAGGAGAATGGGGTGAACTTTGGGGCCGAAGAGTCCAAGGCACACCTTGATGCCTGTCACTGGCTGCAGGGTGTGGTTGGGGGTGGAATGGCATGAGCATTACAGGCGACAATCCCAAGTCACACCCCTGATGCCTGTCAGTCTCAGTCTCTACAGGGTGCGGCGTTATGGTCGGAAACCCTAACGCTCCAGGCATTCGTTGGTATTTTCGCTCCAGATTTTTAACATGGGTTTTTTGTGACCCCCACCTCATGAACAGTGGCAATATCAGTTCTTTAGCCAAAAACTGGTTTTGCACAGCGACAAACCATTTGGCACCACAGGTGAAAATACACATTTCGAACAGGATGTGAAAAATGACAGCTGTACTGTTCATGGGGAGGTGTAAAAAATGGCAATGTTGAAAATCTGGAGTGAAAATATAACAAAACTGGTGAAGTCACGAGTGTGCATAGAAACTGCGCTGCACACCCATAATGTAATTAGTCTGGGGATTTTTTTACAGCAGATTGTCAACACAGGCATTTTGGGACCTTCGCTCATCAACAGTGTCACTGTGATTTTCTTAATCTGTCCCGAACACTGATTTCCCACAGCAACCATGCATTTCTGTGCCAGAAGTGTGAAAACACATTTTGCCCAGGGTGTGAAAAATGACAGCTGTACTGTTCACAAGGAGGTGTGGAAAAATGCCAGTGTTGAAAAACTGGACTGAAAATAGTACAAATTCGTGAACTTATGAGGGTGCGTGGAAACTGCGCAATGCAAGCTCATAACACAGTCATTTTATGGACTTTTGCCACCAAATTTTCAACATAGCCATTTGTGATTTTATTAATCTGTCTCAAACATTGATTTCACACACTGACTGCGCCATTGTGCACTACATGCATGAAAACACATTTTGGGCGAGATGTGAAAAATGACAGCTGTACTGCTCATAAGGAGGTGTGGTAAAATGGCAACGTTGAAAATCTGGAGTGAAAATATAACAAAATTCTCAAAGTTACAGGCTTGCATCAGAACTGTACAATGCACACTCATAAAACAGTAATTTTTAGGAATGTTTTCACCAGATTTTCAATGTAGGGTTTTAGGAGACCTACCTCATGAACTATGACACTGTTGTTTTGTTACTTGGTCCCGAAAGGTGATTCTGCACAGTGACCATAAAAATCACCTTTTGTGACCAAATAACAAAATAACAGTGACTGAGTTCATTAGGCGGGGCCCCAAGAATCCCATGTTGAAAATGTGGTGAAAATATACCCCCAAATGGCCGAGATATGCACCAAAGTTGAAAAAAAACATTCATGCAATTATACAGCTTACCGGCATTTCTTCAGTTCGTGGTCGGCTTTGAAGAGTGCACACATGTTCCTGGTCCACCGAAGATCATTGTGCTGGGCTCTGGAGGTAAGTATGTGGTCAGGGTGTTGTGGGGAGGTGGATGGGCAGAGGGTGGGCACAGGTTGGGGGAAGGGCAAAACAGGCAATGAGGAACCATTTTATTTTTACAGTTTTTTTTTCATATTTAGGAAGACGATGTGGGACATTTACCATGCTGGGGTGGGCTCCCAGTGTGGCAGCTGAAAAGTTATTTTGGGGGGGCAGTGGAGCTGACAAGGGATTGGGCACCTCCGTTGGCCATACTGACTTTTGCCACACTGGTGGGGGCTCCTAGCATGGAACCCAGAATTCTGTGTTTTCTGGGGGGGGGTACTGTGGAGCCAACGGGGATTAGGCACCCCCATCGGCCATGAGGACTTTTGCCATGCTGGGGTGAGCTCCCAGTGTGGCACCTAGAAGTCTGTTTGGGGGGCAGTGGAGCCAATGAGGGACTGGGCACACCTGTTGGTCATACAGTGTGTGGGGGGGTGGAGGAAGTGCATGAGCACACTGGGGATGGCTGCCAGTGTGCTACGTAGTGTTTGGGGGGAGTGACGAACTGTCTATGACAGTTCAGATGCAGTGCTGATGTACGTGTAGGCAATTTGCATACTGCCGATGGCAGTATGCAAATTGATTACATGTTACCGCCGCTGATTGTGGCAGTGTTTTCCTCAGAACTGTACGCCACTGCATATGAACGGCTGTCATAGACAGCTCGGACATTCACTGGTGCGGTGCAGCCACGTCTGCCAAAGGGAGCAGGGCATTGGAAGTGGGGGAGGCACACCTATGAAAATTCGTATGGTGGCACTATGTTTCTTGCACATGCGTGCAAGCAAACATAAAAATTATAGGTCAGCAATTTCACTGCTGTCATGCACTGCTGCTTTAAAACTATGATATCAGAGAAGCCACTCTATGTTCATCAGGTACTATAAATATGCAGTACAGATGGATTTGTTGAATATAATGAAAAGTGATATGGCTAGTTCCTTACCTAACTCCATCAGGAATTGTGGATGCATTCTCTCAGGCACCATTGTCATACTTAGAGTACATTTACCATTTTTAGAAAATGTTCAGCATCTTCAGGTGCTATATATGTCCTTTAGACTTCCCTTTGTTCCCCCAGGAATAACATTTCACTTTATGATTTTACTCCATCACTTTCCTTTCTGAATACTAAGACAAAGTATGTAGCCAGGCATGCTGCCATCTGTCTGTCATTTGTAATTACTGTATGTCTCCTGTACTGTAGGTAACATATTCCAACACATTCTCTCCTGACCTGCAAAAGTATAAGTTTCCTTTTGATGGGATAATTTGATCCATTTGCATTACAGGACATTATCTTAACCTCTGTTAAATTCATTAATCAGTTTACTGTGTTGTTGCCTCATTACTGATTCATCCTACAATCACTGTTCCAGAAGATCTTGCCCTTGGAGAATTTAGTGCTATACGTACCAAGAGCATGCTCTATAGAAAATGTAGCCCTTCGAAATACAGTACTTGAACCTTTTGTAATAAGTAATATCATTCTTAAAACAAAATGCTAACTATAGCATATTCAGTACAATCATTTTGCCTCGCCTTCCATAGAAGAGTGGGTATCCTTCCTACATCCGAAGAGCTGGCATTGGTAGTTGTTCAAAGAAGGTATGGAAATAACTCCAGCCAGTATCCCCCATATACTCTTTGGGTGAGAGAAACTCAGTCTAAGGGAATATTTTTCATCAGATGGTGTTGCTTTAAATCCTCAGCTGCAGAGTACGAGATTTCTTGGTGTCACTGTAAAGAACTGGATGTCAGATGGGCTAGGAGATGTTGCCTCTCTGCCCTCTAAAGTGGAGTCATATTACAGTGCCAAGCTTACAGAATCCTTGATAAGTACCGAGCCCCTAAGCAAACTGTTACTCATTGCATGCTTAATAATCATATCAGCTTATGGCACATCTCACCTTCTCTGTCTGGGAAGTTCTCTATTGTTACACAAAATTTGGCTACAGTCTCAGCTAAAAGTAGGTCACATGATGCCCTTGAAGTGAAAATCCACACATGTTCAGGAACAGAGTAAATGAGAATTGTGCAGGGGTGTGTGTGTGTGTGGGGGGGGCTTTGTGGTCTGCTGTTCAGCAGATCTAAGTTACCACAGAATTGTTCCAGTCACATTTCACAAAAAGGGTCTCCAGTGGCCACATCTGCTCTGTGGGGCTTCCTTAACTTTCAGCTCCTTTTGTGACTATTGACAATTTTTTTTTATTATGGTATGTGTAGCTCCCACTAATGCTTCCCTTTTGGTGCACCCCTATTTAATATATTTAAGTCTGTACCAACATTGTATCAAGGAGTCTGGGTTTAGCTAAGTAACCAACCCTTTAAACTGAGTCTGGAATTCAACTTTAAAGATTTTATACCATGCAGATAAATCAATCAAGTGAGAAATTTTGGTGTAACTAAACTTTTTTTTTAAGTTTTGTTTCTTTATATTTACAAGGAAGAAGCCTGTGGAAGTCTCACTCTATCAGTCATTAATTTCTCCTGCTCCAGGTTGTTCTTTAGGAAGGATTTTGGAAAGGAATAGACTTCAGTCATCATTGTTACAGTTCTGTTCATCAACGCCATCGGAGGCTTGATCTTATTCATTTCTACTCCGCTGTGATCTTTGGTGAAGTGCCTTTCTTTTTTGTACTTAAATTACCCTCTCTTTTGCTCTCCTTTTTTGAACAGCAGTTCTTTTTCTTTCCAGAAGACCTTCAATTTAGCTAGAGGAAGGAAGGGCTGTAACTTCATGTTATGATCCTTCAATGACTATTGTCCATAAAATTAACATCCCTAACTTTGTTTTTATTCTTTTTTAGATAATTCCTGAAGAAGATCTTAGTTTGAAACATCGATTTTAACTCTATTTTCTGTTTTCAGCATGCATTTAATATTACTATTTTGTTTCGGTTTCAGACCACATGCTGATGCAGCACCCTTTTTGGTTCTTATATTTCATTTCCATTTATTCTTGTCTCTATTCCACATTTTCAGGGGATAATCATTGCTGATGAACAATTAAATGTTGTTATAGAACACCTCCTTTTCTGCCATGCTGATTGAAGAACTCCCCCTCTTCATTAAAACCTTGGAAATTGGCTACAGAACAAGGCTTAGTGTCAGGGTCAAAGGGTTCTGTAATCAGAGGCTTGTGAGCCCTCTGTATGTGGAGTTCCTTGTCTAGGTGACAACTAAAACATTTTTAGAGCTGATCTACTGTAGTAACGTTATCACTTTTATTCTCCTCTTTCTGATGCTTCAGGCAGTCAGTATATGCAAATGTTTTCTCTTTTGCATGTGCCCTGAAGATCTTGGTATTTATCACAGATCTATATTTTTTGTCAAAAGGAACTCCACTGCATGTCTCAGCCACTGTGTGCCATCCCCCCTTGCCTCTCCCACTCATGTTTCTGCCAAGCACTTTTTTTCAGTTCTCCCTATTTTTTTGTTTTTTGGTTTCTAAATTAGTTTTGGTTTTCTTCATGGATAGGTGACTGGTATAAGGCTATGTCTGTCGAGGTGTACCCTGTTAAGGATTTTTGCATCTGTTGTTTTATTTTGAGAAACTGAGTGATGTTGAAGGTTTTAATTTAAGAATTTGGAGTTCAGCTCAATATGTAGCCTACTACAAGTCGAGACATCACTGGAGATCCTTCTTGATCATTTAAAATGTGAACATGGCATCTTCCTTACAGTCGGAACCATTTGCCACTTGGGTCAGAGTCATACAGGGAGAGTTGGATATGGGAATTGAGATAGAAAGATTTTTTGAAGTAATGCAGTCAGTACAGCAGTCTGAACTGTTGCAACCCTAGATTCTAGAACTGTTTTGTAAAGAGTCTAACCAGCAGCAGCCAAAATAATACCCAGTGTCAACTCTGCTAGCACTGGTAGTGACTTATTAATTAAACAAACTACTCCAAATTGTCAGAATCATTCCATGCCCACAATAAACTGACACATAATCACCCAAGTCCAGTAGGAATGATACAATTCATTGGTGAGATGATGATGTTTCATCTTCAACCATTCTCCATTGTGGAAAATCTTGGCTTTCAAAGACTGTTGCATAAGGTCAAAACGTAAATATATCATTCCATTATGATTCGTGTTTTCTTGGCATTTTATTCCAACTATGTATGGTATAGCAGCAGTTCCAAAAAGTCAGCAGCACTAGAAGAAATATTGGGGGTGCTCCTAACGGGTGGGCTACCCTGACAGTATACTGGATCCACAAAGATAGGAGCACACCAACCCACAAACAATGTGAGCAACAAACTCAGAAGCTGCAATGTTCCAAGCAGAATAAGCTTTATTTTAACAGAATCAATTCCAATCACCATACAATGAAGCAGGAGCAACTCAGCACTTTGCCTGTGAACCAGGCTTCATCACGAGGTGGAGACAATTAATTTCAGTGGCATTATATACCAGCACACTGCCATGTCATGCATTTGAGCCACCAATAAGAATCAAATTGTGAGATTTAAAGTAAAATAAAAAGCATTTAAGCTTTATAGTGTCTTATCAAAAGAAAAAGCAGTGAAGTTTTATTTACAAAAATAAATCATGTACAAACAATCACTGGGGATTAACTCATATAAAAATCAGCTATGTAAAAGGTCCAATTAATGTCTCTAGCTGTACATTGTGTGATCACTCATGCAATGACTTGTACCAGGAATTGCCTGGGGATCCATGTGAGCTCAGCAGACAGTCCAATCCCAGCTGATTTTTTGATACAGCTGATAGAAGTTGGTGTTCCTAAAATAAAATAAAAATAGAATGGCTATTAGTAGCTTGTACCCAGCTGGTTCGAAACAAAAAGTACTATTCTATATCTGCATCTATTAAGGGGGGGTGGGGCATGGGGATGGGTGGGAGGCCCAGGGGTTAAACATCCAGATACTGGCAAAGGACATAGGAGTTCAATTTGCATAGTGGCACATATGTGAGAACTAGTAGTGGAGAGGACTCATATAGATTGAACACAATGAACCCTAACGGCTTGAATGAGGTCTGGGATCAAAAACATTTTCTATTGGACAGATAATATAACATTTTAACAAACCACTAGAGCACCCTAAGGTGATGACACCAAGGGCTCTTCTTCCAGTATGCAGTTTAAATAGTGATCCCACTGACACTGAAACCCACAGAACGAAACCATGTTAGCAAAGAGCTCCACAGCGATGGGTGCAGCATTCTAGCAAGTGATAGAGAGCGAGCTGCAACACCCTGATAATGGAAACATGGCAAACCTGTGTGCTGATCAATGGACAACATCACTGGAAAAGCATGCTGAGGAAACTGTGACCCCTGTGGTGGGAGTGCACCCCAACAGTGACATCTGACAGAGAGTTGCAAGGTGATGACCCACCACTAGTGCACCCAAGCAAGCCTTACAGGTCAACAGGTGAATCAGGTTGACACTCCATGCAAATTCCCATGGGCATAAACAGAATCAATGCATTAATGGCATACCTAGAAGGAGGGGGGCTGCAACAGGTGCAATGTGTAGGTAGTGGGGCCATGTCAATTGAGTTCATCAAGAGTGCCCAAGGCAATGACCTGCTCGCCTTCCGTGAGTTAATGTACCAGAAAGAGTGGACATGGGGTGCAGATACATATTGGAAATGTGTAGAATATCATGCTGGGAAAGGTCTCGGGTGGGCAAGTACTGTGAATGGTGTTGATAACGTATTGCTAACTAGGTGGCAGGACCATGTGCCCGACAGTGCCAGGGTCATAATGCGACATGTCCATGCAGTGGTGAAGTAGCAGTCTGTGGAGACAACTGAGAGCTGCCAATAGGTTGTGGTTGCATGCTGCAGTGGGATAAATGATGCAGCAGGTTGTTGCCTGCCATCTGTCGGCACACTCAAAGGATGATACAAAGGGGAAGGAGGAGTGTACGGAGGTCACTGGCAGAGCCCACTGCACTGTCAGGACTGAGCATGCCTGAGGAATACTGGATGACTGATGCAGGGGAACTGCTCCTCCCACACAATTCAGGTGGCAGTGAATCCTGGTACCTCCTCTATAGCACTGAGCGTAACTTGGAGTATCTCTCCTGGTGCACTGCCTGGAGTGTGGACAGTACATTCCAATGCAGCCCCCACATCTTCCATCAGATGAACAGCCTGCATGGGGTGGAGACCACAGTGATGCTACCAGATGTCTATTTACTCATGGCCAGTCAGTCTGTGGGGTACTACACATCTGTGTTCCACAAGTTACTGGAGCTGTGTCCTGGGCTCCAGCCTACATCCATTATGAATGACTTTGAGCTGGCCGCCTATAAGGGACTTTGGATCATGTTCCAGCAAGTCCATCTCTGCAGCTGTTCTTCCACTTTTCCCAATGCCAGTGGAGGAAGCTGCAACAACACTGGTCCCTGGTACAGCTGTAAGTAGTGAATGACAAATTCACCAGGCACATCCACATGCTGGCAGCACTGGCCTTTGTGCCAGCCACTGATGTGTGCAATGCCTATGAAGAATTGCAGGCATGGGAGTTCTATGAAGCCTACAAGGTGGAGCTGAAACCATTCCTTGACTACTATGAGGACACCTGACTGGGGCACACAATCCATAATGGGGTGTGGTGGTTCCTCACATACCTCCTGGATTTATGGAACTGCTATTCAGTGGCATGGGAGGGGCTTCCCCAGACAATCAATGCCATCGATGGTTGGAACAGGGCTTCAGCTCTGATGGGAGCATCCCATCCCACCATCTGGAGGTTCATTGAGGTGCTGTGGGGTCAGCAGTGGCTGACAGAGCTAAAGATGCAACAGTTAGCTGCATGGCTTGTAGGTCAGAGGCTCACAAAAGAGGATCCAGGACACCAGTGACTGCATCATGGATATTGTGGAGCAATATGAGCAACAGAGCTTGAGAGACTATCTCATGGGCATCGCCCTGAATATCCACCTACAGGTGTGCCTGCAATGGTGTCATAGACTGGTGCATACACTGACCGTGATTGCACAGGACTGTGTGATGCTGTTGGTTTGGGCTGGCACATTACTGACCTGCAGGCTGCTTGGATGGTACTGTTATAGATACACTTTAGCATCACCCCTGTGTTTGGTCTGTTGGTCTGTGTTGTGTTTGCATAGGGGCTGTGCCCCAATCAGTGAGGGCAGGGGTCCAGGGGATGGGTGGCATGTTCCTCAGGAGTGGCAGGTGCTGGCTTGTTCAGAGGGGCGGGTGTCAGCATGTTCTTCAGGGGCAGGGGCACGGTCATCATTGTTCCATCAGTTGCAGTGCTGCAGGTGTGGGTGGGGCTGTTGACACCTCTGTTATCACTGCTGTGTGTCTGCGGTAGTCTTGCAGTTGCAGTCATGGTGTCACTGTCAGGGCCATCACAGTAGCTATTGTCACACCGGTGTCATAGATCCCTTCCCCCCGATAAGAATTTCTCTCCATCACTAGTGATGTTAAATTTCAAATTTCGTGTGGAATTCTGGTGTGATTTTCTTACAGTAGAAACAGATTGGGTAATAGAAATGCCATGCGTTTGGTGAAAAAATATTAAACTGTTGCAAAGTTATTTAATTTTTAAGCTCCCATTGTTTTTAATAGGAATATCAATTTCCAGGATAGCGGGAGAAATTTCAACTAAGGATTGATCTTGCGAAAAAGGTTTATTTCTTATAAGATCTGTTCCTTTTTTGTGAGGGAAAATTCCTTTTTCATGAGCTGCCATATTTCTTTTCCCCACAAAATAAAATTAGTGGAAAATACATAAAAATATTGTAATTTTACAAATCAAACACCAGAACCTAGCTAAATGGGCCCTGTTTAGCTGGATTCTAGTGTTTATTTTTCATAATTAGGGCCAGAAATACTTTTTCTGGGCATCAGAAATCCTGGGTGCCCAGCATAGAGAGAGGAGTGCTTCCCCCACATTCTCTGTATGGGAAATGTGAATTTTCTTAACTTCTGCAGCGGCAGCAGAACTCATGCGGCCAGCTGCAGTGTGAGTCTGAGCCCCTTGGCCTGGTGTCTAGTGGCACCCGTCACTTCCTGATCACTGTCCCCTAAATTAAATATATATTCCCTGGTGTCTAGTTGCACCCCCTCCACCCTTTGATCCCACCATCCCCTAATTATTATTTTAGTTTCTTGTGTGTAGTGGCACACTCCAGCCTCTGATCACTGTCTCTTTTATTTTTATATTTTATATATGTATATTTATATATCTGACACTGGGATTACCACTCCCTGTGTCAAATGCCCCCCCCCTGCAGGCCATTGTTTTATTGATAGTGCCAACATCAGGGGGCTCAATCCGCATGTCAGAATTACAAGCCCCTCCAGAAGTGCGGGAGACTGAGGAGTCCACTCCTAGTGTCCCAACACATTTATTTACTTTGATCCTGTAAAAAGAAAACAGTTCTCTGACATCTTTCTTTTTTAAACCTGAAAGAAAGAAAATGTTCCCTCATCATCCCCGCCATCCCCCTCCCCAGCCTGACCCTCCAACTGAACACCCATCACCCCACACCCCCTTATCCTATTCTTGTCACTGGAGGTCATAGGCTGTAATCTTCTATGGACTGAGACATGTCTGCACTCTTTAAAGCCGAACTGTGAACTGTGGAGTTAAGGTAAGTGCAGTATAATGAAAATGTGTTTCAATAGTGTTTTGAACTTGTATTCATAACTTTGCCAATTTTATGACTTTTTTTCACCACATTTTCAACAAGACCTTTTTGGAACCCCACCTCATGAATCCTAGCACTGTCATTTCATTACTCAGGCCCAGAAGGCGATTTCAAGTCTGCTGTGCAAAATCACCTTTTGGAACTGAATACCAAAATTTCACTATGAGGGTTCATGAAGTGGGATCCCAAAAAGGCCATGATAAAAATTTGGTGAAAAAATTCCTAAAACTGGCTGAGTTATGAGTGTTCATTGAAATTTTTCTATGCAAGTGGATAATTTTGGTAATTTTCAATATTTTGACTCCAGATTTTCAACATACCCATCTTGTTTCATGCCGCCTCTTGAACGGTAAAGCTATCAATAATCACATCCTGTCCAAAATGTGTTTTCACACCTGTTGTGCAGAATGGCATTTTGGCATGGATCTGAACATTTTCACCTATGGGGTTTATAAGGTGTGGTAATAAGAAGACTACGTTCAAAATTTGGGGTCAAAATATGAAAAAATGCTAAAGTTATGACCCTTCAATGGAATTTTACTACGCCCACTCGTAACTTTGGAAATTTTTAATATTTTGACCCCATATTTTCAACATAGCCTTCTTATTACCCCAACTCATGTAAGTCACAACTGTCATGTTTCAAATCCTGGCCAAAATGTGTTTTTGTACCTATGGCATGGAAAGGTGATGCAGCTGCACAGAATTACATTTTGGTGGAGATTCAAAAATTGTCTGTACCGTGTACATGAGTTGGGGTAATAAGATGGCCATGCTGACAATTTGGACACTGTTGTCCTATAAATGAAAGCTCAGGGCCTGGAGGGCTCTGTGCTTCCACAGCTACATATGCATCTATGGAGGGATGGGAGCACAGGGTCCAAGAGACGATTAGCTACAACAGCAAAATAAGGATACTATTACAATATCTTAAAAAGTAAGGCAATAAGTTGCAAAATATTTTATTAAAGGACACCTAAGCCATTGTTTTATACATTTTTTTAAATAACTCTATAGGCTTGTAAAGGAGAGACTGCTGTTTACATTTTATACTGAAACTGCATTTATTAACTTAGAAAAATTGCAGTTTTTTTGCATTTGAATATTGTAAAACGCAGCCACTTCTGATTCAAATATCTTGCTCTCAGAATCCTAAAATCACTTCCTCGATAATGTCAAACATTGTAATCATTGTGTTATGTTATGTATTCTCCGAGATTGTACCTGAAAATAAGAATATGCTTGCCTAGCATATCCTACACAGTCAACAAAAGCTAAATAAATAAAAAAATACATGAGAGAGAGATGCCAGCTGTGCTGATGTATTCTAGCTCTACTAACTGTATTCAAATATGAATAACTTCAATATGAAAAATGATAGCATGGTACTGTGGGCATGATAGTTGTTCAGCACAAGCTTATCTACCAGATGATTGGTGTTTCATTTTGTTGATACCATTTAGTTTTTTTTTTTAAATTAGCAATAAAAAGCAGCAGCAAATTCAGTTGTTTGTAATATTTGGAACAAACAGATGCAAATAACTTTAAAACAAAAAAAGATAGCATGGTATTGTGAGCATGACATTTTTTCAGCACAAAAATATCTACAAAATGAGTTGTTCTTCATTTATATATAGCTTTTAGTTTTTTTATAATTTACAAAACACAGCAGAACATTCAATTTTTGTTTTTCACTTTTTGCAATAAACAAATGCAAATAGCTTTAAAATGAAAAACAATAGCATGGTACTTTGAGCACAAAAGTTGTTCAGCACTGAAATATGTACTAAATGAGTGGTGTTTCATTTATAGGTACCTTTTAGATTTTTTTATGATCAGCACAAAATGGCAGGAAATGTAATTTTTTGTTCACTTTTTTGGAGATATGGCATATATGGGATATGCTGCCTCCCTACAGGAAATATTGTTGATATTTTTTGTTCTAGTGCCTGCCTCCAATTAACCAAACTGCAATTTGCTTTTCAAATAGTCCACCTCATATCTTTCAAATGGGGGAAGGGGGTACAAAACTGCTGTACAGTTAATGTTTCCATTTCTATTTTCTCCTGCTCTGTCAATGATGCCTCACTGTGACAGTGTGAGCCACAGATTCTCATATTCACACTTTACATTGTTGGGAAAAGTGATCTAGGGCACAATGCATTTCTCCTGCAGCCACCCACCAACACTTCCTTTTCTTCTTTGCATTTGTTCTGTGCACATGAAAACTGCCTTCACTATACTACCCAGACCTACATCTCGCTCTGCTGCTGTTTCCCTTTTTAGACTTCATTTTGTGTCATTCAGCTGTGTGCCATTTCAGTTAGAATGTTGCCTTTGTTTCCAGGCAAAGAAGCCAGGCACCTGGTGCTCTTCAGAGCAGCCACCTGCTGACTCTCCCACATCCTTAGCATGCATTTTCATGGCACATAGGTGCCTTCAGAACCTGAGTGAAGATATCAGCACTTCTTAGGTGGTTGATGGCAATCAGCAGTGCTTTGTACCTCACAATCCACCTCACAACTCACCTGGGGCATACGGTAATTTATCTTTACTACACACCTTGTCATGTGTTATTGCTTACTTACAATTAACAATGTGATCCTATGGGAATTTTTTTATCACACTTTCCAGGTGGCTGAAGGCACTCAGCTGTGCCTCATGCCTCACAACCCACCTGGGGGATGCAGCAGTTTAGCCTTGCTGCATACTCTGTTGTGTGGTATTGATCAATTAAAATTTATAATATAATCTTATTCTAATTATGTATCACACTTTCAAGGTGGATGAAAGCACCCAGCTGCACCTCATGCTTTACAATCCACCTGGAGAATGCAGCAATTTAGCATTGCTGCACACCCTTCTGTGTGTTATTGCTTACTTACATTCTACAATGTGATCCTTATAGAATTGTATATCACACTTCCCAGCTGGTTGAAGGCACTTAGCTGTACCTTGCACCTCACAACTCACCTGGGGCATACATCAATTTAGTGTTATTGCACATCCTGTTGTGCATTGTTGCTAACTTACAATTTTAAATGTGATCCTATGGAATCATATACTACACTTCACAGGTGGTTGAAGGCATTCGGCTCTCCCTCATGCCTCACAACCCATCTTGGATATGTGGTAACTTAGTATTGCCACACACTCTGTCATGTGTTATTCTCTGCTTACAATTCACAGTGTGATCCTAAGGGAATGTTTTACCACATTTCCCAGGTGGTTCTCAAGTATGCATGTGTATTCATGGCTACAGAAGTACTTGTTTTTTCCATGCCAGAACCCTGGTGTGGCATTGGCTAATGATATTAGTGGAGACCCAGGGAAGGTGGGAGCCCCTTGCTCTCATGGGTCTTATCGGAGCATGGTAGTCCCAAACCTCTAGGAAGCATGTTTTGAAATTATCGAGAGCGACGTCAATGGATGGAGCCTTTGGTATGTAAAACCAGTCAACCTGAGTCAGGTCATACAGGAGAGATGGTAGAGATAGGGATTTGTAGGATCTGGCTAGAAGCAACCTGTAGGGAGGTTTAGAGGGTTGGTGCACTTTTCTTACCATATATATCATGTAGTAATCGCTTAGGGAGTCAGGGAGCAGACCTGCACCAATAGTCCTGTGTGGGTGGGTAGTGAGTGCCCAATCCAGAAGGAAGTGGTTAAGCATTTTGTGGTTCAGTCTGGTAGGTTGGGAGATTTGTTGGGAGAGGTTCATGGTGTTTACTTTGGTACATAGTTTGTTGCAGTTGTTGGCTTGCCAGTTGAAATTGAAGTCCCCAAGGACATAGAGTTCACCAGCTGTGGCAGTAGACTTTAATTTGGCCAGATGGTCTAGGACACTGGGCATGGGGGTGCTAGGGGTGCAGTAGGAGCCTGTAACAAACACAGGGGTGGAGTAGGGGAGTGCAAGTTTGACAGTTAAGGACTCAATTAGTGGAGAGGGTGCAGGGATGTGGACCTGGGTGAACTGAAGCTTGACAGCGATAAACATGGTGATGCCACCACCCCTTTCCTTACCCTCACGGTCTTGCCTGATTAACAAGTAGCCCAGTTTGGCTATGACAGAGTCTGTGTGGTGTGGTTTTAGCCACGTCTCAGATAGTATAAAGATGCCTGGACGTAGTGATAGGGCAGTGAGTTGAAGTTCTGGTACTTTATTCAGGATGCTACATATGTTGAGGTGCAGTATTCTGAGACCCTTAGGGAGAACCAGGGGGGTGGGGAGATTGGGAGGGGTAGGGTCAGGGTTAGATTCAATATCCTCTGCCAGAATAAGAAGCAAAGTTATAAGGCATATGGTTTTGTACCAAGCAGGTCTAGTTTTGTGATAGGAGTCGAGTGCAAGAGGTGTTAGCGCGTTGACATCAGCTGTGAGGTTTCTCAGGACAGATAGACCAGGGACAAAGGAGGGAGGAAAAATGGATGCTCCAAGTTCCCAATGAAGAGATGGTCCTTGAGGAAGTTGTTGTGGGAGAGTGGTTGGGAGAAAGGGCCTGGGAGTCAGGATGATGTAGTGGAGAGGGTGAAGTGGGGGCCATAGTGGGTGAGATGCTGGGGGGAGGGAGGCTATGGGAATATATAAGAAAATTAGTGGGAGGACAAGCAGCATCATAATTGCCTTCTTATTTGTAGCCAGCTGGGCTGGGTGTAGTGGCCGCTAGTGGTGGCAAAAGATAACCTGCTAATGGAAGAGAGGTCTGATTGGTTCCAGCACCTTTGTGTTCATGTGCTCCTGCCTATATAGTTAGAAGCTGACCAAGGGTGGTGGTGGGGGCAGTGGTGAGCCAGCGCGCAGTGGCGGGGTAAGCACATGCCATTTGCAAGAGCAGGTGCTGTTCCAGAGAACGCAGTTTTGTACCTTTCTGAAGTTTGGGGGGCCTCTGATGCAGTTTCCTGGGGAGGGCAGACTGACCCTCGTGACCCGCGTTGTCCTTGTGGGAGGGCTGGTGACTCCAGGCCCTCGCGACCAGCATTCAGCAGCTGAGAGAGAAGGAGAGAGTGAACAGCTCTATTGTCTACAGGGCAGGCATGGCTAACTGGCTTGGCACAGGTATGGCTGAGGTAAACAACAAAGGATTAATTACTTGTGAGACCTTAAAGTACAGCTTGGAATTTGTTCAAAGAGCTTTAAGATTAAGCGCTATAGTCTACTTAACAGGAGAAGCTGTATTTGAGTTTGCAGTTCTATCTATAGGCTTGCTTTAAAATTAAACAATAATGTCTACTTAGCAGGAGAAGCTATATTAGCGTTTGCAGTTCCTATCTATAGACTTGCAGGCAGGATTAACTTCCTTAAAGCTAAGTACAGGAACACTGATTTTATCTGTCTAAGCTATGAAGTCAGCTACAGCAAAAAACTATCAGTATTGCTGGGCTGACTTTAAAGGCTGACTTTAATGGCAGTTGAACTCAGTACTGTAGAGTTAATTTCAAATTTTTTGATGCCAAAGCAGCGCAGAAAAAAGCAGCACATGCCATTTGCAAGAGCAGTCGCTGTTCCAGAGAGCACGGTTTTGTACCTTTCTGCAGTTCGGGGGGCCTCCAATGCGGTTTCCTGGAGAGGGCAGGCTGACCCTCGTGACCCGTGTTGTCCTTGTGGGTGAGCTGGTGACTCCAGGCCCTCGCAACCAGCACTCAGCAGCTTTCTGCAGTTCGGGGGGCCTCCAATGCAGTTTCCTGGGGAGGGCAGGCAGACCCTCGTTACCCGCATTTTCCTTGTGGGAGGGCTGGTGACTCCAGGCCCTCACGACCAGCACTCAGCCATGATGATGGATGTCTCTTATGTCACTTAGAAAGAGTTGTATGTTGTTTGTCTTACCTGATGATGAATGTGTGTGGTTGCTTGTGTTGCCTTTCCCCTTTGGCTGCTTGCGGGAAAGTGGAGTCAGTGTTGAAAACCCTAACCTAGCATTTACATACTATTGGCACTTTAATAGCAACTCAAACTGATGCATTAAGGGAGTTTTTTTGCAAAGAATATACACACGTATGCTACTCCCCTACTGGAAATATTACCAATATTTTTTGTTTGAGTGCTGATTGACCAGAGGACAACACAAGTAGTGAAGCCACAAGTGATATCACCAGTTCAAGTGGCATGAGAACAGCAGGTATCAAGAATATTTCCAGTAGGGAAGTAACATACTCCATTTTTGCCAAACCGCAAAAAAAAAACTGAAAAAATTACTTACCTGCCATTTTTTGCTGATTATTCAAATTCTACAAGGTATCTGTCAATGAAACACTATTCATTTAGTATATATTTTTGTACTTAACAATTTTTGTGCTCAAAGTACCATGCTATCATTTTTGTATTAGAGCTCTTTGCATTTGTTTGTAGAGACAGTGACAAACAATTGAATTTTCTGCTGCTTTTTTTGCTAATTTTTTAAAAATGAAAAGGTATCTATAAATGAAACACCACTCAGTTTGTAGGCAGGCAGTATAGTGCAGTGGCTTAAGGCTGTTAGCTGCAAGCCTGGAGACCCAGGTTTGAATCCCACAGCCCCCACTTGCATACTGTGTGAACCTGGACAAGTCACTTAACTTCCTTGTCCTCCCAGGTCACACCTGTAAACAAGCTTTCAGCTTGGTGTATCTCTCCTGGTTAAATTAATAAAAAAAAAAAAGGTATCTATAAATGAAACACAACTCATTTTGTAGATATTTTTGTTCTGAACAATTTTCGCACTCTCAGAACCATACTATCTGTTTTTATTTTAAAGTTATTTGCATTTGTTTGTTGATAAAGTGACATATAATTGAATTATCTGCTGCTTTTTTGTTAATAAAAAAATGAAAAGATATCTATAAATGTAACATGACTCATTTTGTAGATATTTTTGTGCTGAACAACTTTCATGCTCACTGTACCATGCTATCATTTTTCATTTTCAAGTTATTCGCACTGGAATAAAGTTAGTATAGTTACTATACATCTGCACATCTGGCATCTCTCTCATGTATTACATCATCATCAAGGAAGCCATTTTAGGATCCTGAGAGCAAGATTTTTGAATCAGAGGAGGTTGTGTTTACAATTTTCAAATGCTATGAAACTGAATTTATCCTACTTTAATAAATACAGTTTCAGTATAAATATAAACAACAACCCCTCTCCTTTACAAGCCTATGGAAAAACATTGGGAAATGAGGTGTTATGGTTTCTCTAGAACACCACCCTCCCAAACCAGGCAGGAGAGCAGGTGTGTTTTGTGTGCCTTGGGGTTATCAAACCTAATGTTCACTCCAATCTCATAAAGGCTACACATCTGACCTTATTTGTAGATGGAATAGGGTGAGTGTTAAGCTTGAGAGGCCCAAGGCACACTCAACACTTGCTCTCCTGCCTGGTTTGGGAGGGTGGGGTGCTAGGGAAACCCTAAAGCCCCATTTTCCAACTTTTGTCACTTTGACCCTAACTGGAGCATTAACGATGTTTTTTAAAAAAATGAAGTTTGTTAATACATCAGTAAGGGTTACCACAACAAAAGTCGGGAAATGTGATGTTAGGATTTTACCCTAACACCCCATCCCTACCCTGTGCAAAAGTAGGGAAATTTGGTGTTAGGGTTCCACCTCAACACCCCACCCCTACCTGCACAGACCAAGAGGTGTGTGGGTGGCATTGGGGTCATCAACCCTAATGCTCATCCCATTCCATTATAAAATAAGCTGAGTGGGTATGGTATAGGAGAATGGGGTGAGCGTTACAACTGATGACCCCAATGCCACCCTTACACCTCTTGGTCTGTGTAGGATAGAGGGTGGGGTGTTAGGGTAAAGCCCTAAAACTAAATTTCCCTACTTTTGCTGTGGCAATCCTAACTGATGCATTAACAAAGTTTTTTGCAATTTGTTTACTTACTTTTTAAGATAGTATAATCATATCGTAATGTTCTTGTGGGAGCGCAGGGCCCAGAGGCCCCTGTGCTCCCATTCCTCCATTGATGTGTATATGTACTTAGCTGTGAAAGCACAGGGCCCTCTGGGCACTGCACTTCTATGTATAACCCAAGAGTGATACAATTGTCAGCATAGACATGTTATTACCCCACCTGATGTACCCAGTGCAGAAAATATTTAAATCATGACCGAAACATAATTCTATGCAACTGCAGTGCCATTTCTGTGCTGCAGGTGGAAAAACACATTTTGGCCCAGAAATGAAAAATGTCAATTGTGACATATATTTGGTGGTGTAATAACAAGTCTATGTTTCAAATTAGGGGTCAAAATATTTTAAATTTACAAAGTTATGGGTGTGTGTGTAGTGAAACTGCATTGAATCATTATAACATAGACATTTTGTTGACATTTTGACCCCAAATGTTCAATATGACATTTTGGGGACCCCACCTCATGATCAATAAGACTGTCATTATGCAAATCCTGCCCAAAAGGTGAATTCGCCTAGCGACTGTGAAATCACCTTTCAGGCAGGATTTGACAAATAACAGTCCTATTGTTCATAAGGTGGGTTCCCCAAAAGGCCAAGATGAAAATCTGGGGTCAAAATCACAAAGATCGTCTGAGTTATGCATCAAGTAGTCTATAAAATCCTTTTTCATGAGCTCACGGAAAAAGAATCCTCTCACAAAAAAGGGAATTGACTCGCAAAAAAGAATCTAAGCGAGTCATGAAAAAAAGAATTAAAATGAAAAAAAAGGCGTTGCAATGTTGTTCTTCCACCAAATAACTTCACAGTCCACCTAATGTAGTCCCAATGAACAATACACATATGTCGTTGTCTCCAGATACCTTCATTTTGGGTGCTTTTCAGTTTTTTCTTTTTTGAAAAAACTGAAAACAACATGGCGGCTCATGAAAAAGGAATTTTTTCTCATGGAAAAGGATTTTGTTCTTGTGAAAAAGAAAATGCTGTCACAAGACTAAATCCTTTTTCACGAGATCAAATTCTTTGTCAAAAAAAAGACGTCTATCCTGAAAAATAAACTTCCCATAGGATATAATAGGAACTTAAAAACGTAATAACTTGGCAACAGTTTAATATTTTTGCACCAAACTGACAGTGGCAGTTCTGTTACCCACATTCTTTATACCATAAAACATCACAACAAAATTCCACACTATCTGGGTTCAAGGAGAGGAGGAACAAACTGCAAAAAAGTGGTACTTTTCACTTTTTTCACTATCCACAGCTCAAAGTGCAAACATAGAAACATAGAATTTGATGGCAGATAAGGACCGCTTTGCCCACCCAGTCTGCCCATTTCCCTACCTACTGGATAAGCTGCAGATCCTAGTTAACCAGCAGCCTACTTCTTCCTACCCCCACCCCCTAGAATTGCCTTATGACTGTCCCATGCATGCTTGAATTCCACCACTGATTTTGACTCCACAACCTCTCGAAGGCTCCATGCATCCACAACCCTCTCTATGAAAATACTTCCTTAAGTTACCTCCTGAGCCGCCCTCTATCTTCAAAGTGTGCCTCTTGTTCTTGCACACCTTTTTTGAAAGATGCTACCATCTTGGACTTTGATTCCCTTGAGGTAGTTGAACGTTTCTATCATGTTCCCCTCTCCCTCCTTTCCTCGAGGCTATACATATTAAGCTCTTTTTGTCTCTCTTCATATGTCTTCCGGTGCAGACCCTGCACCATTATAGTTGCCCTCCTCTGGACAGCTTCCATCCTGTCTATGTCTTTGTGGAGATTGGGTCTCCAGAACTGCACACAGTACTCCAGATGGGGTCTCACCAGCTGTCTGTACAGAGGGATAATAACTTCCTGTTTTCTACTGGTGATGCCTCTCCTTGTGCATCCCAGTATCCCCCTAGCCCTCCTTGCTGCCCTCTCACATTGCTTGCCCACCTTTAGGTCATCTGATATGACTACCCCCAGGTCCCCTTCCATTTTTGTTGTTGTTAGTATCTCACCCCCCATTGTGTACTCTTCCCCTGGGTTTTTGTTTCCCAGGTGCATTACTTGGCACTTCTTAGCATTGAATCTAAGCTGCCATACATTTGACCATTCCTCTAACCTTGCCAAGTCCCTTCTCATCCTTTCCACTGCACCCTGTGCATCAACTCTATTGCAGATCTTTGTGTCATCTGCAAAGAGACATATTTTCCTTCCAGTCCTTCTGCAATGTCAGCTATAAAGACATTGAAGAGGACCGTCCTAATACTGAACCTCTGCGGTACCCACTAGTAACCCTCCTTTCTTCTGAGTGGACTCCAGTTACTATTACTCTCTGTGTCCTATTCTCCAGCCAATTCTTTACCCAGGCTGTCATCTTAGGACCCACTCCCAGGCTGGCTAACTTGTATATTAATCTTTTGTGTGGTACTGTGTCAAATGCCTTGCTAAAGTCTAGGTAGGCCATGTCCACAGCCCCTCCCTGATCTACTACTTTGGTCACCCAGTCAAAGAAATCTATTAGATTCATCTGGCATGACCTTCCCGCTGTGAATCCATGCTGCCTAGGGTCCTGTGCCCCTCTGGCCTCTAGATACTCGACAATTCTTTCCTTCAGAAGTGAACACCCAACCAAAACTAAAGTTATCACATCAAGATATCCTTCCCACAGGACAGCGCATACCAAATTTTGTGCAAATCCATTGATTGGTTGTAAAGTTATTAAAGTGCAAAATTTGAGGTTTAACATTAAACAGGCTACTTAAACCTAACTATAGAGGCACAACCGTGTGAAATGGGGAGATGATACAAGGCCAGCACTGGAAGGGTGTGGGATGCATGTCCATGTGTGGGATTAAGCCTCTGCCTGTGTATGGGGTTTCAGTGCTATGCCCAGGCAGGGAAGGAACATGCCATTGACTGGGGAGGGGGGATTCAGGCCAATGCATCAAAAAAGTAATGGCTGTAGGCCCCTGCAAGGGGTTCCCAAGACCCTAAAAGGATGCTTCATTGGATAGCAGGGTGTGGTGGTGTTCCAGCTGCAGAGAGAGTGGTTGACAAGGGGCTACCAGCTGGTCAGTGGGCAGAACATGTGTGCTGTGTGGGTCCAGCTGCAGTGAGGGTGGCCATCTGGGTAGCATGCAGCCTTGAGTGTTGTGGAGTGATCAGGGATGGTGTTCTGCATTAGGATTTTCCATGTTATTATCAAATTTTGACCTTATCTACTCCAACGCCCACTGTAGGATTTCTTTTTTACTGGGTGGTAAGAGGGGTGCAAGGCCCTCCATTGGAAAGGGGGTGCCCCGACACCTCCCTTCCCTAACAGTACCCCCTCTCTCAGCATACCTGAACACTGCCTCCCTCCTTCCTTCCCTTCCTCCCTTCCTCCAAGAACCAACACTATGCCCCCACACCAATTCTTCCCTCCATGTCCCCCTCCCTGGACCTCCAAAACTCTCTCTCTTCTTCTACAGTTCTGTGCCACCACTACTCTTTCTCCCTCTATGGCATCTTGGAAACCCCTCTCTCCCTCCCTTACCTCCCCCTCAGACAACTCTCATCCCTGACTCACCAGACACATCCCTCCCTCACTAGACATGCCTCCTGGCCTCCCATTGATGCCTCCTGCCCTGTCCTGTATTCCTCCTTCCCCAGTCTCTTAGATTCCCCTCTCATCCTAGCACCCACCTCTTCTGTGCCCTCTGACATCTCACTCCCTAGTCCCAGGACACACCTTCCCTCTTGAACCCCCTGACATCCCCCTCCCTCCCTCCTTGGTCCACTTTCTGGGCCCTCAGGACACCTCTTACCTCCTGGGCCCCAGGGCACTCACCATCTCACCATACAACACTGTATGCCCCCACTTACTGAGCTCTTTCAGCTCCACCTCCTGAGTCCACCACCTATCAAGGTTAGGGGTGGCTGGGCTCAGGAGCCTTCCATCAGAGCTTGAAGTGGATGGCTTTGTGATCCTGACACAAGAGCTTGGAGTGGGTGAGCTCGGGAGGTCATTGCTGGGGGTGCTGCAGAGCATGCTACAAAGGATGCTGCTACTCACAAAGTTCTATGTGCACAAGCAACACAACCAATGCAGTAGGGGATTCGGAACACAGACCAACACAGAAAAATTGCACTCAGCCCTCAAAATAAATCACAAAACTCAATGCATTTAAGAAACCTCTCAGTTTATTTAGAGGCAAACATGCTAGTGCAGCACAAAACTAGTCCCAGTGGTTTAGGTCTGTAGCATGGCCCTTCATCAATGGAGTGACTTTTCATCAGGGGGCCCCAGATGAAGGGCCATGTTACAGACCCGAAGCGTCAAGGCTAGTTTGGTGCTGTGCTGTGCTGTCCTATCATGTTTGTATTGCTCCATGGCTGAGGAGGGCCTCAGGAATCTGAGTCATTTTAATACTGTAATATAGATAGGGAGTGGGTGTGGTGGGGGTCCACTCGATTACAAGTCTGTGATAGCATGGTCATTAAGGAGCTGCTGACAGTTGCATGCAAATGAGTCCATAACGGGCATGCAAATGGCTCCTTAGCATCTTGCATGCCTAATGGACTCATTTGCATGCAAGACTGAATATGGCCCTTATGTGCCCTAGCACTATCACTTTAGGTATGCACTGTCATTTGTGGTGCCTATGAGTCATGTCCAGCCTCATGTTGTGACAGCACAGGACATAGTCACTATGCACTATGCTGCCAATTGGCTCTATATTCAGATGGTTAGCTAGCCCAAGTTGGAGTGTGCTAACTGGCTGAATATTGCACAAAGCAGGACATGAGTTATGTGGCATGCAGCACTCCAATCTGTGCAGCAGTAGTGGTTGTCTCTGAATATGGGGCCAACCTATTTGCTAACCAACTGTGGCTTGATGTAATCCACAAAAATCATAATTTGTACTTTCATATAATCATTAAAAATCTACATAAAAATTAGATTTTATGTGATCAACAATCATCACTTGTAAATAAAGTAAGTCATTAAAATTCACCCAAAAATGGACTTCATGTGATCATCAATAATCAGCACTTGAAAGTTAACCAAATCATGAAAAATGACCATTAAGAATGAGAAAACTTTAGTATTTTTGTTGATCAGATCACCATTGAAGAAGATCATCAAAAATCTTAAACTTGCTTGATAATCAGATGATGATAATTGGTGAGTAGAAGTGATTGTTCATGTCAGCCAACCAAAGATCATTATTCATGATCTACCAATTCGTCTGGGTATACAGGTATATTAAGTTTTCTGAACTTTTAGCAAAAGTGTGTTGGCACCCATTTAATATGGTGGTGTTCTTCTGAACAGTAGAATGTGGTAGCTCATGGGTCAAAACTAGTGACCAGCAGTTTGATAATACTTACTGATCTGGCCTGTTAACAGAGGTTGAAACGGGGATTTTCAGTGACAGAAGGTCAACCCATCAATGCAGCGGTAGTGCTACTGCTCATGATACTAGCAACCCAGGTTCAGGAATGGACTTCTGTCATTTGGGGCTGGCATGGAGGAAGAGGTCTGTGCATCCCAGAGGTTACTTACCTCCTCGGGTGGGGGGTCCCATCCTCCACTGTAAAGCTTGCCACCTGGGTGACTACGGGTGGCAGTGGCTGGCAGGTGGATAGTCAGATAGGCATGTTTATGACATCAGCAGACAAATACACACACTGGCACATGTGGAGCCTGCATTGACATCTGCATATGTAATGTCCCATGGGGAGCAACATAGAAAAAGGAAAATGGCCCCATCACTTCCATGATGATGGCCCATGGGAGCTTCCCAGTCTTCCACCACCCGCCAGTTTGCAGCGCTGATGAGATGTAGAATTTTGGCATGCCCCACCTTACCCAGACCTCACCTGTGGAGCATAGCCAAGGCTCTGTGGGAGTAAGTGACAATGGCTGGGGGGCTCAGGGTCTGCCTGTTGTGCCTGAAGGTAAGGATGAGCCAGAGATGGAAGGGAGATAAACAGAAATTGAAAAAAACAAGTTTTTCAGAAGTCCCCAAAAACTTGTTCAAGTTCAATCTTTTGTGCTTTCCATACCAATATAGAACTTTGGTGAGCAGTGCACAGTTTACGCTGCTCAATCCTCATGTCTTTCCAGGCACGCTACAGGCACATTACAGCCCATCTGCAACTGTGGGCAGCATCTGCTCACTTCACTCCACTTGCTTCTCCCTCTGGTCTCTTGGCAGGTCACCCATTTATTTTGCTTAGCTGCCTCTGCTCTCCCAATTCTCCTAGCTACCATCACTCTCCAAAAGGGAATTCTAAGTAGTTTGCATAAATACAGTATATCCATTCTTCAAATTGTGCAGAATGGATCCACGATGGATAGTCGACAAATTTCCCGTTGACCACCCCTGATACTGAAACTGGCAGGTTGGCCACATTTTGCAGTCGGCTGCCAGTTTCTAGGTGCTGGCTGTGTTTTCTTCAGGGGGGTTTTCCCTGAACCCTCCACACAAGGGACTGCACCCCCCCACTTAAGGATTATCAACTCTGAGTCAGAGTTGATTCAGGGGGGGTGCAGGACCCCCAACAGACAGTGCCCAGTTCCAGCAGGTCTCCTACAGCGGCATAGTGCTGCAGTCACTGTGGGGGACCTCGCTGTCAAACTGTCGCTGTCAGGTGGGTAAACTGTGCACAGTAACCTATTGTGCAAGGTTACTGAAAAGTTCTCAATGCTAAAAAGCATAAAGTGACAATGAGCTTCAAGAAATACTAGTGTGTAAATATCCCTCGATGGAAAGTGCTCCCACAGGGAAATAAGAGTATGATGATACTATCTCAAAAAATAAGAAAATTCACTGCAAAAAAACTTGTTAATGCTTTAGGTGGGGTTAAAGTGAAAAAAGTAGGGAAATGTGGTGTTAGGGTTTCCCTGCAGGCAGCAAACCAGGGTTGTGGTGTGCCTTGGCGTTCTCACGCCTAATGATTATCCCATTCTCATTCACTTTACACATCTCAGCTTCTATAATGATGGAATGCGGTGAGCATTAGGCTTGAGAACCCCAAGGCACACCCCATGCCCAGTTTGCTGCCTGCAGGGAGGGGGTTGGGAGTTAGCATTGGAAACCCTAGTGCCACATTTCCCTACTTTTTTCATTTTATCTCTAACTAGAGCATAAACATAGAAACATAGAAATATAGAATTTGACAGCAGATAAGGACCGCTTGGCCCACCTAGTCTGCCCATTTTCCTACCTAACAGATAAGCTGCAGATCCTAGTTAACCAACAGCTTACTTCCTCCTAACCACCACTAGGACTGTCTTATGTCTGTCCCATGCATTCTTGAATTCCCCCACTGTTCCTGACTCCATGACCTCCTCAGGGAGGCTGTTCCATGCAACCACAACCCTCTCCATGAAAAAAAACTTCCTCACATTACCTCTGAGCTGTCCCCCTTTTATCTTCAAATTGTGCCCCCTTGTTCTTGCACATCTCTTTTTCTGAAAGATGCTACCCTCGTGGACTTTGTTGATTCCCTTGAGGTACTTGAAAGTTTCTATCATATCCCCTCTCTCCCTTCTTTCCTCAAGGGTATACATATTAAGCTCTTTTAGTCTTTCTTCGTATGTCTTCTGGTGCAGACCCTGCACCATTTCGGTTGCCCTCCTCTGGACAGCCTCCACTCTGCCCATGTCTTTGCAGAGTTGGGGTCTCCAGAACTGCCCACAATACTCCAGATGGGGTCTCATTAACTGTCTGTACAGAGGGATAACAACTTCCTGTTTTCTACTATTGATGCCTCTCCCTATGCATCCCAGTATCCCCCCAGCCTTCCTTACTGCCTTCTCACATTGCTTGCCCACCTTTAGGTCATATGATATAATTACCCCCAGGTCCCTTTCCAATGTTACTGTTGTCAGTATCTCACACCCCAATGTGTACTCTTCCCCTGGGTTTTTGTCTCCCAGGTGCATTACCTTGCACTTCTTTGCATTGAATCTGAGCTGCCATACATTTGACCATTCCTCCAACCTTGCCAAGTCCCTTCTCATCCTTTCCTCTCCATCTTGTATATCAACCTTGTTGCAGATCTTTGTGTCATCTACAAAGAGACATAATTTTCCTTCCAGTTCCTCTGCAATGTCACTTATAAAGACATTAAAAAGGACCGGTCCCAGTACTGAACCCTGCTGTACCCCACTAGTAACCCTCCGTTCTTCACTGTGGACTTCATTTACTACTACCCTTTGCATCCTGTTGTCTAGCCAATTTTTTATCCAGACTACCACCTTGGGAACCACTCCAAGGCTGGCTAACTTGTGTATCAATCTTTTGTGTGGGACTGTATCAAATGCCTTGATAAAATCTAGGTAGGCCATGTCCACAGCCCCTCCCTGGTCTACTACTTTGGTCACCCAGTCAAAGAAATCTATTAGATTCATCTGACATGACCTTCCCATAATGAATCCATGCTGTCTTGGGTCCTGTGCCCCACTGGCCTCTAGGTACTCAACAATTCTTTCCTTCAGAAGTGATTCCATCATTTTTCCTACCACTAAGGTCAAACTAACTGGTCTGTAGTTTTCTGCCTCTGTCCTGCTCCCACTTTTGTGAAGAGGAATCACATCTACCCTCCTCCAGTCCTCAGGTACCACCCCATCCTCCCATGAATTGTTAAAGAGAGTAGTCAGCAGTGTCACTAGTTCTACCTTTAGTTCTATTAGAATTCTTGGGTGAATCCCATCAGGCCCCATTGCTTTGTCCACCTTTAATTTTATTAGTTTTTTCAGAACGTTTTCTTCTGTAAATGGACTGGTATCGACCCCCATCTACAGAGTGTTTCTCTTGTTTGGTTTAGGTACCTCCCTCTCCTCTTCCTTTGTGAATACTGAGCAGAAGTATTTGTTCAGTATCCCTGCTTTTTCACTGTCACCCTCTGCCCACATTCCCTCCCCTTTATTAATCCTCAGTATCCCTCCTTTGGTCTTTCTTCACTCCCTAATGTACCTATAAAAGGTCTTATCCCCCTTCATAACAGAGTTGGCTATCCTTTCCTTGGTTTGGGCCTTTGCTATTCTGACTGCCTTCCCTGCTTCTTTCTGCTTTAACTGATAAAGTTCTCTCTCCTGCTCCTTCTGTGTTTCCTTATATTTCCTGAATGCTATCCTTTTCTCCTTAACCTTCCCTGCCACCTCTTTTGAGAACCATAGCAGTTTTTTCCTTCATTGTGTTTTGTTGATTTGCTTTACACAAAGGCTTGTTGCCTCTGTGATGGCTATTTTGCTTACTTCCCATTGTTACTCCAGCCCTCCTTCTTGCCTGTTTGCTAGTGTTTTTCTGAGGCACTCTCTCATTTTCCCAAAGCCAGCCCTCCTAAAGTCCAATACTCTTGCTTTTGTACGGCTTGATTGTAAAGCTGTGTTTATTGTGAACCACACTGTTTGGTGGTCACTTGTTCCCAGATGACTATAAATTGCTCCCTCCAGAGTGGGTTCCAATACTAGCTGTCTGAAGCATGCCTCTTGTAGGGCATCAGGAATGACCCTGCTCTTGGATGTGCCTGCAGCAAAGGTGCTCCAGTTAACATCTGGCATATTCAGGTCCCCCATCAACAATATCTCCCCTTTTTCTGCCATTCTAAGGATGCCTTCTATCATTTCCTTGTCCATTCCATCCCCCTGAGAAGGAGGTCTGTATACAACCCCGATGCAGATTGTGGTGCCATTTCCTATCTCCAGGGTGACCCAGAGTGCCTCATCTGCTCCCTGTTTACTCTTTAGTTCTGTTGCTTTGATCCCTTCCTTTACATAGAGAGCTACTCCTCCTCCTCCTCTTTTACCCTCCATGTCCCTCCAGTAGATTGTGTATCCTGATATGTTGACATCCCAGTCATGGTTCTCTGTGTACCATGTTTCTGTGACTGCCACAATATCCAGGCAACCCTCTTCCATCAAGGCCACTAGTTCAAGGAGCTTGTTACACAGACTACGGACATTGGTACTCATCACCTCCACTTTTGATGCCCTTACCCTTTTAGCCCCATCCCTGTCCATACTGCCTTTGCCTTTTTAACATTTACCTCTGTCCTGCTCTGAAGGACTTCTCTGCTAGGTGTTTACCTCACTAATTACCTTGTTTTGTGGGGTAGGCTGGGATTCCCTGCTCCTTTTCAGTGCCTCCCCCCTTGGCTAGTTTAAATGCTTGCCAATGAAGCATTTAAACCTCTCACCTAGGATCCCAGTTCCCTTCCTGGACAGATGCAGACCATCACACCAGTATAGGTCTGCATCCCTCTAGGTGGCTCCCCAGTCCCCAATGAAGCCAAAACCCTGAGCCCCACACCAGTTTTTCAACCATTCATTGAATTCCCTGGTGAGGAGTACCCTAGCATCATCCTTGCCATAGACAGGCAGCACCTCCAAGACGGTTACCGTATGCGCTACTTGTCTAAGGCCCCTCCCCGACTCTACAAACTCCTCTTGCACTGCTCTGATCCCAAAGAAGTTGTTTGCAATGAATATACATATACATGTTAGTGTGAAGGTTTTTAAAAATATTTTTATTGGTCTGTGACTATTATACTATTCTATCGAATACACAACTACAGGAGAAGACTGTGATTATTTGTGCACTTGTGATAATGAGAACCTTATGGGTTTGATTCCCGCTATATGACTTGGAGCATGATATGAATATGCACTAAACTAATCATAATTGTGACTTGCATATTTAAAATTGATTTTATTTCTACTAAAAACAACAGTACATAAACAAGTTTATTATTTGACAGAGGACTACTTGTAAAATTTTTATGACAGAGCAGCACCTTTGACATTTGTTTAGAATGGAAAGCATACAAGCTAAAATTATCTGGTCGTTGACAATACAGATGGGTCCAGTAAAGTCACAGGAGGAGCAGCAAACAGAATTTAAAAAAAGGAAGTGGACAAAAGGAACCTCTGCTGCACCATAACTGTATGTGTATGAACTCCTGCAAACAATCCCCACAGAATAATATGCCTAACCCTGTCGTATATAAGCAAGCTACCACAGACTGTAACAACCATTAGTCAGAGATGACTCCAGTATATTAAGTGTCAGGATGCTGCTTATGTTATACACTTAATGGCAAAAGAAACAAAACATTATCAAGAAAGAAGGGATATCCTTAGAAAATGCAGCATATGATAACATATAGATTTTGGTCAATTTCACAAAAATCACCACCCCCGGCAAGTAAACCACATGTTTTATTTGAATCTACATTTACAAAAAAAAATGCTGTGTTTATGTTTAACAACTTATTTTCTCTGACTATATGGTAAGAGAAGGGGGCTCTGGGGTGTGGCCGTGGCTGGATGTTGAATGCATTGAATTGTGTTTGCTTTGCAATTCCACCCAGTGGACTTGAAGCACAAAGAGTACTGCATTTATTTATTTATTTATTTCGTTATTCATCATCTTGGAATAACACCTTTCAGCTAGAAGCTCATTTACAAACGTTCCAAGAAATGATATGTATAGTTACAGGTTAGGATAGACAATTTTGAATTAAAAGTAGAAAAAAACATATATTAAACATTATAGGTATATACATACTTACTATGCACCGAGGGAAGCAGTCAGAGGTTGACTTTGTCAAGAGGCAGAGAGAGGGGGAGTAGGGTGGATAGGTAGGTAGGAAGCATACGGTAGTTGGGAGCATTGAGGAAAGGATAGGGTGGTAAGACAGAAAGGCAGATTGTGCAGTAGGGGGGACAGGGATGGGAGGGTAGGTTAATATGGGTGGGTGGAATAATTAGGGTTGGCAGTCACAATTACTTACCACAGCGAGGTGTTGGAGGAATTTTCTCTTAAACAGTCCTAGCTTTGCCTCAGTAACTATATCAGGCAGGAGATCATTTAGCCAACAGGGTGATCTGTAGGAAAAGGAGCATTGAGTGAGTGTCGTGTGGTAGAAGGGGACATGTGGAGCATTTCTAGCAATTTCTCTTGTCTGGTGATGATTGGTTGTGGGTTTAAGGAGGTTTTGGATGGCTGTAGGGGTTAGTCCAAACAGAGCTTGTTTTCCCTAGGAGGCATACCTGGTACTTAACCATGCCCTGGAGGTTTAGCCACTTGGTCTGGGCATATAGTTCACATATGTGGGTTAGCCTGTGCGCAGCTAGGACTAGTCTGCAGGATTTATTTAATGCTGTACTGTATAAGTTACTACATTTTCTCTCTCTCCCCCCCCTCACATTTCCTCTGTGTCTCTCAGCATGCACCAGCATGTTGTCTGTGGGGCTGGGCTAGCACAGGCAAGATGACCAATATGGAGGAACAGCTGTCTGAGGAAGAGAAGATAAGTAAACTTTTCAAGCAATAAAAAAATTAAGAAAACCAGGGGACTTGCAGTGCCACTCATCATGGACATGTCTGTCAAAAATACCAAAGCTCTGGCTGTCAAGGACCAGTCTAGGCAGTGTGGTTTTGGTTGAAATTAAATTAATTCAAGGTGTAGTTCATGCCTGACTGAGAGAGAATTTGGGAAGTCTGCTTTGCATTAACCCAGGGTGCAGTGCACATTTTAGGCTGTTTCAGCTATCAAAACTGTTTCTCTACATAATCAGAGCCCTAGCATGTTGTAGGAGTTTGAGCGTGGTTTGTCTGTTATTTCTAAGTATTGCTAGTTCCCATCCTGACATGGGCAGATAAGTTTTAACATGAAACATTTCTTCTCTGCCTTGGGACTTATAAGATGAGCATAACTTTTATTTGAGAGGATTTTTTGCATGCAGATTTGGTGCAAATGTTTCACAGGAACCTACTGTACCAAACTGATAGACATAGTAAGCACCAGGCAGGTTCAAGTGGCTGAGAGAGTGAGTCACCTCATAGTTCCTGTTTGGAGATGCAGCCCATGAACTGCAGTCTTTAGCAATATTTGACTTTTTTGCATTGCCTTCCAGGGTATAAGCTGAAAATTTAAATGGGTATGTTTTGAATAAACTGAACACACATCCAGGTTTGAAATTTGAGACATTTCAGTTCATTTGCTGAATCTTTCATTTCTGGTACGTGGCATGCATGCAACTGTACTTATTTTTGTTTGTTGTGTATTTGTATACTTTACATCCATTTTCAAGTGCTTGCAACTTGAAACCTTGCTGACAGATGCTAGTGTGTTTGTATTCAAATTCCTGTCATCATACTTAAGATATTTAGAATATTTTGCCCCAAGGCGGCTAGTTAGACACATCACACGCTGGTGTTAGTAAATTGCAAAATGTCACTGAGACCACCTTCCGCCATTCAGTGATTGCAGAAACATTCTTGCCCCATGGAGTCGCAGTATTTATATTTAGATTGTCAGGTAGCCCAGGAGTGATGAATCACCAGATGGAGTGCCTCCTTGTATTTGCCAGGTTCAAACTGTGGCAAAAGTGCAGCAGATATTTCCTTTGCCTAGAGGAGCTCTGGCTCCAGGCAACACAGAACTCAAAAATAAGTATTTCTTTTGAATTCTGTGCCAGGCACAGTAACAAGATGAATTTGTAGGTGCTATCTGTCTCTGAGCTGCTGCCACTCCACAACAATCATCAGTCATTCCACTGTTTTTTACATTGGAAATGTGAAGGAGGAACTCTCAAAACAAACACACCAAAAACCCTTACCTACCCTCTGCACACCCCACTACTCACCTCCCCCAACCAGTATCACCCACCTCTGTGCTTTGTAGCATCTCCTCTTGTTCCTCAATGTTGAAACCTCAGTGTCCCTTGAAGCGTGGTTTCTCTGATGGTTGACTGCATTAAAATTAATGGGCCTATTTATTTCAATGAGCCTATTCATTTCACTGGAGTTTCTTCTTTAGTTTATACCTTTTTATATTTTTTACTATTTTACCTACTTTTTTCTGTCAAGGACTTTTTTAGCCCCATCCTGATGAAACCTTAGGGTGTCAACTTTTAAATCCCTCCCCTCAAAATGAGTGTCTATGGAGTATGCTGGTGTGTGTTGTAAATACCCATTTTGGGGGAGATTTGAACATTGACACCCATAGCGTTCATTAGAGAGGGGCTAAAAAAATACCTTGACAGAAAAAAAGCAGGTAAAAATATTAATTAAAAAATGTATGACATAAATACCCCATTTAAATTAATCAGTAGTGTATGACCATTAATTTCAATTGGGGGGATTTTCAAGCCATAGCTTTTTTGTTGTTTAATATTTTTTTATACTTTTTTCTGTCGAGGTCTTTTTTAGTCCCACTCTAATGAACACTATGTGTGCCAGCGTTCAAATCCCCCACAAACAGGTGTTTGAGCCATACATCCACATCCCCTGCAAACATCCATTTCAGGGGGATTTGAAAGTTGGCACTGATAGGGTGTGGGGCTAACAAAATAATGACTGGAAAAAAATATGAAAAAAAATATTAAAAACCAAAGTTATGAACTAAATAAAAAAAACTGGACCCCCACCTGTGCAGGATGTGGGTCATGGCAGGATGTAACTTTTCATGAAATCACTGGCCTGTAAAAGTAACTTACCAGTTCACTGAAGAGGTCTCCATGGCTGCAGTTGAAGTAGAGAAGACTGATTGTGCCCAAAATTGTGGTTTGTTGCTTGCTGTGGGGTGGGGAAGGCATAGCCACTACTTCTGCAACTAGGCTAAAAGATGCACTCTACTGAAAACAAGATACTACATTTCAACTGGGCTGTTCTGGCTGAAGAAAAGCATGAAATTTGGTGAAATCATGACCCTACTGAAAGTGAGATATTGCCTGTCAGCTGTACTATCTTGTAAAGATGTGTAAAAACAGGACCCCTTGGAAAAGAAGGTATTACATTTCAGCTGGGCTATCCTTATTAAATACATGGTAAAAATGGGTAAAATCTGGACCACACTGGACCACACTGAAAATGAGATGTAGCATCTCTGCCCCATTTCACAGTAATGGGGAAATCAGACAGCAGCATGTGCAGTGGGGGAGAAAAGGGCAAACCTGCAAATGTGCATACCCTAAATAACCACCATCTTACAGATGTGCCTTCCCCCAGGACCATCGTTCCTGCCTACTGACCAGTACCCACCACCACCTCAGGGCACATTAATGTGTTTGAGGATGCCAATTAACTGTGGCCACAAGGAACAGTGTTTGAGGGGGAAATCAGTTTGGGCACTTCAACCACTCCCCTGCAGCATTTCCAACAAAAGTAGCCCCCCCACCACAGAACAGATACTCCTGAGCATATTCTTTATCGGAGCAGCCCTGAGCCTGTATATTGTTTTCAGCATAGCCCATGCAGAAACTCTCACCAGGCAGTACTGCCCATCCCCTTAAAGCAGCAGTGTTCATTGGAAATGAAACATTCTGACCTTCTATTTTTATTGTTGTGGAATGAATAATGGACATTCCCGTTGCAGATCAGCATTGCCTCCATTTGTTCCATGGTTTATTTAACTTGATTTTTAACTTTTTTACATTAGTGACTCGAGTCACAAAATTAGTCTGCTGCAATTTTGCCATGCTGTGAGGGAGATGTGCATGTTGCATGTAACCTTGACCCACTCACCCCTGACAGATTGATTGACATGCTGCCAGCATAATCTTCTCTCCTACTTCCTTGTGTTCTGTGACTGAATGTTATGACCTCTCTAAGCATAGTCAATGCTTGCAATGTGTGTTTGCACAAACATTGACAACTCTGTATTTTTATTTATTTATTTATTTTTCGCAGGTATATGCAAGAAAGATATGGCTTATCTGAGTTCTTTTTGCTGTAACATGAAGGAAGCTGTACTTGCTGTCAGTACAGGCTGAACTTCGGACACTGATTCAAGCTACAAAACTTTATTTGATTGTCATTCCTGATGCCCACTATTTTGGATATGTCCTTTGTTTAGGAATACCATGAGAAATGAAGTGTAATTTAGGAATGACAGTGTTATTGCCCATAAACTGTTCTATCTGGGATTATGCGCAAGGAAAAAGGTCACAGGGAATTTGTTATTAGCTTGATTGTATGTAGTTCATGAAGTTATCGACTGCCTTACTGGATGTCACTAGCTGTGACCACAACCACACAGTTTCAGACTGGAAACCTATATTTTGAATGCTACAGTCAGTAACAGAGATGACATATACTCAGAGCTTTTGGATGAACTACTGTAAAATGAGGCAGTTGTCTCCATTTGGAACTGACAGCAGTCTCCTGCCACAAACCATGAATGAGCTTGGAGATGTGATTGGCACATCAGAGGGAGGAGCATGAGATGCATCATATTCAAATGAGCCTCCTCTAGAGGCACTGCCAGCAGTAGAGATCTCTATCAACTGGCTGTACAAATGGAGGATTTGACAAGCTTGTATGCACCTTGTAGGCATTACATTACTTGAGAAATAGAAAATATGTGGATTACAGCAGTTCCATTAAAGCAAGCTATTTAGGACACTTGTATAGCAGTTGAGTGAGTTTACATAGTTTTTAATTACATAATGTCTTTTAAAATCCTTGTATCTGATTGGCTGACTTGCAGGATTTACCCATTGTAAATCCTGGCATTACCAATGGGAAAAAGTGCCAGTCAGCTGAATCTGCCCAAAAATCAATGTGAGCCCCCCAAAAATCAAAACAAATGCCACCATCTTAGATCGTCACTAACTCCCACTACAACCCGACAGACAGTGCCCAGTTTCAGTGGGTTCCCTAGAGTTGCATGACGCTGTAGTCGCTGTAGGGGACATCATTGTCGAACTTTCGCTGACGGGTGGGTATACCCCTGCTATCCTATTACTGGAGTTGCAAGCTCCATGGCCCACTGCTGGGGGTTACTGTGGCTACAGAATGTACACCAGCCCTTCTCGTGCTTGGGTGCTTTGTATTTGGCATCATCTCTCACACATACTGCTATCCTGTTATTAGAGTACCAAGCTCCATGACCCATGGCTGGAAGTCACTGTGGCTACAAAATGTACACCAGACCATCTCCTGCTGGGATGTGCTGCAATCAGTAGCATCTCTCACAACCAGTCACCCAAGTGCCAGCCTCCAAGGTTCAGTCCAGAATCAAGTGTCCAAAGTGATGTACTGCTGTTGGGCATACTGTGTATTTTTTGAGTTATAAGCAGAAACCATCAAGAAGCAGGTTGGAGTTATACAGCAAGAAACTGGTTTGGATTAGCCAATCCATTGGTGCAGTGGTCATCTTACCTTCTCAGCCAGACAACTCATTGATATGAGCTGCATGCCTGGACCATGTCAGTGGCATTTCAAGTTCAATGGAACAAAGGGATGACTTCTTGGGAATATGGAGCCTGGTTTAGGGATCCATTTATGAAAAATGGAAAACTATCCTAATTGTACATCTTAGTGACTTGGCCCTTCAAGGATGCTGCTTGGCAAAATCAGTCCTGATTATGAATTAGGACCCATTACAAGCACCTTTCTCCGTTCCCAAAACAAAAATGACAAAAAAACAGGGATGTTCCCTTACCAGAATGGAAGATCATGGCTGTATTTTTTTTCTTATGATGCCCCCAATGCTCCAGATAATATTGGCATGTAAGAGTAATTTACTCATCAGTTTTGAAACTTGGTGAGTAAAACAAAATGCAGATGTGTACAAATGTCTTAAACCAGGGAAAAATATGCACCTTGTAAGTCACCAAGGATGTTATGATGCACTGTTCTATGGGGTGTGGAGCATTTCCATGTGTTGGAATGAGAATATGTACATGTTTAAAAAAATTGGGACACTAGTTCCTAATATTGGCTGCGATTCTTCATGGTGCAAGATGTATGTACTGCTGGCATGTATCCTGCCCATGGAGGTCCACACCCAGGGACCACTGTGCAATGGCCGTATGCACAGCCACCAGCCACTGCATGGCCCCCTTCTGTGGCCCTGCCTCCATGGCACATAGGTGCATAGGGGCATATACACGGACATGAGCAGGCATTCAATGGGATGCCTGGACCTGGTCCACCACTGGATCACCTGGGCCTGTGGTTCAATGAACATTGGACAGCTGTGATATTGGCCATGACATTGGGGCAGTCGAGTGCCCGGTCAGCCACCCCTCATACTTGGTCCTCATACTTGGTATTAGAACAGTAGAAGACTTTATGTCCATATAAACTGTTTCCCAACTCAGTGGGCACACATTAGTCTATTTCCCATTACATGTTCATCAATTCTCCCTTTAAATTGCATCAATATTCGACTATTTACTATATCAGCTGGCAGTTTATTCCATAATTTTCCTGTTCTATTTATAAAGGAATAATATGCATCATTTTTTTAATCATCTTTAGCGTAATCTGATTAATACATTTTCTTAAGCCTGCTGACTTTTCTTGTATCTCTAAATTCAATTCACTTTTTAATTCTTTATCATTTATTATTTTAAATAACATCATTAAATCTCCTCTCTCTCCTTTTTTCTAAACTCCACAAACCTGTTCTTCTCAATCTTTCCTCATATTCATATTTCCCCAAAGTTCCAATCATCTTTGTATATCTTCTTTGTACTCCTTCCATCCTTTTTTTTTTTTTCCTACTTCATATATGGGCTTCACAATTGTGACCCATAATCCAAGTACGGCCTAACGTAAGACCTATACACTGGTAAAATACATGCTACTGATTTATTAATAAAGCTTCCTTTTATATTCCTCACCATATTATTGGCTTTCTGTATAGCCACTGCTCGATGTTTAAAAAAATGTAATCTATTATCAGTCACTATTCCACAATCGTTTTCTTCATCTACTTCTTTAATTTCCTTATTGTTTAATAAATACCTATTTTTCTTTTTATCTCTTTTTCCTAAATACATTACCCCTGATTTTTCTATATTAAACTTCATCCCATTCTGTTCTGCCCACATCTCAATTTTTTTCTAAATCTACATTTAGTCTTTCCTGTTGTACTAACATTTCTACTTGTCCTCCCAACTTAACATCATCAGCAAATTTCACTATTTGATTTGTAATTCTGTGATGTAAGTCACTAATGTATAAAGAAAACAGTACAGGTCTCAACATGGATCTCTGTGGGGCTCCACTCTCCATTTTAATTGATTTTGACATTTCTCCTGTTAATCTTACACGATGTGTTCTATTGCTCAACCAATTTTCTATCCATTATATGATTCGATTCTCCAATCCCATATTTATTATTTTTTTTATCAACTTATCCACTGCCCATGTCCGTGATGTGCCCCTATGCACCTATGTGCCATGGGGTCAGGGCCACGAGCTGTGACCCCAACCACACAGTTTCAGACTGGAAGCTGATATTTTGAATGCTACAGTTAGTTACAGCAATGACATATACTCAGAGCTTTCAGAGGAACTATTGGAAAATGAAGCAGTTGTCTCCTTTTTGAAGTGACAGTAGTCTCCAACCACAAACCGTGAATGAACTTGGAGATGTTATTGGCACATCAGGGGGAGGAGCATGAGATGCATCATATTCAAATGAGCCTCCTCTGGAGACACTGCCAGCAGTAGAGATCTCTATCAACTGGCTGTACAAATGGAGGATTTGATGAGATTGTATGCACCTTGTAGGCATAACATTACTTGAGAAATAGAAAATATGTGGAATACAGCAGTTCCATTAAAGCAAGCTATTTTGAACACTTGAACAGCAGTTGAGTGAGTTTACATAGTTTTTAATAATATAATGACTTTTAAAATCCTTGTATCTGATTGGCTGATTTGCAGGATTTACCCATTGTAAATCCTGGCATTACCAATGGGTAAAGGTGCCAGTCAGCCAAATCTGCCCAAAAATCAATATGAGCCTCCAAAAATCAAAACAAATGCCACCATCTTAGATCGTCACTAACTCCCTCTACAACCCAACAGACAGTGCCCCGTTCCAGTGGGTTCCCTAGAATTGCATGGCGCTATAGTTGCTGTAGGGGACTTCATTGTCAAACTGTAGCAGTCGGGTGGGTATACCCTGCTATCCTATTACTGGAGTAGCAAGCTCCATGGCCCACTGCTGGGGGTTACTGTGGCTGTAGAATGTACACCAGAGCTTCTCATGCTTGGGTGCTTTGCATTTGGCATCATCTCTCACACATACTGTGATCCTGTTATTAGAGTACCAAGCTCCATGGCCCAAGGCTGGAAGTCACTGTGGCTACACAATGTACACCAGACCATCCCCTGCTGGGACGTGCTGCAATCAGCAGCATCTCTCACAACCAGTCACCCAAGTACCAGCCTCCAAGGTTCACTCCAGAACCTAGTGTCCAAAGTGATGTACTGCTGCTGGGCATACTGTGTATTTTCTGAGTTATAAGCAGGAACCATCAAGAAGCAAGTTGGAGTTATACAGCAAGAAACTGGTTTGGATTAGCCAACCCATTGGCACAGTGGTCGTCTTACCTCCTCAGGCAGGCAACTCATTGATATGAGCTGCATGCCTGGACCATGTCAGTGGTTTTTCAAGTTCAATGGAACAACGGGATGACTTCTTGGGAATATGGATCCTAGTTTAGGGATCCATTTATGAAAAATGGAAAACTATCCTAATTGCTCATCTTAGTGACTTGGCCCTTCAAGGATGCTGCTTGGCAAAATCAGTCCTGATTATGAATTAGGACCCTTTAACAAGCACCTTTCTCAGTTCCCCAAAAAAAACAACAAAAAAACAGGGATGTTCCCTTACCAGAAGGGGAGATCATGGCTGTATTTTTTTTTCTTATGATGCCCCCAATGCTCCAGATAATATTGGCATGTAAGAGTAATTAACTCATCAGTTTTGAAACTTAGTGAGTAAAACAAAATGTGGATGTGTACAAGTGCCTTAAATCTGGGAAAAATATGCACCTTTTTAAGTCACCAATGATATTATAAAGCACTGTTCTATGGGGTGTGGAGCATTTCCATGTGTTTGGATGAGAATATGTACAAGTTTAAAAACATTGGAACACTATTTCCTAATATTTGAGGCAATCTTTAAGGGCACAGGTGTATGCACTGCGGGCATGTATCCTGCCCGTGGAGGTCCACACCCAGAGACCACTGTGCAGTGGCTGTATGGACAGCCACCAGCCACTGCATGGCTCCCTTCTGTGGCCCTGTCTCCATGGCACATAAGTGCATAGGGTCACATCCATGGACTTGAGCAGGCATTCAGTGGGATGCCCAGACCTGGCCCACCACTGGATCACCTGGTCCCGTGGCTCAATGAACTTTGGGCAGCTGTGATATTAGCCATGACATTGGGGCAGGTGAGTGCCCAGTCAGCCACCTCTCATACTTGGTACCCCTCATACTTGGTTCTCATACTTGGTATTAGAACAGTAGAAGACTTTATGTCCATATAAACTTTTCCCTACCTCAGTGGGCACACATTAGTCTATTTCCCATTATATACTCATCAATTCTCCCTTTAAATTGTATCAATGTCTGATTATTTATTATATCAGCTGGCAGTTTATTCCACAATCTTCCTGTTCTATTTATGAAGGAATAACATGCATCATTTTTTTAACCGTCTTTTGCTTAATCTGATTAATACATCTTAATCCTTCTGGCTTTTCTTGTATCTTTAAATTCAATTCACTTTTTAATTCTTTATCATTTATTATTTTAAATAACATAATTAAATCTCCTCTCTCTCTCTCTCTCCTGTTTTCTAAACTCCACAAACCTGCTCTTCTCAATCTTTCCTCATAATCATATTTCCCCAAAGTTCCAATCATCTTTGTATATCTTCTTTGCACTCCATCCATCCTTTTTTTTCCCATCTTCATATATGGGCTCCACAATTGTGACCCATAATCCAAGTATGGCCTAACATAAGACCTATACACTGGTATCATACATGCTATAGACTTATTAATAAAGTTTATTTTTATATTCCTCACCATATTATTGGCTTTCTGTATAGCCACTGTCCGATGTTTAAAAAAAAAATTAATCTATTATCAATCACTATTCCACAATCTTTTTCCTCATCTACTTCTTTAATTTCTATATTGTTTAATAAATACCTATTTTTCTTTTTATCTTTTTTTCCTAAATACATTACCCCTGATTTTTCTATATTAAACTTCATCCCATTTTGTTCTGCCTACATCTCAATTTTTTTAAAATCTTCATTTAGTCTTTCTTGTTGTTCTAACATTTCTACTTGTCCTCCCAACTTAACATCATCAGCAAATTTCACTATTTGATTTGTAAATCCATGATGTAAGTCACTAATGCATAAAGAAACAGTATAGGCCCAAACACGGATCCCTGTGGGACTCCACTCTCCACTTTAATTGATTTTGACATTTCTCCTGTTACTCTTACAAGCTGTGTTCTATTGCTCAACCAATGTTTTATCCATAATATGATACAACTATCCATTCCCATATTTATTATATTTTTTTATCAACTTATCATGAGGTACCTTGTCAAAAGCTTTCTGAAAGTCCAAAAATATTATGTATTACCCCTGCCCTGCCATGTGCAACCTTTGGCTGGTGTGATACTTTGGAGGGCCTATTCATGCCCCAACATCCCCACAGCTTCTGGTGGAAGCTTTCCATTGGGGGCACATATCGGCTATATCTGCCCTCAGAACATGTAGCCTGCACCCCTTTACCCGATGATCCATGCTTTCCAGAATAACACAGAATGTGAGCATGCCCACCAGACCACTCCTTCACAGATATTGATGTGTGGGCGGGGAATTGGGTGCATGACAGCCCTGTACCCCTTTGGGTTGCTGGGGCAACAGCAGCCACGGAGTGTCTACGTGCTCCCAGATACGTGGTGCATAGACACTTTGCGATTTGGAGAATAGCCACCAATGGGAGAGTAAAATATGTTGATACTCACCTTATCTGGAGAACTGGATGCCCCTTTTGGGTTGGAAGGGATTGTAATTTGCTCCTGTGGGGGGTTGGCTGCTGGATCCCATCTAAAGTATTTCCTTATCACTGACTCTGCATCTGCTCGCAGATGTTTTGTGATGTCTATATAGGGAGAGGATGGGGCTCGCTCAACTTACTTCTATGTTGTGTCTTTTTGTTAATGTTAGTTTCCCTACTTTAAATTGGGTTTTGGTACAAATCAAACCCAAGTTTCAACTAGCAATAGCCACAAAACATCTGAGCATGGTGAGGACTGTAGATAATGAACTGGATGGGATCAAATAGCCAGCTCCTCAATGAAGGAGATTAATTAAGCACCCAGTTTGTTCTTCTGTGCACCTTAAAATCACAGTAAAATGTTCATTAAAGTTCAGGTGAAGTGACCAGTGGGGTGCCACAAGGATCAGTACTGGGCCTGGTCCTCTTCAGTATAATTATTAGCGACATTACAGAAGGACTGAAAGGGAAAGTATGCCTGATCGCAGACAACATAAAACTCTAAACAGAGTGGATGCACAGGATGGGGGTGTGTGGAAAGAATGAGGGATGATATAAAAAAGAAGGAAGAATGGTCATGGGTTTGGCAGTTGGGTTTCAATGCTAAAAAGTGCAAAATCATGCACATGGGGCACAGAAACCTGGGGGCAACATACCAACTGGGAGGAGAGGTATTAAAAGCCACAAAGCAGAAAAGGGATCTGGATGTAATCATTTCTGATGACCTGAAGGTAGCTAAACAGTGTGACAAGGCAGTGGGGATGGCTAGCAGAATGCTGGGAAGCATAGGCAGGGAAATCACCAGCAGAAAGAGGAAGGTAATGATACTCCTGTATAGATCACTAGTGATGGTGCGACCACACCTTGAGTACTTTGTCCAGTTCTGGAGGCCCTGTCTCCACAAGAACATAGACAGGGCGGAGGCAGTACAAAGGAGGGCAACCAAAATGGTGCAGGGCCTGCATAAAAGCCCTACAAGGAAAGGCTTAAGGAATTAAATATGTACACCCTGGAGGAAAGGAGGGATATGATAGAAACACTCAAATACCTCACAGGAAAAAACAAGGTACAAGAACTTAGCATTTTCCAAACAAAATGATGCTCAAGGACAAGGGGTCACACTATGCAGATGGAAGGGGGGAGGCTCAGAGGCAATGTGATGAAGTACATCTTCATAGAGAGGGTGGTGAATGCATGGAACAGCTTCCCAGCAGAGATTGTGGGGACTGGAATGGTTACAGGATTCACAAGTGCATGGGATAGACACAAAGGGTCTTAGAAATAAGGAGGGGTGTGAAGACCGGAGAACGAGTAGGGTTTGCAGTGTCACTATAGATATGCAAAATAGATCAGACTGGGTGAGCCAGGAGGTCCTTATTTGCTGACAAATTCGGTGTTTCTATGTAACCTCCCAGTGCACCTGTTTACCCAGCTATGGAAATGTGTAGAAGCAGGATCCCACTGAAAATGAGGTGTTGCAACTCTTAGCTGAATTGTCTTGGGTAAATAAGATTTGGACAGACTTCTGGCTTTTCTTTCTTTCCTCAGCCACCTGACCATTTGTTTTCCATTCACTGGCATCCATGCCATGAAATCAGGCTTTAGCCTGAGCTCTGCATGCAGTAAGTTAAAAATCCTCTGCACTTTGCACATAGCCTCTTTTCAGAATTTGAGCACAGTTGTGCTTGACCAGATGGCCTAGCTCTCCTTTTTTTATTCATTAAGTTTTTTTGCTCGACTCTGCCCCCTTGAGTCCCACTCATTCAGGCTTCCAAGCTACCGCCCCGCTACTAATGAATCTCATCCCTCTTTTTTTTTAACCCCCTCAAATTACTACTCCACAAACTGCCTGTCTATTTAATGTCTATTTAACTTTTCTCATACACATCTTGCATAGTGCCTACTCCCTAAGGAAATCCGACCTTATCCTACTAGATGTTCCAAGGACACTTACCACAGCTGCCCAAAGAGCTGTCTCATACACCCTCTCAAACATTTGGAACCAACTACAAGCCATGCTGAAGCTAACCAGCATCGTATCAATTAACTCCTACAAAACACTAGCTATCTCTAAATTAAAAGACATATGTAGGTGCTACTAGGCCCCCAATGCCAAGTCAACTTCCTAGGTACCAACAGGCCCTCTACTTATTAAGCTGAAATATGTTGCATAATTTAGGGCAAGGTTAAAGCTGGAATGTACTGCATATATAGCATAAGGACTTCTATTGTGTATACCTCTTTTATTATATTTTTTTTTTCCTTTGTTGTTCTACATTTTATATCTCCTGTCTATGTAATTGCGAACTGCATGTGTATGTGCCTCAGGACCTCCTTGTGAATGAACTTGCTCAACGGAGTCTTTCCTGCAATAAACTTGAACTTGAACCTCTACGGGTCCTTCCCACCAACCCAGCTGATCAGTATTTTTATTCTTCATACTGATCCATTTTCCCTTTTTATGTCTACAGGTCCGACAGGACAGTGACCAGGTGTAGGAGGCTACTGACCATACTTCTCTCATAAGTATTGTTTTTTGTTTACCCTACATTGTCAGAGTTAGTTCATAAAGAGCTGCAGATCCTTTGTGATCCCATTGCTGTTCTTGCTTTACAGGTATGACTACCTGCTCCCCCGAGACCCCCTTATCCAAGGCTCCACAGGAATCAGGAAAGAGATCTCTTATCTGTGCTAGGATGTTAACCTCTAACGGTGCAACCCCAAGTATTATGATACAGTATTATGATGCAGTCCTTCATTTGTTAGCTGGTTGATGATGCAGGGTTTGAAATATCGCCACTATTCTATTATGATGCCACTTTCACAAAAGGAAGGAAATTTACTGCAGAAAAACTACATTAATGCAGACATTAGGATGGAAAAATGCAAAGCACACAAATAAATAAATTAGGGTTTTGAGTCCTAGGAGTCTTGATGAATTGGTTGGATGGTTGTTCCTTGGTATTGCCAAGTCTAAGGCCCATCCCCTCCCTTAAGCAAACATGATTTCTTGCATCACACAGGGCCCTGTGGGAAGAAAGCTATTATACTGTATAGCAGATCAATGTTCTGCATAGCATTCCATCCCTTTCAAAATGCTGTTGTGCCACGGTGCAAAGGTCATAGAATATGAGTGTACCCTTCTGGGGCACAACAGCATTCCAAAACCTCTAGAGATCGCAGAAGTCAGTTTCATTCTGAAAACAAAAGAACTGCCATGCACACATTTCACATAATACTACACAGTAGGAAACAAAAATACAGGATGTGCAACTTTATGCACAACCAGGGTGTTCTGCCACCTTGGGGTTCTGATTCCCACAGTCCTCTCAAGTGAGGGAAACAGAACCCCTCTGTGGCAGAACACACTAGTTGTGCACAGTTGACCATCCAGTATTCTCTGTACTGATTCCATTAGCCATGTGTGCTGAGCCATACTTCTTTTTCGTCAAAAAGTAATTGTCTGTGAGGCTCTGGCTTGGAGCTGTACCTTGTGCTCAGACAGGAAGCCATGGGCTGGGTAGAGGGGGTGGGCATTAAGGTTGGTAACCCCAAGGAAACCACACAACTGATTTTCCAAGACTTGTAACACTCAAAATCTTATTTATCATTATCTTACTTTGTGCAATTTGCATTCTTCAACCCTAATGCCTGTATTAATGTCTACAGTATAGCAATTTTTTGCAATGAGTATATGCTGTATGTATATATGGTAGGGACATGATGTGGTGATTTTGGGGCACTTGGTCACCATACACAAGCAAGGAGGCAGAATAGTGTAGTGATTAAGGGCACTGAGCTGCAAACGTGGAGACTTGGGTATGAATCCACAGCCGCCACTTACATACTGTGTAACCCTGAGTAAGTCACTTTACTATCCCTAAAAGTGGTAAATGGAGTCACTAATTGCATTGGGGTGATATACAGACCTCCAGCAGAGGGGGATGAGATGGATAGGGTTCTAGTGGAAGCCATCCATAAGATGGCAACTAAGATGGAGGTGTTGCTGGTTGGAGACTTAATCTGCCAGGTGTGGATTGTAGCATCCTGGCTTCAGTTCTCAGCTAGGAGTAGGGATATCCTGGACTCCCTGCAATGGGCATTCATCAGGCAATCAGTAAATGATCCCACTTGTGATGGAGCAATTTTGACCTAGTACTCACCAGCAGTGAGAGTTTTGCAGATGTCCCAGTGGGTGGCCACCTGAGGACCAGTGAACAAACAGTGCGGTTCAATACAAGAAAAGGGGCGGAGTCAAACCACATGAAGGCAAGGGCCTTGGACATCAGGAGGGCAGACTTTACAAAGACAAGAGAATGCTTCAGGGATGCCCTGACAGGGAAGGGGAACTTGGGTGGAGTGGGAGTACAGTAAGAGAAATAAAAAGGAGCTAGAGTGAAGGCAACACACCTCTGTGTTAGACGAGTGAATAAAAGAAGAGGAAAAAAAGACCACTATGGTACTCAAAGGAGGTGGTGGGGAAGGTAACGGCACTAAACTTACTGTAGCATTCAGACAGGTTCTTATTAGTTGAGTGGTGGCTTTCATTTTTTATCAAAGGTTGCTTAAACATCTGTAAAAACATTTTGAAAATGAGCCCCATAGATTTGTATGGTGCATGCCTCCAGGCTCTCCCTGGTTAGATGTCACGTAACATCATAGTGTGGGGGCAGAGAAGGTGGTCTGGGAAGTGGAAAGGGATTGGCTGGCCACCAGTTAGGCCAGAGTTATGATCCCTTCCTTCCTTTAAGTGACAGTAGTAAATCTTATAATTTTGGCACAGAGACTATTGCCGCTGCAGTGTGGGCTATGAAGTCCAAGATGGTATTTCACACCATTACTTTAAAAGACAATGATTGATCATGATTAAACAGGACAAATTATGCAAATTAATTACAGCAGAGCAGCCAGTGAGAGCCAGGTACTTCAATCATGATTAATCATGGCCAGATCTTACTAGCATATGATCAAGCATGATTAATCAGGATCTGTGAAGCAGGTTCTGATTGGCTGCCAATAACCGGCATCAGGTATTGATCAACTATTATTAATCATGATTGATAAAAACACCATCAGCAAATAAAGAAAAGTGATGGTTTATGGCTGCTTTTGGCATTGTTAAATTTTGAAAGATAATGAATTAGCACCACCAAAAGTACTGATTAAAAGTGATCATGAAGCCATAATCAAGTACAGGACTTACGGGCACACTGGATGGGTCTTGGGGTCCTTATCTGCTGACAATTTCTATATTTTTATGTGTCTTTGATCCAGCCAAACAGTTGTGACCAGTATTGATAGATCATGATTAATAATGATTGACAATAAAAAACACCATGATGCCAATAAAATAATGATGAGTTATGATTTCTTCAGGTAATGATTAATCCGGATTAACACTGTGGCCCAGATATTCAAAAGGGTTGCACCATGTGCAATAGAGATGCGCCAGTGCAAGTACAAAAATGTGCCATTCTGCGATATTCAGCAGGAGGCAACTGTGCTGCACAAGTCACAATGCGCAAGAGCGCAATGGTAAAGAATGCATGCACAAACATAGGAAGAGGAACCATGAATAAATGGCACAGTGCGATATTCAACAGCATGCACCATGCGCAATAGAGGAGTAAGCAGAAGTTGCGCAATAGCAGACATGATCCAAAATAAAAAGTAACAAGAGAAAGGCACAAGAATGCTACAGGGAAGCCAGGGGTGGGGAGCAAGGTGACAGCAACAGGAAAGAGGGTAGCAGTGAGTGGGACTGGGCAGGAGCAGGACAGGGCACACCTGGGAACGAACAGGAACAGGACAGGAATGTGAGCCTCTGCCACTGTGCAGGAGAGACAGGGAAGTGCCACAGTGGACTGAGGGCAGTGGCAGTAGGCAGGTCAGCCAAAGGCTGGAGGTGTACCCGCTGCAGGGGAAGCATCACAAAGGACAGCAGGGGGAACGGGATAACAGCTGCTGGGGGGGGAACACCAGCCAGGGACATGGCCAGTGCCACCTTCCAGATGGAGGTGGTAATGAGGGGTGTAAGAAGGCAGGCAGCAGAAGTGAGCTGCAGTGGAAGGCCCCATCGGCGGTATGCCCCCAACAGGTGCTACCGAGCCCGCACCACTTTCGAGCAATACAGTGACACAGAGATTGTGGGCCAGTAGTGCCTGAACCGGGCGATCCTGAGGCGGCTTTGTGAGCTGTACAGTGATGAGATGCAGGCACCCACATAACGGAGCCATGCTCTGTCAGTGGAGACAAAGGTGACAGCTGTCATGTGCCTGCTCACCATGGGCACTTTCCAGAGACCAACAGGGGACACAACAGGCATAACCCAGTCGGCCGCGTCATGCGTACTTACACAATCCCTTAGCGCACTGCTGCCACATGCTGTGGAGTACATCAGTTTCCCCAGCACACAGGGGGAGCGCACAGCACACATACAAGAGTTCCACAGGGTAGCAGGTATGCCTGGCATGCTCGAGGCCACTGACTGTACCCATGTGGCCATCCGCACGCCACCTGGCCCAGATGGTGTAGCCTACATCAACCAAAAGGGATATGCCAGCATCAACTGCTAGGTGGTGTGCGATACCAGGGACTGTATAACCAATGTCTGTGCCACGCACCCTGGGGAGCACATGATGCCTTCATCTGGCACCAGTCTACACTGTGCCACAGGTTCGAGAGTGGGAACATCCCCACTGGCCACCTAGTGGGTGAGTATGCACATCACACAGGATGACATGGGCATCTAGGGGGGTGCATAGTCAGAGGTGCCATGGGTATTGGCCTTGATGGCCCATGGCAGAGCAACGCTGACCACCATGCTAATGTCCACCCTCTATACACAGGTGACAGTGGCTACCCACTCCATCCCTGGCTGCCCACACCATACCAGTGCCCTGCAACCCCATTGCAGCAACAGTACAATGAGGCACATTCCACCACATGTAATGTCGTAGAGCGGGTGTTCGGGATGCTGAAGGCGCGTTTTTGTTGCCTGGACATGTCTGGTGGTGCCCTACAGTACATCCCCTTGAAGGCCTGCGGGCTATTCCTGGCCTGTTGCATCCTGCACAACATGGCCAACGACTGTGTAATAGCAGTAGATGTCGAAGAGAGGAACAGTGATGGGGACGATGAGGACGCCAGTTCAGATGGTGATAGGCAGCCACCCCTTGGGTGAAGGGACCCCAGCCTGATCCGGATGTCACAGCTGCACTGGGACACCATCACAGAGGAGCACTTCGACCAACACAGGTAGGTCATGGGGCCATGTGCAACCACCAATGGCAAGGGCACAACCCACAAACATGCATGGATGAATCCCAGGGGCGCATGGTGGCAAGGGAATCGGCTGAGCGTGGAACCGCACACGCCATCAGGGATGGGAAGGTCTAACACGACACATGGTCATGCACGCACACAAACACACACACACACACACACACACACACACACACACACCACAAGACATGCACATGGGGTAGAAGGCATGCCGTCCCTGACTTCTACCCCTAGCCATACACAGGTCCACAGACAACCACGCCCAGTGCCTGTATGTGCATGTCTCAGATGCTGGGCACCATTGCACACTGGTAGACAGCGCAAGGCAGGCATCATCATGCACATGCCACAGCAGCCAGCATCTTGGAGGGTGTGCACATGGACCGTGTGTGTGTGTGCAGGACCTGGTACCCCACCCATGCATCACACGTTGCACAACACACTGCACACAGGGCAGCGTCAGACAGTAGCCATGGTGGGAGACAGGTCAGTCACATGGCACAGTGCCACGGCTGCCAAGGATGTGTGGGCGGCCCTGCTGAGACCTGCCAGCCATGACAGGCTGACCAATGGCCTCATGGGGTAGCACCAACGGTCCCCCGGGGTGACGCTGTGGGAACGCGACCGTGTTCGAGCAGGGGTCTGCAGCTCACCGAACATGCCAGCACCAGGCATGATCAGGATACCCACAGCTGTACCTGGTGTCAACATGGAGGGTGTCACATGACACCAGGAATGGGGTGGATTTGACACTGCGCGGTGTCTGCGGTGCATGTGCAACATACTGTGTGCCCAATGTGGCCATGACAGCCGTGAATGCACGTGTCTGCCTGTCAATGGCAGCAGTCACATCCTCCCACTGCCGGGCCATCTCTGCCAGGAGCACAGCATGGTCTCTGCTGCGCCGCTCCTCTGCCTGGCACAGAGCCGAACTGAGTGTGTCCACCGCCCTAACAAGCCGTGACTGCTGATCCACGGAAGCCTGGAGTAGTCAGCTGTTCTCATCAAAGAGGTCATCCGCCGGATTGGCATGACATCCTTCATGGTGTTCCTGGCCGTGCTGGGCATCACCCCTTGATGATAGGTGCTGCACACCAAAGCCATGCCGGGGCACGTCCACATGTGGTGCACTGACGCCGCCCCCCCACACTGTACCACCGTCGCCCTTGGCTGACTGCTAACACTGCCCCTCCGTCTGCTGCTTGCCAGGGCTCACCGGTGCCACTGCAGTGGCTGCAACAGCCCCACTGGCCTGGACGCACACCAGTGCTGCCCCACTGGTGCATACAGACACAGGCTGGGACTGTGATGTCATGCAGGCCTCCACGGTGGCATCACCCATGGCTATGCCCGTGCTGTTACCTGCTGTGTGGCCATCCTGCGGCCCACACGTATCACTGTCCATGATGTGTGCTCCACCATCATCAGTGCCGGATCCTGCACCAGTCCATGTCACAGCATGCTGGCATCCATGGACGCTGTCATGCTTGGACATGGGCAGGGCCTCCTCTGCACCAGCACCATCAACTTCAGTCTGAACAGACAGGCGGGTATACTGTTGTCCTGACCCCTGGATACCTGTGTAGGTTGATGGGTGCTTCTCTGTGTCCAGGGTATCGCCCTCAGTAGACACACCCTCCACCGCTGACCCATGTAGACAGTCAAGAGCTGTAAGGGAACACAGTAGCATTAATGCCTCTGCCCTACCATTTGGCATTACCCCAACCCCCACACAGTGACAGAACAGGATCTACCATGCAGTGACGGGCTGCCACCCATCTGGAAGCCACCACCTGGAATGCCCACTAGGGCACAACACCGCATGCTGCCAGCCACCCACTCCTCCTGTGGCATCAGGCATGGCACATCCGGCTGTCCACCATCAGTTGCAGCATGTGCTGCCCTAATGGCAGCCACCTTATCTTTTATCCTCCTCTTGTCCGTGCTCACCTTCTTCTTGCATTCCTGCATGGACTGCTGGTGACTGCTGTGCTGGTTGATGGCACGCGCTACCTCATCCCATGCCGCAGCATGGGCCTGTGGTGTTCCCCGCTGTCTGCTGAACAGTGGTTCCCTGTTGAGGTAGGCCTCAAACAGGGCATCTGATTCTGCGTGAGTGAAGCTGGGCTTCCTCTGTCTCCCACGTCTCTGTTCCTCCTCCTCCTCCTCCTCACGTTCGGTCATTACTGATACTGTGGGAATGACAGGTGTTACCTCTGAATGTGCAGTCCCATGCATCTCCCACACACCACAGTCCACACTTCCAAACAGCATGCAACCCACCACAATAGACTGCAATACCAAACAATGACCTCTGAAGCCCCAAGTCGCATTTATATAGCGTAAGGCATGCAAATGAGGTGAGGTGCAACTTTAAATGGATGCTAATTCAGTGGCTGCGCCATGGAATTGCTGATGAGCTGATTTGCATATGCTGGCTGAATATCATGCTGTTGCACCTTGAGCAATTGTGTTGAGCATGCTCAGGCAAAGGCGCAGCTCTGTAATGTGAGCAGTAGGCACCGTGCAGCGCATGCCCAGGGGTGCTGATGCCGATGCCTGCTGCACTGATGCCGAGCTGAGCACTGGAGGCAGTGCAGGGCACAGCCACCACTGTGTCAGCGGTGCTAGTGTACTGTTCACACATATAGCACTCATGCTCTGGAGCGCCGGAGACACCATGGTGCCACAGCCAGGCAGGCCACTGCAGGGCGTCACACACAGGCACCCAACTGCGCTACATGCAGGGAGTCCCAATCATGCTGTGATGGTCAGTTCAACAGACCCTTTACCCTCCAGTCGACCTTTGGCCCCTAGGTGCCATGCGTCCGCATGGGTGCACCCCTATCACGCTGTTCAGTGACAGCAGGATGGGGATTGGTAGCGCTGTACCACGCAGCATCTGTGCGTGGTGGACTTGCACTACAGAGCACCATTTTGTTATCCTATCTGCTGTAGTCATGGAGTGCAGGAGAGCAGCCCTGTGGAGCCTTCTTCAGCTGGCCAATTTGGTGGCTATTATACAGCCCCATGCTGGGGCCCTGTTTGGGGATGTGCCCTTGGATAGGGCTAGGAGTGCAATGTGGGAGGAGGTGGCAGTGTCACTGGAGGAGGCCACCGGTACCTTCAGGAGTCCAGAGCAGTGTCGCCACCGCTATGGGGACCTCTGGCGGAGGGACCCAGACAGGCTTCCCATCTACAGGCACGTGCCAGGTGAGGTGCAGTGCCATGTCCAGGTAGGTGCTCCATCCATACACTGGTATCATCCGTCCAGTTTTCACGGTGGGCATGTGTCTACCCTGGGGGGGCTGTCCAGTGTGGCAGTTTTGGTTGTGGTGAGGTTGCAGCATGGCTGGGCTGTGCTGGATTGCACACACCGGGGGTGGACCTTTGCTACTGTTTTGTACTGATGTTCCCCTTCCCATGTTTGCACCCTAGGCCCTGAGGAGAGGCGATGAGCCCGAGACGCACGGGCACGTGTGAATCAGATGGCTGCCTGGCAACAGCCACGTGATGGCCATCCACAGCCACATCAGTGCCAAGATGTTGCAGATGCAGGTGAGTACCTTTCTTTCTGGATATTCTGTGCATGCAGTGTTGTGGGGTAGGCGACGGGGCATGGCCACCATCCATTTATGCCACTAATGTGCACACCACACGGTACACTCAGCACTGTCCTGTGGCACTGCATGTGTGGATGTGCATCACTGGTGGTTCATGCATGCACCAGGTACATGACTGTGCCACTGCCTTCACACCGCATAGCCATGTCACTGTACAGCCATGGTGGTGCTGTGTGGGACTTGGGCGGTGGGTGTGTGCATCGGCCACATGGCTGTGTGCACCTGGGTGGGCAGGTCTTGAGGACACGATCACTGTGGGTGGTCGTACACCATCACAGGGGCGTGGCCCATGACTGTATGCCATGCACAATGGGTGGGCTGCAGAGGGATGGACATTCACACCTATTGACTCTTCTCCCTTGTCCTAGGTGGTCGGCATTGGATCAATCTGGAGAGGGCCTTGCAGGAGTTGCTGCAGCTTTCAAGAGCATCCCTCAAAATCCTCCAGTGGCTAGAGAGGCATGGTGTGCGGAGACGGTGGTCTCACAGGCATCACAGGACCGATGAGTTGGGCAGACGTTAGGCCCTCATTGCCACCCGGATGATTGTTACCTCCCTGGACCCACCCTCACACCCCTTCTTCCCTCTCCCAGTTGTTCACCCCTTACCCTTACCCGCCCTCACCTTGTTTGTGGCCCTTCTCCCCCATTGTATTTATCTATGTATATAGTTGTGTTTCTTGAATATTTATAATACATCTGTTTTGTTATGACAACTGTGGTGGTCTATGATTTACAGTGGGCTACAGGTACTCTGCTGCAGTGGTGTGCATGGCGTCAGGGTTGGTGCAGGCATGGGCGTGTGTGTGTGTCCAGAGGGGAACTGCCTATGGTGTGGTTGGGGTAATCAGTCACTGTCTGTGGTTCGGGTGTTGTTCTCTGTGCACTGGTTGCCTGTGCAGTGGTCCACAGTGCATGCTCTGTGTCCATGGCACCCCGTCAGACCATCCATGGGCTGTGCATCTGACACCCTTGCATGTCTGTGATATGCACTGTCTGCTGACATGTCACTTGTGGCTGTCCATGCTGGGCAACCACTGTACCCGGCACAATGCCAGGTTGCCTCCTGTCACTGGTGTGGTGCACATCTGCCTCGGGTGGCACTGTGGCCTCCACTGTTTTTGTTCCCCCTCCTTGCTGTAGCTTGTGTCTGTTTCAGGGGATGTGCTCCACTGTCTGTCACTTATGCTCCAGCTGCGTGCTGGTGGTGTATGGCTTCATGGTGCATACGCAGGGTGGCTGGTACACCTGTGCCATGGAGGGATGATAGCCATGGGTACACAGCTGCTGTAGCCACATGCCAGTGGGTTTGTTGACCCACTACTGTGTCCCTGTGTTGGTGTGCACTTGGGTATGGGTTGGTGTTTGTCCAAGCACTGTGTTGCATCCTGTGTGGAGCATGCTTCCATGCACCACTGTGGGCTTCTTTGCTGGCTGTTGAGGCCGGTGCTGGGACAGGGTATGTCCTTAGGAGGGTGTGCAGGGTGCTGTACCAGAGGTGGTGGTGTCGGGGCAAGCCCTGTTGCATGTGTGATACCTCGTGTGCAGACACATGGTCAGTCTCTCAGCTGTACATTGGAGGGGCCATGCAAGGCAGCACTGTGTCTGCAGTTGCTGCATCGGTGTCTCCTGCCGCACACTTCAGGGTGCTCACAGTGGGGCTGCCTTGCATGTCTCAATGGTGCACAGGGTTGCATTGTCACAGTGGGGGTGGTGGCATGCATGGGGAGTCCTGCAGTGTTGGGCACTGCTCCTGGGCAGGGGGTCTGTGGAACGCTGTGCAGGGTGTGCTCTGCATTGGTAGGATGGTGTAGCATGGGGTGGATGGACCTCCTTGTTTGCCAGTCACAGCTTGCCAGAGGGTGTGCTGAGGCACCATGCCCCAGCTGTGGGATTGTAGCTGGTTTCCATGGGCCGGTGGTTCTTCCAGCTCACCTCTGGTTGGGCAGTTTATGGGGTGTGGGGGGGTGCTGTCTGTTCTGCAGTGTGCTCCTCAGCCCATATCTTCCGTGTGTGGGGGACCCCTGCATCCTGTCCCTGAGCATACCTGGTTGTGCTGATGCACTGCTACCCTGCTCCACTGCACATCCCTGGTTGTGCTATTGCACACCAGACCTGCGCCACTGTGCATCCTTGGTTGTACCATGGCACAGTTGCCATGATATTCAGTTGTGTGGTGCAAGCGCATCTAGCCCTGCACAATGTTTGAATATCGCGCGTGTTGTGCATAGGCGCACTGTGCTTGCGCTTGCTCCTGCTATTGCTCTACTTTGTGACGCAGTTTGAATATCTGGGCCTGTATATTAGAAATCACAAAAATTCAAGAAAAATCATGATCAGATTGTGATCAATAATTTTGTGATTTGTGATTGGCAGCCATTTAACGCTGGTGGACTTTCATTATTAATGATGATATTTCTGGTGTGTTTTCATACTTGAACATGATTTTTAACAATAAAATGTAAGGATATTTCATGACCCAATTTTGGAGGCGGAGGTACCAGCCGGGTACTCCCTGATACACACCCCGAGGAAGGATCATAGGGGCGGGGGAAGTGGCCATTTGTTTTAAAGTTATCCTGAACCTCACAGTGCTGTCTATGAGTCCAATGCAGTTCTTTAAATGTGTCGAGGTCCAAGGGGTTGCGGGTGCAGGATTTGGTGTCCTCCTGCTCTATCGCCCCCCCAGGTAATGATGGGGATTTTTTACTAGAGGTCAAGGAGCTGGTCGTGAGCCTGGTGCTGGAGTCTCCCGGTGGTTGGTTCTGGGGGATTTCAATGCCTGGGTCAATGGAGGCTGTCAAAATTTGGGATAGACCTTCTTGAAAGCATGGGGGCACTAGGCCTGACACAAAAAGTAATGACAGCAACACACTCAGGTGGCCACACATTGGGCATGTTTTTTTCCTCTGAGTTAGATATTTTGAACCTTAGTGTAGATCTGGTGGTTTGGTTGGATCATAGCACCATGGAGTTCATGTTTAGGGCTCCCCACAGATGGTCAGGCCCCTACGGAGATGGTCCAGTACCAGTCATTTTTTATTTTTTTATTTAGTTTTTGTTGACCCGGGAAGGGCACTAGACAAATCCTGCCTATTTTCAGGCACGACCCAGGGGAGGGGGATACAGATGAATGCCAACTGACCTTGAAGCAGATTAAGGGGAGTATCCTCAGAGGACCTTTTGGCAGTGCTGGACCTATCGGGTGTTAGAGCAGCTTGTGCGATTGGGTCGGAGGAGGCAGTACGGCCTATAATGGGGTGGTTGGTGTGGCCTTTGACTCAATTACACCCTTGCGTGTCTGACCCCTGTCTACTCATCAGAGATCTCCTTGTTATGATGAGAATCTCTGAGGTTTAAAGACTAGGGGTCAGAGGTTAGAGAGGTGTTGGAGGAGATCTGGTCTAGTGGAGGACAAATTGGCCCTGAGGTCTCATTATATGGACTATCAGGGGGCAATCTCCCACAAAAAGGCAGAGTTTCTGTCTAGGAGGATTTACTACAGTGAGAAACAGATCAGCTCAGCTCTTCCACATGGTGGATAGACTTTTACATCCAGACTGTCTACGTGCCTGAGGAGCAGGTTCGAACACAAGGTGTGAGGAGTTGGCTCTGCTTTTCACTGACAAGGTGTCCTCCATCAGAACTGAGGTCTCATCGAATGCCTCTCAAAAGGGCTGCAGGGTCTGGCCTGAGTCGAGTCGGAGCACTTCTCCTGTCTGGGATGAGTTTGAGCTGATTGGGGCTGGGAGGCGGTAGAGATAATCTCTAAGTTGAGGCTGACACATTGTGATTTAGATCCAGGCCCAACTTGCCTTTGGCTGAATGTTTGGACCTGATTGGTCCAGTGGTTGCTGAGGTAGTCTGGAGTTCATTAAGGAGTGGGATCTTTCCTTTAGCCTTGAAAGAGGCTTTGGTTAGACCACTCCTGAAAAAGAAATCTTTGGACCTGGACTGCCTTGACAACTACAGACCTGTTTCTAACCTCCCATTTTTAGGGAAGGTTATAGAAAAGGTGGTGGCCATTCAGCTGGAGTGACATCTTGCTGCCTCCTCTACCTGTAAGCCATTCCAGTCTGGATTCTGTGTGGGGCATAGTACAGAGATGACCCTGGTGAAGGTGCTTAATGACCTCCAGATGGTGAGGGATAGAAGGGACTGTACCATCTTGCTTCCTCTAAAACTCTCCGTGTCATTTGACACCATTGATCATGAGGTGTTACTTGACCACCTGTGGTTTTGGTGTGGCCTGTCCAGAAATGTCATCAACCGGTTCAGGTCATACCTCACAAACAGAGTGCAGAGGGCGACCTTGGCAATTTTCTCATCAGATCCAAAGCCTCTGTGCTGTGGTGTTCTGCAGGGGTCAGTGTTGTCGCCTCTGTTGTTCATGGTGTATATCTGCCACTGGGGGACATTATCAGGAGGTACGGACTGGGATTTCACTGCTATGCAGATGATACCCAGTTGTACCTATCCTGTGCACCCAATAGCCAGGTGTCAGACTATGTATTTAATAGCTGCCTTCAGGAGATCCAGATGTGGATGACTCACAGTTGGCTTAACCTTAACCCAGACAAGACTGAGGTACTGGTGGTGGAGCCAGATTGTCAGGGCGGGGGGGGGTGGTTCATTACCCCCGACCTTGTGCTGGGAGGATTGTCTCTAGCCCTCTCTAGGCAGATAAAGAGTTTGGGAGTAATCCTGGATGGTGGTCTGCCACTTGATGCTCAGGTGTCAACTGTGGTGAGAAATGAGTTCTATCATCTCAGGAAAATTTCCCACATTCGAACCCTGATCCTGCCTGAGGACCTGCCCACACTGGTACATGCTTTCGTCACATCCAGGTTGGACTATTGCAATGCCCTGTACCTAGGGTTATCTGGAGGCAACCTCCGCAGGCTACAGCTGGTGCAGAACACGGCAGCAAGATTACTGATGGGAGTGAAAAGATGTGAGCATATCACCCCAGCGCTCTGCAAACTGCAATGGCTGCTGGTTCAGTGGAGAGTTGTCTTCAAGATAGGGCTTTTGACCTATAAGACCCTGCATGGAAAGGGTCCAATCTATCTGCAAGAGCTCCTTGTGCCTTACTGTCCGGCCCAGGCACTCAGTTCTGCTAAAGGTAGCCTTCTTGGGGTTCCCAGGGTTAGGCTGTGGCACTCAGGTGACAGAGCATTCACAGTGGCCGCACCTACCCTGTGGAACTCATTGCCTGACTATCTGAGGGAGGGCCCCTCGGTAGAAGCCTTTAAGAAGGGCCTCAAGTCATATTTATTTTTACAAGCCTTTAATTGATTGAGTGTTAAAGTGGTTAGCATGTTCAGTAGAGTGGATACGTTTATGCTAAAAAGTCCAGCAGTATTTTATTGCTGTTTTAAACTTGTGTTTTGCATTTTTAAATGTTTCTATTGTTCTTTTGTGCAGCACCCAGAGTCCAATTGGAGATCTGTGCTATATAAATAAAATATTGATTGATTGATTGATTGATTGATTGATTGATGATCAATCATGATAAACTCTCATTCATTTTGACTGGGAAGACAATTTAGCTTATAATTCAAATATCTTCTATAGATATATCCTCCCTTAGAGTTAATATGCTCTTATAGATCATTTCACACTTAAAAATAACACTGCCAACCCCCTTAGGCCTCAAATTGTCACTAGTTTAAAAAACAATTATGATTGCTCACATTCTGCACAGATTGTTGATATAGACACAGGAATCCTCCACTCAGGAACACCAGCTGAAAACAATGCTGAATTAGCTTCAGCCGAACAATTACGCCTTCATCCCAGACACTTTTCTTATCACCTTTTCCTTCCTTTTTTAGTGAATTTATCTTTTATTTGTATTATCAAAGATGTCTAAAAGTAAATAAGTGGTTGAAGCATTTATATATTTGTCATATGGATAAAACCAATCAGATTTAAGAAGTACTGGGTCTTTAAGAGATAGCATATTTTAGGGTGAGGGATCCTCATCCTCGAGCTGACACACACCCCTTGCCGAAGGATTTGGGAACATACTGTAGGTCATCAAAATCACTGCCTATGGATTGTAACTTGTTACAACAAAAAAGTAACGTTATCATAACTTGCTGCAATATAAAGCTAATTCAGAATTAATTTCAGCTTGTGTTCCTGAGTGCAGGATTCCTGTGTCTTATCAATTGTAGGCTGGCTACCAGTGCCTGCGCCACAGTGGTTTCTGAGATGCACTGCTTCTTTTGTACCTAGAGATTGCTGATATATAGCTGGAGGTTAGATTCTGATTACTTTTTTCTTTTAAAGAATGAAAAACTATCTGTCCACCATACTGGTGTTACCATACAAAAACATTTTTATTGTCCTTTATCAACTCCCATTGCATCTTTTCTGAACTAAGGACCACCTCCAACACTATCTACAGTAGGCACTCATGATGCAGTGGGAGGACAGAATCCTATTGCATCATATGTGGCTGCACAGTTTGGCATGCTCCTAATATTCAAAAGGTATGCAGTAAGTGTAGAACAACAATTTGAAACAAAACAATGCTAGGGTACAATTACACCACTTGCATGCATTTCTATTCTAGTAAGAAGAATTGTAAATAAATGGCCAGCCACTTCAACAAATTTTAGAGAAAGTACACAAACATAAAATGTATGCTTTCAACTAAAATCACATGATGCACAAATGGTTGACAGTATCCCTTTAAAGTCATATTGTCTCTTATGGAATCATAATTCTCTGCTGTGACATCTGCCTGTTGTTATGGGGCAACTGTGATGTCATAAGCAATGTATCATGAAATTAAGTGATGAATTGTGTAAATTGTGCCCACATATTTTTTTTTTTGTTAATTTTATTTATTTATTTATTTATTTGTATTTCGGATGACACCTTTGAGCCGAGGGCTCTTTTAAAAAGGTTCCACATCAAGGCAATAAGGACAATAAGGTACAAAACATAACATGATCATTACAATGGAACTTACAAAAAAAAAGACAAGTAAGGTTACAATAATAGCAGCCAAAGGCATTGTCAAGGAATTGTGTTGCGAGTTAATTATACAGTTCAAGTCATAGGCGGCTTAGTGAAGCTTTGTTAGGAGTGGGTTAGTGGGAAAAGAGAAAGAAGAATGCTGGTGAGGGGGTGGTATGGGGAGAGAGAGAGAGAGAGAGAGAGAGAGGGAGGAGGGGAGAAATAGGGAGGGCATTGCATTGGGTATGTGGTAGATGGGAAATAGCAAGGGAGGAGGAATGGGGGGGATGAAAAAGAAGAGGAAACAGATTCATCCTATACCCAGTAATGGGGGTAGAAGAGGAAGAGGAGCTGAGGCAGTGAGGAGGGATGCTTGAGGGTAGTATGCCTAGAGGGGATTATAAGAAGCAATCACAGAAGGCACTGGCCACAAGATGTTGACATAATTTACACTTAAAAGCACCAATCGTGGCAATGTTGGAGATTTCTGTAGGTAGCAAGTTGAACCAGGTGGAGGCTCTGACAAGGTAAGAATGCTGAGCTTGAGAGGTCCGGCAGTGAAGTATTGTAAAGGCTGGACTGTCCGATCTTCTAGTTAGGCAGCGGACACGCTGTGGGGTCAGTATTGATTGGACTGTAGGGGGCATACGGCCCAGTGATGTCTTCTTAGCTAGGATGCAGGTCTGGTACTTTAGCCTGACACATAACTGGAGCCAGTTAGCCTGCTCATAAATGCCACATGTGTGAGAAAGGCGGGCAGCTGAAATAAGGAGTCTACATGCCTTATTAAGGGATACAGCTATGCGCCGGAGTGCAGTATCAGTAGCGGATCCATAGATAACGAGTCCGTAGTCAATAGTTGAGATAACAGAGCTCTGGATATCGAGGTTCAAGGCTTTAGCCCTTAGGCAATGTTTATGTACATAGTAGCCCCTCTGTGGAGTTCATAGTTTCTTGATGTGTCATTGTGTTTGGTATCGAGAGGGCAGTCAAGGGTCAGGCCCAGATGATTTAAACATATCCACCTGCTCAAGGGCAACGCCTTCATGGTTGTTAATTATGAGATCATGGTCCTTGTACTTGTTGTGGGTTCCATGGAACACCATTGTTTTAGTTTTTTTGTGGTAAGGATGAGTTCATGTGAGCAAAACCAGTCTTCCACTTCTGTGAAACTTTTCTGTAGTTGAGAATGAAGTGAGGTGGGGGCAGTGTGGCAAGTGAAGATTACTGCATCATCTGCATACAGTAACATTCTATCATGGCAGGAGGCAGGGAGATTGTTCAGGAATATGCTGAATAACAAGGGACCCAGGATAGAACCTTGGGGTACTCCAGAGTGGATTGGAAGGGATGATGAGAGGAATTCACCAATCCTGACCTGTTGGGTCCGGTTACTAAGGTGGCTTTGAAACCAGAGGGTAGTTCCACTTGAAAGATCAAGGAGGGATAATTGTTTGAGGAGAACGGAGTGATTGACAGTGTCAAATGCCTTAGTCAGGTCAATAAAAGAGTCGCCAACCAACTGGCCCTGATCAAGTGCATGATGGATATATGTGGTGAAGTCAAGGAGTGCTGTGGTAGTTCTGTGCCCTTTGTGGAAGCCATGCTGCTGGGAACATTGCAGGCTGTATTTTACAAGGTACTCCGTGAGCTGATCAGCCACTATCCGTTCCAATGCTTTGGATAGAGGGGGGAGGATGGATATTGGCCTGTAGTTGTTTGTGAGAGTCTTGTCACTGCTTTTATGGATTAGAGTCACCACTGCCAGTTTCCACTTTTGGGGGAACTGGGAGAGCATGAGGGAACGGTTGAGGATTTTGGTTAGTGGGAGCAGGAATTCGTCAATGGTGAGGATGAGAAGTTTCATATCCAGTGAATCACCACTGACCCTAGACTTTCCACGCACTTTAAGAATGTGTTTTTTAGCTACGCTTTCCGGGATTGCTTTGAAATGGAAAGGAGGGTGCCCTGGTGGCAAACCTGAACTAACAGGAGCTGAGTTGACTGTGGTGGGATCAAAAAAGTTAGGGGGTAGCACATGACTAAGGTCAGCGAAAGTGGTGTTAAATGCTTTGGCAATGATTACATGGTCAAGAGTGATGGTACCATCTATGTTCAACATTGTGGGTGTTGTTTTGGGATCCTTTCCAGTCACTTCTGCAAGGTAACGTGAGAATTTACTCCCGTCATTCCAGGTGCTGGCTAAGGCATTCCTATAATAGTTAGCTGTCTCATGGTGGATTGCTCAGGTGCATGAATTTCTCACTGTTTTGTAGGCCTGGATGTCAGTCTGGGTGTCAGTAGCCTTAGCATGATACCAGAGCTGATCTCGAGATTTCATTTGTGTAAGGAGGCCTAGTGTCATCCATGGGTTATTGACATCATTGATCTTATGCTTCTCGAACAGAGCATGAACATCACAGGATGAGTTGAAACAGGTGTTAAAGTATTCAAGTGCTGTGTCTACATTGGGGGGCTATATCAATTGGTGACCAGTCATGTTCATGAAGGAGTGTTTTAAGTGACTCAAGATGACAAGGATCAGCATTCTCCTGTTAATAGGTTGGGGGGGGGGAGTTTGGTGTATTTGTTGGACCAGATACACAAGAGAGGGGAATGATCACTTAAGGGGTCTGGGAGGGCTGTAGCTTCAGAGATATGCACTGGACAATTAGTCAGCACCGAGTCCAGAAGTGTACAGGTCCCTGTTCTGGTAGTTTACTCTAGTAGGTGATTTGACCATTTATGAGAAGTTAGCAGCAGCTAGGGCATCCTTATAACTACTCAAGCTAGAGGTCAGCCAGTTGACATTGAAATTGCCAAGCAGGATAACTTCTGTATTCTGATGCAGGGAGTTGATACAGTCAAGGAGGGAGTGAAAGCACAGACTGCTCACCGTATGTATATAGACAGAGACAATAGTCAGGATCTTGTTATGAGTTCCAAGAAGTACTTTGGCAGCAAGGATTTGGATGTCATTTCTGGAGATGGGCAAGGGCATGACATGACCCATGAGGGACTCTTTAAGGTAGAGGGCACAGCCTTCTCCTTTCTTGGTAAGTCTGTCCTGTCTGAAAACTGCATCTCTGGGAATTGCTATTGTGGAGTCAGGTATCTTCAGAGACAGCCACATTTCCAGCACTGATAGGATGTCTGGATTGTGCTGGGAAACCCAAGCAAAGAGGGTATCAAGTTTAGAGAGGAGGCTGCGATGTTAATACTTGCCAAGGAGAGTGACCCTGCACTGCTGGTAACCTTGTGGCCAAGCTGTGGAAGGCCGGGGTTAGGGTGAATGTTGCCTAAGAGGAGCAACAGCAGCAGTATTAGATGTTTTAAAAGGGGTTTAAAGTTGCTTCTGTGGGGCAGCAGGGCCCTTTTTTAACAGGTTCCTTTCCATAAGGATGATGCATGAGGTAGTGACCAGTTTAATAATAGCAAGGAGTTGTAAGGGCACAGTTGCAGTGGTTTTGAGAACAGGCCAAAAGTTTTATTTGTTCTTCAGAATGGTTGTTGGATAGATAGCCCTTGGAGACAAGTACATTAAGAGTTGATTTCAATTGAAAATGTTGATACCTGGTGGTTAAGTCAAAAGTCAAAAGAAATGATCAACAGCTGAGGTCCAGAGTCACAGAATGTGTTAGAATTCCTGAAGGTGATGAACTGTGCCTGTGCATATGCAGGATGTGAAATCCTATTGTCTGTAGGCTTCTTTGTCATTCAAAGAGGTTGTTGAAAGGCTCACATACAGATCATGGAGCAGGTCAGACGAAAATATGGATTCAAGCAGGACCCAGAAACACTGAGTTTGTCAGAAGTAGTTGCTTGACTTATGTTTTGTTTGGGAGAGCTTCCAAAAAGGTGATTTTAAAATGAAAAATGCAGATACCTGGTGATGATGTTTTGCAGAAATCCAGTCCAGGAGATTTTCACGGATATAGTGAGCAAGAATGGTGTAGTTACTCCAAGCAGAAAACCATGCAAATCCACAAAAACTAAGCTACAGACACAGACAAACACAAGCAGCCACCACACAAACCCAGGAGATGGATAAAAAAGATAATAATTTCTCCTAGAAGTGTCCACTGCTCTTTAAACTTATCTTGTTAAAAAGCAATACTTTGCTAGATCTTTTAGGAACAATTTCATTATAACATTTCTTAACAGGGTCTGACTAAACCTGCCAAAGGGATCCTCATGCTTCACACAGCACCACCTACAGTGGCGTCCCCTAGGATGAAACCCAATTCTGCAGCATTTTGCAACACTCGGCAGAATGCTGCAGCAGAACTACTGAATAAAGCAATGTAATTTTAATGGCAATTAGTCCCTTTTCTCATTCAGGAAAATGTGACACTGCCAGGATGAAGTGAATGCCACAGTCTCCTGCATGACAAAAAGGGACTAATTGCCATTGGAATTACAGTACATTGCTTTATTCAATAGGTCTGCTGAGCATACTGCAGAGTGCTTTAAAAGTGGGTTTCATCAAGGGGGATGACACTGTAAATGTTTAAATTCCTGTGTTATTTTAACAGTTAATGGTTCTGTGTCTGTCTACCCTGGGTAATGTTAATTGAACTGGTATACAGTTCAGCTGATTCTATCCTGCTGTTAAGATTTACTATTTAACATCTTTAAACTGCAAGTCGATGTATTAAAGGAGTATTACAGTCAAAATTTGCAAAACGATTTGTTGTGCAGTGTTTTGATTGTTATGTGTATTCCTGGTGTGTCCTTTCCTTGGTTTGTTATTTGGATTTTTTTCTAAACTAACCTGCTAGTTATATGGTAGTTTTATGACCCCTGGAATCTCCATTTCAACCAGATTTATTGCTTTTCTTTTTCCTTATGCATCATGTCCCATGTGATAGTGATGTATCCATGACCACTGATTCAGCAAGCACTAGAGATAGTAGCCTGGTGTTCTGGCCTCCAGTGAATAGTTCTAATTCAATAGTTTTGTTTTTGATGTGTGTGTCAGGTCTAACCAACAGGAATATATGTGTGTTGTTTTTAAAACTTTAATTTCATCAAATTACACACAGTCATAAAAAACACACAAATCACCCCAGATCATCAGTGTTAAAATTAGTAAACACTCTGTTTTATTACAGAATAACTCATTCAATTAGCCCTCAGGTATTTGATAAACTGTACATGTAGCAATTAGCACTCACTGGATAAGGGAAGTTACTTAATATCACATTTCTTCTGTAGCAAATTGACTCTAAACCAGTGCTTACTAAATTCATGGTCCAGGATAAATCACTGTCACATGGGACAGGAGGCATTGTAGGGACAAGAAGAGCAATAAATCTGGCTGAGATGGAAATCACCAGGGGCCATAAAACAACTGTAAAACTAGCAGGCTAATTTAGAAAAAATTCCTAATTGCAGACAGAGGGAAGAACACACTATGTCTATACACACAAATTAAACCACTCTGCACAACATGGGCCAGATATTCAAAAGGGTTGCGCCATGCACAATAGGGTTGCGCTAGCACAAGTCTGAAAATGCGCCATTCTGCGATATTCAGCGGGAGGCAGTTGCGCCACCGAAAACATGCTGACCAACAGCACAATGCAAATGAGGCATGCGCGGCTGAAGGGATGGCACCATGCATAAAAGTGCAATCACGATATTGAAGCTTGCGCAATGCACAACAGCGGATCAGCCAGAAGGTGCGCCATGGCGGAAAAGAGCCAAAATAAAAAGGCTCAAGGAAGAGGCGCAAGAACGCTACAGGGAAGCCACATGAGGCAGGGAAAGAGACAAGGCAAGAGGGACAAAGAGGGCAGGCCAGGGAGATCCCAGGACAAAATAGGGGCAAGGGAAGGTGTGTGTGAGGCCACAGACTGCAGAGGCCAGTAGGTGTACCCGGTGCAGTGGAGGTAGCAGTGAGGACAGCAGGGGTAACAGAGCAACAACAGCCAGGGGGGGACACAAGCCAAGGACATGGACAGTGAACGCTTCCACATGGAAGCTGTAATGAGGGGGGTGAGAAGGCATGCTGCAGGGGTACGTGGCCATGGAAGGGCCCATCGGCGGTACGCTCCCAACAGACAGTACCGTGCCTGCATCAGCTTTGAGCTGTACATGGATGTTGAGATTGTGGGCCAGTACCATCTGAACAGGGCAATACTGAGGCGGCTCTGTGAGCTATGCAGTGATGTGATGCAGGCACCCTCACGACGGAGTCATGCTCTGTCAGTGGAGACAAAGGTAACAGCCTGCATGTGCCTGCTCGTCACTGGTACCTTCCAGAGGCCAACAGAGGACACCACAGGTATAACACAGTCGGCCACGTCACGCATCCTCACCCAATTCCTCAGCGCACTGCTGCCACATGCTGCGGAGAACATCCATTTCCCCAGCAATGTGGCAGAGCATACAGCAAACATGCAGGAGTTCCACAGGGTAGCACATATGCCTGGCTTGCTAGGGGCGATAGACTGCACCCATGTGGCTAGTTGCATGCCACTTGGCCCCAATGGGGCCGCATAGCGAAACTGGAAGGGGTTCACCAGTGTCAACTGCCAGGTGGTGTGTGATGCCAGTGGGCGCATCATCAATGTCTGTGCCACACACCCTGGTGGAGCACATGATGCCTTCATATGGTACCAATCTGCACTGTGCCATCGATTCGAGAGTGGGGCCATCCCCACAGGACATCTAGTGGGTGAGTATGCATGTAGGAGTGGCAAAGTTGGGGCAAGGGTGGGAAAGCCATAGGTGCCATGGTAGTGGCACACAGGGCTATGGGCAAGATGGACCTGAATATGATACTTAACTCCACTATCTCCACACAGGTGACAGCGGATACCCACTCCATCCCTGGCTGCTCACACCCTACCGGTGCCCCACGACCCCATTGCAGCAACGCTATAATGAAGCACATGCCGCCACATGCAACATCATCGAGCGGGTGTATGCGTGCCAAGGCATGCTTCCGATGCCTAGACACCTCCGGCGGTGCCCTACAGTACAGCCTCTCAAAGGCCTGTGGGATATTCCTGGCATGTTGTATCCTGCACAACATGGTCAAAGACTGTGGGATAGCCGTACAGGTCGAGGAGGGGAACAGCGATGGGGACGCCGGTGACGCCGGTGAAGATGGGGATGAGCAGCCCCCCTGTGGATGGTGGGACCCCCGACTGATCCGGCAGGCCCAGCTGCATCGGGACACCATCACGGAGGAACATTTCGCATGACACAGGTAAGTCATGGGGCCATGTGCAACCAACACTGTCTAGGCGCAACCTGCAGGCACACAGGGTAACACACCAGGGGTGCATGACGGCAAGGGGAGTGGAAGGGTCTAGGCGCACAAACACACCATCAGGGAGGGGTGAATAGTTACATGCTATATGGAGACACACACACACACACCAGGCACAAAGCGTACATGGGTAGGTGCACAGCAGAGCAGGAACAGACATGTGAAACACACAGATTCACGGACCACCCCCACCACCTGTACTGTCCAAGTATGTGTGTCAGATGCTGGGCACCCTTGCACCTTGGTGTACAGTACAATGCAGGCATCATCATGCACACGCACCTGTGGACAGCAGTCGGGTGGGTGTGCAGGTGGTCCGTGTGTCGGCGTGTTGGGCAGGGCACCCACCAGTGCACTGCACACCACAACACACATTGCACACAGGGCAGCACCAGACAGGGCCCGCACTGGGAGACAGGTCAGTCAGGTGGCACTGTGCCACGGCCACCTTGGATGCATGGGCAACCACACCATGACCCAGCAGCACTGGCAGTCTGAGCAAGGGCCACATGGGGCGGCACCGATGTACCACCAGGGGTCCCACTGTGTGAGCGTGACCTTGTCTGCACAGGGGTCTGCAGCATGCCGAACATACCTGCACCAGGGGTGCTCGGGATGCCCACAGAGGAACCCGGCATCGACAGGCTGGGTGTCGCACGATGCCGGGAATGGGGAGTGGAGAGCATACTGCTTGGGGTGCGCGGTACAGAGCCACCTGACTGTGTGCCCAATGCGGCCACAACAGCAACCAATGCCTGGGTCTGCCTGTCAATGGCAGCGGTCACATCCATCCGCATCTGGACCATCTCTGCAAGGATCATTGCATTGTCCCTGCTGTGCCACTCCACAGCCACACACAGTGCCTCCATGGATGATGCAACCTGCATCTGCTGCTGTACTGATGCCCACAGCAGGTGGGTGTGCTCATCTAGCGGGTAGTCTGCCACTTTGGCAACCTGTTCCCCAGGGTATGGAAGGGCCTGATGCTCAACACCCCTTGAGGGTGGGCACTGTTCACCAGGACCAGGTATGGGCAAGTCAACAGGCGATGTGCATGTGCCACCGCTGAACCCTGTACCCCCAGACCTGGTGGGTGACTGCTGCTGCTGCCCCTCCAACTGCTGTGCCCCAGAGACCAGTCGTTCCACTGCTGTGTCTGCAACAGTGCCAGAGACCTGCACAGCCACCGATGCTGCCCCACTGGTGCCGCCAGGCACTGCCTGGGACTGTGCTGATGTGCTGGCACACATGTTGGAACCAGCTAGGTCCAGGGGCACATGCTGTCCTGCTGTGTGTCCACAATGAGACACACACGTGTCACTGCCCATTGCGGTACTTGCATCATCAATGGTGCAGGTTCATGCAACAGCCACAGTCATAGCGTGCTGGCATGCTTGCATGCCAGACTGCTGTGACACAGGATGGGCACCTCCCACACCTGACTCACTGACATCGGAGATGGCAGCCAGGCATGCACACTGGTGCAATGCATGCCGGCTGGCAGCAGAGGTGGATGGACCCTCCTCCAACTCTGGCTGGATGTCCACACTGCATGGTCCCACCACCACCATCCCCTGCAGATGCACAGGATCTGTAACAGAAAGTGAGAACATGTTAGTGCATGGGATCAACCTCCCCTCACCACCATGTCATACCGTACAGTGATGGGCTTCCACATGTCTGGAAGCCACCTCCTGGAACACCCTCAATTGCACTGCACTGCATGGATGCAGCCAGACGTTCCTCCACCAGGGTCAGCTGCACCACCTCTGGCTGGCCCCCGCCTGTGGCAGCGCGTGCTGCCCTGAGGGCTGCCACCTTCTCTTTCACCCGTCTCCTGTCGGTCCCAATCTTTTTCTTACATTCCTGCACGGAGCTCTGGTGGCTTCCGTGCAGGTTTACGGCGCGAGCTACCCCCTTCCATGCAGCAGCACGGGCCTGAGGGGTGCCCTGCCGTCCACTAAGTAGTGGCTACTCATCCAGGTAGGCCTGGAAGAGTGCCTCTGTCTCGGACTTCGTGAAGTTGGGCCTCCTCCTTCGCCCACCATCATCCTCCTCACCCAGTCCTTGCTTGGCCATGTAGGTCTGAATGGGTGGAAGTGGACACCTGTCACTGTGCAGTATACAGCATTATCCCATGACCATTTCCCAGAACATCACACAGCATGCAACTCACCTCTCACCTGCAGTAACCGACTCTGGCCACCGCAGATCACTGTCGCACATTTATAGCACAATGCATGCAAATTAGTAGAGGAGCAACTTTAATGTGACGCACATCATGCCAATGCGCCTTTGAATGGCTGATCAGATGATTTGCATATGTCGGCTGAATATCGCTCTGTTGCGCTTTGCTCAATACGGTTGTGCCGGCTGAGCCAATGACGCAGTTCTGTGACTGCGTAGTACACCTCATTGCGCATGCCCAGGTAGCTTATGCAGGCGTCTGCCGTGCTGATGACGTGCTGTGCATGATCAGCAATACAGGACACGGCCACTATTGTGCCAGTGGCGCTACAGCGGTTGGCACCACATTGCGCTGTGGCACACCTGCGCAATAGTACACTGTGGCACTGGCACGCAGGTGACCGATCGCGCTGGATGTGTAGACATCCAATAAGCTGTCGTGACCTTGGCATACAGACATGACCTTGTGCACGACCTTTGCCCCTGGCGCTGTCGTCTGGCATGTCTATGGCTCTATTGCGCTGTTCGGTAACAGGCGATGTGGACTGATGACGCCATACGAACAGCGCGATAGGGACTGATGAGTTGTATTGGCCGCAACATTTCCACGTGGGGTTACCGCACTACGAAGCACCATATTGCCTACTATACAACTGCAGGGATGGCACGCAGGTGAGCTCCACAGTGGAGTGCGTTGGAGTTGGCCAACCTGGTGGCTGTGGTGGAGCCCCACCATGGGTCACTGTTTGGGGGAGAACCCCTGAATATGGCCCGCACCCATGTGTGGCAGCAGGTGGCGACCAATCTGGAGCAGGCCACTGGGCGGCAGAGGACTCCAGAGCAGTGCAGGCACCGGTATGGTGACCTCCGCAGGAGGGAGCAGGAACTGCTGGAGCACCTCAGGTCACATGCCAGGAGGGGCATTGTGCCTAGGCCAGGTGGGTGTGCTGTCTATGCACCTGTATTGTCTGCATGGGTGACACTGTGTAATGTGACCTGCACATGGGGTGGGTTGGGCTATAGTTTGCTGTGAAGGTGTTTGCAGGTGTGTGCTGTATGGGTCTGGCTGTGTGGGCAGGCACACTCAATGGGGCAGGGGGGCTGTCTGCTTTGGGATCTCACTGATCTGTTTCTCTTCATTTGTCTCCCACAGGCGTGGAGGAGCGGAGGCGGGCCTGGGCTGAGGCACGGAATGGCGGTGCAGGGGTGACTGGCAGAGGTGGCATAGGTGTTGGGCCACAGCAGCAGCAGCAGCGGCTTGATGAGGGTGAGTGTCATTACATCATGGATGCTATTGCATGCTGTGGGGGGGGGGCACGGCCACCATCCATGGACAACACTACCATGCACGCAACAAGTGACAGTCATCACTGTCCAGTGGCACTGCATGTCTGTGTGTGCGTCACTGGTGGTCCATGCATGCACTGGGCACATGGCTGTGGTACTAGCATCCCACCACGTAGCCACGTCACTGGACAGCCTTGATTGTGCTGTGATGGACATGGGCGGTGTATGTGTGCAGTGGTACACATGGCTGCTGCTGCCTGGTTGGGCATGTCTTGTGCACGGTCACTGTGGGTGGGTGCAGTCCATCACAGGAGCGGGGCACTTGGCTGTATGCCATGCATGATGGGTGGGATTCAGGGATATGGACAGTCACAGCCATTGACTCTGATCCCTTGTCCTAGGTATCCAGATCCTGCGACGAATGGAGCGGTCACTGCAGTGGCTGACACAGGTGGCCATTGATTCTCTCGCCATCCCATTGGACCTTCAGCATCATGGAGTGCGGCGCAGGAGGAGGCCCTGGGCCCAGCACCAGGCGGCAGGAGGGCAGGCTGGCAGGCGGTAGCTGCCCATCACCTCACCCCACCTTCCCTCTCCCGGTTGTTCACCGCTGCCCCTTACCCACCCCTACCTTATACCCATACTCCCACCCCTGCTTTGTATATATATATGTACATAGTTCTATTTGTTGTTCTTCTTATTCTTGTTTATTACATTTATATATTTTGATATGAATACTGTGGTGGTCTCTGATTTGCAGCTGGCTATAGGTGCTCAGTTGCAGTGGTGTGCATGGCATCTGGGGTGGTATGGTCATGGGTATGTGTGTGCGTGTGTGTGGGGTGGTGTCTCTGGTGTGGGTGTGGCTTTCAGTCAGTATTGCCGTGTGCTGCCACCCACTGCTGGGTGCTCATGGTGGGTTTGGCTTGTATAGTTCTGTGGTACACGAGGTTGCAGTGTGCCGGGGGGATGCGTGGGGATTCCTGCAGTGCTGGTCACTGCTCATGGGTGGTGTCTTGGGGTCACAGTGCAGGGTGTGCTGTGCACAAGGGGGGGCTGCTGTACACTGGGGTGGTCCGCCCCCTTTGTGTAGCAGTCTCAGCTTGCCAGTGGGTGTGCTGCAGTAACACGGCCAGGATGTGCTTTGTTTGCTTGTCCCCATGGTCCGGTGGCTATTCTGTCCCTCCCCCAGTTATGCTGTGCTTGGGGTGTGGGGGTACATTGATGGTTCTGCAGTGTGTCCCTGTGCCCATCTGTGGCATGGGTGGTGGGCCCCTGCCTACCTCCCTGGTTGTGCAGTTCCATTGCTCTGCTGCTGGGGTCTCTCTGCTTGTGCTATGGTGCCTCTGGACTGCTCAGCTGGGCTGCCTTTGTTGTGCTATGGCATATCGTCTCTGCTCAGCTTCCGCTTCCTGGTTGCGCTATAGCTCAGGTTGTGCGATATTCAGACGTTGGCTGGTTGCGAATTTGGCTTGCTCCATGTTTGAATATCGCGTCTATTGCACATGTGCACAATTGACTTGTGCTTGCTCCTGCTGTTGCGCACTTTTTGGGCGCAGTTTGAATATCCGGCCCCATATGTTTTTGCAAATTCTGACTATACTACTCCTTTAACTGTAAAAGGTTTACCCACTAGTTAAAAATGCAAGATGGTTTAAAAAATGAAGTTAGTACCCCAAAAAAAGACTAAGATAAAAAAAATTATTAGACATACATTTTTAAACTGATAAAAGGACTCCCACTAAGGCTCATCTTAATGCTATTGCTATTGTCAGGTAAATTGCACCCCGACCCTGGCCCACAAAGACTGCCTCACTTACCAACCCCTACAGGACTGGCTCACTTAAGATGGCCTCCATCTACCTCTGTAGTTTACTGTGTAAATTAGATCGGCTCCAAGCCTGGGTCTTGCAGCAAAACCCTGACATCCTGACTGTAGTGGAAACATGGCTCTCCCTAAACATTCCAGACTCAGCAGTGGCCATGCCTGTATACGTCATTTTCAAGCAGGATTGATTTACAAAACGTGGGGGTGGTTGTGACATTTACGTTAAGAAAACCCTCACTGGTTATGCATTATCTATAGATGGCCTAGGAAATGTTACCCAGGCACTAGCTGTTAATGTTCTGTTTGGTGCAGAGAATAAAATTCTAACAATTGTGTCTGTCTACATACCACCTAAGAACCCTGGCACAAGCTTCCTTACTTTGTTGGAATACATCAGGAACTTGCTCCACAACTCTGAGACAATTATAATGGGTGGCTTCAATGTCAACTAGGAAGCCCCAGATGTAGGCTTATTTAAGGATGCAATCTCTGCACTCAATCTTACTCAGCTAGTCTCATCACCAACCAGGATCAACTACAAAATGGGTACTTGTACCCTAATTGAGTGGATCCTGTCCAACCACCCAGATCAAATCTCCAACATGAATGTGCTCCCTGATGCCTTAAGTGCCCATTTGCCCATTACCTGTCTCTGGAAAAACAAATTCAATAAACCTCCTCCCAAAACTATTCTCACCAGGGCGCTAAAGCAGGTCACCTAGAGCATTTGAAACAACACCTCCATGGCATAGACTGGGCATTACTTGATGCCACAAATGATATAAATACAGCTCTTGACTACTTCATTGGACATTTTAATGAAGCCTGTGATATCCATGCCCCTATGAAAAAAAGGAAAATCTATGGCACAGCAACCCTCTGGATATCCTTGGACCTTACCAGGTAGATGAATCACAGAGACCACCTCTGGAACCATGCAAGGGCCACTGGCAAGTCAGCTGATGTCCCAGAATACAATGCTGCCAGGATCAAGAGCACCTGGGCTATCTGTATGGCAAAAAGAATGTATCATAGGGAGCAATTTGCTACCACCTGGGGAGATGGAAAAAGGTTTTGGAACAACATAAAAAAGGTAACTAGTAAAGATCCCAAGGCTGCTCCCACAATGCTCAGTATTAATGTATCTCCCACGCTTGACCTGCTGATCATAGCCAATGCCTTCAATAATGCGTTTATGGACCTTGGCAGTGTCCTTCCCCCTGATTTCTTTGAGGACAGTGAGGACTCCCCCAAGGACACTGAAAAACAGCCTGATGTGTTGGCCCCAGCACCACCTCCTTGCTACTTCAAAGAAGTCCCACAGTGCATGGTCAAGAAATACCTTCCAAAGATTATAGATAAATCCAGGCACAGCAGCGATTCACTAGATCTCAATCTAGTTCCATTTACCCTTGCTATTACACTGGGTTCCATCACAAAGATTATGAATCTCTCCCTTAGACTAGCACAATTCCCCCTGCTCTAGACGTCAGCCCATCACACCTATTCACAAAAGTGGAGACCATTCCCTACACACAAACTACAGACCTATCCCTATCCTCCCACCCCTATACAAGGCCCCTGAGAGCATAGTTGCCAACCAGTTGGTTGATTATTTGGAAAAATACTCAATCCAGTGCCCCCAGCAGCATGAATTTAGAAAGGGACACAGCACCACCACAGCACTGATTGCGTTCACTGGTTTCATTCATAAATCCCTGGATCAAGGTAGCTTAGTGGGTGTGGCCTTCATAGACCTAACTAAGGCCTTTGATACAGTTAACCACACCCTCCTCCTCAAGCAGCTATCCTCCATTGGACTCTCTACAGACACTGTGTCCTGGGTTAGAAGCTATCAATCTGAATTAGGGATGTGCGAAAATTAATTTCCGCTACTGGAATTTTGGTGAAAGTGCAAATTCCACTTCCATGAAAGTTTGCGAATCATTTTTGGAACTTTCATTGAAATTCCTCCTTAAAACTGCAGAAAAAATATAAACAACTGCGGGATAATTCATTAAACTGTGGAAAAAAAAATCCACAGAAAGGATCACTGCCAGTGGTCATTTCTGAGGCTTTTTTTAACTGCAGTTTAATTCATTAATCAACCCCCCGCTGATCGGGGGTCCCAGTAATACTTCCAATCCCTTTCTTTGACCCTCATGGTTTCTAGTGCCCCCCCCTCCACGATCATGGCTCCCAAAACATTTTATTTCCCTGATGTCTAGCAGACCCCCTCCCTATCCTGGATTCCTTAGTTCACAAATAAACAGCCAGCAGTCCCCCAACTCATTCCCCTCTATTCCCAGTATTCCCTGGTGTCTAGTGGACATCCCCATCCCAAATCCCTTATAAAAAACATAATCTTAATTCCCTGGTGTTTATTAGATCCCCACAAACACCACCCTGACAGTTCATCTGCCACCACTCAACTCCCCTTCCCACCCTGCCCCTGGACAGGCCACCAGCACAGCACTCTTCTCTCCTCCACTACTAGTGGCCCAATGAATTGTCAGTGAATAACAGCATGGTTGTACAAGCAGACACTGATTCACTGACATTTCATTAAACTGTGGAAAGAATAAATTCCGAGGTTTATATGCATTTTTCCACAGGTCACAAAAAAAGTCTGCAGAACTTGGTGAAAATCCATGGAAAATCCTACTTTCATCAATGACGAAAGTTCCGCAATTTCTGCAAAATTTCTGAAATTTTCACAGAAGTTCCGCGGAAGCGTAATTTGCAACTTTCGCTCACCCCTAATCTGAATACACACAGCGGATGAGAATAGTTAATGTTGCCTCACATTATCAACCTGTCTGATCTGGAGTTCTGCAAGTTCTGCAGTGCTACATACTGGCGTCACTTCTTTTCAGCATCCTCTTTAACAATTTCCATTGCTCATGTTAACAACACATTCTTCTTCATGCAGATGATGTGGTTATCTTCACTAGTGGCACTGACCCTGAGCCACTAGAACATCAACTTCAATTCGGCTTCAAGGATGTGGAGGACTGGTTCAGGACCCACAAACTGGTACTGAATTATAAAAAACGAAAGTCATGATGTTCAGTGGTGCTCATAGAAAACACAGAGCCAGAGCCCTTACCATCATGAACTTGTCGGGTGTCCCACTTGAACAAATTTAACATTTTAAGTAGCTAGGTGTAACCCTGGCTAACTGTCTTTCGCACAGCATATCAATATCTTTGCCAGTTCTGTAAATATAGAAATTGGGTTATTACACAGACATAAACATAGCCCTTAAACTAGCAATCCACATCTCCATTCTATCATTTATGGCTCAGCCACCAACACCTCCCTCAGCAGAATAGCAGTGGCACTTAATAAAGCCGGATGTCTTCTCACTGGGGTAACTCACCATACCCACACATGTGAACTCTATAAGCAAACAGGTTGGCTTCAGCTTACTGGAAGGATCCAATCTCAAACCTGGCTGCTTACTAAGGAAGCTATTTGTGGGCTCCTTCCTCCTGGAACTACAAACCTACTCAACCCATATTGCAGCACTCAGCACACTTGGAGCTCTGTCAACCAACTTCTGTTCATTCCAAGATGCCAGATCACCCAGGGACAATGCTTGTTTGCATATAGAGCACCCCTCTGGTTTAATGCATTGCCAAATGATATCACAGCCCTTCCTAAATTGGGTCTTTAAAAGGCACTCTTTGTCAATATTTCAAATCAATCAGTTCCTGTGACTGTGTCCGCTGATAATTGGTTTGCAGCAGTCTTGTCAACCCCTAGGGTAGTCACGCTTACCCCCTCCACCTCTATTGTCCACTGCCGACCAATGCCTCCTTCTTCCCCCTCCTTCCCCACTCCTTCCTTCCAATCTTTACCCACCTTAACTTCGTATTACCCTTACCTAACTCCCCTCCTTGATGATGCCCTTGGGCTGCTTATTTTTTTCTCAGGTTGTATTTTATTACTGCCATCTAGCTGCTGCTACTACTTATTGCATTGCCTAGGTCTTTTAACCTACGATCTATTGTATCTTTATGTAATACCAACCTTTGTTTATTTTATTGTTTGTTTTATTGCATTGCTTAATGTCATTTTGTACTGCTTGTCACAATGTTATGTAACAACTACCTGTGTATGTTTGTCTCCCTCTCTTTGATGTGGAACCTTTGTAAATTAGCTATTTTTTGCTCAAAGGTTTTGTAATCTGAGAACTAATAAATAAAATAAAATAAATAAATTAATGTTTAACCAAACTAACATTCAAAAGAAACCACAATGAATTAAAAACAAAATAAAGACTTTTAATCAGAGGGTCTGATGGATGCCTGCAGCTAGCTGGCCCTCCACCACTGCCCTTCTATTTCCATTCTTCCCATCCAGACAGAAGATGGGGGGATTTAAACTTTTTTTTTAACTTGCCTGGCTCCCATGGCTTTCAGAGGAGGCCTTGTATCTCTTCCTACTCCACCTGCCAGGGCAATTCCCAAGGCAAAACTGCCCCAGGTTTCATTCTGCTTGTGAGGCCAGGGTATTTGTAGTTTTTCCCCTTATTGTTCCCATCCCCTTGGAAAGTTGGCACAAGAACTTACACCCACACAGGTGATGTGCTGACACAAGCCTCCTGCCAAGCACCTAACAGCGTAATCCACCCTCCCGTGATGTCAAATTACAGTATATGCCGCTTGTAATGGACTGATTTGACAACCGTCAATCTGTCCATTAAATGCGGCGCCCGTTACATCAATATCCCAACTCAATACCAAAAAAAGCGAGTGCAGAGCGAGCGCAGAGTGTAAAGAGAAGTAAGGCAAGCGCTGAGTATAGCAAAGGTAATGATTTACAGTCCTTTTCGGACATAGTTGCAATCTGCAAAAAAACTCTATAGACTTTATTTAAATGGCTTAAAAAATAAAAACAAACAAAAGTGCTAAACCAGTTATTTGAAAGAGTTCAATAAAAGATAGCACTCAGGGTAAAAACAGTAGGGCTTAGATGAATTATCAAAGGCTGCATACCAGAACAAAGTACAGTTCTCATGGAGGTACAGATTTCTCTGATGAAGCACCATCCGTTTTTTTTCCGATGGAAGATGCTCCCGAATGAATCCTGTAAGATCTCTCTGCAAATAAGCTGGCAGACTGTCCCCGAGGTGTGCTATTTTCCTACCACCCACACACTACAGTACTCCAGGCTTCCTTAGATAACAGGAGCTCCAGGTCCTCCATGGCTAGTTCCAGGAGATGAAGTCTCACGATCCCACTCCTTAAGCTGTGGAAGTCCGTCCGACTCAGAGATCAACCAGGTCTGAGTGAGTAGTAGTGAGTCAATCGATGAGCGACGATGAGCCCCGACTCTGTCTCCTACCCGATGGTCATGACGATGTGGCTGCTGCCCTGAGAGTGCCACTGGTGCCAGCATGTCAATTTGTTGAGCGCCCCCCCCCGTGCTGAGGACTGGTGGACCAGACCAGGGTTCAGGGGACCAACATGGAAAAAAATAAAATTACAAAACTTAAAAATGGGGTTTTGTGGGGATTTTTTTCTATCTGGGTTTTGTTTGCTTCATTGCTTGAACTATTTGGACAGTACTGCAGGAATTAAAGGTCTGCTTTAACAGTCATTTTTAACATAGCCGGAATAGCAAATGGCTTTTGGCATGGGCTAAATGTCTATTAGAAACGTAAGTCCGCTACATCAGGAGCCGATATATTTATTTATTTATTTATTAAAACATCAGTTTACAACCTTTGAGTCAGAGGCTCATTTGCAAAGGTACCTCGTCACAGAGAGAACAAAACAATAATCACAAGCATATAAGAGAAAACAAAAAAATAATAGTGCACAGCAAATTGGAGGAGAACAATTGTGACATCCAGGTGGTTATGATAATACAATAGCCAGATACAATTTGGATTAACTTAGCTTATAGAATAGACATTAAAGCTGTGACTAGCGGAATAGTGGTTAGGACAAAATATGAGGGGGGGGTTAGTGGGATGGGAGCAGCCACTCAGGGAGCTTTGTCATCGAGAAGAGCAGGGGAGAATTACAAGCAGCAACAGCTGCGCGTAGTAAGCAGGTGATTATGCAGGGAGGTTTTGAAATGAGAGATGGAGGGGGCATCAGTGATACTTGAGGGGAGGGAGTTATGCCAGGAAGGGGCCCGGTATAGGAAGGCCTTTTGGCCTTGCGTGGTCCTGGCCCAAGGAACTACCAGCACGGATTTGCAGGAGGATCTGGTTTGCACTAGAGGTTTAGCATGGTGGATAGAGGCAGTCAGTCCAGGTGGGGATAAACCAAGGAGAGTTTTCTTAGTTAGGAGGCTGATTTGATACCTAAGCCGTTCGTCAAGATCAAGCATATTAGCCTGGGCATAAAGAAGACAGGTATAAGTAAGTCTGGGAGCCCTGGTGATTAGCCTACAGGCCTTATTTAAGGTGAGCTGGATTTTGTTTAGTGCGGTCTGGTCAGCAGCCCCATAGACAGGCAAACCATAGTCTACTAGGGACAATATTAAGGACATGACAGCGAGTCAGAGAGCATCAGGGGGGAGACAGTTTTTGTGGCGATAAAGGATACCCAGCCGAATATTGGTGGCTGAGGCTAGGGCAGAGATGTGGGAATGGAATGTGAGGGCAGTGTCGAAAGTAACCCCAAGGTACTTATAAGTGTGGACCAGCTCAAGTGGGAACTCGGAACTGGCAAGGACCTGTAGTGGGAAATTACTTGCCTTGTTTTGGGGATGGGCAAAGAGCATGGCTTTAGTTTTTTTAAGATTAATTACAAGTCTATGCTTGTTGAACCAAGTGTCAACTTCATTATACGAGGCTTGCAAGGTGGCCTGGAGGGTAGTAGGGTTCCAGTCAGAGGCAAAGATGACAGCATCTTCTGCATAAAGCAGGAGATTACCAGCACAAGCGCTTGGCAGGGAGTTGAGATACAGGGAAAAGAGCAAGGGCCCAAGAATGGAGCCCTGGGGAACACCAGAGCTGATTGGGCAGGCGTTTGAGAGAGTCGCATTAATTTTAACACGCTGGGACCGGTCAGAGATGTAGCTGGTGCACCAGGAGACTGGACCAGCAGCAAAGCCAACATGGCTGAGTGCATTCAGCAGGAGGGGATAGGAAACAGTGTCAAAGGCTTTAGACAAGTCAATGAACACTGCACCCGCTAGAGAGCCAGAGTCCAGGGAGGAGTGAAGAAAGTTAGAGAACTCAAGGAGGGCGGTGGTGGTACTGTGCCCAGCCCGGAAGCCATGCTGTTCAGGGCAGAGTATACTATATTTGGTTAGATACTCTGAGATTTGAGTGGATACTATTTTTTCTAGGGCTTTTGAGAGAGGTGAGAGAATAGAGATTGGCCGATAATTACCAGGTACGGTTCTATCACCACCCTTATGTGTGGGTGTGACAGTGGCGATTTTCCAGGCAGAGGGAAATTGTCCTAGGCAGAGAGATTTATTAAAGAGGCTAGTAATTGGGACAATAACCAAGTCAAGTACCTGGCGAAGGAGACAGGGGTCCAAGGAGTCACTGCCAGTGGTATTGCCCTTTAAGGTCTTGAGTAGATATGGTCGGACTTCATGGACAGTAACCCGATGTAGGTGGAACCAAGGGTGGGTGAGGTGGGCTCTGGTATGGAGGGGTCAAAGAAGTTGCAAGAGAACAGGGCTAAGGTCAGTGAAGGATTTATTGAGAGAGTTGGCAATGAGGGTAGGGTCCGTGGAGATGGAGCCATCAATATAGATTTGGGAGGGTGGTGGTGGACGTGCACCCCCATTTAGTTGCTTGATATTGTCCCAGAAGGTTCTGGCATTCCCCCAGGATGAGGTGAGTGAAGCCTGATAGTGCTCGGCCTTAGCCTTGCGTTTGGCCCAGGTATACTTGTTCCGGGCAGCTGCGTAAGCCTGCCTATCTACAGGGCAGCCAGTTTCCAAAGCAAGGTGCCATAAGTTATCCCTATCCTTAAGAAGTTGGAGCAGGGCGGGTGTAACCCAGGGAGCATGCCGTGCTTTGGAGCAGAGTACGGTTAAAGGTGCAAAAATGTCACAGGCTTTGTTGAACATTAAGGTGAAAAAGGTTAGGGCCGAGTCAATATTGGGGGTGGTCTCAATGGGAGATGAGTCAATTTGGGCAAGGAGTTGCTTAAGCCCCTTCAGCCCACCTGGTCGTAATCGCCGCCGTAGTGTGGGCGGTGCTGTGGATTTGGGTAGGGTGGCTGACCAATGGAGAAGTATGGGAGAGTGGTCACTAAGTCCATCCGGAAGGACTTGAATGTTGCAAATTTGGCTAGGCCGGTTGGTAAGGACCACATCAAGAAGAGTGCTAGATCCCGTTCTAGGATTCACTCTGGTTGGCTGGGCAACAAGTTGTGTTAGGTCAATGGATGAGAAGGCATATACTGCACCTATAATATAAGTGATATATGATATCAGTGGCATATACTGCACCTGCCCTCCCAGTCACCCCCCACTCCAAAAAGAAAGAAGTGAGGATATGACAAAAGCACTCATCCCCTTAGCACACCCCCAGACTTAAGTGCCTCATGCAAGCCACTCTCCCTCCCCATAAAAACCTCCCATATAACCCCATCTTTTCCAGGTAGGCTAACAATTATACCAAGACCCTCTACAAACTGAAAAAGAATATTCTAAAAACATCTGCTATATAGAAAAACAGGAAAAATCACCAACAAATCACATGCAGAAAAGGAGCAAAGGGCCCAAAATGTAAAGAGATAAAACATTAGTCCATTCAGCCCAAGAAACCCAGCTGGTAAATTAAAGATCGGCCTCATATACCAGTAGAGGGAAGATATATGCCCCCTAGGGCTAAACATCATTTAAAAAGTCCATAACTAGAAGCCCCATAGCTGGCCACTTATCAGAGGCCTTCAGCCTGAAGATCAGGAGATCCCCACAGTCCACATAGTCAGTCTGATCCCCCAGTGGCATACTCAGGAGAGCAGCCATACCACTGTAAGATTAGAAAACCACTGTCCAGCTGGAAATTAAATAAGAAAGTATGAAGGGCTACCAAAATCTGTATGTAGGTGTATACACAGCATAGAGGGGAGCGATGCTCTCCCTGTCCAATTACAGGGGCATCCCAAGGCTATCCACGGGGCTCCAGAGAAAATCCCCCAAAACAGTGGCCCCTCCTAGTAGAGCTCTCCTTCCAATCCATATCTGACTCAGCTGGCAACAGCCTGAGGGGCAAATGAATAGGCAAGAGGGCACAAACTATAGGGAACACTCAGTGAAGATGCACTCCGTCATTGGGGAAACCACTGCACCATCATCTTGCCTCAGTTCTTTGTTAATAAGAACTGAAGCACTGTGTTCGCCAAAACAGTAAGCTCCCCTTAAATTATGCAGTAGTCCAGATCAAGCACTTTCCATGGATCATCCTAACTAGGTGCACACTTACATAGTATCCATAACCAAAGAGAAAAATAAAAATTCCCCAGAGTATCAAATAAAACTAAAAAGCAAGGGTGAAGGAAAACACTTACTGCAGCCTTTTTCTCCAAACAGTCCAAAAGCTTGTGTGCAGAGAGGCAGATAACACCATCATGCCAGTAGATCATTCAGACTTAAAGAGATCTGGGTATAGGGTCCGAAACTCAGTTGTGGCCATTATGGAAGTCTCAAAACTATCCCACTCACCTTTTTATTGGACCTGAAGAGTTGCTGGGTACTGCACCCGAAAACAAATGCCAACCACAATTAGTTTTGAGATGACTGGGTGCAGCTCCTTTCTTTTCTGGCACACTGTGAAAGGGAGGTCCTGTGCGATCAGAATTTGATGTCCTTCCCACAGAACTTCTTTCAATTCCTGGGTCTTCAGTAAGATGTGCTGTCTGTCAGGATAGTATAAACAAGTATTAGAGGCCTTGGTGGTGTACCTTCAGGTGACATCAGGCACAAGGAGCAGTGTGTCTGTTCAATAACATAGGCCAGCTCGTTAGGGGAGGGCCTGTGACTTTCTCACACAGTTTCTGGATAAAGAGAAGTACATTGGGGCTCTCCACCTTCTCGGGCAGCCCCAGCACCAGTAAATTGTTTCTCCTGCTCCTTGCCTCCAAATCTTCCAAGAAGTCCTCCATTCTTTTGTATTTCTGCTGGAGGGGGCTTTACTCTGGGTCCACTCTGTTGTGCCAGTCCTCCAGGGAAGGAGTGCGCACCTTTGTGTCCCCGACGAGGCAAGCCAAAGAATCCACTGATGACCGCAGCTGTGGAATGGTGTCTGATAGTGTATGGAGAGCCATTTTTAAAGGTCCCAATTCCTCCAGGAACCATTCCTCAGTTAAAGCTCCTTGCGAGGCTATGGTCTTCTAAGCAGTTGCAGGTTGCGGCTTTGTATGCTTCGAGGCCTTGTCCAGGGTGGCAGGTGATGTGTGCCGAGGCAGAGGAGTTTTCATCTTGACATCCATAATCCCAGGTATCTCAGCAGGTAAAGCTTCCTGATGCATTTGAGGCTGAACAGTTATGCAACACCAGAGGTTGGGAATGTGAATTTGAAGGAAGACATGGACAGCCCTTGCAGCTGTGTGAACTATAGCTCAGATGTAGAGTTACTAGCATGGAATGCTAGAGGTCCTAGGTTCAATTCCTAGTGGTTCACTTTTTCCCTTCTTCATTGTAATTCCTAATCTAAAATCTGCCTAGCAGTGGCTTCTTTAAACTGCACTGAGAAGGAATTGATTGGCTGTTGTTCTAATGTATGTCTGAGGCTGCAAAGTTATGCAACACCAAAGGAGGAGAATGTGAATTTGAAGGAAGACCTGCACAGCCCCTGCAGCTGTGTGAACCATAGCTCAGAAGCAGAGTTACTAGTATGGAATGCTAGAGGTCCTAGGTTCAATTCCTAGTGGTTCACTTTTTCCCTTCTTCACTATAATTCATAATCTAAAATCTACTTAGCAGTGGCTTCTTTAAACTGCACTGAGAAGGAGTTGATTGGCTGTTCTTCTGATGCAAAATAAGATATTCCCAGTTAAGATAGGGTACTCAGATCTGAAATTTATACTTTAAAAATAGGAGCGAGGAGATGGGAGAGAGTATCCAGCATAACCGATCCGGCAGCCATCATGTGACCTCTCCTCTTAAATTCTGAAATCATTTCTGCCCCCACCATCTCTTCCGTTAGGCCATTCCATTTGTCCACCACCCTATCTGTGAAGAAGTTCTTCCTGGCATTCCCTTTGAACCTCCTTATAAGCTATTTGCTTATCTTACACATCTGGATTCATGTCTCCAAAGATATAAAACTTGTGGCCATTGTATGACAAGTTAATTTTTTCTCTGGTTTTTGACTGTCTGAATATGTTTTTCTTGGAAATGTAGGCACTTCATTATTATTGCACTGGGTTTGTATTTGGAGGGTGGCAGCTTCAGCGAGTGGTGCGCCTAGTCAATCGAGTAACTTGTGACATTGAGCGGGAGACCAGCTTCCTCCATTAGTAGATTCTGCAAGAACTCCAACATACCCCTGCCCTTTGCTTTTTTAGGGATCCCCTGGAAGAGCAGGTTGTTCCTCAGACTCCTTCCATTCTGGTCTCCAGTTTGGTCCTTGAGTTTGCTGAGCATCTTTTTGACCTTTTGGAGCTACTTTTCCTCTCTGTGCTGGACATTCTTGAGGGACCTCATCCTCACCTCTGTGTCCCCCACACGCTGGTTGAAATGCTCCCAAGCCATTTTGAAAAGTTTAATGTCCTCCACTCCTACAAGAAGGGTAACTCTGATGAGTGCTAATTCTGTAAAGAAGTGGTCTAGTCTTTCATTCACCCCCTCCTGCTCTGTTGGTTAATCCTGCAGTGCTTTGCACTTAGGCTGCTGCGGCCATGGCAGGAGCAGAGGTGCCTCAGAAAGGTCCATCATGGCAGGTTATTGATCCCCCAACATTGCTAATTTAGTAGACAAATCACAACACAATGACTAGAAGTCACTCAGGCCACTTAACAAGTGGTTTTGTCAATTTCATACTTATAAAAGCCTTGCTAATTGCTGAGTTTCAGCAGAGCTGCTCCGAAGATATCATCTCAGGTGGGCTGCATTACATAGCTTTAGTTTTGCTTCTGCTTTGATGAACTGCTGAATTGTTCACCTTGGAAAAATTAAGATATTTTTTTTATAAGGTGTAACTATGGAAGAAGAGTTATTAACAGAAAATAGTCACTGCTTTTGAATTGTTTTGTTTCTGTAAGTTCCAGCTTTAACCCATTTTTTAAAATGCATTCAAGCATGATAGCCCCATTCAGATGCAACATCTAATTTTTAGTGGGCTCCTGGTCTGACCCATTTTCACAGTGTATTCACCCATGGGCCAGCTGATTTTGTCTGCTTATTTCCTGAGAAGGCACCATCTCACAACATCAACTGAGACTTGAAAGTAGAAATTCCTGGTCCTTAACAGTGGTGCAGCAACCAGCAGCACCACCTGTGACACTGAGATTTGTGTGTGAGCTCTGGAATCTCACATTTCAGGGTGAGGTGTTGCGGAGGTGAGACTCTCAAGGAGAGAAGGTGTGGCCCTCCTAATGTTCCTGAACCCCTGTCAGCCTGTCACAGAGCAGAATTGTGTCACTAGTGAGGCACCTGCTTACCAGCTGGAGGAACGGTAGAGTGCATCCTCACTGTTGTAGTGCAGAGGTACAGAGAGATCTGTGGGGGGAGGATAAAGAACCAATTTATAACCTGGTTTTAAATCAGAATTGCTTTGCATAAATAAAACCACTAGTTTCTGCAATGCTCAGAGCTTGTATCTCCATGTTTAATGATGTAAAGGATCAAAATCATTTTTTTTATTCATTCCTCCCTCTGTGGTTCCCCTTGTCCCCCCACCCCGATCTTCATGGTTGACATAGCAGCACCGTTACTCCAGCATGGAGAGTGGACAAGTGACTGATTTGGTATGCCTCTTTGCAGATGACACTAAGATCTGCAAGAGGGTCAACACTCCGGGGGGTGGTAGAAAAAATTAGAAAGGACCTAAACATGCTTGAGGAGTGGTTGAGAGTTTGGCAGCTAATATTCAATGCAAAGAAATGTAAAATCATGCACTTGGGGTGCAGAAATCCAAGGGAGGAGTACAAGACGGGGGAGGGAGATACTGATGGCCACCAGTCGAGAAAGGGACCTGGGAGTAATCATAACTGATGACCTAAAGGTAACCAAACAATGTGAGACGGCTGTGGGGAGAGCCACTGGTATGCAAGGTGCATAGGGAGAGGTATCACTAGCAGAAAAAGGAGGTGGTTATGCCTCTGTACAGATCAGTACTGAGACCTCATCTAGAGTGCTGTGTCCAGTTCTGGAGACAGCATCTCCAGAAGGACATAGATAAAACAGAGGCAGTCCAGAGAAAGGCAACAAAAATAGTGCAATGACTGCACCAAAAGTCATATGAGCAAAGACTAGAGGACCTCAATATGTATTCCCTGGAGGAGAGGTGAGAGAGGGGGATATGATAGAGACATTCGAGTACATCAGGGGGATAAACAAGATACAGGAGGGTAGAATCTTTCAGAAAAGAAGGTGTATGAGAATAAGGGGGCATGATATGATGCCAGAGGGGGGTAGGGTCAGGGACAACTTTGGGAAGTACTTTTTCACATAAAGAGTAGTGGATGCTTGGAACAGCCTCCTTGCGGAGGTGGTGGGGGCAAAAACAGCAGGGAAATTCAAGAATGCATGGGATAGACATGAGTACTCTAGCAACAGGGAAGAGATGGTAAGCTGCAGATCAATTAGGGTCTACGGTAATGCTTTAGGTAGGGAAAAGGGGCAGACTAGGTGGGCTATACAGTCCTTATCTGCTGTTACCTTCTGTGTATCTGTGACAAACAACATGTAATTTTTAGTGGGAGTCTGCTTTTACTGATTGTTCTGCTGTATTTACTGATGATATCCTAGCTAAGATAACATATCTCATTTTCAGTATCATCCTGTTTTCACCTGCTTGTTCACTGTATTTATCATGGGTAGCTATTTTTGTCTTATTAGTCCCCATACCATTCCCCTGGAAGAACACACGTAAAACAGGTCTTGGAGAAATGGCTGCAGCCACATGTTTATTAAATGCTTTATACACAAAGTTGGAGTAGCTTGCTCAGCGGGAAGATCTAATTTGTCACCTTTGATCTCCACAACTCTTACGGACATTACCCCTGTGCAGACCAAGAGAATAATGGATCTCTCTGTGTTGGTTCAACATCAGCAAATGGGGAGGTAATGAGGCCAGGTGGCAAGTGTGTAAACACCCCCATCAGGTGGCACCGCTCCTGCAGACAAGCCCAGTGAAGTTAGACTGTGCCTCCCCCCAAATGGGGTCCAGGTCTTGTGGCCCCATGCACCTCATGCCCACCAGGGAAAAGGAGTCCTTCAGAAGAATTTGACTCACTCTGCTTTTACCCTTGAACCATCACTCTGAGAGACTCTGAGGTTGCCATGTAACAGTGACTGCAATAGTTTCATTGTTAGTTACTCTTGCTCTTGGCTAACCACTTTGGAGGAGGTGGAAAACCTGGTGAGAACTCTCCCTGGGAAAACTGGGAGAACTACTCCATGACCCATTGTGCAGTCATCCATTGTGGAGCAAAGGGTTCCCTACTCTTGCCTTTCCTACCCAGAACAGTGCTTTTTTTAAGGGCAGGTGGATGGTAAATCTGAAGATAATGAGAAGAGAAGCAGCTGCTGGCTACAGCTGTTTTTAAACCTTCACTGTCTCTCCCCCCCCAGAGGCTTCCTACCCTGTGTGTATCCCCAGTGTTTCCTCCCTGGAGGTAATTCCAGGGCTACTACTCATGCCCATGGGTAGAACTGTACCTGCCTGCCTAAGGAAAGGTTACAGGGGCGGGGACACAGAAAAGGGGATGCCTGCTCCAATGCTTTGTCAGCCATTTTCTTGTGTTGTAAGTTCCCATACCCTTCCTCTGGAAGAATACACACAACAAAGGTCTGGAAGAAATGGCCTCAGCCATATGTTTATTAAATGCTTTATAGTCAAAGCTGAAGTGACGTGTGCAGCTGGATGATCTCATCAGTGACCTCAGATCTCTGCACCCCTTAGCATTAATGGTATTTTTTTATGCCACCGCAAGCTAGTGCATGTGCTGCACAGTTGGTAGTTTTAAATTTGGCAGTTTATACCTAATTACAATAAGTGCAGCAATGGGGGAGGGGTTATTGTGTGTCCCTTTATGTGCAGCACTATAGTGACTGTATTAAGATTGATCACAGGGCCTGGTGAGAGCCAACACTGTCTACATAAGCCTGTCCACCTTCTGGTCAGTAGAGGAAGCCCTAGAGGTTCCAGAAGGTTTCATTGGGTTGCTACACAGTATCCACCCTTGTGGGGTTGGTCATGGAGTTTGGTAAACACCAACCACCACCACGTCTAGCATGCTCAGCTTTTTACCCGAGGTCTTCTTTTACCTTGTGTTGGCTGAGGATCGAGCCAGAGGGGGAATTCCGAGGGGAAGGAAGCTCATCCAAGCTCTCTCATTGCTATCTGTTTGAATTTCTCATCTCACTACACATTAACCACTGTGTTTGCCTTATTTATCTATTGGCTTTTCTTGGCTATTGTGTTTGGGGGGGGTGCTGACTCCTATGCTGACTGCTTTTCCTTTACCAGCACCAGAGTCTCCTTAGGCACTGAGTTACCTCCAAAGAAACATTCAACCATGCTTGGCCTTTCTCAGCATATATGGCCCTCAGCTGCTCTCCCTGCACCGTGGCTGTTACCACCTTGCCAGATGAAGCATTTTTCTGCATGCTGGGCATGTCCACACTGCTACAGGCTGCAATAGTAAGAAATGATTGCTCCTGATTAGAAAACAACGGAACATTTTCATGAACTAATTTCATATGACTAGCTGACTCAAAGAACCCAGGCTCCTGAGGTGGGTGAACTGCTGCCCGAAAGCTCAGAATGCTGACCGCTACATGTGGCATGGAGCCAGCCCATCCCTGCTGTTCACTAACCTCTTAATGTATCACCGCAGGTAATATTTAAACTTCTGCAGCAGGTTGCCTATGCTGTAATAGAGGAATAATGATGTCCATAAGAGGAAGTATCATTGAAAAGAAAATTGTGCATTAAAATGCCTGCCTAACCTGATAACACCCTTCCCCCGGTGTCTAAGCTCCCTCATCAATGCCTATTTCTCCTCTACGTGTTACTGTGGTTAGGTTTAGCTGATATTTTTTTTCTCATTGGCATGGCTATGCAACCCTTGATATGGCTCCAGTCCTTGACTTTGTTTTATGGATTTCAGTGGTTGCTACAATTCTTCCCCAGGCCTGGATCACATAAATAACAAATTTCCAAAAGAGACAGCAGAGGAAATAGCAGTACCCCTTACTTTACTTTTTAACAAATCACTTAGATCAGGTGAAATACCAATGGACTGGATAGGTGCTACGGTGGTACTGATATATAAAAAGGGGAGGAGGAAGATGGCGGGTAATAATAGGCCAATTAGCCTTACATCAACTATATGTAAGTGCATGGAGAAACTTTTGAAAATTAGGCTAGATAAGGAGATTGAGGAGAGGAACCTAAATGATATGAAACAACATGGCTTTTTAAAAGGCAGATCCTGTTCCACAAATTTGATCTCCTTTTATGAAAATATCAGTGAAAGCTTAGATAGGGGAGTTCTAGTCGACATGGTATTACTTGACTTCAAAAAAGCATTCGATAAGGTCCATCACTACTTACTCCTAAAGAAAATGATAACACTAGACCTAAATCCCTTTATTGTCAAATGGATATCTTCTTGGCTGGCAAATAGAACCCAACAAGTTAGAGTAGCAGATAAACTGTCAGATGTAATTAAGATTACTAGTGGAGGCCCTCAGGGCTCAGTTTTGGGGCCCGTCTTGTTTATTAGAGATATAAATGATAACTTAAATTGCAAATGAGTTAAATTTGCAGACAATACCAAATTCTTTTCTGAGGTTGATTAACAACTTAAGATTGATGCATTTAAACAAGATCTAATGAAGTTAGATAATTGGGCAAAAAAACAACAAAATGAAGTATAATACTGATACATGTACAGTTATTCATTTTGGAATAAAACATATGTTTATAGCTTACAGTATTAGCTCTTGCAATATAAAAGCAGTGGAATCTGATAGCGATTTAGGAATTATCATCAATAAAGATTTCTCTAACGCAGATCAATGTAGATGGGTCTCCCATAGAGCAAATTGTACCTCAATATCAATTAGAAAAGTGTTTGTCAACAGAAGCCAAGTCTGTATTTTACTGCTTTACAAAATGTATATAAGAATCCATGTGGATTTTGCTGCACCATTTTGGTCTCCATATTTAAACAAGGATATACGAATCATAGAATTGGTACAAAGAAAGGCTACAAAATTAATATCAACCCTATGTAAGTTAACCTACCCTGATAGATTGAGTAAGCTTAACCTCAATGATCTAAGGACATGAAGATTAAAGAGAGATCTGCTAATGCTGTATAATATTCTTAATGACCCTTATCTTGCTGAGGAATGTGGACTGGAATAGGTAAAAAGAAAAACAGAGGGCTTGAGGTGCCACAACAGACAACTTAAAGTTCCTAAGTTTAGAAACAATAGAAGGAAAAATTATTTCAAAGTTAGAATCAGTAGGTTATGAAACTCACTACCCCCAAATTTGGTAGAAAAAAAAATCATTTGATACATTCAAACATGCCTTAGATGACTACATCCTTAACCATGGAATTTAAATACACCCTGCAGGTACAGGGAAGGTGGTCTTGATGGGCTAACGCCTTCTTCCACCTTTGGAAACTGAGTAATACAGAGTAATACACCTAGAGATGTTAAGTAACTACTTACTCCACTACTGTACAAATTATTGTATGGCACTGTACTTTTGCACCATGTATCTGTTGTACCCTTGCTCATGTTTATATATGTACATTGTTGCCTGTATACTATGTATTCTATTGTATCTATTATTTTCTGACATGCTCCCTCACCCAGGATGCACCTGGAACTGAGCAGTACTCTGCTCAGTGTGCCTCCTGGTAAAACATTTAAATAAATAAAATATAAATAAATAACCAGTACCAGCATGATGTATTTTAATGTGCTTTTTGTTCAAGTAACAGCCTGACTTCTGCTGTGCTTCATTATTAATAGTAAGAATTTTCCATACCCTACCCACACAGGAGAAGAGCCTTTTGTAAACAGTCTTGCATTCCCATAGGCTCTAGCAAGGCAGTTTAATCATAGTTTGTTGATTTAACTTGTATTTGCAACATTGCAGGTGTTCACCCACAAGCCCAGAATTTGGTAAAAATTAGCCAGTGTATGAAAGCCTCGATTAACTTCACACAGACAATGTACAAACTGCTTCAATCCCTAAAGTCCTACACAGAACTTTGCCAGCAAATGAGAAATTGTTCAATTAACATTTTTTGTTTTATTATTTATTTGTTAATTTATGTATGTATTTATTTGTTTGTTTGTATGTTTGTTTATTTGAATAGCAAAATTGGCACACTGACAGTCCAAGGCTGCAGGGTATATGTTGTTGCTCCATAAAGGGGCTTACTGGCTACAAATACATATTATATGAATTTTGTGAAAAACTCCAGTTCTTCTGCCCCTCCCATCAGCAAAGACTATAAAAGTGACAATGCATGGCTCCAGAAACAAAGAAACAAGCCATGCAGTGGAGGGGGGCTTGTGGCCTAGCAGCCACATTAAGTAGACAATAGGTAAGCAATAACACATGACAGGTCATATGGTTATTAGGTAATTACTGCATGCCCCTTCCCATTCCGTGGGTTGGCGTCATAAGACATTACCCAAGTGCCTTTCTACCATGGGGTGGGGGGGAGTGCAATAATTACCCAATATCCTCAAGCCCTGAAATGTCTTATTGCATTTATAAAATGGTACCAACATAATAAAAAAAGACCAAATACATCTTTAAATTAAGAATAAATAAATCATTATTGCTAAATCATACCAAACAGCTATAACTGCACAATCAAAGAGGTCAACTTTGCTGGTAGCTAAGTCTTAATGTTGTTAGTTGAACATTTTTATTCTTTTTTTCCCCAACTGTCACAGTTACTTAAGCAATAAGGCATTACCAGGGGTTATGTTAATGGTCTGTTTATCACCCTGTAGGGGTATGATGTGGCACGAGGTATAGCCGAGTGCTACATGCCCCTAGAAGGTGATTAACTGACCATTAACATAACCCCTGGGAGTGCCTTATTGCTATTATAATAAAAATGTTTTTTTAAATAATGTTAAATCTTGTTCAGCACATGATTATGCTGTACATGTATGTAAATCAAAGATTAACATAAGGATGATAGAATGTTTACAACCTATCAGAAAGCTCTATTTCTCAGACCCTTTCTATAATGAGAATTCCATAGCAGTGTAGTGATAGTTATTTGCAGTTGTGTTAACCTAGAAAACAAGTTTCAAGACTTGGTAGATACTTTCTAGGCCAGTGCAGCTATTGATCCATTAATGTACAGGACTGGACAGCTATTGACCAGTCAGATCACTGGATTTTTTTTCTCTATTTTATAACCGGTAGTTTAAGCAGCCCCTCCACAGACAAGGCAAGTTCAGCTTATAAAGAGAAACAGAAATATAGAATTTGACAGCAGATAAGGACCTCTTGGCTCACCCATCTGCCCATTTTTTCCCAGCCTATAGTGTCACAACAAACCCTTCATGATCTCCAGCTCTCTCACCCTCACTTGCTTTCCACTAAGATTCCCTTATGCCTGTTACATGCACTCTTTGACCCCACCACTGTCTTCTCACCCCCCACCTCCACAGAAAGACTGTTAAAGGCATCCACGACTCTTTCCATGAAGAAGTATTTCCTCAAGTTTCTCTTGAACTTACCCTCCTCCAGCTTCCTTACATGTCCCACTGTTCTTGTGTATCTTTTTCTCTAAAAAATACTCCCCTCCTGTACCTTGTTCAACAGCATGAGATATTTATACAGTAGGTCTCTATCATATATCCCCACTCCTCTCTTCCAGGGTATACATATCCAGATCCCTTAGTCTCTCCTCATAGCACTTCTGATGCAGACCATGTAGCATTTTAGATACCCTCCTCTAGATGGTGTCTACACTGTCTATCTCCTTCTGGAGATGTGGTCTCCAGAACTGGGCACAATAGTTAAGGTGGGATCTCACCAGCGATCCATACAACGGCAACATCACCTTTCTCCTTCTGCTCATGGTACCCCTCCCTATGCACCACAATATCCAATTGGCTCTACCCACTGCCTTGTTGCACTGCCCAGCCACTTTGAGATCATCAGATATGATTACCCTCAGGTCCCTTTCCTGTTTGGTGACTGTCAATACTGTACCTTTTCTCCCCAAATGAGGGTCCTAGACTTCAGGATGGCCAATTTTAAGAAAATTGGAGAATGCCTCAGGGACACTACATCAGGAATAGAGAAACTGGGTGTAGTCGAAGAACAGTGGGCAACAATAATGGAATACATTGTGAAGGCAACAAACCTCCGTGTCAGGCAGAATAGAAAGAGCAAGAGAAAAAAAGAGACCTATATGATTCACTAAAGAATTAGTGGAGAAAGTAAAGGAAAAAAGGTAGCATTTACTATAGAAGGTACAAGATGACACAGATGGAGGAGAAATGGGAGAGATACCAGGAGAAAAAAAGAGAGGCAGGAAAAGCAGTTACTGTAGTAGTGCAAAGGCACAAATGAAGGAAAAATATTGACATGTCAGTAAAAAGGGGGGTATAAAACATGCTTTAGGTAATATAAGTACAAAGAGGAAGACCAAATGAGGGATAACCAACTCAGTTAAGAAGGGTATAAAACTTTTCATGGGTACATTAGGGAGCAAAGAAAGACCAAGGGAGGGATAGTGAGGCTTAATAAAATGGAGGGTGGGTGGACAGAGAGGGACAGTGAAAAAGCAAGGATACTGAACAAATACTTCTGCTCAGTATTCACAATAGAAAAGGAGGGGGAGGTACCTAATCCAATCAATAGAAACACTCTAGATGGGGGGGTTGATACCAGTCCTTTCACAGAAGAAAGGGTTCTGAAAGAACTCCTAAAACTGAAGATGGACAAAGCAAAAGGGCCTGATGGGATTGACCCCAGAATTCTAGAAGAACTAAGGGGAGAACTAATGACACCACTGACTACCCTTTTTAACAAATCATGGGAGAATGGGGTTGTATCTGAGGACTGGAAGAAGGTGGATGTGATTCCTCTTCACAAAAGTGGGAGCAAAGTGGAGGCAGGAAACTACAGACTTGTCAGTTTGACCTCAGTGGTAGGGGAAATGATGGAATCACTTCTGAAAGAAAGAATTGCTGAGTACCTAGAGGCCAGCAGGGCACAGTACCCAAGGCAACATGGATTCACAGTGGGAAGATCATGTCAGACAAATCTAATAGATTTCTTTGACTGGGTGACCAAAGTAGTAGACCAGGGAGGGGCTTTGGACATGGCCTATTTAGACTTTAGCAAGGCATTTGACACAGTCCCCAAAAGATTAATAAACAAATTAGCCAGCATAAGAGTGGGTCCCAGGGTGGTAGCCTGGGTAAAAAACTGGCTGGACAGCAGGACATAGAGGGTAATAGTAAACGAAGTCCACTCCGAAGAAAGGGGGGTTACTAGCAGGGTACCGCAGGGTTCAGCACTGGGTCTGATCCTTATTAACATCTTTATAAGTGATGTTGCAGAGGGACTGGAAGGAAAAGCATGCCTCTTTAAAGACGACACAAAGATCTGCAACAGGGTTGATACACAAGGGGGGGTGGAAAGGATGAGAAGGGACTTGGCAAGGTTGGAGGAATGGTCAAAAGTATGGCAGCTTAGATTCAATGCAGAGAAGTGTAAAGTAATGCACCTGGGAAACAAAAACCCAGAAGAAGCGTACATGATGGGGGGGGAAGGTGTTAACAACAACAAAAAGGGAAAGGGACCTGGGGGTCATCATATTAGATGACCTAAAAGTAAGCAAGCAATGTGAGAAGGTAGTAAGGATGGCGGGGGGTATACTGGAATGTATAGGGAGAGGCATCACCTGTAGAAAACAGGAAGTTGTCATCCCTCTGTACAGACAGTTGGTGAGACCCCATCTGGAGTACTGTGTGCAGTTCTGGAGACCCCATCTCCACAAGGACATAGACAGGATGGAGGCAGTCCAGAGGAGGGCAACTAAAATGGTACAGGGTATGCAACAGAAGCTATAAGAAGAGAGACTAAAGGAGCTTAATATGTATACCCTTGAGGAAAAGGGGGTGGGGGGGACATGACAGAAATGTTCAAGTACCTCAAGAGGATCAACAAAGCCCAAGAGGGCAGCATCTTTCAGAAAAAGAGATGTGCAAGAACAAGGGGAGACACTTTGAAGACAGAGGGGGGACGGCTCAGGGGCAATGTGAGGAAGTATTTTTTCACAGAGAGGGTGGTGGACTCATGGAATGGCCTTCCTGAGGAGGTTGTATGGTCAAAAACAGTTGGGGAATTCAAGAATGCATGGTACAGACATGAGGCAATTCTGGTGGGGGGTAGGAAGAAGTAGGCTGTTGATTAACTAGGATCTGCAACTTATCCAATAGGTAGGGGAAATGGGCAGACTAGGTGGGCCAAGCAGTCCTTATCTTCCATCAAAGTCTATGTTCCTATGTTTCTATAGTAAGACTAGAAATGTGAAGGAGGTGTTGTGTGGAAGAGGACCAAAAAAGCAGACATGAACAAATACTTTTGTTCAGTATTTATGGAGGAAGGGGTAGGTGACTGTTGCAAATAAGGGGCAATAGCATTAAAGGAAGGAAGGTGGACACTAGTCATTTTACAATGGAGAGAGTCCTCAAAGAACCAGCACAAGCTAAAAGTGGACAAGGCAATTGACCCTGATTAGGTACACCCTAGGATACTGAGGGAGTTCATGGAGGAGCTGGCTGCACCTCTGACAGCACTGTTCAACCTATCATTAGATATGGGTGAAGTTCCCAGGGAACTGGAGGAGGGCAGCTGCGGTCCCACTTCACAAAAGTGATGATACAGAGAAGGCAGAAAATTACAGACCTGTCAGGCTGACTACTGAGGTGGATAAAGTAGTGGAATCATTACTAAAGGAAAGAATTGCGGAATACCTTGGGACCAATGGATTACAGGATCCGAGGCAGCATTGCTTCACGGGAGGGAGATTTTGCCAGGCTAACCTGATAGAGTTATTTGACTGGGTGACCAGGGAAGTGGATCAGGGGCAAAGTGGAAGATGTGGCCTGACTGGATTTCATTAAGGCCTTTGACACTGTTCCACACAGAAGACTAGTGAGCAACCTTGAAGTAGATCCAAAAGTAGTAAAATGGATAAGTTGGCTAAGCAACAGGAATCAGAGGGTGGTGGTAAATGGTGTTCACTCTGAAGAAGGCAAGGTGGCCAGTGGGGTGCTGCAGGGGGCCAGTATTAGGCCCAGTCCTCTCCAATGTCTTTATTAGAGACAGTGCAGAAGGGCTGGAAGGGAAAGTATGGCTGTTCATAGATGACACAGAAATCTGCAACAGAGTGGGCACACTGTGGGGGGGGGGGATGAGAGACCATCTGAAAAAGATGGAAGACTGGTCAAGAGTTTGGCAGCTGGGTTTCAATGCAAAATAGTGTAAAATCATGCACTTGGAGCACAGAAACACAGCAGCAATGTACTAATTGGGCAGGAAGGTATTGGCAACCACAAAATAGGAAAGGGACCTGGGAGTAACTATTTCTCGTGACCTGGCAGTAGCAAAGCAGTTTGACAAAGCAGTGGGAAAAGCTAGCAGGATGCTTGGGTGCATGGGAGGTATCACCAGAAAGAGGGAGGTAGTGTTACCCCTATATAGATCGACGGTGTGACCCATCCTTGAGTACTGTATCCAGTTCTGAAGGCCCCATCTCCAGAAATACATAGATAGGGTGGAGGTGGTACAGAACAGGGCAACCAAAATGGTGCTGGTCCTGAATCAAAAGCCCTATGCTGAAAGACTCAAGGAATTGAATATGTACTCTCTAGAAGAAAGGAGAGAAAGGGGGGGACATGACAGAAACATTCAAATACCTCACAGGTATTAATAAGGTACATGAAGTTAGCATTTTACATTAAGAAAGATGCTTTACTACAAGTACAGGTACACTATGAAGCTGGAGTGTGGGATACTTAGAGGAGATGTGAGGAAATTTGTTTTCTCAGAAAGGGTGGTGGATACCTGGAACAGCCTCCCAGTAGTGGGTGCTAAAATGGTAACAGGGATCTAGCATGCATAGGATAGACACAAGGGGACCTTAGAAATAAGGCAAGAGGGGAAAGACTGGAGGTCAAATAAGGTATGCGGTAGCACAGTAGGTTGAGAAAATAGGGCAGACTAGGTAGGCCAAGAGATTCTTCTCTGCCGACAACTTCCATGCTTCTATTTTGTAATCTGCATCTCGATTTCTGTGCCCAAGTGCATGATTTTGCAGTTTTTCACACTGAAACCCAGCTGCATGCCTTTGACCATGCCTCTAATTTTCTCAGGTTCTGATTATTCCCGAGTGTCTACTCTATTGCAGATTTTAGTGTTATCCACAAAGAGGCAGATCTTCCCTACCTATTCATCTGCAATGTCGCTTATAAAGACATTGAAGTGGACTGGTCCCAGTTCTGAGCCCTGTGGCACACTGCTGGCCATTCTCTTTTCTTTGGAATGCACTCCATCTGCCACCACCCTCTGTCGCCTAGCCCTCGACAATTTCTTACCCAGTTTAGCCCCTTAGGACCCACCTCTAAGCTGCCCAGTTTCCTTGTGAGTCTCCTATGTGGAACAATGTTGAAAGCCTTTCTGAAATCTAGGTAGGACACCTCCACCACCCCACTCTGATCTATATCACTGGTCACACAGTCAAAAAAGTCTATAGGATTTGTCTGACATGACCTCCTCCCCATTGAATCCATGCTGCCTCAGGTCTTGCAACCCACTGGATTCAAGATAATCCACAATTCATTCCTTTAGGAGTGGCTCTATTAACTTCCCCATCACTGATGTCAGACTGACTAGACTATATCTGCCAGACTCCTCCTTGCTACTGCTTTTATGAAGTGGGACTACATCTGCCCTCCTTCAGTCCTCTGGAACCACTCCTGCTTCAAGTGACCTGTTAAAGAGGGCTGTCAGAGATGCAGCCAGTGCCTCCCTAAGCTCCATCAATAAATACCCTTGGTTATACCCCGTCTGGCCCCATAGCTTTCTCCACTTTCACATTTAAGAGTCCCTTCAATACTTTCTCCTCTCTAAAAGGAATCATGTCTGCCTCCACCCTACCAGTGCTCCCATTGCTTTTGTGTGGCTCATCCCCTTCCCCTTCCTCTGTGAAGACCAGACAAAAGTATTTGTTCATGATTTCTGGTTTTCCTGATCCTCTTCTGCACAGCACCCCTGCCCTTCTTAACCTCACAATCCCTCCCCTTGTCTTCCTCTTTTCACTTCTGTACCTGAACAAATGTTTTGCCTTCTTCTTTACCCCCTGCACTGTTCTTCCTCAGTTTGCACCTTTGCACTGCTTACTACTTTCTCTGCCTCCCTATGCTTCTCCTGATACACCTCCCTGTCCTCTTCCCTCTGTGTCTCTTTATACCTCCTGAATGCTACCCTATTAGTCTTTACCTTTTTAACCATTTCTTTTGGGAATCATAGCAGTCTTTTTTTCTTCTTGTTCTGCCACTTCTTTTTTGCAGAGATTTGTTGCCTTTACTATGCTCTCCCATAGCTTTGCCCACTGTTTCTTCACCTCGCATAGGTCATCCCCCTTGATTTGGTAATCTCTGAGGCTTTGCCTTGTTTTTTTTTTTTAAATCTACCCTCCTAAAATCCACAACCCTTGTCCTTGTGTGGTAAGCTTCTGCTGCTGTCCTTATGTTGAACCACACTGTACGGTGATCACTAGTCCCCAGGCAGCCATCCACCTTGACATCTACAGTACTGCCATTGTTAGTAAGCACCAGGTTCAGAATTGTCCCATCACAAGTAGGATCCATGACAAGTTGTTAGTGCTTGGCAAAAGTTGTGAATACCACTTGAGCAGAATTTTCAAGAACGTTAGACATCTTTCACAGAATTTTTCGAACTTCCGCCTTTGGCAGATGGGAAATCTTTAGAGTGTGTTTTGGATGAATTTTCACCATCTTCTAGTGGCACCCCCATCTGATCACCAGCCCTGTAAAATTTAACATTTCCCTGGTGTCTAGTGGTCCCCCCAAGCTGATTGCTGGCCCCATATAATGTAAAATTCCCTGGTGTCTAGTGGTCCCCATCCTCAGCAATCTCCAGCTCCATGTAATATAAAATTCCCAGGTGTCTAGTGGTTCCCCCTGCTGATTGCCAGCCCAATGTTAACAAAAAATCTTTCCCTGGTATCTAGCCACCCCCTCCCTACCCCAGATCACCTGTAATAAAAAGGTAGTTAAGTCTATTCATTTCCTGGTGTGAAGCGGATCCTCCTTCAATATACCCGATCCCCTGTAATAAAACAAAAGTAGCCCATTCCCTAATTCCTGGTGTCTAGCTTACCCCATACGTGCTCATTCACTGATAGCACAGTCCAGTGGCTGGCTGAGGTGGAGAGAGGAGTGTTGTGCTGGTCCCTGGTTCAGGGTCAGGGTGGGGGGAGAGGGATGGTGGGGTTGTGCCTTCCAGGGTGGGGAGCTGGGGGACTGATAGACACCAGGGACTAGGGAATGGACTACTTTTGTTTTATTACAGGGGATCAGGGATATAGGGAGGGGAGTCTGCTAGACACTAGGGAATGGATGGACCTATCTACCTTTTTTTATTATAAGGGACCAGGGATAAGGAGGGGAGTCAGCTAGACAACAGGGAAAGATTGTTTTTAATATTGGACCTATGATCGGAGAGTGGACCACCAGACACCAGGAATTTTTACATCAGGCCGACGATCGGCAAGAGGAAAACCACAAGATACCAGGGTCAGGCGGTCAGGAGTAAAGCTGTACAGTTATCCCACCATCCTAAGGTGGAATTTCCATGAAAGTTTGCAAAATGATGTCTGAAGTTTCGTGGAAGAGAAAGTCCAACTTTTGCACAAATTCTGCCAGGAGAATTTTTTTGGGAACAGCTGTACTAGTTGTTCAGAAACACCCCCTGCATTGAGTCCAGGATGTCCCTGTATCTAGTTGAAGCTGCAGCTGGAAGGCTCCAATCTATATCTGGCAGATTGAAATCCCTGACCAGCATCACCTCCTCTTTTTCTGCCATTGTGCCAATGACTTCCGCAAATGCCTTAACTAAATTTCCTCCCTGTGATGGAGTTCTGTAGATCATGCCAGTACAAATAGTGGCTCCATTTTCCATATCCAGGGTGCCTCACAGTACCTCTACCCCCTCTATTCCACCCTAGACTGATTGCCTATATCTCCACTGCTTTGATACCCTCTGTTACATATAGCACCACCCCTCCTGCGTTCCTTCCCACCCTATTTTTCCTAAACTGTGCATAGCATGATATGGCCATGTCCCAGTCATGGTTTCCTGTGCACCATGGCTCACTAATGCCATAATATCCAGGTATGCGTCTGCCATATGGCCTCCAGGTCCAGAATATTATTTCCTAGACGTCTTGCATGAGCACACATGTCCTTCCAAATTTTGTTAGCACTCTGCCTACTACCCATCTTTTTTCCTTTTTGCCCTGCCTCATATTTCCATTCCCTTTCCTTTCTACCACTCTGCCTTTTTCTTTATGTTGCACCCTGGTGGTGTACATCCCCTCAAGTGTTGCTTTTTCTCTCTGCTTTAGTCTGTGGGGGGGGGGTGCAGTTTATTCCTCCCTGATTTCTCCCACTATCCCCCTCTGCTACTTAAAATGCTGATCAAAATAACATTTAATCCATCCACGGAGGACTGTGATTCCCTTCCTAGACATATGCAAACCATCACCCCTGTTTAGGCCCTTATCCCTATTTGGTCCTCAGTCCCCAGTGTTGCTGAACCCCTCATCTCTACACCATTCCGACAACCATGAGTTGAAACTCCTGGTGCTGTGAACCCTAGCCTCCCCTCTGTCATAGTAAGGCAGTCCCTCAGCAAAAGCCACTAAGTGAGCTACCTGCCTAAAACCTCTGCTCATCGCTCTAAAATCTCCCTGCACAGTCCCAGCTCTGTTCCTAGCCAGGTCATTTCTCGCCAGTTAAACAATGCTATCAAGCCTACCACACTTGTAATCCTTTAGATTCCACAGAATGCAACCAGTACCGAAACTTTTCACTAAATCATTCACTAAAAATACCCCTAATAATCTTGTGTACACTAATACCCTTAATATTCTTGTGTACACTAATAGTTTTGTGTGTGCTGTTTTGGATCTTAGAACTTAGCCCTCTGCGCAAAAGTGTCAGTGGCTCAGTAGGTAGCACACTCACCTCTGAGGCCGGGAGATCAGAGGGTTGTGGGTTAAGTTCACATATCTGGCACTTGGGTTAATATCCCATTACTGACACTGTATTGCAGCATGAGGGGGGGTGCTGCACTTCTGAGGTGCCGTCTTTCGGATGAGACATTAAACCGAGGTCCCATCTGCCTGGATTGGTGGTAGTTCAGGTGGATGTTAAAGATCCCATGGCACTTATTGAAAAGAGTAGGGGATTTCCACGGTGTCCTGACCAAATTTCCCCCATTCACTAAAAATACCACCAACAGCTTAATCTGGTTCAATTTCAGTTGTTTGCCATCTGTATTCCCACTCCCCCCTGTCACTCCTGAAAAAGGGACTTCTAGTCCCAGTGGGCCTACCGGGTCAACAAAATTCAATAACAAAAGCATGCACAGAGTTGAAAACTAAATAACTGAAATACTTTACCAGCTACAGATCCCATGATTTAAGCTTAAACCTCTATACAGTTGCATATCCTATATTTCCAGCTTAGTCCTCTCATGCCAAAGCATGCATAAAATGTTTCCAGTTACAGTTTCTATATTTATAAATAGCCCTCTTACAAGAAAGCCTCCACAAGCTTTGCAAGAATGGCACAAGAAGCAAATGGCAGCACACAAAAAAAAAAACAACAGTTTGATCTAAAACAAAGGCTAGCTAAGTGGTGGAGGGGCAGAGAATTAGCCAGAAAGTCCTGCAGCAGGCTGATCATGGTAACCACAGCAGTACTGACAAAATCAATAATTTGCAAGAATGTGCTGTGGGACTCCCCCTCCCCCCCCCACACACACACCCTCTCCAGTCTTCTTGAGGCTAAACCTTTCCAGAAATGCTGTACCTGAAACAAAACTGACCATTGGATATTAAACTTTGGCTGAAGTGGAACTGGCTGGAATGCAAACACTTCAATTGGGCGAGAAGAGTCAAATTTGCAGTTGGGACATCTGAAGCTCAAAGAAAATCTGAAGAGATTGGTGAGAGGGAAAGAAGGGAGCTACTGGCTACAGCTCTTTTTAACCCCTCACTCTTTGACCTCCAAATACTTCCCACCATGTGGGCAGCCTCAGAGGTTCCACCCCTGGGGCTGGAAAGCAGAGTGGTGCAATTGAAGTGTGCTGGAACCATAACCCAGTGGTCAATAGACAGAAACTGTCCTCTGCTAACTTCCCATAACTTGTCATGGTGCCAGGGCTACTCCCCACCCCTGTGGGTAGTACTTTACCTGCTTGCCTAAGACCAGTTTACAGGGGAAGGGACATAGACAAGAGACATCTGCTTCCATGCTTTGACATATGTGTTATTATCTTTCAATGTCACTGAAACTGTTGCAACTCAGTACAGCTTGTCTGTCCACCATTGGAAAGGGGGTACTGTATTTAACCTAACAACTGGGTTTGGAAGGTCCAAGTAATATTATCTATTAAATGACATTGCTTTACATAAACACTTCACTTCAATACTTCATACAGTGCAGTACCACTTTAAAATAAACTGTATTTGGTAAATTCTAATTAATCAAAGTATTTCTTGACAAATAGCCATCTGCTCTCTGACCTTGGGGGTCACCCTCTGAGTCCATACAATAAACCAGCAGCTTACAGCATGGTATATCGCAGCAGAGTAGGAGGAAAAGTGGGATTCCAATGTGGTGGTAGGGGTGAAGAGTGGGCCACATGTAGGGCAAGGGATGGCCAACAATTTCCCTGTGCCCTAGGATGAGTTGCATATGGCCTGTATGAAGAGATGATTGTGATATCTGGAGGGTAACACAGCCAGCTGTGGTTTTTCCCTTTAGTCTATAGGCTTTCAACAGCCTGCACTTGCTGTACAGAACCATTTTGTATTAGTATAAACAATTACAGAATTCCGTACTTTTCTCTGCAGCCTTTTGCTGTGCAACTAGTGAAATTTGCCCTGGAGTTTCAAACTTAGCACAGACACCCACCAGGAATAGGTCCATGATGCAGCTCCTGTTATATCAGTAGCTAGCCTACCATATGAATGTGGATGAACATGGCACCATTTGGCACAAGATGGAACCCTCAGAGGTGGTTGGTGGTGTTTGACACTTCTTTTGCATATATAGTACAGGTTGTGGTACCATGAGGTCCCACTGCTAATTCCTGTGCTGTCACTTATGTGGTTCTATTGTACCTTTACGCCATTGCAGTGGTATCAAGGACTACTGTAGTTCAGTGTATACTACTGGAGAGGCAAGAAGGTGAATGATGAAGTGTCTCTCGCGAACCAGCAATATCAGTCTTTAGCCCTCTTCATCAAGTCATTGATGCCCAAAAAGGTCCTGCTTTTCTTTTACAGCTATTTTATTTTGTTAGATCATAACCCAGTTTGAATGGAATACTTTAGTTTCTGGATTTCAGGCTAAAGTGCTGGAAGCATAGCTACCCATGTCAAGGTTTCTCCCAATGAGCCATGTTGTATGCTGTTTGCAATTTTAATATGCAATAATGAGTGAACTGAGATAGTTATTTCTGAGTTTCTAACACCGAATAAGTCACAAAGCTACATTTGGGTATTCAATTTATACAATTATATTGTGTGACACCACTGATAGCTAGTTAGGGAACATGTTCGATAAAGAGGGCCACACATCTCCCTTATTACAAACAATCCCAAATGTAACTTGTTCAGATCAGGACCTTTGAAAGATTACTGAGGTATCAGTTTAGCTTCTGTAACAGTTTTACAAGGATGTTGGCAAAGTGGTTAATCAATACATTCTTTGAGGTACTGCAGCAGAAAAATCCTTTCCACCAGCTTTCTACAACTAGACAAGCTACTACTCCAATGCTGGTATAATGATAGATGGCTCAGCTGTCTGTCTTAACTCATATTTTAAAACAGGCTGATTGTTTTTCACCAGTAGAATTCCATAGTCTTCCCTTTACTTTAGATGTTGTAAATGATTATGGATGTGTTCCTTACCTTTCTTTAGAATGCCATCTGTATGAAATGCTCTGTATGAAGGAAAATTCCTTTGCACTCTTTCTTTGACAGTATGCATATACTGTAAGTTGATAGGACCTCAGAGGGATGTTTCTTATGGTATAACAGACTGTGAGTCTGAGGTTTGGGCTAGAGGACCATGAAGCAAAGCTGAGCAATGCAGTCTGCCCAAACCTCAGGAGAGGAGTCTCTTACACCATAAAAGAAATCATTGTAAGGACCTATTTACTTATTATAAATAACTCAAGTTTAGTTCAAGTATGATGGGATCTATTTACAAAAGGGTCTGAATGCCTACGTGCTACATATCTGAGGTGTGCAGGCAATCCTACACCTGACTGCCACACAGCGGGGTCCAGTGTACCCCCAGTGGCATTCATCAGAGGCACACTAGCACCTTGTGCAGTGGATCCCCTGGCCATCCACATAGAACCATGCCAGGGGTGGGCCAGGTTGGTGCCCAAGCTGCACATATGCAAGACAACACTTGCGTGCCGGGCCAGGGCAGAAAAATGTACATGGGGAGGACTCTGCCATAACTATTTGCATGCTCCCACACAGGTTACTGGGATGGCTTGGTGGCACTTGGATCCCACAGGACACAGCTGCCCTGGCCCATTGGCCTGCCAGAGAGGGCAGTGGGTGGCCATTGGGCAAACGACACTTGTTTATTCTCAGTGAACTATGCGCATTCCCAGGATCACCTGCCCATTTGTGGATGGGGATCCACTATGGGATGCAACAGGCATCCCACTGGATGCCCACTAGGGTCCTGTACTCTGCTTAATGCTGCTACATTCCTCCACCATGCAACTGCATCCTGGGGGGAGGGACGCATGGTCCAGCATCTAGGGATCATGAATGCTGACATGCGTACACTTGTGCACAGGTGTAGAGCGGCACCGGCAAAACACACGTGTATTGTTTGTACTTCACGTCCATTATAGAATAGGGCCCAGTAAGTTTAGTCTTTTTTTATTTTATTTTATAGTGCAGTCCTTCCACTGTCATTGAAGTGATGTGCTCCTTCCTTTCACTCTTGCACAAGAACACACCATACACTGATAAACAGTACAGTAGCTCTGCATGCTGACTGACTGAAATCACATTAGTAATCTATAATTGTATATGTAGTCCCTCTGCTCCCATAAAAACGGTAAACGTTCATTATTAGAGTTGTGATGATACTATCTGCACAGTTTCTAATAGTGCATATGATGGCAAACATCTGTGGACAGTAGATGATAGAGACAGCAACATTAGAATCAGCTTTTCACAGTAAACTGATTGAGTAGTCTCACATAATGCACAATCTGAGCTGTTGAATAACCTGGTTATTAGGATAAAGCATCATTTACACAAGCCTATTAAAGATACCACCTCCCTGACCAGCTCATCATTAGCCTGAAAGGAAGTTACAATACAGTATATACTGCTGTGGAGGATTGCTATCCACAAGTAACATGTTTGATGATTACTCAGTAGGGTACATGTTTACTCTTTAATTAAGAAAATGTCTAACTGCCTTTATCTCCAAAGTGTCCCTAAGAGAGCTACTCGTATACATCATAGCCATCCTGATCAATGTACATCCAAAAGGAAGGCATCCATTAACATTCATTAGCAAATGGGGAAAATCCATTCTTAAATCTGATTGGGTGAGGCATTCGTTTAGGTGGGCATCTATCAGCCAACAATGCCTACCTAAAACAAATGCCAGTTCAAGGTACCCTATAACCCAGTGGTATTCCCTCAGCTGCTTATCAAATTCCAAGCTGGAACGGAACATTTGGGTCCCCAAATGAATTGACAAAACCAAACAGAACAAAACAAAATGACACAGCTGTCATTGAATTTCAAGCTTGTCACCAAACAAACTGTGCAGCAAATGCTAAATTGTAGCAAAACAAATGCTCTGCAACCTCCACCCAAGAAAGAAATTCAAACACAGCCAAACAAGCAACCCATTTCGGCAGTGCCACCACAGAAATGATATAAACTCAGGCTCATCTTTCCAGTTACTTGATCACTTGCTCCCCACTCTGCACCACACACTCTGTCAGGAAGTGAAATTTTTACCCTTAAACAAAAGAAAATCATTACCATCCTGAAAATTGGCGTCGCTCCCGATGTCCTGCTGGCTGAGACTTTCCATTCACATACAGAGCACCTGTCAGAACCAACACTATGCCAATCAATGAAAAGGGGCTATGAAAAATGTAATCATATTCCCAATGAATCCTGAATAAACATAAAGCGGTATATTAAAAAATTAAAGAACAAAGGAACACAGTACCATTTGTATTCTGTGGTCAGGGAGAGAGAGAAATGAGCATTTCTCCCAACCACACTGATGTCCAATGGCAGCACTCTCCTGACTTTGCTGTCATACTCCCTTCTCCAGGCATGAAAAACAAATTGTGAAAAATCAATTCCTCTAACTTCAGTCCATGCTAAACAGTTTACTTGAGTTAACTGGAGTGTAGTTGCAGCAGCCACTTCAAAGAGTGAAGTTATGCTAGATGCCCTACAGGGGGCATGCCTTAGACAACTAGTATTGGAGCCCACTCGAGAGGGAGCAATCTTAGACCTGATTCTCTCAAATGGAGATGAAGAGAGGATCACAGATGTAGAAGTGGGTAGCCATTTGGGAACTAGTGACCATCGAACAGTATGGTTCACAATAAACACAGCAATAGAGTCAAGCCATACAAAGGCAAAAGTACTGGACTTTAGGAGGCTGACTTTGCCAAAATAGGTGAGTGCCTAAGGAATGCACTAGCAAATGGGCAGGAAGGAGGGGTGGAAGAACAATGAGGAATAATAAAACTGCCATCACAGAGGTATGAGCCTTTGTGTGAAGCACATAAACAAAACAAAACGATGTAGAAACCACTATGGTTCTCAAAGGAAGTGGCAGTGAAGGTTCAAGAGAAAAGAAGCATTCAGGAAGTATAAGGAATCGTGAAGGAGCAGGACAGAGAACTGTATCAGTTAAAGCAAAAGGAGGCTGGGAAGGCAGTCAGAACAGCAAAGACCCAAACCGAGGAAAAGATAGCCAACTCAGTTAACAAGGGGATAAAACCTTTTATAGGTACATAAGGAGCGAAAGAAGACCAAGGAGGGATAGCGAGGCTTAATAAAGGGGAGGAAGGAGGGTGGGCAGAGGGAGACTGTGAAAAGGCAGAGATACTAAACTAATATTTTGCTCAGTATTTACAAATGAAGAGGGGAGGTACATAAAACAAACAGTAAAACACTCTGGATACAGAAGTTGATACCAGCCCATTTACAGAAGAAAGGGTTCTGAAAGAACTCTTAAAACTGAAGGTGGACAAAGCAATGGGGCCTGATGGGATTCATCCCAGAATTCTAAAGAACTAAGGGTAGAACTAGTGACACAGCTGACTACCTTTTTAACAAATCATGGAGGATGGGTTGGTACCCGAGGACTGGAGGAGGGCAGACGTGATTCCCTTCACAAAAGTGGGAGCAAGGCAGAAGCAGGAAACTACAGACCTGTTAGTTTAACCTCAGTGATAGGGAAAATGATGGAATCACTTCTGAAGGAAAGAATTGTCGAGTATCTAGAGGCCAGAGAGGCACAGGACCCTAGGCAGCATGGATTCACAGCGGGAAGGTCATGCCAGACAAATCTGATAGATTTCTTTGACTGGGTGACCAAAGTAGTAGATCAGGGAGGGGCTGTGGACATGGCCTACCTAGACTTTAGCAAGGTATTTGACACAGTCCTACACAAAAGATTAATATACAAGTTAGCCAGCCTGGGAGTGGGTCCCAAGATGACAGCCTGGGTAAAGAATTGGCTGGAGAATAGGACACAGAGAGTAATAGTAAATGGAGTCCACTCAGAAGAAAGGAAGGTTACTAGTGGGGTACCGCAAGGTTCAGTATTAGGAACAGTCCTCTTCAATGTCTTTATAAGCGACATTGCAGAGGGACTGGAAGAAAAGTATGTCTCTTTGTAGATGACACAAAGATCTGCAACAGAGTTGATTTACAGGGTGGGGTGGAAAGGATGAGAAGGGACTTGGCAAGGTTAGAGGAATGGTCAGATGTATGGCAGCTTAGATTCAATGCTAAGAAGTGCAAGGTAATGCACCTGGGAAACAAAAACCCAGGGGAAGAGTACACAGTGGGGGGTGAGATACTAACAACAACAGAAATGGAAAGGGACCTGGGGGTAGTCATATCAGATGACCTAAAGGTGGGCAAGCAATGTGAGATAGCAGCAAGGAGGGCTGGGGGGATACTGGGATGCATAGGGAGAGGCATCACCAGTAGAAAACAGGAAGTTATTATCCCTCTGTACAGACAGCTGGTGAGACCCCATCTGGAGTACTGTGTGCAGTTCTGGAGACCCAATCTCTGCAAAGACATAGACAGGATGGAAGCTGTCCAGAGGAGGGCAACTAAAATGGTGCAGGGTTTGCACCGGAAGACATATGAAGAGAGAAGAAAGGAGCTTAATATGGATAGCCTTGAGGACAGGAGGGATAGGGGGGACATGATAGAAACGTTCAAGTACCTCATGGGAATCAACAAAGTCCAAGGAGGTAGCATCTTTCAAAAAAAGAGGTGTGCAAGAACAAGAGGGAACAATTTGAAGATAGAGTTGGAGCGGCTCAGAGGTAATTTAAGGAAGTATTTTTTCACAGAGAGGGTTGTGGATGCATGGAACGGCCTTCTGGAGGAGGTTGTGGAGTCAAAATCAGTGGTGGAATTCAAGCATGCATGGGACAGTCATAAGGCCATTCTAGGGGGTGGGGGTAGGAAGAAGTAGGCCGATGGTTAACTAGGATCTGCAGCTTATCCAGTAGGTAGGGACATGGGCAGACTGGGTGGGCCAAGCGGTCCTTATCTGCCGTCAAATTCTGTTTCTATGTTTCTATGTTACCTTACTACTACTAGAAGGGTTCAAGCAGAAGCAAGCAAAAGTCACTCAGGAAGACAAAAACACATAGGGTGGGATATTCAAAGGGGTTGCGCATGGCACAACAGAGTTGCACCATGTGCAACCCACTGATGCACTCCGGTGCAATATTCAAAAGGGGATTATGCGCTGCACAAATCCCGATGTGCCGGGGCGCATCAGCAATGTATGCGGCGCAAGTAAGGAGGGCGTGCCCATGCATATTCTGCACATCCCGATACTCAGGCTGGGATGTGCTGAGCAGATACAGGCACAACCCCTACTTGCACTGCACACAGTTGAGCTGTGAAAAAAGGAGCAACAGCTGGCCACCCACAGGTGAGCCGCCGTATTGCAGGGTGCAACACGGCAGTCGCCAGCTGTGAGTGGCCACCTGAGCTCCAGAGCCAGGGTCCGTCAGCATCGCGCCACCCCCACACCCGATCATGGGCTGTTTTAAATAATAGAATCCTTGGTGGTCCAGTGGAGCCATCTCCCTTGCCCAATCACGGGCTGTATTAATCAATAAACTCCCTGGTGGTCCAGTGTACCTATCCCCTTGCCTGATTGTGGGCTGTAATAATCAATATACTCCCTGGTGGTCCAGAGGTACCAGTACCCCTCCAACCCGCCCAATCATTCCCATCACCCTGCTCCGCCCAGTCAGTGGCGGATGGCAGCTCCCCACCTGCAAGCTTCCCAGCTGCCTGCCAACTGACAGCATACAGTACAGCTGTACGCCCATTGGTCCCAGTGTGGACCAATGGGGCTAGTTTCATACCGTACTACACAGTCTCGATATGTGAATGGATCCATTCACATATCTGGACTGTGTAGTACCTATCTGCATGCCCATTGGCCCAAGCTGTGGATCAATGTGCATACAGCTGTACTGTACACTGTCAGTCAGCGGCAGCTGGGCAGCTTGTAGGGGAGCTGCCACCCGCTGCTGACCGGGGGAGCAGGTGGCAGGAATGAGGGCGGTTGGAGGGGGTACGGGTACCGCTGGACCACCAGGGATTCTATTCATTGTTACAGCCCATGATCGGGCAAGGGGATAGGTCAACTGGACCACCAGGGAGTTTATTGATTATTATAGCCCGTGATCGGGCAAGGGGATAGGTCCACTGGACCACCAGGGAGTTTATTTATTTTTACTAACCGCGATCGGGCATTGGTGCACGTTGCTGGTGTGGGGCAGGGGGCGTCAGTCCCTGAAGGTTGCAGCCTGGCAGGGTGCCAGGTGCAAGTCACTGGGGATCTGCACACCTGCATGCAAATGGGGCCATAATAACATGCAAATGGCCCCATTTGCACCTTGCATGCATTATGGCCCCATTTGCATATCCACCACTGAATATCACGGTTGCCGTGCCTAGCGCAATGGCACTTGTGCTGGCACATCCCCCTGCTCCTCTCTGGCCACTTGCGCTGGCACAGTGACACTGCACCATGCGCAATGCGGGTGGCCACAGTGCCATATTCAACGGTGCAGTGCCATGGAGGAGCACCATTAAATATCAGCTTGTTACCACCCTGGCGCATCCCAGTTGCACTGCACCCAGGCTTGCGCCACAGCCTGTCACAGTCTGAATATCCCACCCCTGGAAGCATGCCCTGGTAAACTGCAATGCTCTTTGCTGGCAAGTGTACCAGTGGAGGAACTACTTTACCAGAAAAACATTTTTACGAACATACGGCCATATGAAATGACAGCAGAAACAGATCACATGGTCTCTTGAGTCTGCTCGATTTTGTAGCTAGCCCCTCAACTTGCATTGCTATTCCTATTTAAATACTTATTTAATTGTTTTTAATCTTTAATTCAATTTTAATAAAACTGTTACTTATAGCCCATTTTCTAAATGCAATAATACCCTTCAGGGAGGGCGGTAATGGGCTATACCCGCCCTTCCATGGGCTATATGGCCCTCCACCTGAAGTATCAATTATCATTATGCCGCTGGGTGTGCAGGTATAGCCCAGTACCACCCACCCTTTTTGGTATTATTCCTTACCTAATCAGTGCAACAAGTGGTTAGATAAGCTTAACACTTTTAAGAAGGCAAACAAAATGGCATAATGTTCATAGTTGCACATTTATAATAAATATAATCCCAAAGGTGAGTACTATTAGCTCACCAGGGGAAACAAAACTAAACAAGGCTGTATCAGTATTTTCCCCCTAAAGTGACAAATATGCCTACGAAGGACAACTAGTAATGCCAGAGAAGCCTGTGGATCAGAGATGCAGTTTTGCATCACTTGCCATTAAAATATATTCCCTAAAACTAAAATATTCCATTCTTCATTTGTTTTTGTAATCTGAGCTGTGGTCAGATGCAGTATATTGTCACTATTCTGACAATGTGGTGCTGCAGTAAACTGGAAATTTATTAGTAGTGCCTCAACAAATTACAATGTGTCTTTTATACAGTACTGCAGTAAATGTTTCCACTGGGGAATATATATATATATATATATATATATATATATATATATATATTTCCAATTGTTTAACCAGGTGAGGCACACTAAGCTGAAAGCTTGTTTACAGGTGTTACCTGGGAGCACTGGGAAATTAAGTGGCTTGCTCAGGGTCACACAATATGCAGGTGGGGGCTGTGGAATTCAAACCCAGGTTTCCAGATTTGCAGCTCAGAGCCTTAAACCACTGCGCTATACTCCTCCCATTTTTATAGGAGACTGAGAAAATAAAGGAACACCACTGTAGGTTGCTGGTTTCATAACCAAAGGAAAACAAATGAAACTTCACTATTCAGACTCATGCATATGTTCTCTTAAAGAACAACTCTTTATTATAATAAAACACTTAAAACCACTAGATGCATGCCAATTATGTTTTAACTTTATTGTTTTCTAGTTATTTGTTAGTTTGTTTTACTTTCCTCTGTTGTAGGTCTACTAAATATTGTAGATAATGCTGCCATTATTTCATGGACTCTTCAAAATGTATCTGACTCTCCCCTGCTAACTACGCAATTGCTATTTGTGACATCACAGTCTGTTGTCATGGTGAGCACTATGATGTCATAAACAAAGGCACTGTGAGGTTAACAGGAGAGAGGCAAATGTTTTCAAGCATTTTCTATACAGATGTTTTAGATGAACTACCAAGATTTACTGTAAATCTTGAAAAGGAACATTGAAAATGTAAAAAAGTATTCTCTTGTAAACTGTAACAGCTGAAATATCTTATTTATGAAAGCAAACATGGAAGTGTAGAGTTGCTCATTATTTTATTTATTTATTTAGTTTTTGTTAACCGGGTAAGTGAATAAAGAAGGGAAAATGGGAAAAAGGAACAAAGTCCACAGGCAATGAGCAAAATGGTTTTTAAACTTGAACTTCAAAGAATTGTTCTTCCCCAAAGCAGCCTCCACCGATGTATTTGTATATAAGGTTGATGTCTCTGTATCAGAGCAAAAAGGATGGTGGGGCGCTGAAGAAATGTTGATGCAGACAAGATGACTCCATTTTCAGAATATCTCTCTTTTATTGATAATTAAAACATGGCATAATACCCAACGTTTCACCTAATTATAGGCTTTATCAAGAGTTGCCATTTCTGGAAAATACAAAAATACAAAAAAAATTAAAAAAACTGTCTGCTTAAAAATTCCACATGATATTCGATCATCATAATCTGATCAATAAATATATTGTTATCCAACGGTGTTACTCACAGGGTAATATTTTAAACATATTCTTTTGTGTTGTTTGATAGTCCTCAAAAGGTCAGAATAAGTTCCAAAGTTAACCTATGAAATACATATTTTGAATTATGCATTTAATACGGAAAGACTTTGGTTAACAAAAAAATACAACATCAATATGTATCATACAAATGTTCATTCATGCTCACCAGTCCTTCAATTCCATCTGATGCCTATTTCAAAATCTTAATATGTTCCAAATTTCAAACATAATCATAAGACACTGTTTCATAAATACATTCTTCTAGAAGGAACAAATAGATGAATGAATGAAAGGTTCTATAACAATATCCTGTTTCCAACATGTACATTGCCTAAACAGAGCCATAATCTAATCATTTCTACTTTTTATGTATCCAAAAAGACAAAAATGATGATAAATTCCCCCCTGTGATCTCTGAATGGGCATGCACATCCCCAACATCCACTTCATAAGGTCACCAAAACTTTTTACCCCAAATAAGTTCCAACATTGAGATCAGTAGGATTCATGAATTTAATAAGCACATATAACACTAGTGATTTATACACTTGAAAGCCCAGCACCACATTTATATTCATATTACTCCCCCCCAAAAAAGAACACAAAAACCCAGAAAAAATAACAAACATTCAAAATGTCACATTCATTTATAATCATCAAATCTAAAACCTAAAAGTAAACTTCCATTACTTCTATAGACATGAACGAAATCGACATTATACCATCTTAGTTACTAAGTGGTCTTCCTATTCTTAAGTCCTGAAATTAATATTAGTATCAAGATCCATATGTTACAATCATACATTCCATAACGTCCTATAAAACCAGACTATTATACAAAATGACCGAAAGAAGAAAGGGGAAAAGAGAGAAAGAAGGGAAAGGAACAAAAAGGGGGACACCACATTTCAAGAAGTACAGTGGTCATGAATGTATTCTATGGACAGTCCTAAGTGTTGTTCCTCAGTATTTAATAATTTGCTCCTATTCTCGTTTAAGTGGTTAGGAAAGTATAATGCTTCCTGATATTGATCTACTTGAAAAAGGGGGCACCATATAAGCAGCCTTCAAACCAGTCTGTATTTCATTAACGTTGCTATATCTCAGTCATTAGAAAAAACACACTACCTAGTTTTCTCATAACTATTTAACCCAAATCGTATGAGCTGTTTCACTCTGCTATTAACACCATTTTCGAATGACCAACTTTTACACATCCAAAAAAATAAATCACACGCTAAATATTTCCACTTAATAGTCTATTCTAAAATTGTTTCTTATACAAAACTCAGCTGCAAGTTCGTCTAAACTTTTCAAGAAACATCAGGATGACGTCAGACGCTAAACGGTTACTGCCCTCGTGTATGTCGGTAATTATCTTAGAAATATAAGCATACGAAAAATACAGAAAATATAAATTCGCACATAACTAAAGAGAATTTAACATGTGCTGTCGAAGTAGCCAACAAATAAGTAGACATATAAAGTTAAATGTTTATACCTCTAAGGTCAAAACCATATATGATTATGTATCAGCATTCAGTACTGGGCTATCTGCTAAATAACATCATTTAAAAAAATCTCATCTACTTCCATATCACACTTAAGATCTGTTTCCAAATTAACTGCTTATCCAGAAAATAGTCACACTCAGCAAGCCATATTCCACTCACCTAGTTCTCAGGAAAAAATGATGCGCAGAGACGTTCACCGGTGCTTTACGCATACCCATCCAGTGGTCGCACTGGGCTTTTCAAGTCTTAGGACGCGCGAAAAGTCACGTCATAGCCTTATATTTTAAAGCAATACACACCTCATAGAGTCTAGCTTCAGCAAAACTTATTAGAGGGAAAACAAAACATCTCCAAAGATGGATTTATAAAATAAAGGAAAAAGGAAACAGCAGTACAATCTAATGTCCTATGTACAAATCCCTCCAGAACTCCTGGCCACAAAAAGGGGGGGAGGGGGGTTCTCGACTCGAATGTCTAAAAGACTGAAACCTCCTATGGATAAACATGCAAAAAGAATGTCAGCTTCATCTAAACTGCCACAGGGTTCCAGCAGTTGCTGGCCCCCAAAGTCCAAATTTCACAAATGACCTCTATAGTGTTCAAAATGTCAAGATCTCATTATACAAAATAACCTCTACATGTAAACAAATGTACCATTTTTTTACAGATCAAGAAGAGCTCGTTATCTGATGTGCCACTGATATACCTTAATAGCTATGGGGTCCTAGCCACAAAAGGGGGGGGGAGTATCTCAACTCAAAGGTCTGAAAGACCGGAACCTCCTACGGGTAAAGGTGCAGGAAAGATGTGAAATTCATCTAAACTACCACAGGGACTCAGCATTACTAACCCCCAAAGTCCAAATTTCACAACTGGCATCTATAATGTTAAGAGTATCAGGATCTCGTTATGCAAGATCACATCTGCACATAAAGAAGTGTACCATTTTTTACAGATCAAAAGAGCTCATTGTCTGATATGCCACTGATCCATCTTAATTACTAGGGAGTCTTAGTACAATCAACCATAAAGCCAAAGATTCATTTTGATGTTTAAACATCCACATGACTAGAAATTTCCATATCTCATTAGTCAACCTCATATTCAAACATGGGAAAAAAAATGTGTATTTTTTTGACAAGTCAGAAGAATCCCAGAAACCAGCATAATGTTAACGTATGCTTGTTTCTGATGGGTCCAAGTCTCCTTGACCCTAAAGGCAAAGATTTATTTTGATATTTAGACATCAACATATATCAAATTCATATTTGAACATGGAAAAAATATATCTTTTTAAGCAAGTCAAAAAAATCTCAACAAAAAGCATGATTCTAGCGCATGCTGGTTTCTAAGGAGTTCAAATCTCCTTGATCTTAAAGGCAAAGATCTATTTCAATATTCAGACATCAAAATATGTCAATTCACTAGAAACCTTTTTAATCACTAGAATTTACTAATTAGGACATTATTTCTTCCTGCAACAATTCCAGTTCATTTCTTTATTAAGACCTATTCGAGATTGTAAAGCACCCATTTCGAAATTCCACCGAGTCTCAATCTGTTCCACTATTTTATTGAAATCTCTTCCCCTTACTGGTGGCTTAACAGCTTCCAACCCCCAAAATCTGAGTGATGCTCCAGTATGTCCCGCCTCTAAAAAGTGGTCTGATACTGGAGTGGATTTTTATTTCGGATATTTGATTTGTGCTCCTGGATACGCTGTTTCAATGGTCTAATGGTTTTACCAACATAAATCTTATCACAGGGGCATTGTAAGAGATATATTACCCCTGATGTATCACATGTAATAGGTTGTCGTATTGCGTATTCTTTATTTGTGAAAGGATGTTTATATTTAGACTTCTTACTAGTGTGACCACAGACTGAGCATCTACCACAAGGTGCCATACCCGGATTTAAGGGTCCTAATAATAACTGTTTGCTGTCATCCTGATGTCCTTGTTTATGGTCTGTATGGACAAGCTTGTCCTTTAAAGTCATCACTTTCCTTTCTGCTATCATAGGCACTGTGTTAAAAGCATTATTTTGCATGGGAAAATCTCTCAATATTGACCATTGTTTCAATATGATGTTTCTAATTTCTTTCATCTTATGGTTATGTCTAATGCTTAAAATCACAGACTGTTCTTGTGATGGTTTTAAATGTCCCCTAAGGGCATCATCTTGGGAAATTTTCTGTATAAGCGCTGTTGCCTGACTTAGAGTCCTTTTTTTATATCCTCTTTTTCGAAATCTAGATAATGCTGTCCCAATCTCTGTCTCAAAGTCATCTTCTCGTCCACAATTTTTTCAGATTCGTAGAAATTGGGAGTAAGGGATGCTTTCTATAAACGTTCCGCATGAAAACTGTCCGCATGTAGGATAGTATTACATGCTGTTTCCTTCCTATATAACTTCGTCACTAGTTTTCCTCCTTCTATATTCACTGAGACATCTAAGTACGGAATAAATTCATGATTGTAATCCACTGTGAACCTTAAATTTGGGTCACACATATTTATATACCGTTTAAAGACTTCGAGATCTTCTACTGTACCCTTCCATATCATAAAAAGATCATCTATGTATCTTTTGTACAGTTTGATGTGACTAAAAAAAGGATTATTTTCTTCACTTGTAATGTATTCATCCTCAAAACTTGACATGTATGCGTTAGCATATCCAGGTGCCATAGTGGACCACATTGCTGTTCCTCTGGTCTGCTGAAAAAAAGGTTTTCAAACCTAAAGTAACTATTCATCAAAATAAATTCTGCCAACATTTGTAAAGTTTTAATTTTAGGATGTTTTCCAGATTCCCTGTAATCCAATAGATGTCCTATTGTTATTACTCCCTCTTTATGTGGTATAGAAGTATAGAGGTCAGAAACATCAAGAGTTACTAAGATGATTGAATCCTTTTCTTCGTCCGTGAACACTGTGTCTTTTATGATTTCTATAAAATGATTTGTATCTCTAACATAGGTGGCTATATTTTCAACTAATGGTTGTAAATGATAATTAATATAATTGAACAATGGTTCAAATAGACTTAACCGGGTAAGTGCACTAGCCATAGCAATGACTATTTTCGGGCATGACCCGGGAGAGTACAAAATGAGAAATACAGACATTACAACATTGGTTTGACATATTTGACAATATATTACCGCAAAGATACTGACAAAGTAGGTGCATTAACAGTAAAGAAAGAGACATGGAAAAACAGTTCAAGTTATAAGGCTACAATATAAAACCAAAATTGAGGAAAAAGTAACAATTAGTAAATATAGAAATATTCAATCGGTAATGAAAAATGGGGAGTAAAGGGAGAAATAACAGTGGGGGGATAGCTGTAGAGAGGTCAGAAATGGGGTTTAGGATGAGGCAAGATGAAGAGGTAGGTCCAGACAGGTAGAAAAAAATGCTTAGTGTATTGCATGGTAAAGTAAGAGGCAGGAAAGGTAATGTTAGGAGGGTAACTGTGAGCTAGGGTGGTTTGAAATAGGAACACTTGCAAGAAGTGCTGAGGTGGTTACGCATCCCTTTCTTAAAGGATGCGTGGGACATGGATTGGTGTAGGACTAGTGGGAGGGTGTTACAGTAAAGGGGGGGCATGACAGGCAAAAGCGCATGCTCCTTTGGAGGTGTTATGTCTGGGGACGACTACTGGGGCATGGTCAGCAGACCGCAGCCCATAGCAAGGTGCCAGATTTTGGAAGAGCTCAGCCAGGGGTTTGGGGACTTGTTGTCAGATACTATTGTCAATGACAGAGCCATAAGCATAAAGCCTAGTTTCAGAGGGTGGAAGCCATCCAAGGTCTGAATATAGAAGACAGCGGTGTTTCAGTCGATGAGAGGAGGATGCATATCGACTTATGTTGTATATGTGACATCCCACTTTTGAAAACTAGATTTGCATGTGGAGGTAAAAGTAACAACACTGTAAGTAAGTGTGGGCAGGAGTATGCCACGGGCAATGGCAAGCCTGGCTGAGGGCATGAGTGCATAACTGGTTCGGTAGGCTATACCCAGTTTGGAATTGACCAGCTTACAGCTCTGCTTGATGTGGAGGTCAAAATTTAGTGATGGGTCAAGTGTGACACCCAGATATTTAAAAGAGTTTACCACCTCAATTGCTGAATCATTCACGGAGGAGACTTTGAAATTTGGGCAGGGATGTCTGAGTTTTACCTGTGATCCAAAGATCATAGCTTGGGTTTTGGCCTCGTTTAGGACCAGCTTGTGACTAGAAGGCCACTGTTGGATATGCTGGAAATCGAGAGAGAGTTGCAGATTTATGTCATAATGATGCATCATAACAGTCAGTTTTAAGAACAGCAGTATTCGGTTGCTCAGTGCATCTTAACACATTTATTGGTTAATATTCATATTAATCAAAGTTATCACCGCTCCCAAAACATGTCATCATTTTCAATGAGATCTAAAAAGTTTATCATTAGAAGCCTCATTCCTACTGTATGTACATTTTTACCTAACTAATTTCATGTTATCAAATACAGAAGACATTTAGCCCTTGCAAGAAGATAGAGTCAGATACAGTATGTTCTCTTTAGATTTAATTGCATGTTCCTCTGTTTTGTCCATTGAAGCAACTTCATTGCAACTGAGTTAATAATTTTGATTTTATTTGTTTTAAAGTTTCCAGATGTGTCCTGGGGGAGGGAGGGAAGGGGAATACAATTCTCAACAGGAACAATAGATACAGCATTAGAATAATAGTACAAAACAGTTTCAAAAGATACAACATTAGGATATTAACAATGCAGCAGAATAACTGAGTTGCAGATTAAGGAAAGAAAACTGTCTCAATATGGGACAGCAAAAATAACAATAATCCATTTTTAAACACAATAACAGTGAGTTTGAAGCCTACCAATAGTAATTTTTTTCTGCCCAGTTGGCAAGGATCTGTGAGCCATTTGCATTCTATTCTTTTCTACAGTACTTAAATTATATTAGCATTCATACATTTTTTATGCACATCAGACCATTAAATGATTAAGAAAAAAGAAACAGTAGCCGACTAAACAATGAGTTAACAAACAGCAATTGCTGTAAAGTTTACGACTGATTGCACAGTAGTTCCTCCAGTCCTACTGTAAATGTAGAATTCTAAGTATGTTAAAGAGAACAGGACATTTTTTATCATTTGTAGCTGTTTGTAAGGGTACTGTTTTAGAAATTATCTCCATGCCCTTAGCTGATCCATGGTACTAGAATTACTGAATCTTATACCAGTGATAAAAGTGTAGGAACCAACAAGATAGAACAAAAAACATTTTAATTGATAGCAGTCAATATTTAACTGCCATTGACATTTATTTTTGATTTGTCCTTAATTACTGGTGATTTACAGATACTTTGGAAAAAAACTACACTAATTCTTATTTTAATGTCTGGCTACTCTCAGAATGTAGTTAATTATTATTCGGGTTCCATTTTATCATATTTAAGTACATTGATAGAAAACTTGTTAATGAACAAATTTTCATGCACCTACAAATGTAAAACCTTCATACCAAGGAGCAGAATTAATTCAGAAAACATTACAGTATGGGAACAGTCCTGCTCAGTTTCACTGACCATGTCAGTCACATTATGGATAGGGGTGATGCTTACTGGTGCCATCTATGTGGATCTATCAAAGTAAAATAACAAACAAGAGCACACAAAAATGAAGCTCAGGATGAAATATAAAATGTAGTTATCATGCTAGGCTAGCTCCTTGGTACACAGAAACAGAATACCACTATGCATCACCCATAATGAGCTTCATCATGTGTTCAACAATCCTGGTTTCCCTAGCTCCACATGTAGTTGGTTTCAAATTTATCTGTATAACCATCCACTTAAGGTTAGTTTCCATGGTAACTGTTCAAGTGAGAGGTTAGTAACTGATGGAGTATCTCATGGATCCCTTCATGGACCCTTACTATTTTAAGTTTTCGTGAATTTAGTTCCTCACATATTAAAAGATTCCAATTTAAGCTTATACATCACTAATAGTGGTTCTCTGTGATAACGGTGATTGCAAAACTGAGATCACTGTTACGGTGAGTGTACATCGACGAAAACCACAACAGCAATGCACACTCGTCAGTGACACCACAACCGGCAACAACAAATAGGATTTATGCAGGAGGCTGTGCCCCCCCCCCAACATCCCCCTGCACCATCCAGAGTTTAGATTGCTAACTCCAGGGGGGTGCATGTCAGGGAAGGGGAGACAGACTGAAAAAAAAAAATTACGGCAGCAACAGTAAAATGTTTCCTGGTCCCCATCCCCAAACTCAGTGCCTGCTGCACTGAAGCTAGTCACCATCAACACCCCATCACACGGCTAGCTCAGTGGCAGCAGGCCACAGTACCTCACACAAACCCTCTTCCCTATACCTCCCCTTCCGGTAGCTGTCATAACTGTTCCTCTCTCATTCATACCCTCGCTGTCCCATTCCCTCACTACACTTACATGGTAGGTCACATTGCAGCACTGCAAATGAGTCACTCTTTTGAGAGTCATCCATTTGCAGTAGCTATTATCACTGGATACCACTGATATCATAATTTAGAACATTTATTCGTCTGTTCATGAAATAAATTCTGCTTTAAATTTGTATTTTATAAATTTGAGTTCTTGGTTGATTAAATACCACCTCCTGCTCAATAGCAAGAAGTCCAAATGTATGTTTTTTTAAATGATTCTTAACTTAGATTTTAGTAGAGTTAATTTTTTTCCACCTCCCTCTCCCCCCCGGATGGCCACTCCTTTGGGCCACCTGGGACCTGTGGTCACCCTCCTCCACTGGTCACCATTCTGCTGCTCCTGCAACCACCAATTGACCCCTTGGGTGACCTAACATAACTCTACATTAGGTGGGTCCCCCCAGTTATCCCTGGGGTCAGTGGTGGGGTAGTCAGCATGGGTCTATCCCAGGCTTTGTGGTGTGCTGGGGGCATTTTCACATTTTCTTGGCCCACCCACTGCAACCCTGATTGGGCCTGTGGGAGCGGCAACCTGTAGCGGGGACAGGTGGGGGTGTGTCAGTGCCACACATACCAATCTGTCAGCAGGTGCCAAGGCCCTGCCACTCCCTAGGAGGAAAGTGTCCCGTGAATGCACTGGATCCCCTCCCTGCCGGTCTCCACTCCTGGTACCAGGGCTCAGGGTGCAAACCCAGGTCACCAGCATGCTGAGTAAACCCCTTCACTCAGCGCCATGGAGCTGGCTTGTAGATTTAATGTAATTTATTTATTTATGTTTTTATTTATGTATGTATGTATGTACGTATTTATGTATTTCAGAAGTGTCACCAGGAAAGACATAATAAGCTGATAGCAGCTTGTTTCAGGATACATAAAAACATAGAAACATAGATTTTGATGGCAGATAAGGACCACTTGGCCCATCCAGTCTGCCCATTTCCCTACCTACCTATTGGATAAGCTGCAGATTCTAGTTAACCAACAGCCTACTTCCTGCAACCCTCCACTATAATTGACTTATGTCTGTCCCATGCATATTTGAATTCCCCCACTGTTTTAGACCCCACGACCTCTCCAGGAAGGTGGTTTGATGCGTCCACCACTCTCTCCATGAAAAAGAATTTCCTCACATTACCCCTGAGCTGTCCCCCCTCTAACTTTAAATTGTGCCCTCTTGTTCTTACACATCTCTTTTTCTGAAAGATGCTACCCTCCTGGACTTTGTTGATTCCCTTGAGGTACTTAAAAGTTTCTATCATGTCCCCCCTGGCCCTCCTTTCATCAAGGGTATACATATTAAGCTCTCTTAGTCTCTCTTCATATGGTTTCTGATGTAGACACTGCACCATTTTAGTTGCCGTCCTCTGGACTGTTTCCATCCTGTCTATGTCCTTGCGTAGATGAGGTCTCCAAAACTGCACGCAGTACTCCAGATGGAGTCTCACCAACTGTCTGTATAGAGGGATAACCACTTCCCTTTTTCTACTTGTGATGCCCCTCCCTATGCATCCCAGTATCCCCCTGGCTGTTCTTACTGACTTCTCACATTGCTTACCCAACTTTAGGTCATCTGATATGACTACATCCAGATCCTTTCCATTATTGTTGTCATTAGTACCTCCTCTGCTATTGTGTACTCTTCTCCTGGATTTTTATTTCCCAGGTGCATTACTTTGCACTTCTTTGCATTGAATCTAAGTTGCCATATGTTTGACCATTCCTCCAACCTTGCAGTCCTTCTCATCCTTTCTACCCACCTTGTGTATCAACTCTGTTACAGATCTTTGTGTCATCTGCAAAGGCATACCTTTCCTTCAGACCCTCTACAATGTCACCTATAAAAGATGTTAAAGAGGACTGGACCCAGTACTGAGCCCTGAGGTACTCCACCAGTAACCCCTTTCTTCAGAATGTGTTCCATTCACTATTACCTTCTGTGTCCTGCTGTGCAGCCAGTTTTCTACCTAGGCTACCACCCTGGGACCCACTCCCAGGCTGGCTAACTTGATTATTAATCTTTTGTGTGGGACTGTGTCAAATACCTTGCTATTTGGCTGTCCAGGGAGATTGCAGTTGTTCGGAATCGACCAGCTCAACTGTTTCGAACTGTGGACAAACTGTGCAACGCAGTCTGTCATCAAATTCGGGAAGTTTTTTCGCAATTGGAGTGTGATGAGCTTGCTCAGTTCTTCGTAAATAAGATGGCCGACATTAGGGCTGACTTGTTGCCATCACACTCTATGGGGGTTGCCATGAACTGGAGTGAGATCATGGTGCCTCGGCTTTCCTGGAGTTCCTTCAGTCAGCTGGAGTTCATTGATGTCATGAGGATCATCCAGCATATGCACCCTACATGCTGTAGTTTGGATCCTGGACCAACCTCCCTAATTTTGGGTTGTATTGAAATCATTGGTCCAATCCTTTTTCAGATAGTCAGGTGCTCCCTGGAATCGGGTGAGTTTCCTGCTCCTGAAGGGCAGTGGTAACACCCCTCTTGAAGAAAGCTACGGGCCTGACTGTCTGGAAAACTACAGACCTATCTCTAACCTTCCCTTTGTTCGGAAGGTGATTGAGAAAGTAGTGGCTGCACAGCTGGAAGACCATTTGACCATCCATGACATCTATGAACCCCTCCAGTCCAGTTTTCGTAAAAGACATAGTACCGAGACAGCGTTGGTTCAGGTGCTCAATGATCTCTTGATGGCTAGAGATCGGAAGAGTCATTCAATTTTGGTTCTCCTCAACCTTTCTTCAGCCTTTGACACCATAGATCACATGGTGTTGATAGAACGCCTGAGGCTGTTTTGTGGAATATCTGGAACCGTCTTAAGATGGTTCTCATCATTCCTCACTGGAAGATCGCAAAGAGTTGTGTCCTGGGTTTTTTCCTCAGATTCAACTGCTTTGTTCTGTGGGGTGCCCCAGGGTTCAGTACTGACACCCATGTTATTTGCGGTGTATATGCTACCCATCGGAGACACTGTAAGGAAGTATGGGCTGAGGTTTCACTGTTATGCAGATGATACTCAGCTCTATCTTTCTTTTTCCCCCAACCAGATTGGAGCTCTCTCGGTCTTTAATAGCTGTCTAACTGAAATCCAGGAGTGGATGAATTCTAGCTGGCTGAGGTTGAATTCTGATAAGACTGAGGTACTGGTTGTGGACCTGGGTCGTCGGATGGGGGTCGGTGTTGATGCGCCTTCTGGAATTTTTCTTGGAGGCATTTCTCTCCCGACCTCTGAACGGGTGTGGAACCTGGGGGTGGTTCTTGACGATGGGCTGACACTGCATTTGCAGGTGTCGGCAGTCGTTAAGACTTCCTTTTACCACCTTAGGAACATTGCCAGGATCCGGCATCTTGTTCCGTCTGCTGACCTGCCAATGTTAGTTCATGCCTTCGTGTCCTTGCGCTTGGATTATTGCAACTCCCTTTACCTAGGGCTTTCTGGGGTTGAAATCCATCGCCTGCAGCTAGTGCAGAATGCTGCAGCCCGGCTTTTGATGGGTTCAAGCAGATCCTGTCATATTACTCCGGTGCTGCGTGAACTGCACTGGCTGCCAATTCGGTGGCTGATCACCTTTAAAGTCGGCTTGCTGACTTTCAAAGCTCTACACGATCTGGGCCCAGGCTATCTTAAAGGACTTCTGGTTCCTTATCACCCTAATCGATCACACCGATCAGCCAATGAGGGGTTGCTAGAGGTTCCAAGGGTAAATTTGAAATCTTCGGGTGCTCGGGCATTTGCTTATGTAGCCCCCACCCTTTGGAACTCTCTACCCCGTCAGTTATGGGAGTGCACTTCTGTGGAGGGATTTAAAAGAGGTCTGAAGACTTTTTTATTGGAAACTGCAATTTTATAATATTGACCGTTATGACTGTTTTGTTTTAATTGTATGTTTTAATCATTTTTCTTTTATTGTTCTTATTTGTTATTTATGTATGGTGCCTTGGTAATTGAAAGGTGCCTTATAAATAAAACTATTATTATTATTATTATTACTATTAAAGTCTAGGTAGGCCATATGCGCAGTCCCTCCCTGGTCTATTACTTTGGTCACCCAGTCAAAGAAATGGATTAGATTCGTCTGACATGATCTTCCTGCTGTGAATCCATGCTGCTTTGGGTCCTGTGCCCCGCTGACCTCTAGGTACTGAACAATTCTTTCTTTCAGAAGTGATTCCATCATTTTCCCCACCACTGAGGTCAAACTAACAGGTCTGTAGTTTCCTGCTTCTGCCTTGCTCCCACTTTTGTGAAGGGGAATCACATCTGCCCTCCTCCAGTACTCAGGTACCACCCCATCTTCCCATGATTTGTTAAAAAGTGTGGTCCCATTCTGGGAGGAGAGGTAGTTAGGAAAAGAGAACAGTCAAAGCAATTAAAATGACATGTCAGGAAGAATACCAAGTAACAAAATACTAAGCTACAATTAAATAAGCAAATGAAACAATGTATACTATATTTGAGTAGTTCAACCAGGGATGTGGAGAAGATTGTAACTCAGAGGGTACTAAGGAGAAGGAAATAATAGCAAGTTGTAGTAAGAGGAAGGGGGGGCAGCTATCATTAGGAATTGAGAGGGACTGAATCAAGGTGCCAGGATAGCCCAGAAATAACAGAAGGGAGTGAAATATGGTAAAAGAAGAACAGGAGGAGGGGTTAGTAGGTGGAAAGTAGAGGGAATGTGGTCAACTATCGGGAGAAATTGCAGGTGTGGGTGGAGAAGTCATGGAGTAGGGTGGAGAAGGAACAGAGGGAAGAGGGAAGAGGCAGAGCAGATGTTTATGGTAAGAGAGTTCCATAGTTTGGGGAAATGGTAAGAGAAATCAGCCTGTCCAGCTGAAGACTTTCTAAGAGAGACAGCAAAGTAGCGAAAGTTAGCAGTGCAGAGAGTGTAAGAGGAAGGTGGGGGATAGTGAGGAGAGAGGAGAGGTAGGAGGGGAGGGAACTCATTCAGAATTTAAAGATAAAGGAGGTGCAGTGAGCAAAGTGTCTGGTTTCAAGGGCGGGGAGGGTAGAGAGTGGAGGAATAGAAGGAACAATGGTGGGTACTGGACAGACAGTCCAAGCAAAGCAGCAGAAGGAGTAAAATTTTGGGGTCCAGTCTGGCTGGGGTGGTCTAGAAGCAGCACTGTAGGCAATGTCACCATAATTGAAGATCATTTTCTGGACAATAGCCTGGCAAGCAGGAAAAGGGATGCATACTCTATTCCTGTATAATGCACTTTTTATTACATCAAATATCTTCAGAGCCAAAGAAGCTCAGTTCATTTAATACTGTCATGAGCAACTGTTTCCATTTTCCAAGTGGGAATAGTTTGGAACTGTTATCTAGCTTATAGTATTTTAATATGAGTCCTTTAACAATGATATTATTAGCTTTTATTATTTTTACTTCTTTCTCAGAAAGAAAGCAAATTATTGTAACCTTCTCAAATGACTGCAATTAAGTCATAAGTATATTTAGTAGATGTTATTTGCTCTAAAATAAAAAAGGGCTTCAGTCACCATCTGGACACCAAATTGCATGACTACAATCAAAGCGTTAGCTTGGTATTTTCTTCTTGGCAATGCCAACAGTCCGAGTTTTCTTTCAGTCTTGCCTTATGCAATATTGCACAAGTAAAATAATCTGTTAAAGATTTTAAACTGTGTTGATTTATCTGTGGATGTTGGATATTGTATCATTGAATGCAAAGCCTGATTCCACTGTTAACTTGTAATTTTTATTTTGAGCTCTTTCTCCCATTTATTTCTAACACCATCATTAGATTCTATATAAAACAATTTGTTTATTAAGTTCTTAAATAGGGCTTTCCAATTGTTAGATTCCAGTCTTGCCATCTTTTCATCCGGCCTATTATTATATTCACAGTTTTAAGCTCTTTCGTACCTAGAAAGTCTATTTGATATGCACTTTTCAACAGTATGTATGTTTAAAAATCCACTAACAAAATCCACTGATGAAAAGTTGTATTTGCTTTTGCAGTTGTTATATTCCAAAAATTTATTATTCTTCAGTAAGTCGGTCCACCTGTTAATACCACTAGCTTGCCAAGAGCACAATCAAACTATTTTTTCTATTTATTTTAATATTTGGGTTACCCCACAATTTCTTGGATTTAAAAATGTTAATATTTTTATTAGATTTGTCCAAATATTGTTGCACAACCATACTCAGAGTTTAAATAATTATGCTATTACTTTTTTTAAAGAAAGTTGGTGTGTGCCAGAACATATCTATAGATCAATTTAAATCTCAGCTCCAGTTAGCCAAAGTATTCTCTAATATGTAACCTTTGCTATTCCCCTTTTTCAGCATAATAGTGTGTTTTTTTTATATGTTATTTGACAGTATTTTGGATCTGGGCATGCAAAACTTTCCATTTCCTTTGGCAGGCATAATCTATACTAAGCGATCCTTGGCTTTTTAAAGTTACAAATTAATTGTTAAAATAGTTTAGTTATTGTTTAAACCATATATCCGGGTATTGGGACTAAAAATGTTTTAATATGTAGGATATAAACGTAATTGCTACCACTTTTAGCACCTGTACTTATCCTCAAATTGATAGAGGCAGTTTTGACCAGTTCATAATTTATTTCTCATTTCCTCCAGTTTTAGAATGTGATTATAGTAAAAACATGTTCTTCACTGTTTTGGGGAGTTTAATTCCTAAATAATCCATATCATTTGATTTAATAGTAGTATCAAAAATGGTTGTAATTTTTTGTTCCTGGGTTGTTCCATAAATGAGTATCTCTGATTTAGATGAGATAATAGTGCAGCCACTTACCATGGAAGACTAGGAAATAATAGAGGTATGTTCTAATAAATAATGTTATGGGGATTTTAGTAATAGTAGAACATCATCTGCATATGCTTGCAATGTGGTAGTCTCTCCTCCTATCTCTAGTCCTAATATTTTTTCATTATGGTGAATTTCAATTAGTAGTACTTCTAGAGAAACCAATAAAAGAGTAGAAGTTAAAGGACAGCACTGCCTGACCCCTTTAGATAGTTCAAAACTACTTGCCAAATTTTTATTTATTTTTATTTTCATTTTAGGGGAGTCGTACAGGACTTTGATCCACTTAAGCAGTGTATATGGAAATACTCAGCGTTCTAGTATAAAAAAGTTAGCACCATTCCCCACCATGTTGAAAGCTTTGATGGCATCAGAGCTTAGTATTATTTCATCTTCTTTTAATTTCTATAGATACCACATTTATGTTGTTTGGATCTAATCCCAAAATAGTAAATAAATAAATAAATAATTCTGCACTTCTTGTTACTTTTGATCTTCATGGTGTCCAATTCAAACAAGCTGAGACCAGAGAAGGAAATCAGTCTGAGGATGCTCGATCGTCCTCCCCCGTTCCTGAACCTGGGTCACCAGCATTACAAGCAGAAATCCAACTGTTGTGCCGGTGGGCCATCCACCAAGCCCCCCCTCCTAACAGCGACTGTAATGCTGCATGATCTACAGACCAGTAGGATTTTCTAGTAGTCCAGTAGATTTTCTTGTATCTGTAAGATTTTTTCTAGCAACAGTGAGATTTTTGTAGAACTGCTTCTTCTGTACTATTAGCTAAGTGACTGTAACAGGGCATGACCTGCAATCCAATAAGTCTCTCTAGCAGAGCTGTGTGTTTTTCTGGCACTGCTCCTTCTAGGCATTATGATGTACTTGTAATTTGTGTAGCAAGATCTCACTGCACTGTACTATTATGGCTAGTGTGTTTTCTAAAGTCTGCATTTATTCCTCTATGCACTGCATCTCCTTAGCTAGCGAATTAACAATGTCTTTTTGAGCAACATTTCCTCAACTAATGAGTTAACCAAAGTCTGCATATATTGAACTGGAACATTAATGCTTAAAATCCGCTTCTGCTTTAGCCCCTGATTTCACCTTTCTTACTGCTGTTAACTCTAAAATCTGCATCTACCTTGCTTTGAACCTCAGTTTTTTTTTCTTTTCTGTAATGCAAACTAACCTTCTCCTCTTCTCTTGATCCCATTCCCCCTTTCTCTCTTTGTTTTTTAGCAAACCCTACCTTAGCCCTCCTTTTCCTCCTCTCCTCTCCCCTCCCCTTCCCCTCTGCTCTGCCTACTCAGGCAGCTCTTCCACTTACTCCTGCTAATCTCTTCTTTCTTTATTTACAGATGTTGCCAAAGCCCCCTGGCCATTCCTCCACCCATGGCCATAGCCACAGGAGCTGCTCCCTGCCCTCCCAAGGGCTGAAAACAGGTATGCCTGCTCAACAGACAGAGCATCCCCCTTCAGCTGTAAATTTTAAATTTGGCGCCATTTCTCGGATCTTTGTGTGAGCCTGGCCATTGACTCCATCCATAAACCTAGGAGCTGTGGGGTCACCTGCAATCCCTAGATTAGCTACAAAACATTTAAGAATTAGCTTTTAGTCCCCCTCTTTAAGCAGCTTTCTAAATCAAGCTAGTTGCTCACTGAGGTATCTTTGTGCCAGAACCTGCTCTCACTTGAATTTTTGGCCCACTTCCCCTTCCCCACCTCTCATACTTTATTATATAGACTCCTTCCAGGAACTCTTCCCACTGGAATCCCACAGTCAGCTGGTTTTCTATACCCTGAAACCACACCCTCCCTTCTTAAAGGGATCAAACCTAAATCACCCACTCCAGTTAACTCTTCTCAATTACTGCTATAACCTGCACTGTTATAAGGGACCTCACCTTAATTCTACTGTACTTACACCCTTTTTAATTCTTACACTCTAGCTCCTTTCTTCTAGTTTAAGTTACACATCCCCTTTTAAACAACCTTTTCTGTACTTACAAAATCCATTATTCCCCATCTCACTCTTCTACTGTACCCAGCTTTTTTCCAACTTAACCTCCATATCCCACCTTACAGAGCTGTGTGCTCTCTGGGCTGTATTTTTCTCCCACCTGCCCATCCCTGGCCATTATTGATTGCTTGCATCCCACAGCTTGTCCCACCCTCTTCTACATTATTGGTGGATACCTTTTTTGGACCAAGCCTCAAAGGGTCTTTCCTAACCTTGGACATCTCTTACTGCTATTAGCAACACCATCTCTATTGTTTGCCTTGATGATTGTTCAGGCCTTTTTTTCGAAAATCTTTTAGCCTGAGCCTGCCAACCATGATGCCCTGTGGCAATACCACATAGCAAGCTGTAGTATGGCTTTCTCCTTGCCACTTCATACTCTCCCCTCTCTTAATACTTTACTGTGTGGACCTTACCCACCTGGATCATTTCTTGCCTGGGGTATTTTCAGAGGGCAACGCATGCAGCCACCTACCACTTCAGCCAGTCTGCCTTCTCATATACCCAATATTATGTATGCTGGTACCCTTGTGCCTCTCAAGGGATACCAACTCCAGGAGCTACTCGGAACCATATCACACCCTTACGACCCTACTGGGCTCACTCACACCACTAACTATTCCTGTCCCAATTGCAGTGTTCAGCTTAGTATCCCTTCTCTTCCTGTCCCTACCATGGCTATCCTCCTCCAGGACCCCCTTTCCCAAATGTGGTCACCACTTGCAGCTCAAATTCCTGTATATAAGACTTAAGAAGATTCTCCTACTCTTGCTACTCTGTTCAGGAAACATTGAACTCAATCCTGGACCACCTCTACCTATTCCTGCTCCCTCCGATCTACCTCAACTAAAAGGGCTCAACTTTATACATACCAATGCCTATAGCCTGCTAAAGAAAATTGATTTAATTCAAGCCTGGGTACTCCACACCACCCTGGGTGTATTTGCAGTTTTGGAGTCCTGGTTGAAGGCCTCCACATCTAATCAAGCTATCAATATCCCATCCTACAATGTTTACAGAACAGATAAGATATCCCACCATTAGCCCTTCTGGTCTCCCTTTTTTTTTTGGCTCCCCTTTCCTTCACCCCCTCTTCTACCTTATTCTCTTAATACTCCCTCACTTATTATTAATAAGGTATGAACTTCCACCTAGCAAAGGCTGTCTGGAATTTTCACTTAACCTCACTCCCATAAGTTTTAAATTTAACGTACCGCTGCTCATTAATTACGCTGTCCGGGATATATAATGTTTGCCACCCTCAAAAGACTCTATTTGTATCGACCTGTATTTTTCATTTTGCTTTACACTGTTGTCCTTTGTAGCTGTACTCAAGAACTGTACTGTATTCCACTGTATGTATTGTATTGCATTGTGTTGTATTAATGTCCAAGACCACTTTGAAAATGAGTTTGCTCAATGGTGCTAATGCCTGGTTAAATAAAGCTGATTGATTGATTGATGATATCTAGGGGTGGAGGGGTTGCAATTTATGTTCTAGACAAATACACGGTCTCTGTCCTTGACTCTACAACCCTGCCCAAGGAATTTGAGTCTCACCTAAAAAATCCTCAATTGGCTAATGAGTCAATTTACATTTCAGGCTGCTACAGACCCCCTTCTGGTGGACTAGGGATAATTTCCCACCTCCACAGGTTACTAGGAACCATTGACTCTGAATTTATTTGTATGGGGGACTTCAACTTGGAATGGAATTCTCGTTGCTCTGAACCTTTAAAAAATGTTTGTGAGGGACATGGACTTGCACAACTAATCTGTGATGCCACCTGACCTAATACTAAAAATCCAGGGCATAGCACTCTCCTGGACCTAATCTTTACCAGCAGACCCCATAAAATTGCTTACACTGTGGTATTTCATAAGGACATTAGTGACCACAGCTCTATTGCCTACATGAAGCACTCCCCAAAAACAACCAGTCCACCTAATTTTACCTACAAAAGGAATTTCTGCAAAATTATTATCTCTGAGTTCCTGTCCAATCTGAATGGGATCAGATGGCAAGATTTTTACCTGTCTCCAACAGTCGATGAGGCATATACCATCTTCCTCAACCTTGTATTGGAGTTTGATAACAAACATGTCCCAATGATGAAACTAAGAGCTAGGAAAAAAAAGCCTGTCCTTAGTTCTCCAACTCATTGAAATCATCTTACATCACAGAGATCACCTATGGAAAAAAGTCCACAAGACAAAATCTGAAGCCAATTGGACTGTCTTCAGAGCAGCAAGAAACCAATGCACCAGACTCATTCAGGCAGAAAAGGTCAAATACTACCAGTCTGTTTTGGAGTCATCCAAAAACAATGCTGCTAAATTCTGGAATATTATTAGGGAAATCAAAGGGCATAGTTCACCTTCATCCCTCCCAACTAAAATAGTCTCAGAGGACATTACCTAAACAAATAATGATGATATTCTGGACCAGTTACATAATCATTTTCCAACAGCCAGTCTAGCTTTTGACTCTTCTCCCATCAGCAAGCTATCATCCCAGCCACTTGCTTGCACCCTTTTACCACCTTCCCCCAAAACTAGACCAGTCTCATCACAATTTAGTTTCAGCCCTATCTCGCTCAAGCAAGTCGAGGATCTCTTATTCACTCTTGAACCTAAAAAATGTGCAGGAGCTGATCTGCTTGAACCTTACTTTCTAAAGATAGAATACTACACCCTGGCATCGCCTATCACCCACTTGTTCAGTCTGTCACTTTCCCAAGGTATTATCCCTCCCATTTGGAAAACTGCCCATGTCATCCTTTTGTATAAATCTGGAGTCCAATGTGACCTCAATAATTACTGATCTATTTCACATCTGCCCATTCTATCTAAGCTTCTGGAAAAGCTGGCCAATCCCCAACTCAGAAACCACCTAGAAGCAGAAAATTTACTCAACCCCCTGCAATCTGAGTTTTGCCCCAAACATAGTATGATATCTGCTCTAGCAAAAGTTACAGATGACTGGTTAACCTCACTTGACGCTAAACACCATGTTTGTGCCCTTTTTTAGATTTAAGAAAGGCGTTCGACACCGTTGACCACCAATTACTATTGGACACATTAAATAATTTTGGTCTAGATGACACCTCGCTAAATTGGTTCTCCTGTTATCTTACTGAAATGTGGCAACAGGTTAACACTAATAGCAGTTTCTCCCCTTTAAAACCTATCCTGAGAGAAGTTCTGCAGGGCTCCATCTTAGGTCAGTTACTATTTGCTGTTTACATTAATAATATAACAACAATGTCAGCACAGCAAATGTACACCTATTTGTGGATGATACTGTGTTATATGTTGCCAGGCCTAGTCTCCAACTTGCCCGCCTCAGGCTACAATGTGACTTTGACCTACTTCAACACAACTTAATAAATCTCAAACTACTCCTCAGTGCTAAAAAGACAAAATTTATGCACCTGTCCCCTAATACCAAAGATGTTCCCACTGACTCCTTGAATGTAAATTTTCAGATTAAGACCATCCTGGGAGAAGTACTGGAACCAGTTGAGAAACTTAAGTATCTCTGCTTCTGGCTGGATCAAAAACTATCCTTTGTAATGCATATACAAGAAATGGCCGAAAAACTTTGCCAAAGGCTTGGTCTCTTCTATTGTATAAAGCACTTGCTTACCCAGGATGCCAAACTACACACACAGTCCAGTAGAACTCGCAGATGGCTTCTCAAGTGAGCATCCTGTTCTAACTTCACTAGCATGGGCTTTTCAAGCACTGTGTCCCACCCCTTGCACAGTCTGCCTCTCCTGATTGGGCTTGCCATCAAGCCCCCCTCCTAACAGGCAGAACACTTGAGCAGTTCTTTCAGGGAAAACAAGAGCTGCAGACAGTTCAATGCAGTGTAAGTTCTTTAAAACACATCTGTTTGCTGGTACAACGATGTTCACAGGCAAAGACTTGCCAGCACATACAGTTCAGCAGAACTCACAGATGGCTTCTCCAGTGAGAGTCAAGATATGCTGATGAAATCAAATCTGGTATAATTGTGGTCTTGCTCCTAATCAATCTGGCATTGCAAAAACACTGCCAAAAAGGGATGGGCAGAGGTTGCTGGCCTAACAGCTACTGTTAACTTGGTTCAGTGAGAGCCCTGGGTATGGGAACCAAATATGTCTGGCCTCTCCCTAGGTCACATTTTGCCCTACGATGCCTGCCAGTCCTCACCACCCTAATACTGTTCTCCCCACTAGCATTCTCCATGCTTCACTGCCTACCATCTGCCCTCCTCACAATGCCCACCTGCCTACAGTATCTGTACATCATTGCTGGCAGTGGGTGGTCATTGAAGGGTCGAGTTCCCGCAGCTGGGATGGAAAATAGCTAAGCCTAAGGAGTCCAAAACCTACATACATAGCTATTCCTGCTGATTCAAACCCCTCAAAACAATACCCAACTTCTTGCACAGATTTAATCCTAAACTTAAAATCACCACCCCACCCTCACTCAGCCTATGTCCTATCCACACAACTAAACATTTACACCATCCTAATACATCAAAATAGCTATTCAAGCACACAGACCATTCAACCACTAGCGTAACATGTCAGCCAGCATTTTTCCCCTTTCTCTCATGCTTCTCCATTTAAACAATAGTTTATAATAAAATAACAATAACAATAAAATACCACAAAACCAAGAGACAGTTAGGAGAATCCAGATATTGTGGCAGCAGAGGAGAAACTTACTGTGCCATAAAGATTCAGCCTCAGTATACATGTAAAACATAGCCTTGCTGCCACCACAGCATGTTCAAATATAGTATTATCATAGACATTCACCACCCCAGCAGCACCCTCTCCACTGCTTGGGGAGATTTAAAAAGACAAATGAGAGAAGAAAAGGACAGGCTGCAATCTCCCCAGTGCTCTCACCACTAGGTTTTGCTCCAGCTTCAGTGGGACTTCAGATATTAATAAGAACATGCTTTCATACCGTTATGAGCACAAGTCACCAACAATGTTTGCCAACTCTGCAATCTCAGAAACACTGTTGGGCAAGTGTCAGACACAAAGTCTTTGTCCTGCAATTGCAGGTTCCATGGGCCCACAAGTCACTCTGATTGTTGCTTGCCTGACTCTAGTCATGAGCTCCAGACCTTCCACGAACTGGCCACAGCCTGCCAAATACCACGAATGGTCAGTTATCTGCAAGGACAGATTTGAGTCTCCAGGCCCAAAACCACAGCCACTGCACACCACTCCCAACTGGGTCCTCCTACACTCAGCTGCTACAGTTCAATGCTGCTGTTGCAGCAGTAAATTCAAAATGTATGTATGATTCCAAGAAAGTTCCAGATTTAATTTTGGGTAAAGGCTTTCCTTAGAACAGCACATTATAAGGATCTAAACTAAAAAATAATGAAAGTTAATATCCTGATGCTGTCTCACTACCCAACCCTATCTTCCTTCGAGTCCTAAGCTGCTGACATAACTATCTGATGCCCATGACTTACTTATTTAATTAAAACAAAGACTTTTTAAACTGAAAGCCTCACTGTTTACTTTTAGTGTAATCCCTAGATTCTCAGACTACAGTAAACTGAAATGCTAAACGAAAAATGTACTGTAGTACAGATAGTATTAAAAAGCTCAATATTGAGCTCATATAGATGGTAGCTCAGCCTGGTGACCATCTTTCTCCCCTCTTATCCCTGAGAGTCTCATAAGAACCATGCCAAATCTTGAGTGTATATCTGCAATAGCAGTGGAGCAATAAACATCCATATAGTTTGAAACTGTTCATACAATTAAACACATAATTAAATTGTGAATCCTGTAACTTACAGTTGGCATAACCAACTACCTCTCTATTCAATTTCTATGACACTTTCAAGTAAGTATGCATATAAAAGGTACATTTTCTAGCTCCAAAGGTGGCTAAGTTGTAAGCACAGAAATATTTTCAGAAATGTTCACATGAATAATAAATTGTCAGATTTTGAGCCCCTTTTAACTTCCCCAATCCTCATCCACATGCCATGAAACTTGACATTCTTTTTGGGTCTCTTACAAAAAACAAAAAAGCATCTGTAACTGGAAGGGACACAGACATGGGAGTGGTGCAATGCACTGGCTGTGGAGCAGCAGTCTTCCCGGAGACATTCTGGAAACTGAATTGCTGCCCTATTTGCAGGCACCTCTCTGGTCTGAGGGAGGAGGTTGTTCATCTCCATGATGATCTGGCAAGAATTCAGGAAACCTGCTCCCCCACCCAGGGACCACCCAGACCACCACCACTACCTCAGAGGTTGCCACGAAAGAGGAGTGGTTGGACCACGGTGGGCTCAGAGAGGGTGAGGGTGGTGGAACAGAGGGTGCATCCCTCCAGTTGTGCCTCTCCACAATTCATTCGCCACTCTGGTGCAGCATGATTCCTCTATGGAGGCACCGACAGTGGAGACCAAGGAGGATGGTGGGAACCTTCACAGTGGAGACCCACAGGAGGGTGGCCCAGGACCCCACAGAGGTAGGAAACAACTCCTGGTGGGGGACTCAATTGTTAGGGGGTAGAGCTGGGGGAGGGAGGAGAAAGGGAGGTAAGGTGCCTGCCCGGCGCCAAGGCTTGGAGGGACAGGAAAAGAATCCTCAGGATTGTGGGAGCAGAGGCAAGGGGGGGAGCTGGATGTCATTATCCACCTAGGGATGAATGACCTGGCTGAGAATGGGATCAGAGCAGTGTAACAGGAGTTTGTGGAGTTGGGGAGGGGCCTTAGACAAGTAGCACACACGGTAACCTTCTCGGAAGTGCTACCTGTCTATAGCATGGATGAGGCTAGGGCAATCTGCACCATGGGATTCAATGACTGGTTGAAAAGCTGGTGCAGAGCTCAGGGATTTGGCTTCTGTTGCTTTACCTGGAGGGATGCAGGCCTATACAGGCATGATGGTCTGCATCTATCCTGGAGGGAAACCAGGATCCTAGGTGATAGGTTTAAATGCTTCAGTGGCAAGCATTTAAACTAGCCAAGGGGGGAGGCACTGAAGAGGAGAAGGGAAATCCTAGCCCCCCCAAAAAATCAGGGTAATTAGTGAGGTAAACACCAAAATAGGGCAGTCGATAGGGAGAAGGGCAGGGATAAATGGAGAAAAAGACAAAGGCAGTAGGGACAGGGATGGGGCAAAAATAAATAAAGCCATAAAAAATATGGAGGATAATGAGTACCAAGGCCTGTAGTCTAATTAAAAAGCTCACTGAAATGGTGGCCTTGATGGAAGAGGGATGCCTGGATATTGTGGCAGTCACAGAAACATGGTACACAGAGAACCATGACTGGGATGTCAACATACCAGGGTACACAATCTACAGGAGGGACAGGGAAGGAAGAAGAGAAGGAGGGTTAGCTCTCTATGTAAGGGAAGGGATCAAAGCAACAGAACTAAAGGGTAAACATGGAGGAGAGGAGGCACTGTGGGTCACCCTGGAGACTGGAAATGGCTCCACAATCCGTACAGGGGTTGTATACTGACCCCCGTCTCAGAGGCAGAAAATGAACAAGGAAATGATAGAAGGCATCCTTGAGATAGAAACATAGAAACATAGAATTTGACGTCAGATAAGGACTGCTTGGCCCACCCAGTCTGCCCATTTCCCTACCTAATGGATAAGCTGCAGATCCTAGTTAACCAGCAGCCTACTTCTCTCTACCCCCACCCCCTAGAATTGCCTTATGGCTGTCCCATGCATGCTTGAATTCCATCACTGTTTTTGACTCCACAACCTCCTCCAGAAGGCCGTTCCATGCATCCACAACCCTCTCTGTGAAAAATACTTCCTTACATTACTTGAGCTGCCCCCCCATCTTCAAATTGTTCCCCCTTGTTCTTGCACACCTCTATTTTGAAAGATGCTACCCTCTTGGACTTTGTTGATTCCCTTGAGGTACTTGAACGTTTCTATCATGTCCCCCCCTCCCTTCTTTCCTCAAGGGTATACATATTAAGCTCCTTTAGTCTCTCCTCATATGTCTTCCGGTGCAGACCCTGCACCATTTTAGTTGCCCTCTTCTGGACAGTTTCCATCCTGTCTATGTCCTTGCAGAGACTGGGTCTTCAGAACTGCACACAGTACTCCAGATGGGGTCTCACCAGCTGTCTGTACAAAGGGATGACAACTTGCTTTTTTCTACTGGTGATTCCTCTCCCTATGCATCCCAGTATCACCCAGCCCTCCTTACTGCCCTCTCACATTGCTTGCCCACCTTTAAGTCATCTGATATGACTACCCCCAGGTCCCTTTCCATTTTTGTTGTTGTTAGTATCTCACCCCCCATTGTGTACTCTTCCCCTGGGTTTTTGTTTCCCAGGTGCATTACCTTGCACTTCTTAGCATTAAATCTAAGCTGCCATACATTTGACCATTCCTCTAACCTTGCCAAGTCCCTTCTCATCCTTTCCACTCCACCTTCTGCATCAACTCTGTTGCAGATCTTTGTGTCATCTGCAAAGAGACATACTTTTCCTTCCAGTCCCTCTGCAATGTCGCTTACATTGAAGAGGACCGGTCCTAATACTGAACCCTGCAGTACCCCACTAGTAACCCCCCTTTCTTCAGAGTGGACTCCATTTACTATTACCCGCTGTGTCCTATTCTCCAGCCAATTCTTTACCCAGGCTATCATCTTGGGACCCACTCCCAGGCTGGCTAACTTGTATATTAATCTTTTGTGTGGGACTGAGTCAAATGCCTTGCTAAAGTCTAGGTAGGCCATGTTCACAGCCCCTCCCTGATCTACTACTTTGGTCACCCAGTCAAAGAAATCTACTAGATTCATCTGGCATGACCTTCCTGCTGTTAATCCATGCTGCCTTGTGTCCTGTGCCCCTCTGGCCTCTAGGTACTCAACAGTTATTTCCTTCAGAAGTGATTCCATCATTTCTCTATCACTGAGGTTAAACTAACAGGTCTGTAGTTTCCTGCTTCTGCCCTGCTCCCACTTTTGTGAAGGGAATCACATGACCCTCCTTCAGTCCTCAGGTACCACCCCATCCTCCCATGATTTGTTAAAGAGGGTAGTCAGTTGTGTCACTAGTTCTACCCTTAGTTCTTTTAGAATTCTGGGATGAATCCCATCAGGCCCCGTTGCTTTGTCCACCTTCAGTTTTAAGAGTTCTTTCAGAACCCTTTCTTCTGTAAATGGGCTGGTATCAACTTCTGTATCCAGAGTGTTTCTATTGTTTGTTTTAGGTACATCCCCCTCTTCATTTGTAAATACTGAGCAAAAATATTTGTTTAGTATCTCTGCCTTTTCAGTCACCCTCTGCCCACCCCCTCCCTTTATTAAGCCTCACTATCCCTCTCTTAGTCTTCCTTCGCTCCCTGATGTACCTAAAAAAGGTTTTATCCCCCTTCTTAACTGAGTTGGCTATCTTTTCCTCAGTTTGGGCCTTTTCTGTTCTGACTGCCTTCCCAGCTTCCTTTTGCTTTAACTGATACAATTCTCTGTCCTGCTCCTTCTGTGATTCCTTGTACTTTCTGAATGCTTTCTTTTTCTCTTGAACCTTCACTGCCACCTCCTTTGAGAAACATCGTGGTTTCTTACATAGTTTTGTTTTGTTTATTTGCTTCACACAAAGGCTTGTTACCTCTGTGATAGCAGTTTTTATTATTCCCCATTGTTCTTCCACCCCTCCTTCCTGCCCATTTGCTAGTGCTTTCCTTAGGCACTCACCCATTTTGGCAAAGTCAGCCCTCCTGAAGTCCAGTACTTTTGTCTTTGTATGGCTTGACTCTATTGCTGTGTTTATTGTGAACCATACTGTTCGATGGTCGCTAGTTCCCAGATGGCTACCCACTTCTACATCTTTGATCCTCTCTCCATCTCCATTTGAGAGGACCAGGTCTAAGATTGCTCCCTCTTGAGTGGGTTCCAATACTAGTTGTCTAAGGCATGCCCCTGTAGGGCATCTAGAATAACCCCACTCTTAGAGGTGGCTACTGCAACTGCACTCCAGTTAACATCTGGCATATTCAGATCACCCATCAGCAATATCTCCCCTTTATCTGCTATTCTAAGTATACTTTCTATCATTTCCTTGTCCATTTCCTCCCCCTGAGAGGGGGTCTGTATACAGCCTCTGTGCGGATTTTGGTGCCATTGCCTGAGTCCAAATTTACCCACAGTGCTTCTTCTCCTCCCTGTTTACCCTTTTGTTCTGCTGCTTTGATTCTTTCTCTTATGTAGAGAGCTACTCCTCCTCCTCTTTTACCCACCCTGTCCCTCCTGTAGATAGTGTATCCTGGTATGTTTACGTCCCAGTCATGGTTCTGTGTGTACCATGTTTCTGTGACTGCCATGATATCCAGATGTTCCTCCTCCATCAAGGCCACTAATTCAGGAAGATTGTTACCTAGACTATGGGCATTGGTACTCATTGCTCTCCATTTTTTGATGGCTTTACCTTCTGTAGCAGCATCCCCCACTGACCTTTCTACCTTGGTCTTTTTCTCATTTCATACCTGTTTTGTAGGAGGAAGCTGGGATTTTCCTGCTGCTTATCAATGCCTCCCTTGACTAGTTTAAAAGCTTGCCAATGAAGCATTTAAACCGATTGCCCAAAAGACTTGTTCCCTTCGTGGACAGATGCAGACCATCCTGCCAGTATAGGCTGGTATCCCTTCAGGTGGAACCCCAGTCCCCAATGAAACCAAACCCCTGTGCTCCACACCATTTTTCATCCATTCATTAAACTGCATGGTGTAAAGTACCCTCGCCTCACCCATGCCACTGACAGGCAGCACCTCAGAAGGATACTGTGTGTGCTACTTGTCTAAGCCCCTCCCAACTCTACTAAAGTCCTTCTGCACTGCTCTAATCTCATGATGAGCCAAGTCATTTGTCCCTAGGTGGACAATGATGTCCAGCTCAGGCTCCCGTGCAACTGTTCTCGTGATCCTAAGGATGCTCTTCCTGTCCCTTCAAGCCATGGCACCATGCAGGCACCTTACTTCAGTTTTCCCTGCTCCCCCCAGTTCTATCCCCGAATAATTGAGTCCCCCACCTGGAGCTGCTTCCTTTCCCTGTGGTGCCCTCTGCCTGCTTCCTGAGGGCCTCCCTTGTGACACTTGTCTGCACCCTCCTTAGTCTCCTCTGCGGGTGCATACATAGGGGAACTATGCTCCCCCAGAATGGTGTATGGATTGTGGATTGGAACAACTGACTGGGTGTGCCTCTGTTCCACCACTCTTAACCCCCCTGAGCCCACTGTGGTCCAACTGCTGTGCTTTCTTCGCAACCTCTGAGGTAGTGGTGGTGGCTCTGGTGCTTCCTGGATGGGGGGGGTTCCCTTGCTACTGTCCAGTGTGGCCTGAAGATGGGCAACTTCCTCCCTCAGGGCAGATAGTTGTCTGCAAACAGGGCAGCATCTCAGCCTCCAGAAAGACTCCCGGAAGACTGCTGCCCCACAGCCATTACATTGTACTACTCCCCACATAACTGTCTACCCTGTTTAGTTTTTTTTTTGTGTGTGTGGTGATTGTGTGTTATATAGAAATATATGTATTTATATAATGTGTATGCTTATATTGTCAGTGCAGTGTGCTGAGAGATATGACAGTGATATGCACCTTGCCCTCTTGAGGAAATGATGTCAGAACCCCAAGTATAAATTAACTATTTCCAGGGATGGGTGGGTGAGGGGTGGGAAGGGTTTGGGCCTAAACTGTGCCCTCATGAAACAATCAGCTAAAAGCTCTGACCTACCACTGCGATGAGTGCCTTCCTGTCAGCAAGATGCCATACATGACAATTTGACAGAGAAAATACCCTGCTAATCAAACAGAGAAAAATCCAAACATCCAAGTCAGACACAGGTAAACCTCCCCAACCCCAAAACAGCCTGGTGACTTGTGCTCTGAAAACAGTCAGCCCCAAAACACATCAGCTGTGCAGAAGGGCAGACACAGAAAACAGTATTCAGCTTCTGTGGGTTTAAACTCTTCCTGCACTGAAAATCTTAACAATTGTAACAAAAGTAAAGCAAGCTCCACCTCCCTCTGTTGATTGAAAGACTGCCATTTCTGATAGGTTCATAGGTGAGTTACACGATCAAGGGACAAGCCCATTAGGATCATGCCACCTAAGCTAGGTGGGATACAAATTTTAAATCATTCATATGTATATCAAGTTTAGTTTTAAATTGAGCCACATTTTCACAGTTTACAACCTCATATGGGAGTGAGTTCCATATTGGAACTATTTTCTGAGTATAGAATTGATTTCTCTTCACAGTTCTGTTAGTAGATGAAAGTAATTTTAAATTATGTGAGCAGTATGGACAGAAGTAGGATTCCTGTCAAATGTATTATTAAATAAGTATTCATCTTTAGTTGCTTTATAAAGCAACGAAGATCCTCAAGATAGATCTATATTCCATACTATACAAGTTCAATTTCTTCAGTCTTTCCTCATATGCCAGGGGCCCATTCCAGTTATATTTTAACAAATCTTTTTGAACTTTCTCTCTGGATAATCTATCTCCCTCTGAGTTGGGCACAAAATGATGAACAATAATCGAAGTTTGATCTTATGATGCTGGTATATAGTGGATCATTATTGATGGTTCTCTACTTTTATTATTCTTAAATAAACAGTTACTAAACCTGGAACATTTTTGACTATAGAATTTAAGTGATCTGTGAATTTTAAATTATTAATAATAACCCTAGATCTCTCTCTCAGATGTGATGCCACTTAGTGTGTTACTGCCTATATAATAGTTAGCACATCTATTATTCCAACCAAAATGCATAACCTTACATTTATTTATATTAAAGTTTAATTTGTGACTGATAACCCATTCAGAAATTAGATTTAAATTGTCCTGTAATATGGATATGGATTCCGAGTTATTAACAATCCCACTCAGTTTAGCATCATCTGGTAATCCAAATACCATTACTGGTATTCATACTGGCTATAAGGATGTTAAATAACATGGGGCCTAGAACTGATCCCTGAGGTACTCCACTGCTAACTAATGTCCATGGGGAAGAATAACCCTCAATGATACTGCTGTCTTCTATTGGATAACCATTGCATTATCCATTTAGTCAAATATTTGTTAAGATCTAATTTTATTAAACAATCAAGTAATATGCCATACAGAAATGGAATCAAAGGCTTTTAAAATCCAAGTATATAACATCCACTGCATACCAAGGTCCAAAGCTTCACTCACTGGTTCAAAAAAAATCAATCAAATTAGTCTGATATGATCTACCTGGTTTAAGCCATGTTGGAAAATATCAGTCTGACCATTTTCTAATATGTGTGCACTAATTTTACTTAGAATAAGCCTTTCCATGATTTTACATATAGAAGATGTCAAGCTTATAGGTCTGTAATTTTAAATCCTTCTTTGAGCCAGTTTATGTATGGGATGACCACAGCATCTCTCATTCATTAACCACTCTACCCCTCTTTAATGATTCATTAAACAAAAAGTCACGTACACCTACGAATTGTAAGAAAAATTTTTTAAGAATATAGATGGAATATTATCTGGACCTACTGATGTGGAAGATTTTAAGGAATCAATAATGTTGTAAGTTTCTGCTACAGTGAATTGAATTATAGAATCAATTTGGAAGGATTCAAAACGTGAAATCATCCTTTTTAAATATACTAGCAAAGTAAAGATTAAATTTATTTGCCATAATTTGTTCATTATCAATAATAACATCATTTATTCTTAATGGTCCAACTAAAATGGAAGAGGATTTTAAGGAACCAACATAATTGAAAAATATTTTCTTATTATCACCTTGCATACTAATTAAATTTAACTCTAATTTTTGCTTGGCCTTTCTAATTGCATATTTTACTTTTTTAACTTTGGTGACAAATTTAGTCCAGTTGGATTCCGATTTATTATTTTTATATTTGTTAAATGCCCTTTTATTTGCTAGGACTAACCTTTTTATTTTGTTTGTAAACCAGGGTGGTGATCTTTTATGTCCTATATATTTAACTCTGATTGGTACCCATTCAGAAATACAGTATTCAATTTCTTCTTTAATTCTTTGCCAAATATTATCCACAGATAACCCATTTAGTTCTTGTTCCCAATTCCACATCAAAAAATGTTCTTTAATAGCCATATAATTTGCTTTATTAAAGTTTCTGAATTCAGTTTTACCACAAGATTTATTGATATAAAGATTAATTGACCATTTAATTATTTGATAGTCACTATTACCTAAAGGAGCCATAGTACCAAGAAACTCAGTATTAACTTTAATATTAGAAAATATCAAATCCAGAGTATTGTTGTTTCTAGTTGTATTTTTAACATGTTGGTCTAGTCCTAGATGGGATATTGCACTAATAAATCTATTTTCCTGTTTATTTAAACCCACCCCGGTAGACCAATTTATTCCAGGATAATTGAAATCACCCATTAGAATAATATCTGCATTTAAATTAAGATTCTCCAAATAATTACACATAGGATTCATAGGATTCATAGGAAGATACTGAGCTAAATGGACTTTCATCCTATATGCTTGCCATGGTTATCTAGTTACTGTTCTAATACATATTCCTGTCCCACATTGATTTAAACTCGGCCATAGATCTACTTGCCACAATCTCCAAGGGGAGTGCATTCCATGCATGTACCACCCTTTGGTTGAACCACCATGTAATTCTCACTTTATTACATTTAGATGCTGTTAATTGCATTGGGTGGGATCTAGTTTTATATGTACAACTATTAAATGTTAACCCTGTAACATCCCACAAATCATTGTTTTGCCAAGCTCTGTATACCAAGCACATGTCTCCTCACTTTCTACGTTCCTCCAAGGAGTACAAATTCAAATCTCTCCATCTGGTCCCATAGTCTCTACCCTGCATACCACAAACGACTCTTGTTGCCCTCCTTTGCACTCCCTCCAACAGGGAAATATCCTGTTTTTTAAATGGTGACCACACCTGCACTCCATACTCCATAATCGGTCTCACAAGGGATACATACAATGGCAGAACGACCCCTACTTCTAGATGATGTATGTCTCAATATGCAATTCAGGATACTGTTTCCTTTCTGGGCTATATTTTAGATGAGATGAAAATGTCATATTATCAGAAACTATTATACCCAAATCCCTTTCCTCATATGTTATTTTGAGCGGAACAGTTCCCATTTTGTAGGGTAATTTAGGGTTTCTAATTCCCAAATGCATAATAAAGCATTTATCTAGGTTTAGTGCCAATTTATATTTTTTAGACCATGTGGCTATATCATCTATTACATCTTGTAGTTTAGAAGTATTTAATTCAGTATTTACTTCAGCTCCAACCCTACAATCATCTGCAAACTTTTGCATCCAAACAGATTCCTGTTTTATTTTGAGTGCTGATACATATAAATTAAAGAGCAGGGACCCAAGACCGAGCCCTGAGACACCCCACTAGTCACCCCCAAACTATCGGACAATTCCCCTCTAATGCTCACACGCTGACTTCGGTCAAGTAACCAGTTTTGAACCCAGTCTACTATATAAGGATTTATGTTCAGTTTACTCATTTGTTGTATTAGTTCCTGGTGGGGTAGTCTGTCAAACGCCTTAGAGTAATCAAGGAATAGCACATCAACGGGATACCTTTATCCAGTCTATCAATAACTAGATTATAAAAGCCAACATATTTGTCTGGCATGACCTTCCCTTTACAAAGCCGTGTTGGAGATTATCTGTAAGATGATTTATATCTAGATGTTCTTGTATTTTATCCTTGAGCACCCCTTCCAGAATCTTAGATGGTATAGCAGTAAGACTTATAGGTCTATAATTAGCTGGATCTAACTTATCTCCCTTCTTATATATTGGAACCACTACTGCTGATCTCCAACACTCTAATACCTCGCCAGTATTCAGAGACTGCTGAAAAATATATGTCAAAGGGGGGGGCTATAGACTCGGCTAACTCCCTAAGTACTCTAGGATGAAGGCCATCAGGACCGGGGGATTTATTTGGATTCAATTTAGCCAATCATTCTTTAATGTCTGTACAGGTTATTATTATACTTTCATTTGGGTCAGAAGTAGAACTTTTAATATGATATGTAGATTTATCTTTTGAAAAGACAGTTGAAAAATAATAATTTGCTATGTCTGCCATTTCTTTATTGTCAGATGTACTATCACCATTTAATTTACTGAAGTGGACCTATAGTACTTGAATTTCCTTTAATATTCCTAATATATGCATAGAAGGCTTTGGGGTTTCCTCCACTCTACTAACCAATTTTGATTCATAATCAATTTTGGCCGCTTGATATGTTTTTTATTTGATTTAAGTTGTCTATATTGGTTTCTAGTTTTAGGGATCTATTTAATTTCCACTGTTTAAACAGTTTATGTTTCTTATTAATCAATAGTCTTATTTACTAGTCCACCACTGTTTTATTTTTACTACCAGTGTATTTTTGTTTTATAGGGATATTTTCAAGTTCTTGCTGTTTTATTTTTGAATAAAATATATCCCAAATGTCATTTAATGGTCTTTCTCCAAACTCATTTCTCCATTTCCAATTGGAAAAATTCTTATTTATTCTAACAAAGTTTTCCTTCGAGAAATCATAATTTATGGTCTTTCCCTTATGAATTTCTACAGGTTCCACCAATTTAAATTCCACCGTAAAGTGGTCACTTGTTCCTAAAGCGTCAGAAATCTCATACTCACACAGGATATCACCCATATTGGACAAACTACATCCAAAATGTGATCTCCCTAGTTGGCTCTTCTCTAGTACTGAACTAGCCTATTTGATGCATACAATTTGAAACTTCCTCTCAAAAGGTGTATCCGCATAAGATTTTCCCAATCTAGTCCTGGTAAATTTAAGTCACCTAACATTAATATCCTGTCTGTTGGATCTAGAGTCAGCATTAGGTCTAACAAGCTCCTATTATATTGTGGATTAGATGATGGATCTCTGTAAATTAAGCCTAAAATGATTTTGAGCTTGTATAGGCAGTAATTTAATCCATACTTGATCCTCTATATCCAAGGGTGTTACCATTATTTCAGATTTTATATTATTTATTATATACAAGGCCACTCCACCTCCCTTCTTGAATGCTCTAGATCTCTTGTATAAGGTGTAACCCTCAATATCCTGTCCCCAGCTATCATTTATATCCCACCATGTTTCCGTCACAGCAGCTATATGTATATTTTTAGTTACCAAAATATCTATAAATTCCCCCATTTTGTTTTTTAGGCTTCTAGCATTCACCAACAAGCAATTCCAATGCTCAGATTTATTAAATTTGTTTACCATATTATTATTACTGTTTGGTGGATTTATACTAGCTAAGGTCCCATTCCCCCTTCCATGTAGTTTAAATTTATTTTTAAAGCCTCTTTAAATCTCTTAGCCAAGCAGCGAGTCCCCGCCCTCTCCAGGTGCAAACCATCACTCCTAAACAGGCTTGGATTATTGAATACAAATGAATTGTCCAAAAATTCTGCCCCTTCTTTCCTACACAAATCTCTTAGCCATCTATTTAAGATATTTATTTTAGAAGTTTTGGCTAAATGAAAACCAAACACCGATAAAATACTTGTTTTCATTATTAACAGTGTCCATAGATGGTGGTCTATAGCATATCCCTAAAGTGACTGGGTGTTTTTTATTGTTTATTTTAATCCATAATATTTCAAAACCAAAGGGGGAGTCATTATCTATACCAACTTCTGTACATATAATGTTTTCTTTAACATAAAAGGCAACTCCACCTCACTTGGAATAAGTACGATTTTTATTAAATAAGATATAACCATTAATATTAAGTCCCCATTGGTCTCCATTGAACCAGGTTTCTGTGACACCACAAATGTCAATATCTTCATTATGTAAAATTACTTGGAGTTCTTCAATTTTATTGCTCAGACTCCTAGCATTTAGTAGAAGTAGATTTAATTTGGCTGTTTGTTCTTTTTCATACATAGCTTTGACAGTTTTCAGAAGTATATGTTCACATGTTTTCGTAACCCTATCTATTCCTACCCCTGAGCTTTGCCTAAAAAAACCTCTATTGCTGAATTAAACACATGACCCACTGTCTCCTTGCCCAACCTACTTAAATGTAAACCATCCTTTGCGTAATATGTATTATTCCACTGAAACTGTTCCCAATGGGTTAGGCACTTGATATTTTGTTTGAGACACCAAGCCCTGAGCCAGCAATTTATGTGTTTGATTTTATTAATTAAAATATGGTTAGCCCGAGGTACTGGGAGAATCTCAGAGAACACTGTGTGGATACCAATATTGGCCAGAATGTTTGCCAATCCAACATAGGCTTCTTTAATATGTTGAGTACTCTCATGCCAAATGTTGTTCACCCCAATGTGAATTATTACTAGATCTTTATCGCTACAACCTTGTAAGATCTGTTTACTCATTCTGCTAATATCACTAATCTGAGCCCCACGGAAACATGATAATGTATGAGTGGTTTTATTTGGGTTACAAATTATTCTGTCTAAGTTAGATACCATGGAATCCCCTAACACACAAATTTGTGGTGCTTCAATGACATCCTGACTCAAAGGTCTTATGTCAATATTTTCTTCATTAATTCCATCATTATTAAAGTGGTTCTCTGTGAAATTAATAAGATTCTCATGTAAACGATTATCTGCACTATTAGCTTGTGTTGCAGAATTTACTACCTCATTTACAGATAGATCCACATCAGTTCCATCATCAACAATCACTCCAATATCAGAATCTGTCAAGGGATCAAATTTGTTCTGAATTGGTAACTGAAAAGTTTCAGCTTTTCTTCCCCTTTTAGAAGTCTTTTTATATTGAATAGAAAACCAATCATTTTCTGAGTCAGAAAAAGTTTCATCTTGTCTTGGTCTCTTTCTGGTCACTATATCAGGCTGGGTAATGACGTGAGTGGCTTCTGCACTAGGTACTTCCAATGTACTTTGCTCTTTTGTTATGTGTAGTCTTTTAGCTGTTTCCCTTTGGCTACATTCTAGTATTCTCAATCTCTCATCAAACATTTTAATTTCCTCCTCCAATTCTTTAATCCTTATACATTTATTACAAATGAAGGCTTCAATGTTTTCTGTCCCTATTTCCATGTCAAACATATTGCATAATAGGCATTTAGTTCCAACTCTCCCGTCCATAGTCACAATATTATTGGCCATGTTTATTATTATTTTACTATAGTAGTGCTTTATATAGCTTGTTGCTTACCTAATATATTTCTTGAACACAAAAAATCATTCAGGATTTAACTTTGTAAACCTCCCAAATGCCCAACATGCATAACATGTGCAGACGCGCGTGTTTTATACGCGTCTTCACAGGATGCCTCACGCTGCCCCACTCATACCACCCCTCGCTGCAGCAGGGCAGCTTAAAATAGCCCCAGAGAGACCTAGAAGTAGATTCATGGGTCGCGCTATACCTACTCTACTTAGAAATTAGTAACCCTTTTAAAAAATATTTAGACTGTGCCCTTAAAGGTGTATTGCAGGTGAACAGTCCCCAAAAGTAAAATAAATTGTTTTAAAAGTGATTCTGAGGTGTAGTCAGGAAGTGAGCCTGAAGACTACTGCTCCTCCTCCTAACCAAGAGTTGGCTAGGGCTCCAAAGTAGAATGCAGTAAAATGTTCTCAACAACACTGTTAAATAGGCATCAGCATTCAACACATAAATGTTTCATTTAGAAAATGAGCAAGCAGTGAGTGCTCACAACTGGAGCAGCAAATGGTTTAGAGTGACCAGGCAGATTCTCGGACGCTTACACCTACTCTACTTAGAATTAGTAACCCTTTTTAAAACATATTTAGACTGTGCCCTTAAAGGTGTATTTCAGGTGAACAGTCCCCAAAAGTAAAATAAATTGTTTTAAAAGTGATTCTGAGGTGTAGTCAGGAAGTGAGCCTGAAGACTACTGCTCCTCCTCCTAACCAAGAGTTGGCTAGGGCTCCAAAACAGAATGCAGTAAAATGTTCTCAACAACACTGTTAAATAGGCATCAGCATTCAACACATAAATGTTTCATTTAGAAAATGAGCAAGGAGTGAGTGCTCGCAGCAGGGCAGCTTGAAATAGCCCCAGAGAGACCCGGAAGTAGATTCTCGGGTCTCGCTACACCTACTCTACTTAGAAATTAGTAACCCTTTTAAAAAATATTTAGACTGTGCTCTTAGAGGTGTGATAATTCTAAGTTCCTTATTTCACCCTTCAGTTAGAAGTATACTCCACCTGAAGAATATTAACTTTCCTAAGGAATCTGCTTCAGACAATAGACAATTGTAAAATGTAAGGTTCACCTCCCTCTGTTATGAGCGCAACTCACTTTCTTGCAAATCTTAAGTCTAGTGTTGCAGCTTCCAGCCAGAGGTAGCTTCACCTGAAGACTATTGAATATGCCAGATGTTGACTGGAGTACCTTTGCTGCAGCCACATCCAAGAGCAGGGCCATTCTTGATGCCCTACAGGGGGCATGCCTCAGACAGCTAGTTCTGGAACCCACTCGGGAGAGAGCAATCTTAGACCTGGTACTCTCAAATGGGGATGGAGAGAGGATCTCTGATCTTGAAGTGGTTAGCCATCTGGGAACAAGCAACCACCAAACAGTGTGGTTCATGATAAACTTAGCTGTAGAGTCAAGCCACACAAAAGTGAAGGTACTGGACTTCAGGAGGGCTGATTTTTTCAAAATGGGAAAATGCCTCAGAAAAGCACTAGCAAACAGTCAAGAAGGTGTGATGGAACAACAATGGGGAAACATCAAAACAGCCATCACAGAGGCAACAAGTCTTTGTGTGAAGCAAATAAACAAATCAAAATGAAAGAAAAAACACTATGTTTCTCAAAAGAAGTGGCTGGGAAGGTAAGGGAAACAAAGATAGCATTCAGGAAGTATAACGAAACACAGAAGGAGTAGGACAGAGAACTGTACCAGTTAAAGCAGAAGGAAGCGGGTAAGGCAGTCAGAATAGCAGAGGCCCAAACCGAGGAAAAGATAGCCAACTCAGTTAAGAAGGGGGATAAAACCTTTTATAGGTACATTAGGGAGCAAAGAAAGACTAAGGCAGGGATACTGAGGCTGAACAAAGAGGAAGGTGGTTGGGCAGAGAGTGACAGTGAAAAGGCAGGGATACTGAATGAATGCTTCTGCTCAGTATTCACAATAGAAGAGCAGGGGGAAATACCTAATCCAGTCAATAGAAGCACTCTGGATAGGGAGGTTGATATCAGTCCTTTCACAGAAGAAAGGGTTCTGAAAGAACTCAAAACTGAAGGTGGATAAAGAAATGGGGCCTGATGGGATTCACCCCAGGATTTTAAAAGAACTAAGAGAAGAACTAGTAACACCACTGACTACCCTCTTTAACAAATCATGGGAGGATGGGGTGGTACCTGAGGACTGGAGGACGGCCGATGTGATTCCCCTTCACAAAAGTGGGAGCAGGGCAGAAGCAGGAAACTACAGACCAGGCTGTGGACATGGCCTACCTAGACTTTAGCAAGGCATTTGACACAGTCCCACACAAAAGATTAATAAACAAATTAGCCAGCCTGGGAGTGGGTCCTAGGGTGGTAGCCTGGGTAAAACACTGGTTGGACAACAGGACACAGTGGGTAATAGTAAATGGAGTACACAGTGAAGAAAGGAGGGTTACAAGTGGGATACCGCAGGGTTCAGTACTGGGGCCGGTCTTCTTTAATGTCTTTATAAGTGACATTGCAGAAGGACTGGAAGGGAAAGTATGTCTCTTTGCAGATGACACAAAAATCTGTAACAGGGTTGATACACAAGGTGGGGTGGAAAGGATGAAAAGGGACTTGGCAAGGTTGGAGGAATGGTCAAATGTATAGCAGCTTAGATTCAATATAAAGAAGTGCAAAGTAATGCACCTGGGAAACAAAAACCCAGGGGAAGAGTACACAATGGGGGGTGAGATACTGACAACAACATAAATGGAAAGGGACATGGAGGTAGTCATATCAGATGACTTAAAGGTGGGCCCACAATGTGAGAAGGCAGTAAGAAAGGCTGGGGGGATACTGGGATGCATAAGGGGAAGCATCACCAGTAGAAAACAGGAAGTCATTGGCCCTCTGTACAGACAGTTGGTAAGACCACATCTGGAGTACTGTGTACAGTTCTGGAGACTCCATCTCCACAAAGACATAGACAGGGTAGAGGCTGTCAAAAGTAGGGCAACCAAAATAATGCAGGGTCTGCATCAGAAGACATATGAGAAAGCCAAAAGAACTAAAGATGTATAGCCTCGAGGAAAGGAGGGAGAGGGTGGACATGATAGAAACTTTCAAATACCTCAAGGGAATCAACAAAGTCCAAGAGGGTAGCATCTTTCAGAAAAAGAGATGTGCAAAAACAAGGGGGCACAATTTGAAGATAGAGGGGGGACAGCTCAGAGGTAATGGAGATATTTCTTCACAGAGGGTTGTGGATACATGGAACAGCCTTCCTGAGGAGATCATAGAGTCAAAAACAGTGGGGGAGTTCAAGAATGCATGGGACAGACATAAGGCAATTCTAGTGGGGTATAGGAGGAAGTAGGCTGTTGGTTAACTAGGATCTGCAGCTTATCCATTAGGTAGGGAAATGGGCAGACTAGGTGGGCCAAGTGGTCCTTATCTGCCATCAAATTGTATGTTTCTATGTTTCTTACAATCACTATGCATGCCTAACTTGAGGTCTCTAGCTGTAACAATGATCAAGTTATGATCAATTAAATAACTTTGAAAATTTCACAGAATTCTGTGAAATTTTGTGAAATTTCATGAAGATTCCGTGAGATTGGAATTTGCTAATTTTTACTTGCCTGAGATTTAACTGTTTGTCTTTAATTTTAACTGCTGTATTCAGTGCCACACTAGGCATACAAGATATCATCAACAGATATCTGGTTTATGCAGTATTCCATTCTGAAGATTTTTAACATTTAAGATATCATTAATGACACAGCAACATATTTTTGACAGCTTGTTACTAATGTTATCATTAACCAGGATATCATTGATATATTGTCATTTTTACCTACACTCCTGTTGCATACATACTGCAGGAGATACACAGTGGTCTGACTCAAAATATGCAATTTATCTATCAGTAAGAATGAGCAATAGCACAACCTGTGAGTGGTGAAGATATGTGAGTTATGAAAGTCTTGCTGCACATGCCTACTATGATGTCATAGGCATTGAGATAGCTGCTTTCTGATTGGTTCTGCTTTTTGCATGCGTTAAGAACGTTTTTAAGTCCTGTCCAACCTCTATGTATATGCTTATCTGGAAGTTAGACAGTGTGATACACTTATCAGGGAAACCGTATCACCACTGTTGTACTATATGCTGACCTTCTTTCATGCTACTACTGTACGCTGGAGCAGATACTGAATTTGTTTTGTCATCGTCTCTGCTCTTTCTGGTATTCCACATAAATGTGTTGATTCCTAATGCATACTTTGCTTGGTTCCATTATAACTGAATATTCCTTGGGCTCAGGGTCAAATGTGTATGTATTAGTCTAAAAATGACAACAGTTTGGGTCAAATCTGGAAAACGTTGGATTTGAAACAAAAATATCACCTTGTTCAACCCCCAGTGTAGGCCACTTTACACCAACTATACAACAGAGCTATTTCACACAAGAGACAATAATCTGTAGTCAAGTAGCCCAGATGGTGACAGTCACCTCACTGGCAGACATTCACCTTCTGGGGAGTACTGTCCCACAGCAAATATTATTTCTCATAATCCTGTTTCCATATATTTGCTATTCATACTCCACTCCTCCATGGGTCACCACTCACAGAACATAAAATGGGGGCAGTTTTGAAAATACAAAATGTGTAATGTACATACAAAGATTCAGACTCTGAATACCTGGTTCATAGTCATGGAATGCATCCAACATGTGTTGCTGCAAGCAGGGCAAGTTAAATCACCACAAAATCTAAAAAAAGCACCTGCCTTGAAAGCAACTTTTTGCTTCCAATGAAATCTTGGTTGCCTATTTGTTTCTTTTCCTTGTTTTTCAACAACTGACACTGTTGCCAACTCTCAGGTGCTATTACATTTATGCTATGGCTTAATGTGAGCTCACACAACTGCAGAAATTGGGGCAGAGGACAGAGCACAAGTGGAAGAGATCAAAAATGTATAAAGACAGCTTTGTCCTACCTACTTAGCTAAGGATTTTACCAGGATGGAATATGAGCAGAAATATTACATTTTCTGACAGGTCATATTGTTCTGGGAAAGAGCAAAGAAGCCACAGTTTTATGGATGGTGGAAACTATGTTACAGTACATCTTCTGTCTGCAATCCAAGGTGGTCAACTACCTTGAGTGGTGTGAATGGTTTAGAATGTTCTAAGAAGCAAAGAGCGTCTTTGTTTACAGTACATTCTCTACACTAAACCTCTTATTCCAAATCAAGATGGCTGTGCTCTGGCTCACCTAAGGATTAAAACTGTCTTCTTGTGGGTTGAGTTTACAGCAGTTTCATGTTATGAGATGGCAGGGTACTTTGCGGGGGTAAGTACTGTACCATTTCCAGTGTAGTGGATTCAGCTTTATCATGACTAACTAGACATGCTCTGGTCAGAGCCAATATGGCTGTGGAGAGCTTTTAGGAATGGCAAGAGTGGTGAACAGAATATGCTGTGCTCTCACTGCACTTGATTCAGCCATAATACTGCTGCGATTACAGTACTGTGCATGCGTGATACTCACACAAGTGCAGCTTGCCCCGGAGTCAGCTTTGCACAACATGGCAGTGCTGACATAACTATATGTAGCAACTCAGTCCCCTCAGGTTACTAGAATTTCCATTAGTAGTAGTCTTAGGCAAGTAGGAAAAGACAGCTGGTGGGGAGCTCATTAGGGGATTTCTACATAATGACATCATTGTTTACTCAGCTAGCCTTAGAGAAGGATGATTATGTCATTTAGAACTCTCGCAGCAGCATAACCATTTTAGAGCCAGCTGCTCTCATGGAACTTAGAATGTTCATCAGTATGTTCAAACATGGCAGTCTGAGTGGCAGGTCTACCATTGGGGCTCTGTCAAAGGGAGCCCTGTTATTTCTCACCCAAGTTTGTTAAAATCTTCAGTTTGCCTGCAGGACTCTTTAGTTTGACTCCAGGGGGAGTGAGGGGGAATGCAGTTCTTGTGGATCCAAGAGGCAATCCCCTGAAGATCCTGAAGTTCACAGCTGCCTTAAGGAAGAACTATGAGTAGAATCTGACAGCTACCAGACACAGAAAGGTGCCTTTTGTTCTTTCCATGACTGGGAGGAAGGTACAACTAATCTGTGAGTACAGAATTTGAGACTGTTCTCTGAGGGAGTTGTCTGAGGTGTGTGCCCTAGATAAGGCTAGATCACACTGACCAGGACTGCTTTCACCACAGCTGTGCTGAATTTAAAGTTAAAGTTGGGAGTCTTTAGCAATTCATTGGAGATAGGAGAGTCATTTGGTGTAACCCTGAAGGAATGGCAGAGGCTGTTTGGGGCAAACAGTAAGAGGAATGCAATCTGGAGTTTCAGGCAGGGTTAAGTGGTTTGTGTATGGGCACCAGTGTTCCCGGGGCAAAGACCATGCACCAGGAGGATTTTAAGTGTGTGGCACATCCTACAGATATATGCTTTGGAAATGGAAATATGTGGAATATGTTTAAAGTGTGTGGCACATCCCACAGATACACACTTTGAAGGAGAGAAAGAGATGTTTTTGTGGAAAACAGTACTTATTCCCTACTTCAAGTCATAATGCTCTGTTGTGACATCACAATCTGTTGCCATGAGAGTAACTGTGATGTCACAAGCAGTGCATTATAACCTCAGGTAGGGAGACAGCAACAGAAATAGATGAAATCTTCAGGAGCAAAAATCCTGTTTTTATGCAAATAACCTCAGCAATAAATAATGGGGAGGTAGAATAAAGGATTAATGTGAAATATAAAGTGAACTTTATCTAAATATTATGTTTTGTTATAGTTCTCCTGAAGGTGTCAGTTGCTTTTTAAGCTAATTTTTCCTTGTGTGTTTAATCATTGTCAATTACTAATGCTAGCATAGACACACACAGATGGTTTTAAAATGAAACTTCAATTGGTTTACAGCTTTTCTCAGGAAGTGAACTTTCAAGTCAGTGAAATTTGCCCTTGGGATAGTTTTCTTTTGATGGAACTTATGCTGTCTTATTCAGAATTTCACTTAACTGGTCCAGCAATTTGCAAAGCTGAGGCTGTTTAAGGGTGCAGTAGGGGTTATGCCAAACAAATGTAAATATCTCTAAAAGTATACAAATTACAGATAATAAACCTGCATGAAAGTTTTTCAGGATAAAAAGACTTTCCAAATGAGCTTACTAATTAAGTTGCACTAATTATATTTTTAAACTATGGCATCTGATTACCTCAATTTTCATTTTTTATAGGAGTTATGCCAAACAAATGTAAATATCTCTAAAAGTATATGCGTTACACATAAACCATCAGAACTGAATGTTGTTCAGAACAAAAATACCTTTCCAATGAGCCTATTCTTTAAGCTGTACTAATTATATTTTTTAAACTATGGCCATCTGATTACCTGAATTTTCATTTTTCTTCACAATCTTCACCTTTTGGATGGCTCTATTTAAAAAAAAAATAATGAGTTCAGATTAGTGACTACCCTCATTTGAAAGGTTGTCTTGTCCTTAACAACTTTCATGTAGGCTGTATATTAGTAACTTCTATACTTTCCAAGATATTTACATTTAATTGGCATGACTCCTACTGTGTTCACTCAGGGAGAAAAAAAAATGAGATTGTTTGGAAGTCCATATTTTACAAAATATAAAGAATTCAGATCAGTGATTACCCTAATGTGAAAGACTTTTTTGTCCTGAACAACTTTCACACAGGTTGTTTTTGTGCACCGTAACTAGTTTTAAAGCTATTTAGATTTGTTTGGAAGGTGTGCACATTTGATCTCAGAGGAATGCAGCTAATAAAGAAGGGAGTATTTTTTAACTGCCATAGGGATTTGCAGTTATGGAAGAATACGCTGAAAAGTACTAAAAATGTGTTCCACGGAAAGCCCTTTTTTCAAGCTAAAGCAGGATGGCTGTTGGCTCTGCCCACAGCCATAATAATGGGTACTGAAAATAAAATATCCTGATTGGTTGTCACCTCTGTCTTAGAGCTGTCTGATACACAGGTAAAAACATGCCAGTAATCATGACATCATCTACAAACAGTATCAATATCATTTTCAAAAATTTATGATTGTCATTATAAATATTGTTACCACCTTTACTGACTAAAATAAATGACCTAGGATCTAAAAATATAACTTCCTCAAAATATGAAGGAAAAAAAAAACATTGGTTAAATATTTTTTGTATCTCCCTTCTAACATACAGTACATACACAACTATAAAAATAAGTACTACCCACAACTGTATTTTGGGGGCTTCTTTCATGACCATTGATTAACACTCTCCTTACCTGTCTACCAGTGACTCCTTGCTGATTGTCCTGCTGCAGATACAATTAAATCCCTGGTTTTACTGAGGACTTCTGTTGTACATGTTTGTGTGGGTAGAGGTGGACATTCAGCCAGTATAATTCAGTTGAAGTTTGAATTCCTGCATTCCATGATAAATAAACATCCTATAAATTGAATGTGTGGACAGACCGATGCTTGACAGCTGTGAAGGGGGCACATTTTACTAGTTACTTTAATAAAGGAAACTGCCTGTTGGTAATAATAAAAATGTTGCATTTGTCTTATTTCTTTAGATTTTTCACTTTACTCATATTATAAGTACAATAAAACACTTCAGAAGTGTGCATTATGCTGATCTAACTGCAATTCCAAGGGCTGAAGGCACTCCATCACCACTGTCATGCCTCATTATATCGCCTGGCATGTGGTTACAGCAGTATGATGTATCCCTGTCATATCTTACAGCTTACTGAAATCCTGCTCCATTGGGCTCCACCCATATTCAAAGAAATCATCAATGCTTATTTATCTGATGGAATCTTGCCTGTAGATTTAGAAGGCCATTACAAAAGCACTTCTTGGTTTTTGATGGAGCCATCATTAGATTCTGAAATCCTGTCAGATAAGACATATCCCCGGACTCCTTTTCGAAGAAAGGTTGTTGAGAATGTAACAGTGATCAGCTTCAGTTACTCCTGGAGAAAAATGTTCAAGTGTCATTCCAGTGACCAGTTTGATTCAGTCATTGTCACAGTATAAAATCTACCTCAGTCAGAGTGCTAAATGACCTTATCCTGACCAGAGACCAGTGTGGTCCACGGTCGGTATCTTCCCTGATGATGATCTTTCAGCATTTATCACAGTGAATCATTAGGTGCTGATCAATCATTTTACAGATTATGTAGGTTTATCGGGGCTGTTCTGAGGTTGTTACACTTGTTCCTTTCCAGGGAGGAGTGGTCAGGAGTGTCTAGAACTCTTTGTTCCAAGCTGATGTCTCACTGCAATGATTTTCCACAGGGTTTGATTATTTACATGCTAATACATGCTCTGAACATGCTGATGCAGGGTGTAATGATAAGATACAAGTTCTGCTTTGGAGACCCTTCTTACCTTATGGAAACCTTAATGGTCTTTCAGACTTTACAATGTGATAGATTGTTTGGTTCAATCTTAGCTGGGCAGTGTTTGGTATAAGGGTTGAGGGGTGAGGGAGGTAGGGGGGTGCTTTACAGTGATTTTGTGTATTTGGTGTTTGTGTATTTCAATTTCTGTATGTTTTACCATGATCCATCCTGTTTTGTATGATATTATGTATCTGCTTTCTGGATTACTGAAAATTAATAAAGCATACTTAAAAAAAGATACAAGTTCAGGTGTGACTATTAATAAATGCAAATGTGGCAGTGTTGAAAGTCACATGTAAAGAGTTACAGAGCACGTGAGAAGCAGAATGTAAAGTGAAACAGTCTGTTTATATAGCAGCAAAGAACAGTTAGCTCCTTTATATGCAGTACATGTTATGCTGGAATAAAGTGTTGTTAAAAGAATCTAAAGAACCCTTTGTTTTGATTATTACAAAACAAGACAAGGTACCAGGAATGGCTTTGGGACTTTTTCTGAGAATATAAAGAAAAACAACCAAGAAGGTGAAATCTTGTGGAAGTGGATCAGTATTTACTTCAGAGTAATAAAGGATAATTTTAATGCTTTCGCTTGGTGGTCTTATCAATACTGGAGTCTGCTGAAATGGAGCAACTAAGACCACTACCAGAGATCAGGTTTGTGGGCAGTTTAGAAGAAACATGGAAATCTGTCAAGCATTTTACTTTGCATTTAAAAACAACTGGGGTAGATGAGAAAGAGAGCTCACAAAAACTAGCACTATTACTGAGCGTGGCAGTCTCAGAAGTTCTAGATATAAATACTTTTCAATTGTCTGTAGCTGCTAATGAAGATTATGATACTGAAATGGCACAGTTTGAAGCTTACTGTGTGCCCAGAAAAAATTAGACTTATGAAAGATATATCTATTTAGATCCCTACCACAGAAGGAACAAGAAACTATTGAAGAATTTGTTATTGGCTTGAAACTAAAAGTTCAGTCTGGTAGTTTTGGTGCTCTTTGCAATTCTTTGATAGGAGACCAAATTGTTATGGGCTGTTATGATGAAAAAGTAAAAGAACATTTACTAAGATACTGCAAGGGTACAATGGAAAAGCTATTAAAATTTGCCAGGTCACCGAGAAAACTTGGATACAGCTGGAAGTGATTAACTGTCCTAAGATAAAGAGACAACATTGATATAGCAGCAGTTCATACAGAACAGAATCAATGCAAAAATCTCCTACAAGTTTAATATGGCAAGACTTAAAACAAAATGTGAAAAGAAGGATTACAACCATGCAAAGAAAGTTTGCAAGCAAAGTATGATGTAAATGGGGAAAAGAACATGCCTACTGAAGCTGTCCAGTTTTTGATCAGCAATGCAGATCTGTTGAAAAATGTTATCATTTCACTGGATGTAGTAGACAGAAAACAGCTGTACAACCTGTTACTGAAATGCAAGATTCAAGCAATGAATATGATTTGTTTATAGGGGCAAGAGAAAAGAAAGGCTTATCAGACAGAAAATAATTGACTATTCAAATAGATGCTAATGGCTTCAAGGTTTAGTACATGATAGACACTGATGCAGAAATAAATGTACTGTCAGCTCGACTGTGGTGTTTGCTACCAACAAGACCACAGCTCAAAAAACAGACCACTGTTGTGAAGGCATACAATGGACTAAGTATACTCACAGTAGGATACTGTATGCAGCACCTGAGGTATAAAGACAAGGTCAGTAAATACAATTTTGTCATTGTCACAGGAGACAAAAATCCAATTTTGGGGCTCAAAACCAGTCAGAAGTTGGGTCTGATAGAAAAAAATATTCAAAATAGAAAATGAAATGCCTCCCACTGACAAGATGATGTCCGAATACAGTGATGTTTTTAAGGGACTAGGCAAGTTACAGATTACACTTAATACATCAGATTACAATTTCAGAGAATTCAATGCCAGTGATACATGCTTCCAAAAGAGTACCTGTTGTGCTGAAAGATAGACTGAAAACAGAACTGCAGCATTTAATAGAAATGGATGCAATAGAAAAGGTAGAAGAACGAACACCCTGGGTTCAATCTTTGGTGATCATAGAGAAAAAGATTGATCACTGGTTTTTATTTGGATCCAACAGAGATAAATTCTTGCATTAAAAGAGAACATTTCCATACTCCATCTAGACATGAAATTCTTGGTGAAATGGCAGAGGCCAAATATTTTTCAGTGCTGGATTCCTCCTCAGTATTCTGGCAAATACCACTGACACCTGAAAGTGCTCGTTTATGTACTTTTAACACTCCCTATGGAAGACACTGTTTTGAAAGATTACCATGTGGCATTTGTTCCACACCAGAAGTCACAATATAGAAACATAGAAGTTGTGAGCAGATAAGGATCTCTTTGTCTACTTAATCTGCTCTATATTCACGACCTACTGTGCCACCACAGACCCTGCTCAATGTCCGGTCTTCTCCCCACTTGCCTTGCTTCTAAGATCCCCATGCATGCTTGAATCCTGTTACCATTTTAGCACCCACCACCTCTGCTGGGAGGCTGTTCCAGGCATCCACCACCCTCTCTATGAAGAAGTATTTCTTCATATCTCCTATGAGCCTTCCCCTCCAGCTTCATAACATGACTTCTAGTCCTGGAGCATCTTTTTCTATGAAAAATGTTACCTTCCTGTATCTTATTAATACCTGTAAGGTGGTTAATCATTTCTATCATAGACCGCTTTACACTCGTTTCCTCTAAAGAGTACATATTTAGTTCCTTGAGTCTTTCCTCATAGGGCTTTTGATGCAGGCCCTGCACCATTTGGATAGCCCCCCTTAGTACTACCTCCACCCTAACTATATCCTTCCAGTGGAGAGGTCTCCAGAACTGGACATAGTACTTGAGGTGGGATCTTGCCAGTGATTTATGCAGGGGTAATACTACCTCCCTCCTTCTACTGGTGATGCCCCTCCCTGTGTACCCAGGCATGCTGCTAGCCTTCCCCAATGCCTTATCACACTGCTTGGCTACTTTCAGGTTATCAGAAATGATTACCCTTAGGTCTCTTTCTTGTTCTGTGTTTGCTAATACCTCCCCACACAATTGGTCTGTTGCACCTGGATTTCTGTGTCCCAAGTGCATGATATTTCACTTGTTTTGTATTAAAACTCAGCTGCCATTCCCTTGACCAATATTACAGTTTTTTTAGATTATCACTCATTCTTTCTACCCTCCCATCCCAGTGGGTCCACTGTATTGCAGATTTTTTTTGTCATCCATGAACAGACATACTTTCCCCTTCAGCCCTTCTGCAATGTTGCTAATAAAGACATTGAAGAGGACTTGGCCTAGTACTGACCCCCTGTGGCGCCTTGCTTGTCTTCTGGCCTTCTCTAGAGTGAACCCCATTTACCAACACCTCATCACCTCCTAAATCCTATTGCTTAGCCAACATCTTACCCATTTTTCAGCTTTTGGATCTACTCCTGTAGGTTGCCCAGCTTGCTCACCAGTCTTCTATGTGGAATGGTGTCAAAGGCCCAACTTAAATCCAGGTAGGCCACATCTGCCTCTCCTCCTTGATCCATTTCCGTGGTCACCCAGTCAAAGAACTTGATCAGGTTTGTCTGGCAAGACCTCCCCCCCATGAAGCCATGTTGCCTCATATCCTGTAATCCTCCAGTTGCAGGGTATTCCCCAATCATTTTATTCAGTTTTGATTCCATTACTTTACCTACTACCAAAGTCAGGCTAGCAGGTCTGTAATTTTCTGTCTCCTTCTTATTTCCACTTTTGTATTGATAGTGGGACAACATCTGCCCTCCTTTAGTCCCCCAGAACTTCCTGTTTCTAGTGATAGGTTGAACAGAACTTTTGGAGGTGCAGCCAGCACCTCCTTGAACTCCCTCTGTATCCTAGAATGCACCCTGTCCAGCCCCTTTGTATTGTCTACTTTTAGTTGCACTAGTTCCTATAGGACTCTCTCCTCTGTAAAAGGATTAGTGTCAATCTCCCTTCCTTTAATGACATTGTCCCTTATTTTTGGCCCGTCACCTATCCCTTCCTCAGTAAATACCAAACAAAAGTAATTGTTCAGTAAGTCTGCTTTTTTTTGGTCCTCTTCCCCAACCCCTCCCCCCTTTTCCTTTTAGACATACTATCCCTCATTTGGTCTGTCTCTTCTCACTTACATATCTAAAGAATGTTTTATCAGCTTTATTTTACTGATTGGGCAATATTCTCTTCTGTTTGTGCCTTTGCCTTCCTAACTGCTCTCCCTGTCACTTTTTGTTTCTCCTGGTAACTCTCCCTGTCCTTCTCCTTCTGTGTCCTTTTGTACCTTTTAAATGCTAGATTTTTTTATCTAACTTTCTCTGCTAATTCTCTAGAGAACCATAGTAGTCTCTTTTTTCTTTTGCCCTTGTTAACCTGCCTGACACAGAGATTTGCTGTCTTTTCAATGCCTCCCTTTATTTTTGCCCATTGTTCCTCTACTTCCCAGTTTCCCTATCCCTGCTAGTGTGTCTTGAAGCATTCTGCCATTTTCTTAAAACCAACCCTCCTGAAGTACAAGACTCTCATCTTAGTGTGTCTTGATTCTGACACAGTTCATATATTGAGCCACACCATATGGTAATCACTGGTCACCAGGTAGCCACCCACTGTGACATTAGCAACCCTGTCCCCATTTGTCAGTACCAGGTCCAGTATTGCTCCTTAACTAGTTGCCTGAGGAACACCCCTGCAGGGAGTCCAGGATGTCACTACTTTTGACTGTTGCCACAGCTGGTAGGCTCCAATTCACATCAGCTGGATTGAAGTCCCCTACCAACAACACCTCCCCTTAGTGTGCCATCCTTTGGATTGCTTCCATTATATATATTTTTTTTTGTTATACTATTTCTCTAGGCATACATGGTCTGCTCCCAATCCTTGGCATCCCAGTGAAACTCTGGCAGCTGTCCATACCCACTGCACTCCCAGGGACCACGCCTTCTACTCCTGCAGCTTACCCCCCCACAGAGGGGTGGTGGTGGGGAGCCCCCAACTTACCCACACTGTCCGGATTTAGTACAGGTGACACACCCAGAGCTGGAGATCTTTCAGATGGCCATCAAACTGCATGACCAAGTTGCCATCATTGTCACATTTTCTCCCTCCTGGGCGGCGGAGTGTGCAATGCCATCGAGGGATGTACTACGCATGTGTCTGCCTGCAGCATGTCCAATGGCTAGTCCTCTTCCCCCCTTGTAGGCTCAGCATTGGTGTGCCAGCCTCCAACCACTGCTAGAGGCTAGGCAAGCACCGACTACTGGTAGACCCCAACCCTGGAGAAGAAGAGCTATCTGAGAATGCTCCATCCTTCTCCCCCCTGCTGACCCCTGTCGACCCGCGTTCGCTCCTGAATATGGGTCACTGGTGTGGCATGAGATAAGGCCAGCACCTCAGCACTCAGCGCCACCGGGCTGGCTGCTTCCATCATATCTTTATCCACCTCCCCCGGCCCCTGTGCTGGAGGTCTGTAGATCACTCCTGTGTGAATAGTAACCCCCCTCCATGTCTCTAGGGTGGCTCACAGTACTTCAGCCCCTCCCTGCTCTCCCTGAATTTCCATGGCTTTTATGTTGTCCCTGACATAACAAGTCACTTGTACCCCTACTTTACCTATCCTGTCTTTTTTGAACAGAATATACCCTGTTATAACTACATCCCAGTCCTAGTTTTCATTGCACCACGACTTGGTAATTGCTATTATGTACAGGTCTACATCTGCCATGGTGGCCTCTAGGTCTGCAATCTTATTGCCCAGACTTTGAGGATTTGCACACATGGCTGTACAGATTGTTCAGCCAACACCCACTTCCCCCATTTCCCATTTGCTCTTCCTTATTTTCTACACTATTTATTCTTTACTAACTCTCTTTCCTTTTACCCCTTGGATTCCTTTGTTATTTGGTTCCATTTGGGATTTCATTCCCTCAGGATTCCCATTGCTGACCTCATAAGCCTGTGGGGAGGGAGCAGCTTATGTCTCACTGCCTTATTGTGGAAGCAAGGAAGGAGGAAGGAAGCTGACAGAGGGAGGCAGAGGGAGGGGGAGAACAAAGAAAGCAGACGTCAAGGACCATGTGATTCCGATGGGCCAATAAGTCCACGGAGATCAGTATTTATTACTCAGAGAGCCAAGTGGCCCTGAAACATGAGTGACCCCAAAGCATGAGCGCCACAAAGCAGGAGTGTGGCATCTGACTAGGTGGTGTCTGCAAGAAATCTGCAGTGAGGAACGCAGGTCACAGGCCATGCTGAGGAGGGGATAGAAGGAGTCAGGTATGTAGCTATAATAAGGGGAGGTTGCTAATTTGGTAGTAGCAGGGGTGTGTTCAGAGCAGGACTAAAACCAGAAAGGGAGAACAGGGAGGATGGAGGGTCCTATGGATTGGGGCAGGAAGCAGGTATGGGTATGGAGTGTTTTTGTGGTCAGAAAATCCAGATGGGAGGCATGATGAGTGGTAAGTTGTCATGGTTGTGGGGAAACCATCTTCTGGGGGTTGCATGTGGAGCAGGGGATTGCATGGTGTGTAGGCAGATGGGGCAATGTAGGGAGGAGGTTGGAAGATTGAGAAGGGAGCTGCATAGAAGCGGGCTGGGGTTAGGGGTAACACGAGGTGCCAGGCAACCTGAGGAGGGTGCCCTTGGAAGTTGCAGCAGGTAAGTAAAGGGACAAACAGAGAGGACAAATGGAGCAACCACTCAGGAGTGGATGAGACCAAGGGCTGATAAGTGGAAGGTGGTTGAGTATCAGGGGGGAGGCTGGGAATATGGGCATAGGATGGACAGAAGTCAAGGGTCAAGCACCAGAGGAAGCTTGGAAAAAAGGGAGTGAGTATAGGAACAGGTTCTCAGTGTTGACTAGCCTGGAGGAGTGGGAGGGCTGAAGTCAAAGGGAAAGTGGTGGACGAGTGCAGTAGTAAGGGTGGGAGGACAGCAGAGAGGCAGGAGGTGAGGACAGTAGACCAGATGGTGGCTGAGGAGGGGGGAGTGAAGGGAGAAGGTGGACCAGCAGATTCAAGAAGGGAGGGGGAGGGCAAGTAGGAAATGGAAAAGAGGGGCAACAGTCATCCCAGCCATGGTAAGTATAGGAGAGGGGGCCAGAAGGAAGGGGAAAGCATGGATCAGGTGGAACATGGAGAACGTGGGGAACCAGGAGCAAGGAGGGTGTTTTGGTAGGAGAGGGGGTAGCAGATTCAGGAAGGGGGGAGGAGGAGCAGATAGGGAATGGCAAAGGAGTGGAATCAGATAGCTTGGCCCGGGGTATTAGTGAGGGGCAAGGGGCAATGGATAGGGGAAAAGCAAGGATTAAGTGAGGCACTGGGGTCCAAAGGCATGAAATCAGGGAGGGGGTTCAGGACAGGGGCAGAAGTCAAAGTTAAGTCAAAGTCAAAGTTTATTGGCAGGAAAGAAACTCCATGGAACAAGCTCATTTACAAGGAGGTCCTGAGAGACAAGTAATGTGCAATGCATGTACAATAAGCCAAGGCCAAACATATAACAGGAATATACAGGACACTATACATTAACATACAGCTTTCTAAGGGAAATATATACATGGAGTAGGATCATTTACAAGGTTAAGACATTGTGGAGCAACAGTCAGGCATACAGCTTCACAAGGGAAAATATATACATGGATCGGGGTAACTTACAATATTAGGATGTAGTGGTACACAGTCAGGCATTAACAGCCAGGTAGGTGGCATGGTTGGCAGTTGGCAGTAATTAAAACTTCCAATGATAAAAGTATCAATGAGAAAACCGGGAAAAGAGGGTATGGGATTATAGGAGAGAAAAGAAGTAAGAGTCAGAAGGGAGTAACGGGGAGGAGGTGGAAGGCAGGTAGGCCAGGTAGGGAAAATAATGGAGAGATGGGAAGCCTGTGTTGTCAAGAAGATTGAGGGGAAGAGGACAGCCCTGAATGGTGGAGAGGAGGTGGAGTGGGTAGGTAGGCTAGGTAGGGTAGCTGTGGTAAGGTTGGATAGGGAAGAATAGTGTGGAAGTCAATTAAGGTAGTGGTCAGGTAAGTAGAGATCGATGCATGGGGGTGTATTTCAGGTAAGATGGGGGAATGGGGACAGGGGAAGGGTAGGTGAGTTAAGGTAAGTATATGGGGAAGGGACCTTAAGTGAGGTAACCCATGAAGATGATGAGAAAGGGTGATGACAAACTGACAGTGTAGAGCATAATGGTCAGTAGCATTGACAGGAGTCAAGTAACTTGCTAATAAATAATTTTTTGAAACTGCTCAGTGGGAGTAGCAGATGCAGCTTGAGGATAGACTGGGCTTTGTTCCAGGCCACTGGTAGGGCATGACTTATGGCCGAGCCTCCAACACGGTGCTGATGCTAGGGACTGCTAGCATAATGTAAGTGGTACTACGGAGTATGTATAAGGAGGTAGTTTACTGGAAGGGTTTGTTTACATATCGGGGGGCATTTGCAAGAGGGCTTTATATAGCCAGGTGAGGGAGTGAGAGAGCCATCTAGTAGCTAATGAAGTCCAGCCCAGTGAGGCATAAAGGTTGCAGTGGTGACTGTGATGATGAGCATTTGAAATGAAATGTATTGCTCTGTGGTATAGTGTATCCATCTGGTGAAGGAGGAAGACTGAACAATGGCCATAAAGGATGTCCACGTAGTTGAGGAGTGGCACAAAGGTTGTCTGGACCAGTCAAAGTCTGGTATCAACGGTAAACAGAGATTTATTTCTATTGAAAAATCCAAGTCCCTGCCATACTTTCTTATCAAGGGAGATGATATGCGCAGAGAATGTTAGATGTTGGTCTAGATCACAGCCTAAATATTTGAAATTGCTAACTACCTTGAGGTTGTCTTCAAGAAGGGTCTTTACAGGGGGCAAGGATAATAGATCCCTTTGAATGGCAGTTTGAAGGCTGGAATGAAAATACATGACCTTCATTTTTTTTTTGCATTTAAAAGAAATTTAGATTGAGCAAGGCTGAGCTGGAGATGATCAAATTCTGACTGGAGCTCCAAGTGGGCTTCAGCTGCCAAAGGTTTGGATGTATATATTACCGTGTCATCCGAAAAAAGGTGCAGCTTTGCTTTGTTTATTTTGTCACCAATGGTGTTGATTTATAGCATAAACAGGAGGGGACCAAGGATCGAGCCTTGTGGTACACCTCTCAAAAGAGGAAGGAGTGGGGAGAGGGAACCACCTGCATTCACTTGTTGCACTCTATTTGTCAAGTAGCTGTTGAGCCATGCTAGCACGGGTCCAGAGATACCATGCCATTGGAGCATGTCTAGGAGTATAACATGATCGACAGTACTGAATGTTTTGCTAAGGTCCAAAAAAACCACTCCTGTGACTTGTTTTTTATCCATAGCCATGAGTTAGTCATTAGTAACTGAAGCTAGGGCTGATGTGGTGTTGTGGGCTGGCCTGAAACCTGACTGGTATGGACTTATTAAGTTGTTTTTGTCAAGATAGTCTCTTATTTGGACATTTATCAACTTCCATCTCAAGTAGTTTAGATAGCAAGGGAAGGATGGATATGGGGTGGTAGTTATATAGATCTGTGGGCTCACTTGGCTTAAATAGAGGAAGCACCTGGGCAGTTTTCCATAGGTTGGGAATGGTGTTGGAGCAGATGGACATATTAAGCAAGTGCAGTATGGGTTCTGTTAGGAAGCTGACACCAGCTTTGTTAAAGTAAGGGCCTATGCCATCAGCACCAGCACTGTTATTGATATCTAATTGAAATAAGAGGTCTTCTGTTTCTTTTAACTGGAAGGGAGAGAAGGAGAAGATGCTGCTTGTCAGTGGAGGTGAATATCTGTGTACATTGGATGCTAGAGCGACTGCTTTTGAAGTATCAAAAGCAAGGCATGGCAGTGGAGAAGTGGTTGTGAAAACTGTGTAGTATGCTAGGTTTATCAGAAATGCTTTGATCATTAAGGGAGATCTTACTGGGTACTGTGGAGGAAGGTTTATTGCCTTCTGTTGCTGTAATGATACTCCAGAATTTGCTTGAGTTTCCCTTTGCAGCATCAAAAGCAGCGATGAAGTAGAAAGCTTTTGCAGCCCGATCTGTTGTGTGCACTAATTTCGGCAGGCTCTGAAGGCTGCCCAGTCTGCTGGGAGTTTGATCCTTCTGGCTGTAGCCCAGAGACAATCCCTTACATTTTATGCAGCCTTTGGGAAAGCAGTGAACTACGGGCAAGAGTGCTTCCAGGCTCTACATTTTAGCATAGGGGCGTGTTTATTGATGATAGCACTTAATATGTTGTTGAAGAGGGTAGTAGCATCATTGATGTTTGTGGCTAGATAAAAGTTGGTCCTGTCTATGTCTCTGAGGTCCACTAAGTAATGAAGTAGATTGAACTTGCAGAAGACCCTTTTCCAAATTAATCTATTTTCTGACTTAAGTGGTTACTGCCCTCTGACACAGGCCACAGCACAGTGGTCACTCACATAATTTTAGAATACTGCTAAGTGTGTGAACTTATGTGGTCTGTTTGTAAGAAAGAGGTCAATCAGTGACCCATTTGACGGTGTTTTGGGGTCCGAACGAGTGCATTCTGATACCAGTTGAGTGAAGCCAGCCTTGTTGCAGAAGTCCTTGAGTTGTGAGCATTTGTTGCAGCCTTTGTGCCAGTTAAGATTAAAATCACCTAGGATGAATATCTTGTTCTGTCTTGAGCCAAACATAATGCACAGATGATTTAGGAGTTCCAGGTCCCCAAAGGGTGGGCAGTAACAATCTATTACCACTAAAGTTTCCATGGGGGATAAGGATAGGTTTATTAGAACAGATTCAAATTCCTTTGGTATAGTGGTTGGGGTGATGCCTGAGACAGTAAATTTGTCTTCGACATAGTTGATTACACCTCCTCCCCGGTTGATCTATCACTATGATAGATGTTATAGGAGGGGAAGGGATACTGCAGTGTTAGGGGTTTTTTTTTTAGTCATGTTTCTGTTAAGACAAGGATATCTGGGTCTATTTGGGAGATCCAGGCCTGGATAAGATCAACCTTTTTCAGTAGACTGTACACATTAATATGTAGACACTTGAAGCCCTTGGTGTCAGCAAAGGCAGCTGGTGGGTTTAGGGTTTGTGGTGGCCCAAGGTTTAATTCAACATTCCCAGCACAGATTGACAGCAGGAAAATTACAATACTGATCCATATATAGAGCAGTTTAACTTTGGAGAATTTATGGCACCTACCTGTGGCATAGGTATGTGGCTCATATGTACTGGTATAGTGAAGGAATGAAGGACACAGAGCATAGAATAATTGTGATGCCCAGAATGATCTGGGATGGGGTGCTATAAGCAGAACCACCAATATGGAAGTATGGGGGTTCCATAAGGAGGGCAGATAAAGATGGAGGAATGTAGTGGGAACAAGATTGTAGAAACTAGATAGTTCATATACACACAGCTGATTCACATTTATGAGAAATAGTTGGTGGTTAGTGTTGGATTCAATGCCCATACCTGTAGGATGAGTTATGTTAAGTAAGATGAGCACAGTGATGACTGTAGTCATTGTGTCTGAAGGGAGGGGCTAATAGTGGAGTTTATTCTATTGGTGAGGTAAAGAAATCCTGGTATTGTGGCTCTAGGTTTTACACCTTTAAGAGCTTTGCTGTAACTTTTAGGTGCTTCCCCTTTAAGAGAGAAAGTGAAGTGTAACCAAGTAGGAGGTGGGTGAGTCTCTCAGCTCGGATACTGCATTTAAAAAAGGAAGGAAATGGTGGATGGGGGTGGGCCAAAAAATCACTAAGAAACCAGTTCAAGGTAGGCAAATGCTGAAAACAGTGCAGCAAAAGCTACAAGTCAGACTGAAATTCAAGTCAGGCTTTGCAGCCCTGAGGACTGAGCAGCTGACAAGAAAAACAAGCGAGTAGCAGAGCTGCACTGTGCAGCTCACAGAACTGTGCAACTAAACAAAGTGTGAAGCAAAAAGATCAGGGCTTCACTATGCAGCTGCTAAAAGAAGAAACATAAGATCAATATTTCTCTGCAGTCTTATGCCTTAGTCCAATGATTTTAGCACTGGCTGCAGCATTTGGGAAATCCTAATCTCAAAATAGAGTGTAAACGTCTTCAGTCGAGGTGGCTCCCCCAATCAAGAGACTGTCCTCTTACATACTTTGTTAAAGAAAGCACGTTCTGGCTCTTTTCCCCAGAAATCTTGGATAAAGCCAACATCCCAAAATCTAATATTTTTAAAGTGTTCCAACTACGCCATCTGTTGTTAAAGATCTTTGGTACTACTTCACCTCATTCCCTGAAATTATCTTTCCCAAGAGATTTAGACCCCTTAGCAGGCTTCCCTCAAGCAGTATCCAAGATATTTAATATTTTATATGACTGAATCTGCCCAGACAGTTTCAGTCCGATGCACTACTGGTCCTCTCTTTTTCCTGATCAAGATATTATTTGGCCTTCCTTATGGCAAAACTGTCACAAATTTGTTACGAAAGACTTATACAATTTCAAATCTTACATAATCTTTACTATTCCCCCTCAAAAAATGGCTAATCTGGGAATAATCCCATCCTCAACTTGTACCTGATGCATTCAAGAAGAAGGCAATTTACTGCATATCTTCTGGACATGCCCAAAAGTAGCCCCCTCTGGAATAGTATTAAACAATGTGTAGAGCCCCTTCTAGGTTTAGCTAATTTATTTACAGCAGAGATCTGTCTACTAGGGGAATTCTCTACTTTTTCAGTCTTAAACTGAAGATACTACATAGCCTTGATCGCCATGTCGGTTAAATAATTAGTTATAAAGCATTGGAAAGTCAATGCAGAAATCTCACACCCAGAATGGCTCCAGGAGCTCCTAGCAAACCTTAGGACAGAGAAGGCCATAGCTATCCTACATAATAGGTCCAAAAAGTTCAATAAGATCTGGGGTCCTTTACATCTTTGCACCTTTACATCTCCTCGGGGAGGCAGTATAGTGCAGTGGTTTAAGGCTCTGAGCTGCAAATTTGGAGACATCCAGCAGACCAGACCTGGGTTTGAATCCCACAGCTTGCACTTGCATGCTGTGTGACCCTGAGCAAGTCACTTAACTTCCCTGTGCTCCCAGGTCACTCCTATAAGAAAGCTTTCAGCTTAGTGTGCTACTCCTGGTTAAACAAACTAAATAACAACTAACATGCCCTTTACTCCCTCTAATCAATTACTGATGCCTCCCCACTCTCAACCTGATTTGGAATAGATATGTGCTCTGTGTGTGTTGGTTGGGGATGAAGGGGGAGAGTGGAGGGTGGGAGGGATGACAGATTTGTAGTTTTCGTATTGCATAATCCATGCATTCTATGTGTAATATGGATCTCCTCTCTGTAAGTTAAAATGCTTAATAATCTTTGAATTGAAAAAAAAATAGAATCGCAGAATTCAACAAATGGCTGGGGGAATGGTGTGTATCCATGGGTTACACATTGGTAGGGGTGTGGAGCAGGATGTGGGAGAACAAGGACCTGTACACACTGGATAGGTTGCAGCTTAGCAAGGAAAGCTCTGAGGTCCTAAAGCATAAGAAGTGGAAGTATAGACAAGACAAGTACAATATCAACTACATAAGTGGGGGAGAAGGGGTAGACAGCAAATGGTGCCACCAGGCAAGGGAGTCCTTTAGGCTTCCCCCTATAGCTAGGCAGGAGTGGAATGCAAAGAGGGGAGGGGATAGAGGTGATGGGAAAGGCAATGAGGGGATAGGACCACACTGGAGGGTGGTCTCATTGAATGCTAGGAGCCTGGGTAACAAGACAGTAAAATTGCCAGCAGTGATGGCAGAAGGGGAGGTGGGAATAGTCGCCATCACTGAGACACGAGCCACCTAATACCAGGACTTGGACCTATAGTGAAGCCCACCAGGACGAAGCGCAGTGTCACAGGTTTCCTGCATGACAAAAGGGATTATCTCCCATTGAAATTGCATTGTTTGCAGCATTAACTCTACTGCAGAATTCTGCAGATTTGGGCTTCATCTTGGCAGACTTCACTGTGGTTATCCCTGGGTCATGCTATACTGCATGGACAGAGAAAAATGGACAGGGGGTGGCTATCTATGTTAAGGAAGGGATAATGTGTAACAGGAAGGAAGAGAAGGAAGCAGAGCTGAAACCTTATGGGTGCAACTCCAGAGCTCTAAGGGTAGGAGGGTTAAATTGCGGGTTGTGTATAGGCTTCCCACTCAAAAGGAGGAGAATGAATGGGAGCTGGGGGAGTGAATAAGGAGGCTTAAAGAAAAAGTAAGTACTGTGGTTGTTTGAGACTTCAGTCTACCAGGAGTAGACTGGAACATCCCAGCTACCTCATGTGGCAAGGATCAGGTCCTCCTGGAGGTTTTTCAGGATGACTTCTTGACACAGAAGGTAACAGAGCCAACCAGGGAGGGAAACATTCTGGACCTGGTGCTGACACATTCTGAACAAGTCAAAGACGTTGGAGTGGAGGACCCCCTGGCAGGAAGCTACCAAAGCACAGTGTGGTTCTCCCTCAGTCTAGGAAAGGAGGTAGCTATAACAAAATCCAAGGTTCTGGACTTCAGTAGGGCAGACTTTGACAGAATGGGAAGTATACTGGAAGGGCACCAACTAACATCTGCCCAGACAGGGATGTCGAACAAAAATGATCAATCACAAAGACTTTATCATCAGAATCTTCAACAAAAATGATCAGTCATCAAGCTGGGACTGGCAAAGGCCACTAGATCATGTACAAAGAGCCAGAGTGAAAAAGACAGGATCAAAAAGCTGAGCTGGTTGAGCAGGGAGGTAGTGGATGGGGGTGTGGGAAAAGAGGGCTGCTTTGAGAAACTATAAAAGATCCAACCATGAAGGGGACATGGAGGAATACATGAGGAAATCCAGACAGGTGAGTAGAATAGTAAGGGCAGCCAAGGCTTCAAGAAAACTGAGACTAGTTTAGGGGATCAGAGAAGGGGAAAATTATTTCTTCAGGTATATAAGGGAGAAGAGAAGCAGTAAGGATCAGATTGTAAGGCTCAAGCAAGGTGAAGGATGGGTGGAAAAATGGTAGAGCAGGCAGAAGTACTCAATGACTACTTCTGTTCAATGTTTACCAGGGAGAGAGATGGGCCTATGCCTAAAGGAAAAGGTGGGTTGGGTGTAGGGGTATATGGGGATAATGGATGGAGAGATCCCAGTAGACAAAGTGCAGGGGGGCCTTAAGTTCCTGAGGGAGGATAAGGTGCCAGGGCCAGAGGAAGTGCATCCAAGAGTCCTAAGAAAGTTGACAGAGGTCCTGGAGGTTCCACTGGTGGACTTGCTCAACACCTCCCTGGGTACTGGGTGCATAATCTGGGAATGGAGGATGGCCATGTGATGCCCCCTCCATAAGAGTGAGCCCAGGGATGAACAAGGTAATTACAGGTCAGTGAACCTTACCACCACTGCAGGAAAGCTAATGGAGACTATCCTCAAGGAGAGGTTGGCAAAATGTCTGGAGGAGAATGGTCTCCAGGATGGCATGCAACATGGGTTTGTCTCAAGCAGATTCTGTCAGACACACCTGGTTGACTTTTTTGATTGGGTGACATGGGCACTTTATAAGGGCCATGCGGTGGATGTTCTGTACCTGGACTTCAGCAAGGCCTTTGACTCTATGCTTCATGGAAGTCTGGCAAGCAAGTTGTGTAACCTAGGAGAAGGAAGGAAACTGGTTGGGTGGGTTAGGAGCTGGTTAAAGGATAGGCAGCAAAGGGTAGTCATGGGGGTAAGCTGTCGGAGCCCAGACCTGTAACAAATGGAGTACCACAGGGCTTGGTGCTAGGATGGGTACTGTTTAACATTATCATTGCTGACATATCGGATGTGAAAAAAGTAAGATCAGCCTCTTCGCAGATGACACAAAGATCTGTGTGGAAGTGGATGGTGGGGAAGTCAGTAAAGTACTCCGAGAGGATTTAGCAAGACTTTAGGACTGGTCAAACACATCAACTAGGGTTCAATGCTAAGAAGTGTAAAGTCATACACTTTGGGGCCAGAAATACTGGGAATGGTTACTGGCTGATGGTAGTGCAGTTGTCCACTACAATGGAGGAGAAGGATCTTGGAGTACTAGTAAGAGGGAAATTAACCACTCAATGCAGTGCAGTAGTGCAGCAGCAAAGGTGAATAGAATGCTGAGATGCATCACAAGAATATCACCTCTAGGAGAGAGGAAGTAATTCTACCCCTGTTCAGGTCCCTGGTGAGGCCGCATTTGGAGTACTGCATGCAGTACTGGTACCCCTACTTTAAAAGGGACATCAAGCTACTGGAGAGGGTCCAGCAAAGGGAAATAAAAATTATCCTTGGATTGCATGATAAGCCATATGAGGAGATGTTGAGGGAGCTCAACATGTATTCCATGGAGGATACAAGGGAGAGAGGGGATATGATTGAGACCTTCAAGTACTTAAAGGGCCTGAATATAGTTAATACCAAGGGTATGTTTAGATTAAAAGGTAGAGGGTAGCCTGCCTGGTGGCACTGAGTGCTAAGGCGCTGGACACTACACCTCACACCATGCTGGTGACCCGTGTTCGGGAGTGGGCATAGGCTGCTAGGGATTGGTCAGGAGGATGAAATTGAGCATCCCAGGGGCAGCTGTCCTTGCTCTAGGAGGATGGATGGGGATGACTGCCAAACTGCCGGCTCCTGGCAGTGGTTGGGGGTGGTGCAGCCTTGAAGGCAAACCGAAGGGTATGGCGTTGCCGGCATCGGATGTGCAATGTACAGAAGCATGTGTTGCAGCGTCATTGATGCCATTGCATGTCAGCACCGGGGGGGGCTACTACTGTAAGAGAAAAATCCCTCGGTGGCATGACAGCTGCTCTGATGACATTGCCATGGACATGCTTAAGTCAGCTCCCACCTGTGCCCACCCTCCATGTCTCCGCAGTGGTGGGGTAAGTACCCGATGTGAGGTGACATGGGAACAGCTGTGGTGGGGGGGTGAGCGCTGACCACAGCTGGGGCAGGGGCCATGAGGGCTGGCTAGATGGGGGAACCAATGGTACAACCCTCCCAGCTGAGGATATATAAAAAAAAAAGGTAAGAGAAACCAGGGGACACAGTCTGAAACTGGAGGGAGAAGGTTGTATCACTGAGGTCAGTGGGCAGCTTTGAGAGGGGTTGGGACAGGAGCAAAGGGAGGGTCAAAACTGGGGGGTGGACTGGGGATTGAGAAGGAAGTAGGTCTATTTATATATTTATATATAGCTCCTTCCCCCACATTTGTCACCTTTCAGCCTTCTTACTTGGCCCTGTTAATCAGTCCCTACCTGGGGGACTTCTCTGACTCATTCACTGCTATTATGCCTTGTCATTCCCATCATCACCTTTTTGTTTCCCAGATTCTCTCTTAATCTTGCCATTTATCACGTCTTCTCCCAGGGTCTTCCCTTTTTTTCTTTCCCCATATATATATCTCCCTTAGTTTACCTCCTCTCTACACTAACTTTGCTTTTTTCTCTTTTAGATATTTCCTGAAGAAGACCTAAGGTCGAAATATAGATTTTTAACTCTATGTTTTTAACTTTCTGGACTGCGGGATGAGGTAGCCAGACTCAGAGAGGAAGTAAGCTGGGTCAGGAGTACCATCACCCCTATCCAGAGACCACCCATTCCAATGTCGCTGCCTCAAAGGATGCCGAGAACGAGGGAGCACTTGGATGACAGTGGGCACAGGGCGGGTTAAGATGGTTGGGCAGAGGCACATCCCAGATCCTATTCCACTCAAGAACTCATATGCCACACTGGCAAGTGGGGGCAACCAAATAGAGGTACCCAGAGAAGTGGAAGGAAAGGATGTGGAGGATAGCCAAGGAGGTGACCTCAGCGGGGAGAGCAGTGAACCCCAGAGGAGGAGGAAGTGAATCCTGGTGGGGGACTCCATCATAAGAGGGATCCAGCTAGGAACACAGCAAAGGGAGGGGGAGGACTGGGAGGTGAGGTGCCTACCAGGTGCCATGGCATGGACGGATGGAAGAAAGATCCTGGGGATTGCTTGGAAGGCAAGATGGGAGGGTGAGCTGGATGTCATTATCCACCTAGGTACTAATGACCTGGCAAATGGGGAGCCAAAGGAAGTTCAGTAAGAGTTTAGGAAATTGGGGAGGGGTCTCAAGCAAGTAGCTACTTCTGTCACCTTCTCAGAAGTACTACCTGCGAGAGGCATGGGAGATCATAGGGATGCATGCACCAGGAACTTTAACTCATGGTTGAAGAACTGGTGCTGTGAGGAAGGGCTTGGATTCATTGGTGACTGGGACCCACCTGGAGGATGGAGGTTTGTTCAAGACTGACGGCCTGCATCCATCCTGGAGGAATTCAAGCACTCAATGATAAGTTTAAATGCTACATTGACAAGCATTTAAACTAGCCAAGGGGTGCAGGCCAGCAAGGAGGGTACCTACTTGCTCACCCCCCACAGATAGCAGTGGAACCAGTGAACCAGAGGAGTGGATATCTCAACAAAGCAGTGTGCAAAAGATGGATATTAGCGCCCAAGAGGTGGATAGGCAGAAAAGGGGCAAAAATCAGCAGAAGGTCAGACAGCAAGGAGAACCAGGGATAAAGGACAACCAGGAAAGGGCTGGAGTAGAACAGCTAAACAGTCTAGGGAGGTCAAATCATGGAAAGCCATGTGTGCCAATGCCAGGAGCCTTAGCAACAAGATGGAAGATCTGGAGGCTGTCATGGTGTAGTCAGACCTGGACATTGTGGCCATCACAGAAACCTGGTGTAATGATAACCATGACTGAGAGATGGCCATTCCTGGCTACAACATATTCAGAAGAGCAGGACAGGTAGGAAGGGAGGAGTGGCACTGTATGTGAAATGACATAAAGGCCACAGAGATCCAAGAGGAACAAAATGGGGAAGAGATACTGTAGGGTTAAGCTGGAAAGGAAAATGGGGCCAGCCATCTGCATAGGTGTGGCTATAGACCACCAGCCCAGGAGGAAGAAACAGATAGGGAGCTGATGCTAGCCATCAAAGGATGGCAGACAAAGAGGTGGTAGTACTGGTTGGAGACTTCAATATTCAAGGCGTGGACTGGAGCATCCCAGCAGCAGCATCAACTAGGAGCAGATTTATCCTGGACTCCCTTCAGGGTGCCTTCCTCAAGGAACTGGTCATGGAACCAACTCAGCAGAAGGCAATACTGGACCTTGTGCTCACCAACAAGGACAGTGTGATGAGGGTAACAGTGGGGAAGCACCTGGGGAACAGTGACCACTAGTCATTGTGGCTTGAAATCACAGAAGGAGCAGAACCAAACCACACAAAAACACGTATCCTGGATTTTAGGATGGCAGACTTTGGGAAAATGGGGAGATACTTGAAAGAGTCATTAAGGGGAATGGAGCAGGAATCAAGGGTTGAGGAACAGTGGGCAGTATTTAAAATGCGGATTACAAGAGCAACAGAATTATACATTAAGCAGGTTAGCAAGAGGAAAAGGAAGAGGAAGCCATTATGGTTTTCCAAAGAGGTAGCAAAGAAAGTGAAAGCCAAAAAGATTGCATTCAGGCAATACAAAAAGACACAGGCAGAAGGGGATAGGGAGAAGTATCAGGGGAAGCAAAGGGAGGCAGGGAGGTCAGTAAGGGAAGCCAAAGCTTAGACAGAAGACCACATTGCAAAATCAGTGGGTAGAGGGGACAAAACCTTTCACAGGTACATAAGTGAAAAAAGAAAGGCAAAGGGAGAGATAGTGAGACTGAAGGATTAAGATGAGGGCCGTGTGGAGGATGACAACAGTAAAGCTGACATACTGAACAGGTATTTCTGCTCAGTCTTTACTGAGGAAGAGGAGGGTAATGGGTCTGAAGGGAGTACAAGGGGTGAGAATGATGCAGAAATGGACACAAGTCCCTTTACACGAGAAAGGGTACTGAAGGAACTGGAAGTAATAAGAGTTGATAAAGCAATGGGGCCAGATGGGGTGCAGCCCAGTGTCCTTAAAGAACTCAGAGAGTTGGTGGCTGAACCTCTGGCTATCCCGTTTAGCCGATCACTGGAAACAGGGGAGGTACCCAAAGACTGGAGGACAGCAGATGTAGTCCCCTTATGCAAAAGAGGAAGTGGGGAACTACAGACCAGTCAGCCTCACCTCGGTAGAGGGAAAGATCATGGAAGCACTACTGAAGGACAGATTGGTGGAACATCTGGTTGTCAATGGACTGCAGGATCCAAGACAGCATGGTTTCACCAAGAGGAGGTCATGTCAGACCAACCTTGTTGAATTTTTTGACTGGGTGTCTAGGGAGGTGGATCAGGGGAGGACAGTGGACATGGCCTATCTGGACTTCAGCAAGGCCTTTGACACTGTGCCACATAGAAGACTATTACAAAAACTAGGGAATATGGGTGTGGGCAGGACAGTAGTGTGGTGGGTAGGTAACTGGCTGGGCGGCAGGACACAGAGGGTGGTGGTAAATGGCTGTCACTCCACAGAGTGAAGAGTGACCAGTGGGGTACCACAGGGATCAGTGCTGGGATTGAACCTATTCAACATCTTCATCAGTGACATTACACAGGACCTAGAAGGCAGAATTTCACTGTTCGCTGATGACACAAAGCTCTGTAACAGAGTAGACACACCAGAGGGTGTAGACAGAATGAGAAGGGACCTGCAGAAACTTGAATAATGGTCATGGGTTTGGCAGTTGAAATTCAATGCAAAGAAGTGCAAGATAATGCATATGGGGCACAAAAACCCTGGCACAATATATCACTTGGGGCTGAGGATATAGCATGCACCAAGCAGGAAAGAGATCGTGTGGTTATCATCTCTGATGACCTCAAGTTAGGGAAATAGTGTGACAAGGCAGCAGGTAAAGCAAATAGGATGCTGGGATGCATAGGCAGGGGCATCACCAGCAGGAAAAGGGAGGTCATGATTCCACTATACAAGACACTAGTGAGGCCCCACCTGGAGTACAGTGTACAGTTCTTGAGACCTTACCTACGTAAGGACATAGACAGGGTAGAGAAGGTTCAGAGGAGGGCAATAAGGATGGCACATGGATTGTATCACAAGTCCTATGAGGACAGGTTGAAGGAATTGAACATGTACTCCCTGGAGGAGAGGAGGGAGAGAGGGAACATGATAGAGACATACAAGTATCTTACAGGGAGGAACAGGGTGCAATAATGCACTATTTTTAAGTGAAAAAGATTTTCCAGGACTAGAGGGCATGGGATGAAGTTGGAGGGAGGACGATTCAGAGAAAATGTGAGGAAGAATTTCTTCACAGAACGGGTGGTGGATAAGTGGAACACTCTGCCTGAGGAAGTGGTGGGGGCTGAAACAATCACGGGATTTAAGAATGCATGGGATAGACATAAAGGAATTCTGGAGGTCAGGGGTAAGGGTCAAAAGAGTTCTAGGAAAACATAAACTGAAGTTACAAACTCAAATGGGCAGACTAGGTGGGCTATAGGCCCTTATCTGCCGACACTGTCTATGTATCTATGTATGTTCTATTTTCAGCATGCATTTAATATTTCCATATTTTTTTGCTTCCAGATCACATGCTGATGCAGCACCTTGTTTTTGTAGATAGATAGTAAGGCCTGTATCTGCTGGCAATTTTGTATGTTCAAATATTATTCCACCTCCCCCGTTGGCTAGTTTAAGTCCTCACTGATGTATCATTTAAACTGTTCAAAGAAGACCATGCTTTCCCTTTTGGATGGATGCCCTTGTGTTGGACTTTATCTCTTCAGATGGGGCCCCAGTCCCATATGAAGCCAAAACCCTCCTCTCTGCATCATTCCTTTAACCATTCATTGATGATCCTGGTGCAGAGAATCCTATTCTTCCCCTTGTTGTAGGCAGGCAGCATCTCTGAGAAGGTCATAGATTGTGCTACTTGCCTAAGACCTCATCCCAATTCCCTAAGCTACTCCTGAACTATTGTTGGCTCATCCCCAGCCAAGTCATTTGTACCCAGATGGACAGTGACATCCAGCTCTCCTTCTCTTCCTGCTGCCCCAGCAATCCTTTGGACCCTCTTTCCATCCCTGCAAACTGTGGCAACAGGATGGCACCTAACCTCCCTATCTCATCCTTACCTTCCCCCAGCTGTATCCTCCTCAATATTGACTCCCCTACCAGGATGCACTTCCTTCTACTCTGGGGTTCTCTGCCACCTCCCTTGGTGTCTCCACTATGGATGCCCCCACATCCACATCTGCCACTACTTTGGGTGCCTCTGTGTGACTTTCCCGCTTGGCCAGTGCAATGTAGGTGTTTTGTAGTGACACTGGATTGGGGATGTGCTTACACTCCACCACCCAAACCTTCCCCAAGTTCACTGTTGTCTAGCTCCTCCTCCTTCTGGGGAACCTCTGGAGTATCAGTGGTGAACTAGGTGGTCCTTTGCCGGGGGAGTAGGTTTTCCAAACTTAAGCCAAATAGGCCTTGAGTCTGGCAACCTCCTCCCTCAACCCAGAGAGGTGCATGCAGATGGGTCAGCAATGCAGTCTCCAGAAAGTCACCCTGAAGACTGCCACCCCACAGCCACTGCATTGCTCCACACCCAGCATAAGTATGTCCTCCCTTGCCTTTTTTTGGTTTTGCTTCCTTTAGCTCCTTTTTACCTATTGCCCAACTATTGCTTGACCATAACTCACCTCTGTCCAGCCCAGTTTTGTTTTTTTCACTCTTAATTCTTAATTACTCCTACCCAAGATGGGGTGATTCACCTATACCCATACTATTTCTAGACACTAACATGCCAAACAATAAAGACATTATTTCACCAGGTTTCCTCACAACTTACTCCACCTATGCAATCTCAAAAAAGCCTCTTCAGTTCCTGTCTGAGATAAAAACACACAGAATCTGCTTTAAGACAGCAACCTACAGGATGGCATTGCAGAACAATGCAGCAACTGCTGGATGACATTGAAGGAGATAAACTTTACATTGATGACATTCTGATATGGGGCGGGATAGGTAAGAACATAAATGCAGGTTGAAAAAAGTGTTGCAGATTACCAGAGAAAAAAGACTTAAACTAAATAAACAGCAGTGCCAGATAAAGAATACAGAAATCCTGTGCTTGGGCAAGATTCTTTCAGCTAAGGGTGTAAAACCTGATCCAACCAAGGTGCTAGCAGTGCACAGGATAAGATGCTAATGAATAAAAAAGATTTACAGCATTTTCTGGGAGTGGTGAACTAACTACCTTGGGAAGTTCATCAACAACATAGCTTATAAGACACATAAGCTGAGAAAACTACCGGTAAAGTCAAGTGAATGGTCATGGATTGAGTCACATGATCAAAAATTCAAAGAAATAAAAATACTTTTGACAACAGCACCAACTTTGCAATATTTTGATATCACTTGTCCAGCTAAAGTTTCCACAGATGCCTCAATGGATGGCATGGGAGCTGTCCTTTTACAACTGAGAAATAAAAGCTGGAAACCTGTTGCCTATGCATCCAGAGCATTCACTAAATCACAATACAAATATGCTGAAATAGAAAAAGAGATTTTGGGCATTCCATTCAGATGTGACACATTTCATAAATATATTTATGGAACTCCCATTGTGATTGAACATAGAAACATATAATTTGATGGCTGATAAGGACCTCTTGGCCCACCTAGTCTGCCCATTTCCTTACCCGATGGATAAGCTGCAGATTCTAGTTAATCAACAGCTTACTTCCTCCTCCCCCCCACTAGAATTGCCTTATGCCTGTCCCATGCATTATTGAATTCTCCCACAGTTCCTGACTCCACAACCTCCTCAAGAAGGCTGTTCCATGCATCCACAACCCTCTCTGTGAAAAAATACCTTCTAACATTACCTCTCAGCCGTCCCCCCTCTATCTTCAAATTGTGCCCCCTTGTTCTTGCACAGCTCTTCTTCTGAAAGATGCTACCCTCTAGTACTTGTTAATTCCCTGGAGATACTTGAAAGTTTCTATCATGTCCCCCTTCTCCCTCCTTTCCTTAAGGGTATAAATATTAAGCTGCTTTAGTCTCTCCTCGTATGTCTTCTGGTGCAGACCCTGCACCATTTTGGTTGCCCTCCTCTGAACAGCCTCCACTCTGTCTATGTCTTTGTGGAGATGGGGTCTCCAGAATTGCATGCAGTACTCCAGATGGGGTCTCACTAACTGTCTGTACAGTGGGGTAACAACTTCCTGTTTTCTACTGTTGATGCCTTTCCCTATGCATCCCAGTATCCCCTGAGCCCTGCTTATTGCCTTCTCACATTGCTTGTCCACCTTTAGATCATCTGATATAATTACTCCTAGGTCTCTTTTGATTTTTGTTGTTGTTATTAACTCACCACCCATTGTGTACTCTTCCTCTGGGTTTTTGTTTCCCAGATGCACTACCTTGCACTTCTTTGCATTGAATCTGAGCTGCCACATATTTGACCATTCCTCCAACCTTGCCAAGTCCCTTTTCATCCTTTCCACCCCACCTTGTGTATCAATCCTGTTGCAGACCTTTGTGTCATCTTCAAAGAGACATACCTTTCCTTCCAAGTGCTCTCCAATATCACTTATAAAGACATTAAAGAGGACCAGTCCAAGCACCAAACCCTGCGGTACCCTGCTAGTTACCCTCTTTTCTTCACTGTGGACTCCATTTATTATTACCCTTTGTGTCCTGTTGTCTAGCCAGTTTTTTATCCCAGGCTACCACCTTGGGACCCACTCCAAGGCGGTCTAACTTGTATATTAATTTTTTGTGTGAGACTGTGAAACAGATCATAAACTGCTAATTACTATTTCAAAAAGAGACTTATAGCAGGCACCACCATGGATGCAAAGACTTTATATCAAACTACAGAAGTATGATTTTCAACTAGAATACATAGCAGAAAATCATCTGATTGTAGCTGATGCTTTATCAAGATCCTGGGATGAAACTTATAGATGATCAAAACTTGAAAACAGAAGTGGATGTTCACATAAATGGAGTAAAATATTCAGGAGCTGTCTCAGCACAGATATGGAATAGATTGCAATCTGAAACTTCAACTTATGAAACTTTGCTAGTAGTAGTGAAAGCTATGCATAGTGGATGGAAAGCACAGTATATCCCACACAGAAATGTGTCATGTCAGGCTGATTTATCTATGGTTCAAGGAGTATTACTGTAAGGTGATAGAATTGTACAGTAGTTCTTAGTACATACACTAAGAAAGGAAATGCTACACAAAATTAATGAAGATCATATGTGTACTGAAAAATGTAAACGCAGAGCAAGATATGTTGTATATTGGTCTGGGATCACTAAAGATGTGGTAAATACATTTTTTGGCTTGTCACATATGTCAGAAATATAGGCCTGCAGTGTAGAAAGAACCTTTAATTTCAGATTCAGAAAATGCTAAAGTTTGGGGAAAAAGTAGGTGTATATTTATTTACTCTAGCAGGCAGACAGTACATGGCTGTGACTAATGCAGTTTCCTGTTACCCAGAAGTTGTTAAACTTCAGGCACCCACAGCCAACCAAGTGGTACAACTACTTAAAGTAATTTTTGCAATATCTGGCATACCACAGATTGTAAGGACTGATATGGACCTCAGTTTACAAGTGCATAATTTAATGCTTTTGCAAAATGTTATGATTTCAATCATATCACCTCAAGTCCTACATATCCACAAGGAAATGGTTAGCCGAATGTGAAGTAAAAATCATTAAGACTTTACAGAAAAGCGAGGGATGCAAACACTGACTCATCAATTGCTTTACTGAACTACAGAGCAACACCATTAGAATGTGTAAAATCACCTGCTGAATTGCGCATGGTACATAAGATATGTACCTGAATCCTGATTACCTAAGTTAAAACTACAATGTTACACTGACAATAAATGTAAACTGAGAAAAAACAGACTTTGTAGTTTAACTCATTACCTCCGCCATTTTGTGTCAGGTAAACAATGCATAGTTTAGACTTTATATGAGCTATTGGAGGTAAGAAACAACATGATACACATGACAAAACAGCAAAGGTTCACAGACTACTGCAAACTGTAAAAACAGTCTGCATGAGAAGGGATGGTTGCTGGGGAGAATTGGCAATAGTTTAGAGACTTGTGACTATGAGATCCTATTTGGTACTTACTGAAAGCAGACATCTGATAAGACATGACAGGAGACATTTGATGCCAGTACCTGCAAAATCAGTGCACTTGCCTTTACCACCAGTGACTTTACCTACCAGATCAGTGCATTTGCCTGAAAGACCCTTGAATTTGTCAGAAAAACAATACACTGAAAGTGAAATGCCTATGAGTGATGACCATGAACATGAACAAGAAATAAATTCTAGTTCCCCAGGCAGGACTTTACCTGAATTTCTTGAAATATCAAAAGACAATACTAAACTGAAAATGTCTAATGAAACTGTTAGTGCTAAGACTACCGAACAATTGGGTAGATCAAGATGTGATAGGCTAACAGAAAAGCTTAAGAGACTTATTGAATCATGTTAGAGCATAAAGTCATAGCAAATGTTTTCTTTTGAAAAACAAAAAAGCTGTTGCTTGATTTTTATTTATCAGGCGTGCACAAAAGTAATATGTAACCACTGGTCTATGTTAAAAAAAAGCACCTATAGATATATATTTTTTTAATTAGAAAAAGGTGGATGTGTTGACAAGATACAAGTAAAGGTATGAATATTAATAAATGCAAATATGGTAGTGTTAAAAGTCACATGTAAAGAGTTAAAAGGCATGCTGGCAACAAGATGTAAATTGAGTCTGTCTATATAGTAGCAAAGAACAGTTAACTCCTGTTGATGCAGTACAAGTTATGCTGGAATAAAGTGTTGTTAAACAAATCTAAAGAACCCTTTGCTTTGATTACTACAAAACAAGAAACAGGGATAAGTAAAGCATACAGTATGGACAATGTGATGTTTCATAGCTATGCTAATAATATGTAACTCTATTTTCCATTTAACCATTATTGAGATCTGCCTATAACATGTTTATAACAATGCCTTTCTGTGAAGTCAGTAACTTGATGACATCCAACTGGCTGAGACAGAGTTCAAGCAAAGTAAAGGTATTACTGGGTGGTTTGTGTCGGAAAGGTGCATCAAATGTTTGTTGTCTCAACAGACTCTAACTGGAGGGTTAAAGTTGGAAGCAAGGTGTAGTGCTGTGCAGAATTTTCAATTTTGACATAGCGTTGGCCTAATTCTGTGGAATTCTGTCAGAAGTGGAATGGCAGAATTCTATAATGGAATACACTGACATTCTGCAGTTGTATACAAAGTTCAGCAATTCTGTTTTTTTTTATATAACACATTTCTACAACCATTACATATGAATTTTGTTGAAGCACATGAGTGAATCTCATCAGAAATGTGACCACTTCTTTCCTGGCAGTCCTTATTTATTTATTTATTTATTTATTTATTTATTTATATTTATTTTTATTTATTTAATTTTTTTCATTGGGTAGGCCCACTGGGCCCAAGAGGTCTCTTTTTCAGGGGCAACCCAGAATTAGTTACAGAGAAATTTTGGGGTACAGTACATTTCAAATATAGAACAGTTTTTTGTACAATCATATTACATAGCAGACCAAAATACAGCAATACAATGCAGATTCTTGACAGCTTTGAGGTACAATCAAGTACATTGCAGACAAAATACAGCAATACAATGAGTAGACTCATATCAGGCAGCAGTCCTAGACTTTTTATGGGTGAAAAAAGATTTTTTATTATAGCACATTTTTATAATCTGTACGTGGTCACCTTCCCATGCAGAGTGTTGGGACCTGTAGCTATGGGTATAGGACATAGGGGGCAACTTACCCAGATAAGGATAGTCTACTAAGGTCAAGGAGTCACAGGTTGTCCTTGACATCTGCATTGCCTGTGTTCCTTATACAACTCTTGGAGTCCCTTTTTAAAGGAGGTTTGTGAGCTTGCATTTTGTAGCTGGTCCAGGAGATTGTTGCAGTGGGTAGAAGCAGCGTGGGTGAAGGACTTACTCCCTGCTGCCATTCATATCCTAGGGACCTCCAGTAGCTTCCAAGATGAGTTGCAGAGCAGCCTGCATGGGCATTTAGGGACCAGTATCCCATTTAAGCCAATTTGGTGTGGGCCATTTGTTATTTTGTGGGTGGTGCACAACAGAGGGAACTGGAGCCTTTGAGTAAGGGACAGTCAGTTTAAGGAATCAAGCACCTCACAGTGGTGTCACCTTGGGGGTGATTTGGTAGCAAATTTCATAATTTTGTTATAAAGAATCTGCATTCTGCCCAGCTCCTTACTGGATAGGGCCTGGACAATGGGAGTAGGTTAGGTTGGGCAGGAGGATACTGTTTGAGATTGCAACCCTAGTCTCAGTGATAAGTTGCAAATTTAGTCTCTTAAGCAGCCCAAGCTTCCAGTGTTTAATTTGGGTGACCTGGACCACCTGGTATGTAAATGTGAGGCCTTTGTCAAGGACAAAGCCAGGTACCTAAAATAACTCACCACTTCCAAGGGCATCCCTGAGGATGAGGCAAGGGGGAGTAGATAGGATCTGTCTGAGCCTAGTGTTCTAGGTCCATAGACCATGACTTTTGGTTTTGTATCATTTAGCAGCAGCCTGTTCTTCAGCATCTACTTTTCCAATGTACTGAAGTCCTGCTGTAGCAGAGGTTTCAATTCTGATATGCTGCCAGTGGTTCTGTATAGTACAGCATCATCTGCATATGGTATTACAGAGCTACCACCACAGTTGTTGCCGAGATCACTGACAAACAGTGAAAACAGGAGGGGCCCCAGGATAGAGCCTTGAGGTACCCGCTCCTTGATAGGTAGACTACCTGATAACAATCCATTCCACTTAACCTGCTGGGTTCAATGGGAGAGGTAACTCTCAAACCATGCCAGGGAGTGGCAGTCTAGGCCTGTGCTTTTTAATGTTTAACTTGTCTGCCAGCAGGCTGTGGTTGACCAAGTTGAAGGTCTTTGTGAGAGCAATGAAAATGGCTCCAGTGGTGTAGTCATTGTCAAGGGCCTTGAGAGTATCAGTTGTAAATTTGATAAGTTCAGTGTCAGTACCATGATTTGGTCTGATACCATGCTGGTTTGGTACTAGTAGTTGATGCATATCCAGATAGTCCCAGAGCTGGTTATAGACAAGTCATTCCTGTATCTTGGCCAAGATACAGAAGACAGAGATAGGCCTATACTTGCCAATTGGTTCCTTCTGACCACCCTTATACACAGGGACAACATGGACCTCTTTCCATCTGGCTGTGACAACTCCTTCTAAAAGGAACCTGTTTATTAACCAGGTAACAGGAGAGGCAATAGCAGGTGCAGCCTCTTTTAGTAATCTGGTGACCAGGTCATCTGTTCCTGCAGTTCCCATGGTCAAATGTTCCTTAGTAGAGAGAGTACATCCTTCCACTTCGCCCTTTTCTGATGGAATTCAGAATGTAGGGGTTATGGCCTGCTGGAGAGCAAGTGGTCAGAGGCCTTAGGGGAAATTAGCCTTGTATTCCACCAGGTCAGTAAAGAACATGTTGAAGGCACTGTCTGCCTCCAGGCTGTCACTAATAGTGTGGCCGTCGGAGACAACTGGTCCTTGCTGGGGTTTACTCTTGCCTTTCAGTATGCCATTTATATGCTGCCAAAAACACCTAGGGTCAGTGAGACTGGCCTACTGCTGGTGTTTGACATATTCTCTGTTTGCAGTTTTTAAGCATTTTTTACATATGACCATAAAAACATACGAACTTGCCAGCAGATAAGCATATTGGTCTATCAAGTCTGCTCGACTGTGAAGCTAGCAGCCCTTATACTGCAGCTGCCCCTCCCAGTGACCTTCCCCCTTACCTTGTCCCATCCCCTTTTGAAGCAGCTCACTGTACTTCAGGCTAGCACTTCCTCTGGTAATGCGTTCCACCCTGACACCACCCTCTCTGTAAAAAAGTGTCTCCTCATTTCCCTCCTGAACCTTCCCCCTTCCAGTCTCAGCTCATGGCCTCTGGTGTCCCTCCCTCTCCTTAACTGGAAAGGACCCTCCATGTCCATCTTATTTATAGCCTTCATGTACTTGAAGGTTTCAATTATGTCCACCCTTTCCCCTCCTCTCCTCCAAGGAGTACATATTCAACTCCCTCATCCTGCTCTCATAGGGCAAGTCCCCTAGCCCCTGGATCATTTTTGTTGCCTTGCTCTGCACTGCCTCCAGTAACCTAATGTCCTTCTTCAGGTACAGTCTCCAGAACTGCACACAGCACTCCAGGTGTGGTCTAACCAGTGTCCTATACAGTGGCAGGATCACCTCCCCCCTCCTGGAGGATATGCTCTTGTCAATGCACCCCAGCATCCTGTTAGCCTTTGCAGTTGCCTTTCTACACTGTGCTGAGTTGTTCATTTCCAATTATGATCACCCCCAGATCCTTCTCCTCTTTCAGCTTGACTAGCTGAACCCCCCCCCAGCTGGTAGCTTCTCCTTGGGAATTTTGCCCAGAAATGCAACACCTTAAATTTCTTGGTATTGAACCCCAGCTGCCAAGTTTTTGACTAGGCTTCCAGTTTTGTCAGATCATCCTGCAACCCCTGCCACCCCTCAATGCCATCAACCACTGCTCAGATCTTGGTGTCATCTGCAAATAGACTGATCTTACTTTTTATACCTATTGAGATGTCTGCTATGAAGATCCCAAACAACACCGGCCCCAGTACACAGCCCTGTGGCACCCCACTAGTCACTGCCCTAGGCGATGAGAGCTCCCCCTCCCACCACTGCCCTTTGTTGCCTCCCCTGCATCCAGTTCACTACCCATCCCACCATCTTTGCCCTCACCCCATACCTTCTAGCTTACTACCTAGCCTCCCATCTGACATTGAATTGAATGCCTTACTGAAATCCAGGTACAGAACATCCACTGCATGGCCCCTGTCTAACTGCCTAGTTACCCAATCATAGTACTCCACCAGGTTGGTCTGACAGGATCTTCCCCCGACAAACCCATGTTGCCTGCTTTCCTGCAGACCAATAGCCACTAAGAGGGAAACCAGCCTTCAGCATAGTCTTCATCAGCTTTCCCACGATGGAACTGAGGCTTACTGGTCTGTAGTTCCCTGGCTCATCCTTGGGGCTGCTCTGGTGGAGGGGCACCACATGTGCCATCCTCCAGTCCTGTGGTTCTCTCCCCGAGGCCAGGGATGCATTGAACAGGTCTGCCAGGGGTTCTGCCAGGACCTCTGCTAGCTTCCTTAGCACCCTGGGGTGTATGCCATCCAGGTCTGGTGCTTTATCCACCCTCAGTGCCTTCAAGCCCTTCAGTACCCTGCTTACCGGGATATCCCAATCTGTCACCTCTTCTTCTCCCTTTACCACCCCTCCAGCCCCTCTGGGTACTCCTCCCCCTTTCTCCTCAGCAAATACTGAGCAGAAGTACTTGCTTAATGCTTCTGCCTCTTCTACCTTAGTATCCACCCATCCACCTTCCCTTTGATTCTTACTATTTGGTCTTTGCAGCTCCTTTTCTCCCTCATGTGCCTGAATAAGTCCTTCTCCCCTTCTTTAATGCCCTGTGCCAGCCTGAGTTCCTGGGATGCCTTGGCTGCCCTGACCACCCTTGTCAACTCCCTTGACCCTTTCAGGTATTCCTCTCTGTCCACCTTCTTTCCTGTTCTTTTGTACATTCTAAAGGCAGTTCTTTTCTGTCTTTCTTTCCCCATGACCTCCCTGCTCACCCAGTTAGGCTTGTTGGCCCTTGCCCTTTTAATCTGGACCCTTGTACGTGTTGCAGTTGCCTCCAGTATACCTTGTCTAATGACCTCCCACCTCTGATTAGTGTCCATATCTGGATTGATCTTAGTTAGAGATCCCTGTACTCTTTCCCTCATCCTCTAGAAGTCAGCCCTTCTGAAGTCTACCACCCTTGTGCCCGATTTTTCTCCCCTTTTCCCCATTTTATCTTGAACTACACCAAGTGGTGGTCACTTCCATCCAGTGGTTTCTCCACTCTCCACTCCCTCACAAACTCACCATTGGCCAGCAAGAGGTCAGGGGTGTTCCCTAACCTGGTTGGCTTGTTGACCGCCTGAAGTAGGAAGCTGTCTTTGAAGGCATCCAGAAGTACCTGCTCCCTCCTACCTGTGGTGGCAGGGGTGTCCAAATCCATCCCCGGGAGGTTGAAGTCCACTACAATCACTGTATTGCACTTTTTGCAGGTCTTTCTGATCTGTTCCGCCAGGACCCTGTCTAACTCCTCAGTCTGAGAGGGTGTTCTGTACACCACTTGCATCCTGAAGGTCCTATTCTTGGAGTCCTGGAGTTGCACCCATAACAACTCTGTGTTGTCCTCCTCCACTTCTTCCCTGACACACTTCAGACCTTCCCTCACATACAGCACCTCAACCCCACCTTTCCCTTTTACCCTGTCCCTCTAAAATATCCTATAACCTGGCACTGCCAGGTCCCAGTTATGGTAATGGGTGGCCCTTGTCTTGGCTGTGGCTGCCATATCCACCTCCCCAACTGCCATGAGAGCCTGTAACTCTGCTGTTTTGTTCCCCAGACTCCTAGTGTTCAAGGTTACCACCCTCCACCCCACTTCCTTCCCCCCTCCTCCCCACTTGCTGTCCCTTTTTAGCACCTCTTGACCTCTTTCCGAGTCCCCTACTGCCAGCATGGGGGATAAGCTCATTTGGCTTCCCTGCCTGAGGATCCAGCCAGACTAATGCCCACTTGCCACCCCCCCAGTACTAATTTAAATTCCCATTGTTTGCTAAGTACTCCTCCAGTTTATGCTTCAAGACCCTCTTTCCCTCCCCATTTAAGTGAAGCTTGTCCCTGGTGTATAGGTCCTTGCCCTTCCAAGTCCTTTCCCACACCTTCACCAGCCCATACCCTTTCGATGGACACCATTCCCTTAGCCATGTGTTAAATTCCTCTATCCTCAGCTTCCTAGTTGTGCTTGCCCTGGGTACAGGAAGCACCTCTGAGAAGGTAACTGATCTCCCTACCTCCTCACAAATGAACCCCAGCTCCTCAAACCTCCCCGGACTACAGCTACCATATTGCCTGCCAGGTCATTAGTACCCAAGTGTAGAACTATGTGAGGTTTCCCCTCCCCCTCCTAGCATACTTCAGAATGGATTGCCCCACCCTTTCCACTGTCATACCTGGCATGGCCTCCACCCATATTCGACTATGTCTCTCCCCCTTGTTCCCCCAATCTTATCCCCTTCAGAACTGAATCACCCAGCACTAGGACCCCACCCTCGTATCCCTGTTCTTCTCACATTGTCCATTCCTCATCCCCTCTTTCCAGGTCTTCTGATCCCAAATGGATTACTGTTGTTTCCCCTTCCTCCCCTGTCTCTGCCCTGCCCTCTGTTTCACCATTTTCCTCTGCTTTCACCACCCTTCTCCCCAGGCCACCTCCTGCCCCTTCCCACAGGGCATCCCTCCCCTAGTCTCCTCATACATCCCCTCCTCCCTGTCCTTAGCTACCATCCCCCTGTCCAGTCTCCTCACTCCCGCCCCTTTATTCTTACCTATTGAAACCCTGCCCCTTTAGTCACCCTACCTATGCCCTTTTGATTGGGAGTGATCACTTCCTCATCAGCCTCATCTATGAGGTCCTCCCTCTTCATCTCCTCCAGTGTAGCCAGCACTGAGAACCTGTTGTGTGTCACCTCCCCTCTGCTGTGAGCCCTCCCTGGCATACTATTGGGAGGCCCACATTTGCTTTCTGCTCCAGGGCCTCCCTCCTTTTCCTGTTCCCTAGCCTCCTCCACCCCCCTTCATCTGTACCCAGTGGTTCCTGAGGTGGCAATATTGGTCCATTTATCCCTTCCCCCTCACTGCCCTAGGCCTGGGTCACCTGCAGACTTCTGGGGTAATCTCATACGCCATCATTCCTGGACTGATCCACTAATCTGTACCCTTTCCTCATCTTATCTCTGCCCTTAATCACCTAATCTCTTCCTCAAGTTGCTTAAGTGTCCTACACACCAAGAATTCCCGTTCTCCATATGACCACTGAAATGATAGCTGCCCCACTGTTGTTGCATCCTACTTCCCTTCCCATTCCCCTACCTGAGCCCCTACCGCCTTTCCAGTTTGCCCCTGCTCCATCCTGCCTGTCCCATCTTCTGGGATGTTCCCCATTACTAGGGCTAGCAATGGTATTATCAGACCCTTGTCCTCCCTTTGAATTGATCTGTAATGATCAATTAGTGATGAGGTTGCACCAGTGGTTATGGACTACCAATCCTGATCCAGCACCTCCCCTAAAAGGTCGATAAGCATGGGAGGGATTGGGGTGGTGGGTTGGTCTATCTGACTCTCATGAGAGATTCAATCAGTTCTGCTTGGTTCCCTCAGCACTTCCCAGTAGCAAGAACACTTTAATCTTTTTAATTCTCCAACCAGCACACAACAGAATTATTACATTACAGCCCCCCCACTCCAGAAGAACAGTTGCTTGCTTTGCCAGTAAACTAAAAAAAAAGCAGTAAAAAAAGAAATAAACCTCCCTCTGTGCGTTCCTTCTTCTGTTGCCGGATCTCTCCCAGTATCAGTGGGCCCCTGTTGCTCCATTCCTCTCCCTGTACCTGCAGCACCTCGCGTCTGATGCGAATCCTGGACGCCCATCCCTGCCGATAGTTAAAGTACACCCCCACGCCGCTCTGATACCATTCCCCACACACCCTCCTTCAGCTGTGGCTCCACTTGGTCTGAATGTCCAGGATCTGGGCTGCAGATATTATAGGTCCTCGTCACCCTTTGTTCAACCTTCACAGGCTTTTTCTCCCCTCCGATTGGCTCCCTGACTCTCACAAGAGTGTTAATCAGTCCTGTTTGGTTCCCTCAGTCCTTCCCAGTAGCAAGAACACTTCAATCTTTTTAATTCTCCAACCACCACACAACATAATTACTACATTACAGCCCCCCCCACTCCAGAAGAACAGTTATTTGCTTTGCCATTAAGCTCAAATAAAAAGCAGTAAAAAAATAAATAAACCTCCTTCTTGGCATTCCTTCTTACCTTGCTAGATCTCTCCCAGTTTCTACGGTTTGCTATGGTTTTTCAGCTCCCTGTAAGCAACCCAGTCCATGGGTGTACCAGGTGTCCTGTATTTCTCCAAGGCCCTATCCCATTGCTTCATGATGGTTTTTAGCTCAGGGGTTATTCATTTGCAGCATAGACCCTTGACTCTGAGCTTTCTGAGTGGTACATACTTGTTGGATGCTGACAAGAAGCAGTTCTGGAAGTAGTCCAGTGCTTCATCTATGGTTGGGAGAAGCTGAATAGGGCTCCAGTCAAGGCTGAAGAGATAGGACTGGAAAGCAGGTGCTGAGAACTTACAGTACAGTAATCTCTAGCAGTGAAGACCCTAGGAGAGATTTTGGGGGGCCTGTTCTTCCATATGCAAAATATGGGTGAATGGTCACTCAGAGCATCTGAGAGGATGCTTGCTGCCTGTATATTATGGGGTTTGAGGCATGCACTCATTCTATGATTAAGTGATTGCCTGATTTGGTATTTTGCCTTGTGGGTACAGTGATGAGCTGGGTCAGGTGTGCATCAAGTAGCCAAGACTTGTACCTCTGTTCTGAGTCAGTCTCCTAATGGAGATTGATCTGTGTTCTCTCCAACTTGTTCACTGTGTGCAGCTCCCTACTGCTTCAGCACTTTCACCTGGAAACTTCCAGCTACAGTCAGAGCAGTTTTTCACCCAACACACAACCATGATCCTGACCTTCTGCCTTCCCTGCCAGCATATCCTCTTCTCACTTGTCACTGCAGGTGTTCCTCGGACCTGCACTCCACTGGTCCATAAATGCCACCAGCCTGCCCATGCTGCCGTCTACTCTTCTCAGAGCAGAAATTTACCTTTACCATCTACTATTCCTATTCTACTTTTTTCTTTCAGGCAAACGCCCACAAACTGACAATGGGCTGATACCCCAATGACATACAGTCACATGCCATCCTACAACCATGCACATGCCCACTCTCTGCACTGCAAAGGCCAGTATGTTTTTGCCTCTCTGGCTTCATACTGCAACACTCACTATGAATTGGTACTGCAATAATCTGACTCCACCAAGGGATTGGTTTCCTAGATTTTTGAGCCCTTTAGGAATGTTCTGGGCCACCAGGACTGAAGCCACAATCTCCAGTCTTCTCCTTTTTTGGGGGGAATTTGAACCCCAACATTCCTTTGCATAACTGCATGTATGATCCCAGACAGCAAACCTCTGTCTCCTCCTTGGTGGGGACCTCCTGATGGAAGGATAGTCTTACTTCCCATAGCATGCAGTGGTGCCAGCTGGCCTTAATTTTTGCCTGAGTCTTTACCCCAATGCCTTGAGGGATTGTACTATGAAACCTTGGATACCAAGTGATTTCCTCCAAAAGGGGTATTCCTCTCACCCATGCTGATGGTCATAAACTCAGTTAGGCTCCTAGTTTGTAGTTAAATGTTTTCCACCAGATGAGATGGAACTTGAATGGTGGTTCCTTTTCCTCTTCACTGGTTTCTCAGCCTTGTGGCCTCCCTTCTTTCCTTTGCGGACATTGATGTTCTGATGGTTCTATTCCGTGCCTTCAGATTGACTTTTGGGTTGTTCCCTATGGTATGTTTAGCCAAGGACTGCTTCCTGTGACACTTCTAGGTGTGAACTCTCCTCAAGAGTATTCCCTGACTCCATTGCCCTGAACAGGGTGGTAATTCCCCAGTAACAGAAAACATAAAAAAAAACCAAATAAACCACATGCTACTCAAGCTTCCAAATGATATGTTGCGTAAGTTAAACATTCTAAGCACAAAATGCACTACCTCGTCCATACATAGTTGACTGCTGAACCAGTGAATGAGTAGACTGAAGGCCTGTGGTTAAGTGGGTTAGTGGGAAACCCCCACCACACCCTCACCCAGCACATCATCAGAAAGCATGCCCATGCATCCTTCAGAAACTCACTTCTGTGCTCCCGCCAGCCTCCCCATCTCCTCCAGTGGCTTGTCTGTTTCCTTCTGGATTTCTTTCCAAAGGTGCTATTAGCCAAGGGGTGCATTCTATAGTACCACTTGTGGTGGAACTCTTCTCAAGGGGGTTCCATGCCTCCAGTACCCTGAACAGTGTAGTAGTTCACTAAGAACAGAGCCCAAAAGGCCACATAAACCATAAGCTCCTGAAGCTTAAAATCCATACTGTACTTTGCACAAGCACAACATTCTAAGCATCAACTGAACTACCTGATCCTTGCATACAGTAGTTGCCTGCTGGACCAGTGAACTAAAGAAACAGAAACATAAAAACATAGAATCTATCAGCAGATAAGGACCATACGGCCCACCTAGTCTGCCCATTTCCCTACTCACTGCTGCAGCCCCAGAACCTATTTGATATGTAGCTCTTTTGCTCTGCACATTGCCAGGGTACCCTTATATCTATCCCATTCACTCTGGAACCCCCCCATATTGTTTTTCCCCCACCACTTCTGCTGGAAGGCTGTTTCATGGCTCCACCACACATATATATATATATATATACCCACAGTTGCCTAATGGTTAATATGAATTGCAATGTTTATGTTCTTATAAGGTTGCAATTTGTAACCTTATGGCCTTCTAATTGGAATCTACACCATTTGTGACAGAATTTCCAGATATTAGAAATTTGGCACAGTTCTGTTTGGTAGCTTTAAAGATAGATGAGGATGAAAACATGATACAGTGTAATCTCGGGCTAATGAACCCCCATTATATGAACATCCCTATCTAATGGACTGGTATCCTGTCTCTCAAATGAATACACTTTGAATATTTTAATCCCAGGTTTAGGGACTCATTATCTGAACTAATTTTATGTCTCCCAAGCAGTCTGGATAATCAAGACTTTACCATAATTATCAATCTGAAGAACTGGCCTGATGGCACTAAGGGTTGAGGCACTGGATGACACACCTCGCGCCATGCCGGTGACCCGTGTTCGGGAATGAGCACAGGTCAATGGGGGTCAGCAGGGGATGAGGAGGGATTGAGCATCCTACAGACTGCTCTCCTTCCTCTGGAAAGGGGTTTATCCTGGCTGATGCAGCAGCAGCCCCTGGTGGTAGCTGGGGGCCCTGGAAATACCAATCAGGCAGAAGTAAGGGGATGAGCTGCAGCAGACATCCTTCAGGAGCATTCGGGAGCAAGCACACACTGATCAGGATGTCATTGCACTTCCAATCTTGGGGTGTAACGTTACACAAAAAAACTCCGTCCATGGATAGGCGAAGGTACCATCCATGCCCAGCCCACACTTCCACCGTCAGGCTCACCTCCTAGGCCTGTCCCTCTCCTTCCTCCAGGGCATTTGATTGTAAATAGAGTGCTGGGTGGGTGGCCCTATCTAGTGGGGGCTCAGAGCCAGGGGTCCACAGGAATGGAGAGGCCAGAGAATGAGCTTCAGACTGGGAGATAGAGGTTGGCATGGAATGGTATCCAGAGAGAGTTCCACGGCTCGGGGTGAATAAACAGATCTTACAAAAAAAAAAATCAATCTGAAGACTTTCTTTGCCCCAAAAAAACAAAACATCCAAACAAAAGGATTTGTAGTCTAAATATTCAGGTTAATTAGCTCCTGTCATGAAGGTGTGAGTGATTTTGTAGTTTGGAAAACAAAATTATTTAAAATGTAATATTACAAATGGCAGTGGGACCCATTCATGATGCCAGTAAATTATTACAAATGCTTTGAGTTCAATTTCCACACCGAGGCTTCTACTCCATATGATACAACTGGCCTTGATCCCTCCCCAACACACAAATATACACTCTGAACTTTAACACCAGGGGCTGTATTTTCAAAGGGTGACACAGGGCTTTCATCAAGCCCTGTGTCAAACCCATTTTTAGAGTGCAGCTGTTCCAAACTCCTTTGACTCAGCTGCACCTGTGTTTAGTGCACTGGATGCAGCCGCAACAGTTTCCTCATTTTATGACAGCCTGCTCCAAGGATTTGGTGCAAGCCCCATAAAAAGGGTCCCCCAAATGGCAGAAGGTAGACCTGGGAAAGGCTATTCTAACTTGTGTCATTTGGTGCTTAGGACTGAAAATCCCAGTCGCTGTCCAGGAGAAGGCTGCAAGCCCCATGCTCCAAATGATCAGCACACCAGGGGCTTGTGGCAAAATTGAGGCTTTGAAAATCAAGCCAAGAACTCCAGCCCCATATTGCATTCCCCCTCCCAGACACACACACACACACACACTAATAAATTCAATATTAGAAACCCATCCCAGTGTTGGTACTATGTGCATGGGGGAATGGAGGAAAAGGAGTGGTCGGAGTGCTCCTGCTGGGGGATTCTATGATTAGGGGTATCAAATGGGATAGGGAGGGAGAAGCCTGGCCAGTTAGAAAAAGATGCTTCCCTGGACTAACGGTGCACAGGGATAAGCATGAGGTATATCAGCTGGCAAAGGACTGTGGGGGTTCCCCAGACATACTGGTCCACCTGGGTACAAATGACATTGAGGGAAATAGCGAGCTAGAGATACAGGCAAGATTCAGAGAGCTCACCAGGGTCTGTCATGACATAGGATGCACAGTTTCCTTCTCAGAAATCCTGCCAGTGCCAAGGGCTAGTGGGGAACACAAAAGGAAAATTAGGGAGATAAACCAGTGGCTCAGGGAGTGGTGTGAGGCCAGAGGGTATGGGTTGATGGGGGATTGGGGGGAGACCTGGGAGGATAAGGAGCTGTATGCTGAGAGATAGACTACATCTCTATATGGGGAGGGGAATCCTAAGTTGAAAATAGAGGAGTTCATTGGTGAAAAGTGGGTTTAAACTGTGAAGGGGGTGGGATGGGAGAAAAGGCTGTCAAGGGGTGCTGATAAAGGAGAGACTTGTCTCCACCTCCTGGGGACCAGGAGGATTGCAGGAAAGGCCAACTGGCAAAGTGCAGACCAGGAGAAAACAGAATCCCTATGGGAACACGAGCAGGGGAAATGGAACTATAGGGAAAGGGTGGAAGGTAGTCTCTGTTAAATGCCAGGAGCTTGGCAATAAAATGCCTGAGCTCCAGGCGATGTTAACTGAGGGAGCAGTGGATGTGGCAGCGGTCACTGAGACTTGGGACACTGCAAGACCTGACTGGGACCTGAACCTGGAGGGTTACACCATGTTCAGGAAGGACAGGGGGAGGAAGGGGAGGAGGTAGCAATGATAGTCAAAACCGCATTGGCATAGGGGAGTAGAGAGGCGGAGGGAACCGTGAGGATTTGGGTCACCTTGATAACAAGGGGGGGCAAGAGAGTAAAAATAGGAGTGGTGTATAGACCCCCAGCCCTGGCGGAGCTGGAGGACAGTCTGGTGGCAAATGTTAGGAGACACTGCAGACTGGGCAGAGGAATGGTGGTGGTGTTAGGGGACTTAAACATGACAGGAACAGACTGGGAGACTATGACATCCTCTGTGACCAGGGAACAGAGGTTGTTGGATGTCCTTCAAGACGTGTTCCTAACTCAGCAGGTGAGGGAACCAACCAGGGAGGCACGGGTACTGGATGTGGTCCTGGCAGACAGTGACCAGATTGGGGGCCTGGAGGTAAGGGACCCATTGGAGGGGAGTGACCATGCCACGGTCTGGTTCTGCCTGGACCTAGGAGGGGTAGAAGGCTGTACAAAGACGGAAGTAACTGACTTCAGGGGGGGGATTTTAAGGAAATGGAAGGATCCTAAGAGCATTGGATGGGATTGAGCGACATGGACGCTGATAGTAGGTGGGAAATCATCAGAGAGGGGTGCAGGATGCTACCAGCACCTGTGCAAGAGTAAGACGAAAATGCGGTAGGGCCCAAAACCTGTTGTGGACCAGGGAGGTCCAGGAGGTGGTGCGGGAAAGAAAGCAGCCTATAAGAAATTCAAGTGCTCAAGGAGTGAAAGGGATTGAGGGAGTACGAGCTGATGGCTAGAAGGGCCACCAGAGTGGTGAGGGCGGCTAAGGCAAGGAAGGAGCAGAACCTGGCCAGGAAATTAGGAGAGGGAAAGGGTTCTTTAGATACATGGGGAAAGACGAAGGGTGAAGGGACAGATTAGCAGGATTAAATCAGGGGAGAGATGGGCACAAGACCTGGGGAGCAGGCTGAGGTACTAAATGAGTACTCACCCTCATTTTTCACCAGGGAAATGGGATGCTGCATCATACATGGGAGGAGACAGAGATAATGAGGAGGGGGGACTCTCACTGATCGGCAGGTCTGGGGAGAGGGGAGGCATCACTGGCAGGTGGAGGGAGGGCTAGCAGGGAGAAGAGGTACCAGAAGTGGAAATCACAGCAGAGAGAGTGAGGGAGCCCTCAGCCCCTTTAAGACGGAGAAAGCACTGGGGCCAGATAAATTACATCCTAGAGTGCTGAAGGAACTTGCAGATGTCCTGGCAAAACCCCTGGCAGAGCTTTTCACCATCTCTCTGAGGACAGGGTGGGTGCCCCAAGACTGGAAGGTGGCGCATGGTGCCTATCCACAAGCTGGGATCAAGGAGGTGGTAGGGAACCACAGGCCTGTCAGCCTGACATCGGTGGTGGGCAAGGTGATGGAGGCATTGTCAAGGAGAGGCTGGGGGACCTGATGTCAGGTGCCGGGCGATAGAGAGCATGGATTCATCCCGGGAAATCGGTCAGACAAACCTGGTGGAGTTCTATGACTGGGTGACAAGTGCCTTCGACCTGGAGACCAGTGGATGTCCTCTTCTAGACTTCAGCAAGGCATTTGACTCTGTTTCTCACGTGGGCCTGTTGGATAAGCTAGGAGAAATGAGGGTGGGAAACCAGATGATCAGATGGATAGGCAATTGGCTCCAGGACCGGACTCAGAGGGTCGTAGTTGGTGGGATAGTCTCATCCCTAAGGAGGGTCATTAGTGGGGTCCCACAGGGATCAGTCCTTGGGCCCCTTCTGTTCAACGCCTACCTATCTGACATAAGGACAGGAATCAAGAGTGAGATGAGTCTCTTTGCAGATGACTCGAAACTGGGGGCGGTGGTGGATGGGGAGGAGGGAGGGTGGCCCTGCAGGGGGACCTGGAGGCTCTGGGAAAGATGGTCTAGAAAGTGGAAGCTGAGGTTCAATGCAGGGAAATGCAAGGTACTCCACCTGGGGCCAGAAACCCAGGCCAATGTACACCTGGGGGAAATACTACAAGTCTCAATGGCTGAGAGGGACCTGGGGTGGTGGTGGATGTCAAGATGAACAACTCTGAGACTTGTAGGAGGGCAGCAGCCAAGGCCAACAGGATGCTGGGATGCATCGCTAGGGGATAACTCCCAGAAGGAGGGAAGTGATACTCCTCTGTATAACTGCTTGGTGAGGCGCACCTGGAGTACTTCAGGCAGTTTTGAGGCCACACTTAAAGAGGGACATTAACCTCCTGGAGAGGGTCCAGAGGAGGGCAACCAAAATGATTTGGGGCTTGGGGGACAGGACCTATGAGGAGAGGCTCGAAGAGCTAAATATGTACACATTGGAAGAGAGAAGGGACCGGGGGGACATGATAGAGGTCCTCAGGTACATGAAGAGGGTAAACAGGGGAGGAACAGTCAGGGTGCTTCGAAGGAAGGAGGAAGGGGCCACTAGAGGGCATGGGTGGAAGCTGGAGGGGGGAAGATTCAGGGGAGAAAGGAGGAGGTGCTACTTCACTGAGAGGGTGGTGGAGCCATGGAATGCACTACCTAGGGGGCTGGTGGAGGCAGAGACAGTGGAGGGGTTCAAGAGGGGTGGGACAGGTACAGGGAAGGGTTCTGGAAGCAAAATCCAATGCAGCAAGAATATCCAGAACTGGGAAGGGAGAAGCCAGAGAAGGCGAGGGGGACAGCAAGGTCAGCACCCAGGGTGGGGGATGACCAAACGAGAAGACACGAAAGACCGTTAGGCCTATTCTGCTGGCATTTTAGTATGTTAGTACTTCAGGAGCCTGTCCCCCTGTTGTACTTTGTTCCCCATACGCTAATAAGTATGACACTGGAAACCCATCTCAATGTCAGTACTACTGTATGTGCAGATTCCACCCAAAAAAGATATACGCCATCAGAAGACAATACCCAGTGTTATAACACCAGAGACCTGGTGGTCAGAGCACCAGGCTTGGGAAGTTTGTGTACCTTGGTACAGGCTGTTCAGAAGGGCAGGCTGGCAGAAAGGTGGGGTAGCATGGTACATCAAAGAAGACATTAGGGCAATGGAAGGGCAGCAGGTACAGGAGGAGGCAGAGGTCTTGTGGGTCACACTGGAAAAATAGTCTGAGGTGTCATTAAGACTTGGTGTGATTTACAGGCCTCCCACTCAGAGGGAGGAAGGGGCAGGCAGATGGTACAGGCGGTACAAAAAATGGCACATGGGGAGAGATTCAACTTCTGGGGGACCTCAACCTCCCCGACATGGACTAGGAAATCTCAACAGCAACATCTGCCAGGAGCTAAAAGATACTAGAAGCAATCCAGGTAGCTTTCCTGCAACAGCTGGTTAGGGAGCCCACTGGGGGGATAACATACTGGATGTGGTCCTCATGAATGGGGATAGTGTGGAAGAAGTGGAGGTGGGAGACTGCCTTCGAGCGAGTGACCACAATACTGTGAGTTTCAGGATGAAAACAGGTAAGGAAACAAATCAAACAAACATGAAGGTTCTGGATTTCCAGGAAATTGACTTTGCATGAATGAAGGTAATTTTCAGGGAGGAAATGATAGGTAAGGAGCTAATAGGGGATGTAGAGGAATATTGGAATTGCATTAAGCAGGGGATACTGAAAGCCACAGAGTTCTGCATCAAGAGGGTAGGAAAAAACCAAAAAAGAAGGAGGCCACTCTGGTTTACCAGGGAGGTGGTGAGGGCAATTAGGGAAAGAAAGATGGCTTTCAGAACATACTGTATATTAAGACCCAGAGAAGGGAGAACATGGAAAATTTATAGAAAGAAGTTGGAAGTGGTAGGGAAAGAGATAAGGAGGGCAGAAGCAGTTACTGAAGAGAGAATAGATAGGCAGGCCAAAAGGGGAGATAAAACTTCTTTTAATTATGTGGGGGGGGAGGAAGACAAGACAGGGGATAGTGAAGGTGAAGGGGGAGCACTGGTGGAGGGGGACTTTGAGAAGGGAGAGGTGCTGAATAGCTACTTTTGCCCGGTTTTTACAGTGGAAGAGGAAGGGAAGGGACCTGAGTTAAACAAGAGAGGAGGGGAGGAGAAAAGAGTGAAACCTAGCCTATTCAGTGAAGAAAGGGTACAAAAAAGAACTAGGAAGGTTGAAGGTAGACAAGGCAATGGGACTGTATGGCTTGCATCCTAGGGTACTCCAGAAACTGAGGGAGGAGCTGGTAGTACCTCTGTTGAGGCTGTTTAACATGTCCCTGAATACTGGATGGGTGCCAAGTGACTGGATAACAGTGGATGTGGTGCCACTGTATAAAGGGGGAAGAAGGGAGGAGATGGAAAATTATCATCTGGTGAGACTCACCTCAGTGGTGGGGAAGGTGATAGGGGTGCTAATGAAAGAAAGGATAGTAAATTACCTGATAGACAGTGGATTACTAGATGATGGGCAACATTGCTTCACAACTAGGAGGTCATTTCAGATGAATCTAATAGAGTTCTATGATTGGGTGATGAGGGTGATTGACCAGGGAGGGGCCGTGGATGTTGCCTATCTGAACTTCAGTAAGGTCTTCCACATCATCCCTCACAGAAGGCTGATAAATAAGCTGGAAGACTTAGGGGTGGGACAGAAAATAACTAGATAGTTGGGAAACTGGTTGAAGGACAGAAGACAGAGGGTGGTGGTAAATGGGGTACACTCCAGGGAGGTGAGAATGACGTGTGGGGTTCCCCAGGGGTAGGTACTGGGACCCCTCCTTTTTAATATCTACTGTATATCAGTGATATAGCGGATGGGCTGGAGGGGAGGGGAAGGTGTGCCTATTTGCAGACGATATGAAGATCTGCAATAAGGTGGACACAGCATGGTGGTGGAGTCCATGAGGGAGGACCTGAAGATTGTGGAATGCTAGTCAGAAATGTGACAGCTGAAATTCAATGCCAAAAAGTACTCAGTGATGCACATGGGGAGTAAGAACAAGCAAGATGTCTACACTCTTGGCGGGGATAATTAAGCCAACTGAGCAGGAGAGGGATCTGGGGATTATAATATCAAACAACCTTAAGGTAGGTAATCAATGCAGCAGTGGTGGGAAAGGCATAATGTGCAGAAGGAGGGAGGTACTGATTCCTCTCTATAAAACCATGGTGAGGCCACACCTGGAGTAAGGGGCCCAGTTCTGGAGACCACACCTACGCAAGGAGATAGATGGGATTGAGAGGGTGCAGAGAAGGTCAGCTAAGATGTTGCAGGATATGCAAGGGAAGCCATATGAGGAGAGGTGAAAGGCATTGGATCTGTACCCATTGGAGACAAGAAGGAGAAGGGGGACATGATAGAAACATTTAAGTACATGAAGGGGATCAATAAGTTGAAGGAGGGGAGCTCATTCAAAAGGAAGGTAAGGGTTAAAACCAGAAGGCATAGTCTAAGATTGGAAGGGGGAAAATTCAGGGGCAATTTGAGGGGATGATACTTCATGGAGAAAGTAGTGGAGGCCTGGAATAAATTACCAGAGGAAGTGGTGAAGGCTGAAATGGTGGAGGGATACAAGAGGGCAAGGGACAGACATAAGGGGTTGTCAAGGGGGGAAGGGGAGTTCCTGTGACATAGGTGATGAGTTGGGGGGAAGGGGCAGACGTGATGGGCCAGATGGTCCTTTTCTGTCTATCAGATTTCTATGATTCTATGTTATTACACCCCATGTATTTAACTGAATACCAGGAGCCCACCTTTGGAGCAAGTACAATGTGTAGCCTACTGCTGCCCAACTTCCATCAAGTGTGGCCACTGAGAGCATATCTACAATGTCATGCTATACTTAAATCTCCCTGCCAAATCCCCTAATTTCTTGATGATGGGCTATCCCAGATGGTGGAGGGTTGAGGTGCATGCATATCACCTGATACCATCTCAATAACTCAGGTTTGGGGACAGATCCCGGTCCTTTGTGTACAACCAGAGGGGGAGAGGATAGGGCATCTGGAAGACTGCTGTCCTCTCCTGGGGAGGAAGGGTTACAGTGTCTGGCATTAGCCTTGCCCCTAGTGTTGGCTAGGGGTGTGGCTGATAGGGATGGTCAAGATAGGAAAGGGGCAGAGTGGTTGCTGCAGATATCACACTTATGGTTGCGTGCATGGGGATGTCTTGGTGGCATTGCATGCCCACTCCTCCTTGAGTAACTGAGGAAACCTGGAGAAAAATGAACTCCTGGATGGCCACTGACTGCCAGGCTCCCACAAGCACTTATCAGATGAGCAATGGGCCATGTTGCCTTATGCATGACTGTAAGTCTTGATGGAAAATTGGGGAGATGGTGCTGAGGTGGCAAGTATCCGTAATGCTGCTCAGGGCCAGGAGAGAAAAAGCAATAACTGCAAAAACAACAACAACAACAAAAAAAGGCAGAAACAACTTCTTGAGGATGAAAACAGGGAGATCATTTCTAGGGCTACTGAAAACCCCAACCCTACTAAATGGTAGTCAGCTCAAATCCTCTACTCACTTCTTCAGCTAGCGGTCCTCTAAATTTCATTATTGCATATCACAATAATAAAACTGTTGAAGAAGCATCTGTTTCATTATTAAAGTTTGCAGTAATGAAATTGAGAAGGCATCTGGATAAGATATTTAGAAGGTTTCAGCCACCTTACAACTGTATGGGGGAAGGGGGCTTGGAGCCAATAGACACCAGGGTATCATTTTGAAATAGTAAGGTGGGGGTGATACTTGATGTGAGGGATTGTTTGGAAAGGGGAAAAATGAAGAAGCAGATACTGCTATATTCCAGGGACTGCCTTTTGTGGGGCATGGTAGAAGAGGTATTGTCACAGGATTACAGGGACTGCTTGGTTTGGGGCAGTGTAAGAGAGGCGATGTTGCCACTGGAGGCCAGGCACTGCTTAGTTTGGGGTTAGATTTAAGGAGGTTGAGAAGCTGGATTTCAGGGACAGATTGGTTTGAGGTAGTGTGAAACAGGAAGGTTCCCATTGGATGCCAGGGACTGCTTGAATTGGGAAGGGTATGGAATAGGGTGACACTGGATGCAGGGGACACCTTGGAATGGCAAAGGGGTGAAAGACAGGGATGTCACTGGTTCCAGAGAATGCTTGGCACAAGGATTTGGAGTGAGGGAAGGTGTCCCTGGATGCCTGGTACAGATAACAAATGTACTGGCCTAATCTGGGACATGCATAAATTGTATACATAAGGGTTCTCAGAACTAGTTTGTCAAAGATTTGAACACTCCTCAAACCTGTTGTTTGAGTTCTAATTTAGAATTTGAACACCAGAGGGTTTGCAAAAGTGTTTGAATCATTTTTTTCTCCCCAGGTGCACATACGTGGCTAATACAGAACTTCTGTACCACTGCCTGCCATTTCCTCATGCTCAATCCTAGTGGTTGGGGAGTCTAGGGTGGTGCAGTTTGACTCAGGCCCACATGCTAGGAGAATTTGTGTAGCCCCAACTTGTGTGAGAGGTACGATGTGTACAGTTGAGTCATGTGACTCATGTTATTGTTTGCACAGCAAGATTACAGCGGGGCAGACAGAGTTAGATTGTGTGTAGAGTAGACATTTCTGTTCTGCTCTGCATCTCTTGGTTGGCAGTGGGATGAAAACCCCAAAAATAACGTTATGTTAGGAGCAGAGGCAGGCAGTAGGGATTTGGAAGCATTCTATTCTGTGTGACAGAAAACCAGAAATTCCAGAAAATAAATAAAAAACAGAAGGCTGATCAAAGCAGAAGTCAAGTGGCATAAGTGAGGTGGGGGCGGGTTAACTTAACTTGCTGAAGCAGGCATTTCAGTGCCTTAAGCCTTGCTAAGTTTGCAAAATCTTTTTTTTCTTGCAGTCCAAGTTAGAAGGTGTTTTTTTTTTTTTTATGGCTGTGAGCAAGCCTGCAGCCATCTTGCTTTAGCTGGAAAAATGGGATACTGAAGCACACATTTTAGGAGTTTTCAGTGTATCCTTCCACAACTGCAAATCACTATGCCAGTTGAATGAAATACTCCCTTCACTCTGTTGAGTAGATCAGTTCCAACACTATTTTTTCACCTTGTTTTTCAGCTTGTTTCTTTCTTGTCATGGCTGCTTTAACTGACCTGACAGCTAGCATCTTGGAGTAGGCACAAAGACAAGCTACTTACACAACTTCTTTGAAGTAGTTTAACTGTCTGCAACAGTGCAATTAGAAACTCTTTTTTTTGTTTGCACACTAGTGTCAAAAAGCCCTGCTATGGGGGGGCACAGTCAGAGATATACCAGGCATTTGTAAACAGAAAACATCAGAAGTCTATCTGACTTGTTTTAACACAGAATTAAGTATATTCACTTGCTGGCTTGTTAAAAAGAGCATGCTCCTATTATGTGCTTATAATTTTTTATTGCTGCATATTTACCTGATTCTGTGGTATATGTGTTGATTTCCCACAAAATGTGTCTTTAAAACAAAGATATTTATAATAATTACATAGTTAATGAAGCTGTATGTGCCTTTTCTAGTTGGCTAAGTTTTTTTTTATTGCTTCCATCTCCCCCTGCTCTCAGATTACCTCACAACACATTTGAGTCTTAACCTTTGATTAACCTGGTGGTTAATCTTCAGCCTTCTTGTGTGCTTTTAATTCAGACCAAAAAAGCATTGTGTTTTTTACAGAGTTTTTTTTTTATTCCTCACCTCTATCATTTTATTTTGTTGTCCAATGTCCACCTCCACATTTACATTTTTTATTTTTATTTGATCAAGCTTCACAGCACCTGAAGCTATTTAGGAGGAAGGTGCACAGCTGTAGCTGTAGCAGTCTGTATATTGAGGGCCCAAAAATCCTCAAACAGTTCACTGCCCCTCTGCGCATACAGAGGTCCTAGAAAAGCTTGTAAGGGACTCTGGGCCATTATGTCCCACCCCTCACTATAACATAGTAATTTTAATGTTATAAAGGGCTCTGGGTCCATTATGTCCAACCCCTCACTGTAACATAGTAATTTAATTTTGTAATGGACTCCCGGTCCATCATGTCTAACCCCTCACTGTAACATAGTAATTTAATCTTGTGAGTGACTCTGGGTAAATCATGTCCAACCCCTTACTGTAACATAGTAATTTAATGCGGTAAGGGACTCTAGCTCCATCATGTCCAACCCCTCACTGTAACATAGTAATTTAAGGATGTCAGGGACTCTAGGTCCAGCATGTCCAACCCCCCACTGTAACATAGTAATTTAATGTTGCATGGGACATTAGGTCCACCATGTTCAACCCATCACTGTAACATACAGTAGTAATTTAATGTTGTAAAGGACTGTGGGTCCATCATGTCCCACCCCCTCACTGTAACATAGTAATTAAATGTTGTAAGGGACACTAGGTCCATCAAGTCCAACCCATCACTGTAACATAGTAATTTAATGTTGTAAAGGACTCTGGGTCCATCATGTCCAGCCCTTCACAGTAGCATAGTCATTTATATTGTAAGGGACTTGAGGTCCATCATGTCCAGCCCTGCACTGTAACATAGTAATTCAAGATTGTCAGGGACTTGAGGCCCATCATGTCCAGCCTCTCACTGTAACATAGTCATTTGATGTTGTAAGGGACACTAGGCCCATCATGTCCAACCTCTCACTATAATATAGTAATTTAATGTTGTAATGGACTCTAGGTCCATCATGTCCCAGCCCTCACTGTAACATACTTTTCAATGCTCCTAAAAGCTCTCCACAGCTGTATCTGCTCTGACCAGAACTTGTATGGGAGGGGAGCAAGTCAGTAGGGGAGTACTAGGCAGGCAGAGACTGACTGGGACTTGGTAGACTGCTTAATGATAATTATCCTGTTGTGTATGTACAGGTCTCATCATCCTGCTGTGTGCACTTTTGACTGCTAGCTGCACTGTATCCAGTGTGAGACTACTATGTGACATACTAGGCTGGCCAGCCCTTCATCATGCTCTGTGCCCCTTGACTGGGCTGTATCCTACCCAGTGTGTGACTGTGTGCTGCCCAACAACTAGTTCTGGTATATTTCAATACATGCCAGAAATATTTCCCTGTCAGAAGGAGAGACAGAAAAATCACTTACTCAGTAAAACAAAAAAATCAGTTTGTCACTGTGTTACATGACTCAGTCTCCTACGTGGCATACTGGCCAACCCGTCATCCTGCTGTCTGCCCTTGGACTGCAATGTACCATATTCAGTGTGTACAACCCAATACCTATTTCCGTGGTATCTGTTAATTAATGCCAGAAGTATTTTCTTGGGGGAATTTGGGAGGAGAGAAAAATTCCTTACTCTTAACAAAAAAAAAAAATTAAAAAAATCTGCATGATCTGTTGTGTGACTCTGTCTCCTACATCGCATAATAGCTAGCCCATCATACTGCTGTGTGCCCTTTGACTGCACTGTGCCCTACCCAGTGTGTAAGAGTGTGCAGACCCGCACCCATTTCTGTGGTATCTGTTAATACTAACATACTAACATACTATTTGCCAGCAGATTAGGCCTTACGGTCTATCGAGTCTGCTTGAACCAAGATCCTTAGTTGGGTGCCGAGACCCTCCCATCCCTTGTGCTCCAGAAACCCCTATCATCCATCCCCAGCCCCCCGGGACAGGCCATCATCTGATACATCCACTTTCTGTGTCTGTCCCACCCTCTCTTGAAGCCCTCCACTGTGGATCTCTGAACCAGCTCACCAGGCAGTGCATTCCAAGGGTCCACCACCTCTCAGTGAAAACCTCCTCTCTTTTCCCTCTCACCTTCCACCTTCCAACTTCAAACCATGCCCTCTGGTGATACCTCCCTGCTATAGTCTAAAGATCCCTCCATGTTTACTCCTATTTATTCCCTTGAGGTACTTGAAGACCTCCAATCATGTCCCCCTGTCTCTCCCTCTCTCCAATGAAAACAGGCAGAGCTCCTCAAGTCTGTCCTCATAAGTCAAATCCCCTAGCCCTCGATCATCTTTGTTGCCCTCCTCTGTACCCTCTCCAGGAGCTGTATGTCCCTCTTCAAGTGTGGTCTCCAGTACTGTACACAGTACTCAAGGTGTGGTCTAACCAGTCCATTGTACAGTGGCAGAATCACTTCTTGTTCCTAGAGGTGATTCCCCTACGATGCATCCCAACATCCTGTTTGCCTTGCTAGCTGCCTCCTGCACTGCTCAGAGTTATTCATACATGCATCCACCATGACCCCTAGGTCTTTTCCCCTATTGAGGCCTCCAGCACCTCCTCCAGGGTGTACCTGTGTTTAGGGTTTCCTACCAAGATGCAACACCTTGCACTTGGTGATATTGAAATTTAATTTCCATGTGTGAGCCCAGCTTTCCAGGGTGTCCAGGTCCCCTTGAAGGGCCAACCTCCCCTCTTCTTCCTCAACTACTGCTCCCATCTTGGAGTCATCCACGAAGAGACTCATTTCACACCCTATACCCTCCCTGATGTCAGATATGTATACATTAAACAGGATCGGACTCAGGACCGAGCCCTGTGGTACCCCTCTACCAACCTCTCTAGGGTTTGAGAGCTCCCCACAGACCACTACTCTCTGAGTGCATCCAGCTAGCCAGTTTTCAATCCATCTGACCATCAAAGGGCCTACTCCTAACCCCATCAGTTTCTCCACCAGACCATTGTGGGGGACAGAGTCAAATGCCTTGCTGAAGTCCAAGAATAATACATCCACAGGCTTACCCCTGTCCAGTTCTGATGTTACCCATTCATAGAACTCCACAAGGTTGGTTTGACATGATCTACCTGGCACAAAACCCATGTTGCCGACTATCCAGACCTCCCACCTCCTCCAAGTACACCCCAATCGTTCCTTTAGTATACTCTCCATTAATTTCCCCACCACCGAGGTCAAACTGATGGGTCTATGGTTACCTGGTACTTCCTTGATTTCACCTTGTGGATTGGTACCACATGTGCCTCTCACCAATCCCTAGGTACCCTCCCTGTCTCAAGTGACCTGCTGAAAAGCTCCACCAGGGGTGCAGCCAGTATGTCTGCCAATTCCCATAGTACTCTCGGATGAATGCCATCCAGCCCAGGAGATTTGTTTTTCTTCAGGGCCTTGAGGGCTAACCACACCCTTTTGGCAGATATAGCATCATCCGTCCCCTCCACCTTACTGGTCTTTTTATCCTTATCCAGATGTGACACCCCTGGGGTACCTTTCCCTCCCTCTTGCTCCATTTCTGTTGCTCTCCGATCCCACTCCCTGCCACTTCTATCTCCTTCATGCCTTGCTTTGTAGATATTCCATCCCCCTCCCTAGTGAACACAGAGGCAAAGTACTCGTTAAATACCTCTGCCTGGTTCCTCGCCTCTTCCACCCACCCTCCTTCTGATCTCAATCTGCTGAGATGGCCCTTAGTTTTTCTCCACTCCCCAATGTACCGGAAGAACCCCTTTTCCCCTCCATGTATCCCCTGTGCCAGCCGCTGCTCTTTACTGGTCTTTGCTCCCCTCACCATACGGGTGACTTTTCTAGATGCAAGCTGGTACATTTCCTTATCCCTATCCCCTCTTGTTGTTTTATATTTTTTGTAGGCTGCCTTCTTTTCTCTGACTGCTACCTGTACCTCACTGGACCACCACTATGGTTTATGTGACCTTGCTCCCTTACGTTTCAACTTAGCGCAGATCCTGACTGCCTCATGAAGTCCCCATTTTATGACCTCCCATCTCCTTGCCACACTTGTCGTTGAGGTAATCCCCTTCAAGTGATCCTTGAGAATATTTCTGATGCTCCTTAAAGTCTGCCCCCTGAAGTCCACTGCCAGTGTCCTAGATCTCACCCCCACTCCCCCCATGCTTATTTGAAACCAGACAGTATTGTGGTCGCTCCCAGTCAGGGGGTTCTGTACAACCATGTCCCTTACCAGATCCCCATCTGCCAGAACCACATCCAGGACATGCCCCTTCCTTGTGGGCTCCATCACATGCTATGTTAAGAACACATCCTGAAGCCATCCAGCAGCCTCTGCTCCTTGGCCACCTTAGAGGACATGGTTCCCAGTTTGTACCTGGCATATTAAGGTGCCCCATCAACACCACTCCTTCCCTTTTGACCACACTGGGCAATTATGTTGTCCAGAAAACCATCCTCTAGAACATCACTCATCCTGGGGCTCTATGCTACTCCCAGCTTGACCTTATCTCCTGGGATCGGCAGACCCATAAGGCCTCCACGCTTTCCCTCTGCCTCTTCTACCATAGCAATTTCTATATCATCTCTAATGAACATAGCCACTCCACCCCCTCTGCCCTCCTTTCTATCCTTCCTAAGCATAGTGTACCCCCGTACATTTAGGTCCCAGTCATAGTTTTTGTTGGCCCACATCTCCATGACTGCCGCCACATCCACCCCCCCTCGAGCAGCATGGCCTGGAACTCTGGCAACTTGTTTCCCAAGCTCCTGGCATTTACTATCACCAACCCACACCCCTTATCCCTGATCCTTTGTCAACCCCACCCAGATTCCATATACTTCATCCTCCCCTGCTCCTCCTGAAACCTCCACTCCAGTCTGTTTCCTCCCCTTGGCTTGAAGGCTACTCCCTCATCTGAGTGAGAGGGATTCTGGTCAGCCCCTCCTCATCCCTTCCCCCTTACAAGTTTAAACCCCACCTTTCTTGTATGTAGTCAGCCATCCCCTGTTTAAGGACTTCTCCTAATGGGCAAGATGAAACCTGTCCTTGGCATATAGTCCCCTATCCTCCCAAACTCCATTCCAGTTCCCTAACACACCCAACCCATTCTCTTCACCCCACTTCCTGAGCCAGTCATTAACCTCTGTAAGCTTCATTTTTTTCTCCACTGAGGCCTTTGGTACTGGCAATATCTCTGAAAAGGAAATGTTGCATCTATTATCCCGACAGACTCTGGCAAGTTCTTGGAACCTTGCTTGGATTTCCAAAATGCTATTTTCCTCTAGATCATTAGTTCCCAAATGCACCAGGAAATCTGGTTTCCCTCCATAATCCCTAACCATTTCATACACCATGAACTTTGCTCTGTGCACTGTCAGCCCAGAGTTACTCACTACCTTCACCTGGCTATGGCATCCACCCCCCTGTCCCTCCCAATGGATACCCCTAATCATCAAGTCTCCCAGTAACAGAACCTTAACACCACCATCATCCTTATGGTTACCTCCACTATGCCCTCTCAGACCCCCTTCCCCCCTTTATTCATGATCTCAATTTCATGGGAGTCTTCCTGCCTTATTAGACTTATTAGAGACCCCCTTGTCACCCTCCCCTTTCTGCCTCCCTTGCTATTTTGCCCACTTAACTCAAACCCCCTCTGAATAGGTGTCCCCTTTAACCCTCTCTTATCTGAACCATTTATCCTGGCCCTGATTCTTTCACCTTCCCACACACCACCATCCTCCCCCCTTGTAATAGTACCCCTGCCTCCAGAGGCTCTCTGTGGGTCCCTTGGCTAGGGCCCCATCCTTGGTACTGACCTCCTGCTGAAGGGGGCCTCTCCCACCTCTTGTCTCCCAGTTTCTCTCCAATCATGCTCTCCTCCTCATGTCTGGAATATGTTGCATCTCCCCATTTGCTTAACATATATAGTTTCCTCTCTCTGGGACTATGTCTATCCTTTCCATAGCTGGTCTGTGATGCCCTATGGGTGTCTGACTCCCTCCCCAGCCTCTGTATAAGTTTCTCATTTCACCAACCCCTTCCTCCCCTAGGTTGCTTAGTAGCTCAAATTTATTGTGACACTCTATGTCAGCCTCCTCAAGTAACCTGAGTTTCCTGACTGCATCTCTAAACTGACCCTCTTCTTCCTCTCTGCACTGTTCACCTTAGGAGCCCTTCCACGTAGTCTGCTGTTTAGGCTTCCGCACAACAGCCCCTCCTGACTCTTCCCTCCAGTCTCTTTGTATTCAGAATGTTCACTCCGTGACGCTTTCCCTTAGCATCAACTTCCCTATCTAAGGGTCCTCTATCCCTAATATCCCCCTCCTGCTTGCTGTAACATAACGTCCTGTAATTTCAGCGTTGCCCCAGCCTCCCTCAGCCCTACTCCTCTGCTGCCCATATCCACAGCCCTTATCCTGGACACCCCCAGCTCCCACAGCTTACTCCTTAACCAATATACTCTCACTCCTGATACAAGATAGTTGTTCACGGAGGGCAGCCCCCCTCCAGGCCCAATTTAGAATTATTGCCATCCCACAGCCTGTGTAGCCTACAACCCTTCCAAAGATGCCTACCATGGTGGAATATGGCCACCCTGATTATCCCCTGTTTATAATAGCACACCCTCTTTCTCAATCCCTTTCCTGAGTACAGTTTCTCTCATACTGACTGTAGTTATTTACAAACCCAATTTCAACCCCACCAATAAAGTTCCCAAGTCTCACAAACACATACAGTCCAGTGTGTGTTCCGGTCCCATTAACAGTGTATGTAAGCAGACATCAGGTACCGTGATGTTACAGGCCCACCAGCTCCTGTTGCTTCAAATTTCAGTCCCAAACAGAAATACTCAGCTCCTTCAATCCCAACCCCAGTGGCTTTTCAGTATTTAAGAAAGCATACAAAACAGGGTGGGTGGGTGGGTGGAGGGAGAGCTCTACCAAACACCAGGCAAACAACACATTTAAATTCTTCTAATTATCCTTGAACAACAACTATCCCTAAGCCTCCAGTTACAATATCACAGCCCAAGTAACAGTTCTAATTCAAGGTAATAATTTTTAACATAGAACTAATTTCACTTGCAAACTATTCAAATATTTCAGTTAAACAGAATATAACTCAGACCTCTTTCCTACCTGCCTGCTGCTTAAGCTCCCAAGTGAACAATGAAAGCCAAGGTAATTTCCTGTTTAAAGACAAGGTAATTGCAGTAATGTCCCCTCCCCTAACACCAGGCAAACAACACATTTAAATTTCCCTCTAATTATCCCTGCCAAACAACTATCCCCAAGCCTCCAAAGTTACAATATCACAGCCCAAGTAACAGTTCTAATTCAAGGTAATAATTTTTAACACATAGAACTAATTTCACTTACAAACTATTCAAATATTTCAGTTAAAACAGAATATAACTCCAGACCACTTTCCTACCTGCCTGCTGCTTAAGCTCCCAAGTGAACAATACATGCCAGAAATATTTTCTAGGGGGACTTTGGGAGGATAGAAAAATTCATTACTCTTAAAAAAAAAATTGTGTGATGTGTTGTGTGACTCTGTCTCCTACAAGGTGTACTGGTTAGCACATCATCTTGCTGTGTGCCCTTTGATTTCACTTGACTCTGCCCTACCCAGTGTGTGAGTGTGTGCAGCCCAGCACATATTTCTGTAGTATATGTTAATACATGCCAGAAAGATATCCCTGTTGGGAGAAGAGAGAGAGAGAGAAATTCCTTATTCAGTACAAAAAAAAATCTGTGTGTCACTGTGTTGTGTGACTCCATCTCCTATGTGGCATACTGGCCAGCACCTCATCCTGCTGTGTTCCCTTTGACTGCACTTGACTGTACCCTACCCAGTGTGTTAGTGTGTGCAGCCCAGCACACATTTCTGTGGTATCTGTTAATACATACCATAAATATTTTCTGGGGGGAGTTTGGGAGGAGAGAAAAATCCCTTGCTCTCAAAAAAAGATCTGTGTGACATGTTGTGACTCTATCTCTTATGTGGTGTACTGGCCAGTCCATCATCCTGCTGTCTGCCCTTTGACTGCACTGTACCCTACCCAGTGTGTGATCTTGTGCAGCCCAGCCACCAGTAGCTATAGTCATATCAAAGTCACACTTGATCATTTCTCTCTCTTCTTATTTTGAATAGACTTGGGGCCAGATGTTCAAAGCCTTGCAATGGGTGCAAACTGTTTGCTCCAAAATCATGCCACATTTGCACCTGGCTACAATATTCAAAAGTGCAAATAGTGCTGGCGCTAAAAAATAATGTATGCAGGGGATCAAGTGAGCAGTGGGGACATGAATACAGGCACACCAGGATATTCAAAACAATAGTCGTGTGCTACAGTTGTTAGCATGACCTGTTGTGTGACACTAAATACTGCTGATGAAATGCATGTGATAACTCCAGGTGAGGGAGGGCATGGACACAGCAGCATCACATGCAGCATAGAGCACCTGATGAAAGCAATCTGGTGTTCCAGTGGCCCACCCCCCAATCCTCAATGTCCCCATATTCCCCCCCACACACATAAGCCCCCATCATTCCTGTTCCAGTGGCCCTTCATCACCAAACCCTGAAGTCCCCATTGTATACACTATAAAGCAAGCCTGACAGTCAGTAGTGGTACAGTGTCCCCCCAAACTATGATACCCCATTTTAGACACAAAACTCCCACCCAATTCACTGGTGGTCAAGTGCCCCCCACCCCATCAGGTAGTGGCCACCTCCCCAATACCCCCATGCCATGACAGAGCCAGCACTGGCACAGCTCTCCTTACATCTCTGCAGCTGGCACTGACTGGATTGACACCAGGTGCTGTACTGAACAGTGTATGTGCATGCATACACTGTTCATTACAGCACCTGCTGACAGTTCAGTTGGCACCAGCCACAGAGGTGTGAGGAAGGCTGTGCCAGTGATGGCTCGGTCACGGCATTGGGTGGAGTGTGGTGGTGGCCACTACCTGGTGGGGTGGGGGGCACTCGACCACCAGTGAATGGGACAGGGGATTTGTGCCTGAAAACGGGGACATTGGGGTTCAGGGGAACACTGTACCACCAATGAATGGGAGGGTGCTTTACAGTGTGTAAATGGGGACATCAGGGTTTGGAGGGAACACTGTACCACCAATGAATGGGGGAAGGGTTGCTTTACAGTGTGTAAAACATGGACATCAAGGAATGGGAAGGGATGGCCACTGTATAACAAATGACTTGGGGGATATTTGTAATGTGTGGGAAACAGGGCCATTGGGGAGCATGGAGATAGGGTGACTAGATCACCAGGGATGCTTGTCTATTGGAATATGTCTACATTACTCAGGCATCGGGGCTTGAGGGGCACTGGACTATCAAGGAAGATGTAGTACTATTGTTATTATATTATGTTTAATATAATTTGCATACTACAACATGACATCATTCCTGGTTGGGACACAGTATAATTATAGCAACTATGGCACATTATACAGGCTCAGTGTGTCTCACAACAATTCCAAACAGGTAGAGGAGACTCAAAATAGTCATACTATACATACAGACTGAACAATGAAATGCCATGGAATAACAGCCCATGAGCACATGGCTATATTACTAACAGGGTTCAGTTATCCTGCTATGAATCCAGACAAGCACACCCTTCACAAAAAGAGCATGGTGGTATGAAAAATGCTAATGTACAATAATTTAGTTATTGAAATGTTTCACCAGGAGGGCATGCTGAACAATTAGCTGCTCATCTCCCAGTGTAACCTGGGGGTAGGGAACAATGGGATAGAATACAGAGAAATGTTGCAATGTTGTATCACAATTTGCTTACTTGCATACAATGCAACAGTGAACTATAGTAGATACGAAGACACATATAGAAATTTGGCAACAGCTGGTAATAGTTGGTAACACTGGAACACATATAATGACTTGGCAACAGGATGTAGCGCTAGATGGTAAGGTGACGCAATAGTAATTGATAACCATTAGTGTAACATAGATATTCAAAATTTACAGTAATTGCAGTAAAGAGAGGAAGAATAGAAGGAGAGAACAAAAAATTATGGAGGGCAGAATGGAAAAAGGGAAAAGAAATTTATGGACAGATGCAGGCAGAACACACTCTTTTAGGCAAATAGAGACAACAGGATGGACTGAAGTGCATATAAGAGGGGTATGGGGTAGATTATAAGTGCTTAAATGAGTATGGGGGTAGGCCAGTGTTAGGCTATGTTGACCGGAAAGGGGTAGGAGAGGAGGAGAGGTAGAGTGTGGCAGGGTGATGAGACAGAGATATTGTAGGTGGGGGTATCCAAGGGGAGGAAGGGAGGAGGGGGGAGTTGAAATTCAACAGTGTCCTGTTATCCCTATCTGAGCAGGGTGGAGGATGGCCCTACTAGTAGGACACAAGTTATAGGTGTTGAGAGTTATTTATATATAGTGATGCGAGAGAGGGGGGTGTTTTGGGGGAGTGATGTTGTGAGAGGGGGTAGCAGAGGTCAACTATTGTAGGGGGGTAGCACCCCACCAGTGTGCTGTGTGACTCTGCCTGCAGAAGGCAGTGATCTAGCAGTGACTGAGGGGGTGCAATAAAAGGAGAAATAGGGGAAAAGGGATAAAGTTGTTGCCCACCATGTGCTATGGATCCTGTTTGCAAAAGGCAGTGATTGAGCTCACAGGAGGGAGATAGATTAAGGGTAGTGAAAGAAGGAGGAGGAACACTTTAGGAGGAGGGAGAGTAGGGGACTAGGAGAAGCACAATCAGAGGGAATTAGGAGTGGTGGGGAGTAGGCATATGATAATATGGGCTCAGGGGAGATGGTGGGGGGATGAATACTGGGTCCATTACAACAGCTAACAGTGACCTCATGCAGCAGGGGAGACCTCAGGGAGTAATACACACTATTTTAGAGACACAGACATAATGCAGTATGGACTGCCAACAATGTTCAGTAACAGAGATTTAGGGGAGAGGATCAAATGATCCAATGGGTCTCTGCCATCAGTAAGTCCAAGAAGAAACTCCTTGATAACAACAGTCTGCTCAACAAAGACTGAGGAGTTAACCTTCCAGCAAGGAAAAGCAAATATTACCTTCAATCTGTATGTATTATTGTCATGTGGATCCATAGTCTCTGCTGCTGTCCACAAAGGTAACATGCAGCTACAGCATTATTGCCCAGGTCTGACATACAGGTGGAGCTGTGAGTACACAAAGCCTTTGGCTACCAATTTGTAGTTCCAGCCCAATCTAAAGGTGGAGCTATATGCACCTTGAACTAGCACCAGACAATCTACAAGGTACTGTCTGCATGCAAAGCAGGGTGTAATGAGGATGTAAACATTTGAATAAATACATTTTGAATGGAATAAATATCAAATATTTTGATTGACTGCATGGAGCAAACATGGGCTTCGCCTACCAGCTGCATAACTACCTCAGTATGAACCTCAGTATGAGAAGCTAATGTGGCTGTTTGCCCTCAGATTGCCTAAGTAGGCTCATTTGCATAGGAGCTTTGAATATTGCAACTTTTAGCCCCAGGCTAACATGTTTGCCCTGGGCTGATGTGTTAGTACTGTGCAAATGAGTTTGCCCCAGGCTAGCCTGTCAAACACATAGCTCAGTTCTGCAATGTTTATCCTGCAATGTAGTGTAGGGTTAGGAGCACTGAGCTGCAAACCTGGAGACCTGGGTTTGAATACCACAGCCCCCACTTGCATACTGTGTGGCCCTGAGCAAGTCACTTAACTTCCTTGTTCTCCCAGGTGGCACCTGGAAACAAGCTGTGGCTTAGAGTGCCTTTCCTGGTTAAACAATTTCCCCAGTGTTGTTTACAGTTGTTGTGCACCACTTCATTGCTATCATCCAAATGGGCCACCTACTGCAACTCTACCTTTCTCCACCTCTTTGTGCACTGAGCTGCTGTTGCTGTTTGCACTGCCCAGTTGCTATATTCAGAGCTGTCTTATTTGCTGGGTCATTTTTGCATGGCACTCTCAGCCCTGTTTGCACACCTTCATTTGCATGCTATATTCAACTGATTTAGCACCCGGACTATTGCTTTAAATATAGTGTGAAAATGGTTTCAAGCTGTTTTGGCATGCCAGGTATTGCTAATTTTGCCCCAGGGCTAAATTTTGAATATTGGGCCCCTTATTTCTTTTTGTCCTCAGTTTAATTGCATGTATTTCACTATTATCTTCATTTTGGCAGCACAATTAAAAAATATGGTTCAAGTTCTCAAAAAGATTATAACCCTAAAAAGTTTTAAAAAGTTCTAGACTATAACTAGAAACCAGAACTTCAGAGGGTTCTGACAACCCTAGTATACATACATACTGTATACAACATCAGTGAAAATTAAAATGGCAATGTAACAACTGATATCTTTGTTGGTGACATACTTAATCTTCATGATATAATTCTATCACTGCTATCGAGAAGGTCACAGTTGATATCTTGAAGACAGGGTACATCACAATGGAATACTGAAAAAATCTGAAAGCAGTTTTCCAATTTAAAGAGATTTACTGTATACAAATTTGTATAGTAGTTAGCACCAGCTGTAAAACGATGTCCTAAAGTTGATACAATTCATACATTTTGAATAATATAAAAAAAATATACTGTTCATGCAATAACTTAAGTCAAATCTAAGCATTGAGTACCTATAACCAAATCTTACATTATTAACTTTGATACATGTATGCACAGTTAATCAAGACTTCCTTGGCAAAATGACATAGTCAAGATTTCCATTCAGTTTAAATTTGGTTGCATGTTATTAATATAACATTTTATTAAGACCCTATACCTGAAAACCAAAGGATCAGCAATGACTATATGCTACATAAGAACCATGTCACACACATCATCCATGTAGCCACTGAATGAGTAGTGCCTAATACAGGTTAAGATGAACCTCCAAATGAAACTGTTGAAGAGCCATATTAAAGATGATATATTCTTTCCAAAAGTTTAAAACTGCACAGGATACAAACCTTGCTTTAAATCTGTTTGTTTTCTGTTCATTAATGACCCTCTTATACTGTTTTTTTTTTTTTGCTTTTTTTTTTTAGTGGTAGCCACTTTCTCTTCCAGGCCATATCAGGGATTTTATTTTGTTTCCTTGTATTTTAATGTTTTCAAAAAAAATGCTTGACATGTATTTTGTCCTATGCATCATTGGAGATTCCAAACCCCAGACTTTCATTAAGGTTTTACATCCTTTTTTTTCTGTTTTATTGAGATCTGAATAAAAATACATCAGGCAATTTTGCATTATAATAAGCATCCAAGACACCTGCTGTAAGATATAAGGCTGGAATATAAATGGCATGAAAAATATAACAAAGTACTAAATAGTATACTGTAAAATATACAGATTGATAAAATATAAAGGACTTCACAGAAAAAACGTAGTAGTTATAGTGACTTTAAGATAGAAAAAAAAATATATGATGAGCTCTGAGGCAAGATGTGTGAGACACCAAATGAATACCCTGTTACGCTGAAACATTCTGACAGAGAGTTTATTAAACACTTAAAGAGCCAAACCCATAGAATGAAAAAAAGCTTGCTGGACAATGGTGGATCTGATTGCAATTTGTAAAATACCCCAATGTCTCCAGATTTCTTCAAATGTTGGCATGACATTTAAGAAGTAATACATACATTTTCAAGTTGATAAATGGTTTTTACTATAGCTGTCCTTTAGGATAATTGAGGGGGATGTGTTTGAAGCCATAATTTGGGAATAGCTTGTTTTCCACATGCCAGGAGACTCAATAAAAGCTTAAGTTGTCTGCCTCTTATATTCATCTTATCGGGGGGGGGTATATGTAGAAGAGCCAATGTAGGTGGAAGAGGTAATAAGATATCAAACATTGGAGCTACAACAGTTGAAATGGCTGTCCAGAAGGGTCACAAGTGTGGGCAGAACAATAAATAAGTGCATGGTCAGGCATGGACTCACCACACGCCCACCAAGCAGTGCCTGCCTGCATCCTTAAGTATTTTGTTGAAAGAGCTGGGGTCTTAAAAAATCTCATCCAGCACTTCCAAGTAAACTCCTTTAAATAAGGTGTCATCAAAAGTTTTTATGTAGAAAGGGAATTTTTCTCCTATAGGGCAGGGTTGCACAAGATCTACAAGACTTTATTCCATTGGTTTAAAATAGAATCTTAATAGAATAGAATTTAAGTAGAATCTTTCGATAGATCCTGAAGAATGGAACATATATATAGATATATATATATATATCTATATATATACATACTGTATATATAGATAGATATAGATATATATACATATATACTGTATATACTGATCAGATGATCCTGCAAGCCACCCTGTTGGTGAAATGATAGTACAGCATTTAACACTGGATGTGGGTCTGAAAGACAACTGCAGGAAGGAGGTAGGGTTTGTGTATATGCATGAGTTTTGTAATTACCAGTAATGGTCAGTGGTCAGTAAACAGTACATAGCACATAGGACAGAAAAGGGATGGACTCCCTGAGAGTCTAATATCTGATACAGATAAAGTAGGCTTAGTCAGGCCAACCATCTTAGGAAAGGATCTAAAGCATTTAACAGATAGTTTTGCATCCATGCCAAGGCTTCTAGTATGGGAGCTTCCTCCCCAAGAACCTCTTTTGAACCATATGCCATACCTGTAGTGTCACTGCAGTATAGCGGAAAAAGTGAGACAACGAAAGGTAGCCGGGGGGGTGGGGACAAAATTCGACCAACATCATGGAGGTCATTAAGTGTAAATTCTATGTCTTTCTAATGGGAACGATAATTTACCAATGTCCAAAGACAAAGTAAACGAAGCTGACTTGCAAGCACATATAGACAGAAATTGAGCAGATTTATCCTACCTTGAGATGTAAAAATGAAAGTATAAATTTAGGCTTTTGTCCTCTCCACATAAAATGAGATAGCAGCCTATTACAGTCCCGAAAGTAACAACTAGTACGGCATATTAGAAGAGTTTGTATATATAATAAAATTCTCTGCAAAATATTTAAACTAATGACTTCGACTCACTGCAGGAAAGAATGGTTTAATAAAGACCAACAGTTTAAATCCTTTGCTATTGCTGTCATCAAGGGCTCATAATTAAGTAGTTCTAAATGATTTGGGTGTTTAGTAAGATATACACTAAGATATTTCAGGTAGTTTTGATTCCAACTAATGGTAAATAAATCTTTAATTTGTTGAGGCTGAGTATAATTGAAAGCTAATACTTCCATTTTGTGTCTATTTAAATGGAAACTGGCTATTAGGTCAAATCTGATTAAAGGATCAGAAACTGTGAAAAGAGATGTGGTTGGGCCAGTAAAAGTTGGTAGGATATCATAAGCAAACAAGGTGTTTTTGTAGTCCCACCCACCTAATGGAATGCCCCGTATATTCAGGGGTTGGCGTATATGAGAGGCTAACAACTCAATATATAAAGCAAATAACAATGGGGAAAGGGGACATCCTTGCCGGGTGCCTCTCCCCAAGGTAAAAGATTAAGAAATAGACATGATAATTTTAACCAAAGCAGAAGGGAATGATAAAGGAGTTGTAATGTATTTATAAAATCTAATGGACAACCAAACACCTCTTATGTGTCCGAGAGAACAAGCCATGACACCTGATCGAAGGCATTTGCCACTTTCAAGCTGGCCAGAACCAGGGGGACTGAGCATTGATAAGCATAGTCCAAGAGAAGTAGCATTTGACAAACATTGTTGTGAGCTTGTTGTTTTCGAACAATCCCTGTCTGGTCCTAGTCCAGCAAGAAGGGAAGGAGGCCCTCCAACTAAAGTGCCCAGATAGATATAAATAATTTATAACTGAAATTCAAGATAAAGATGGGGTGGTATGAGGCTTGAGAAGTAAGATCCTTACCCGGTTTTGGAAGGCAGTAATAATAGCATACTGCCAGGAGGGTGGTGGGGCATCTCCCTCCTGAAGGGAGTAAACAATATGAAGGAGAAGTGGGGTCATGAGGTTCCCAAGGGAGGGGATTTTATAAAATATTGATGGAATGCCATTGATGCCCAGTATTTACCTGTTTTAGCCAACTTTATACCATAGAAACATAGAAACATAGACTTTGACGGCAGATAAGGACCACTTGGCCCACCCAGTCTGCCCATTTCCCTACCTAATTCTGGACTTTTGATAAGTACTGGGAAGACTCAGAGTATGATTTTTTCTGTAGGACCTAAACCTAATAATGAAGTAACTGATTTCAAAATTAGTTTTTCGGATGAGAAAAAGGTACAAGGGGTTAATACTTATAAATATCTGGGAGTTTTGATTGATTATCATTTTTCTTTTTCAGAACATATTTTGTCACAAATAAAAAAAGTCAATCAAAGATTGGGGGCATTAAGAAGAGTGTCAGGATGTTTGACTAGGGATGTTAAGACCAGACTGGTAAAACAATTGTTGTTGCCTGTACTAGACTATGGTTTATCATTATATATCCATTCTCATAAAAAATGCTTACACAAATTGGACCAGATTTATTACAGATTGGGGAAATATATCCTAAATAATGGACCTCGAGTCCATCATTGTGTAATTTATCAGGAACTTGGCTGGTTAGATCCAATAGCATGAAGAGAATATATATGGCTTACTATATGTCATGATTTGATATACTTAAAAGTGCATCCTTTACGAAATTTGATATGTCAGAATTCTGATTCTAAATATTCAGATATTTTTAGGAGGACTACTAAAAAGTTGCCTATGATACAAATTATGAATCGTATGGGGGTATGGTGTTACAAAATAGTTTAAGCGGGATATGGAATAAGTTACCTCGACATATGACTGAAATTTCTGATCTCATGTATTTTTAAACTGGAATTGTATAATTATTTAAATGTCTGTTGTAATTGTTTTTAGGTAAATGTGATTTTGTATTTTGTTCTATTTTTGTATTGTTTGTCTATTGCAAATGCCACAGGTATCTGTTGTAAATGGGGATTCCCCCCAATCAGATTAACCTGTATAAAAATAAATTTTAAACAAACAAACAAACAAACAAACAAACCTGCTGGATAAGCTGCAGATTCTAGTTAACCAACAGCCTACTTCCTGCAACCCCCAACTATAATTGCCTTGTGTGTGTCCCATGCATGTTTGAATTCCCCCACTGTTTTAGACCCAACGACCTCCTCAGGAAGGCTGTTCCATGTATCCACCATGATGAATTTCTGCCATAGATATTGTATAGGGGAGGTAAGCACCTGAACTTGCTTAACAGAAAGTGAAGGTAAAGGAAAGAGTTAAAAATAATTAAATTTGTTGTTCTGAAGGCAAAGGGGACTCAGAAGTATAAAATGTGGAATAATAGGTCTTGAAAATGTTCATGATCTCATTTCCATTATCGGCGAGTGCACCTATAGTTGAATGGTGGAGCTTGGATATAGTGGCCGCTACCCTATGCTCTCTAACGCACCTTGCTAAGGTGTGTGCACTGTGGGCTCCACCCTCATAGTATCTCTGTCCAAGATAAAAAAAGGGTATGTTCTACCTTTAGGTCTAAGAGTTTTTGAAGCTGGGCCTCTTCTCTAGTGTCTGTGAGTGAACTGACTTATTACCTTGCATAAGGGACATCTGTAAAGTATGAAGGGTGTGTTGAAGTTCCTATGTTTTATGCTCTCATGCTTTGTGTAGGGCCAATGCATGTGCTACAATGGTGCTGCAGAGAACTAATTTAAATGCATCCTATAAAATACTAGGAGTGACACTCCCATTATCGTTGTCCTGAAGAAACTGAGGGACTTGGTTTTCCAACTTCTTAAGAAGTTCTTGGTCCTGGAGGAGGCTCTGGTGTAAACAACAGAGAGTTTGGCATGTGGATTTTCCTAAGGAAAAAAAGGGTGCTTAGCGGAGTATGGTAGGATAGAAGTGAACCATGTTAGTCATTTTGCAAGGTATCGGCATGCTCAATGGTTGTGAAAAGGTAGTCTAACCTGGCAAAGCTGCCATGATGACTGGAAGAATAGTTCATGTAGTCTTTGTGAGGAATGTAGATCATGCCAAGTAACAATAATACCTATCTGCCGTAATGTTCTATGCAAAGATTTATGCACAGGAGAGAAGTGGTAGGCTTTTGAATTCGACAAATCTAAGTCAGAATTCAGAGTGAGATTCAAATCCCCTCCTCAGATAAACTGCCCCTACAAGTTGCCTAGCAATACAGAAGAAAAAAAGAACAAAACCTCTGGTCTGTTCCGGGGTAGGTATTCACTAATATAATTGGTCTCTCATATAAAGCGCCTTTAACAATAACATAGCAACCAGCCTCGTCAGTTTCACAAGTCTGAATATAGAATGGGAGGCCTCAACTACATGAGGTGAATACCCACCTCCTTCAGTCAGATTTTTGTGAGGAAAAAAAAGTTGACTAAAACCAAATTTCAAGTATTTTCTATGCTCATCTGGAGATAGATGGGTTTACTGAAGAAGGATGATATCCACCTGTTGTTGCTGAAAGTGCTGTAGAAGGCAGTAGCGTTTAACAGGATGATGAGTTCATTTACTTTGCAGGGCAACACTTTGGTAAAAGATTCCATAGTATTATATAAGGCTATATTTTGAAACTTATACATCTCACGAATATCAGAAAAAAGAACTGTTTACCACCACCTAAATAACAAAATACCCTTGCCTTGCCACAGATTCGAACATAACAGTGCTTAAATAAACTCCATGGAAGTTGTATAGCCCATGTGGTATACAGAATACATAAGGCAACTCCTTGACTATGGTATCCAAGTTTGGTGTCCACTAAACATGGGGGAAATATGTAGAGCCGAGAGGATACAATGTCAAGCCACGAAAAAGGTACAAAACGTCAACTATTTATGTTACCCTGACCATTTTAACATCTTAACTTAATGTCCCTAGAAACTAGAAGGAAAAGGGGTGGCTTATTAATGTGCTATGATATAATGCAGGATGCTTACTTAATTAATGAGCTAGGCCTAGAATTTAAAAACAATAACTTGGGCACCAACGGTCATCCATTACAAATCAAGCCTCTAAAATCTCATACTAATAAGAGGAAGGGATTCTTAACACAATGCACAGTAAACCTCTGGAATAAATAGCCAATCGATATAGTTATTAGCAAGGATAAGAAGGAATTCAAAACTGAACTAGAAAAATACTGTACATACTGGAGGGACATGAACTATCCTATTATGGATAAAGGAGATGGAGCACATATGGTCAAATTGACTTTTCCGCTCCGTAACCTTTTAGTATGACCTTTAGCAGTACAGCATATAAGAAAAAAGAGATTCTAATAAAGCACAATCTGCCAACTGGGCAGAATCCAAATATCAAAACAGCTGAGAACATATTAAAATACAAAAAAAACCATAATATGTGAGGAAAAAAGTATTCTATGGAAGACCTTTCTGCCAACTGGGAAGACTCTAAACTTCAAATCACTGAAAAACATATCAAAATATGAAAAATGTCATATTGAACTTCCAAAGTAGGGAGCTGTGTGTATGTCACAGCTCCTTAGTGATGTCAAGAGGTGGAAAAATGTTACCGGGGTGGAGTCCGGTCTGGCCCATAGTCCTCAGGTTCAATTGGAACCTGATTCTTATCAAAGCATAGAAGAAAGTGTTGTGGAAACCACCCCCAATACTGCACTGTATGAACCAACAGAGTATTGGGGTGCAGGAAGACTTATCAATATTTAAGGCCATAGCCAGTTAGTATCAGTGGTCGAATAGGAATTAGTACTGGGAAGCTCTGGACTTGTGTCTTTTCAGTACATTACATTTGATACAAAACAAGCAGGTACAAATATTAAGCACTTTAAACAGCCAAGCTGCTGATATTTAAATAATGAAGGAGCCTGCATCTAAACCAGGGGAAGTGCTAAGGTAAAACCTAAAAGGGGCCATCAAAAACTCTGGTTAAGAGAACAAGAAAAGCATAGCTGTAGAAAAAAGCAGTCTAAAAATGGAAAGTCTGTTGTCCACCCACTGCTTGGGTTCCTCGGTCTGACAGGGACTTAGACATTTTGGGGAAAACTGGAGCAGAAATGCAGGGTTCCCTCGTGCAAAAACAAGCATAAAGAAGAGGATTAACCCATTCCGAATATTGTAATACTATAAAAAAGAAGGGAACTTCAGTATAATCTGGGGCCCCCTGCTAATACGAAGAGTGCCATAATACAATTGATAGAAAAATAGATAAAAAGAAATCTAAAAACAAACATGAAAAGGAGGAAGGGGAAGGACATAGATTAAAAGCCAGACAAGATACTGTAAAGTCATAAAGCTAAAAAAAGGAATTAGAGGATAAACTGACAACTGAGAAGAATCAGCAGTAAAAAAGGAAAAAGAAAAGCACATAAAAATGGGGGAACATAGAAACACAGACTTTGACGGCAGATAAGGATCGCTTGTCCCACCCAGTCTGCCCATTTCCTTACCTTTCGGATAAGCTCTAGATCATAGTTAACCAACAGCCTACTTCTTCCTATATTATAGCAGATGAGGTCAATTGATGGTATCATCAATCAATCAATCATAATCAATCAATTTTATTTGGAACAGTGCACTTTTTCATTGTGATTCAAAGCATGCTACAAGCAAGACAGAAAAAAACAAAATTAGCATATCAGTAGCAAAGCAAATAGTAAAACTCTCTTGGTTGATTCATATTAGGTCAGCTAACTCAAATCAGGCTGACAAGCCTGCCTAAATAACAATGTTTTCAGCTCCCTCTTGAAGGTTTCTAATGTTGTGATCCCTATCATTGCATGAGGAATAGAGTTCCAAATGGTTGATGCCATGTAAGAAAAAGCATGGGCACCAGATGTTGTTAGATGCACCTTAGAAACTTCCAAGTCTCTTTTTTCATTGAATGATTTTTATTAGCTTTCAGCTTACAAAAAGACATACAAAAACATATCACATGACAGATACAGATGGCATCTGTAACAGCAGAGAAGGATTTAGACATTATACCCACAGATCAAATATGAATGAATACGACATATCAGGGAAGTTATGACCTTAACTAGGCTCCTGAAGGGATGTGAGGGAGACCATCTCATCTCTGCTCTGTTCTATGCACAAATAAACAACAAACAGAATAATGGTATCTGGTGCTGGGTTTCTCTAGCATGTACCACTGTAATAAGAACAATGAGAGGGAATAAAGGCAAAACAAAGGCACTATAATGAATAGGGACAGTACATTTTCTATGGCTAGTTATTTTGAGCTAGGAATAAGGGTCACTTATATTGGGAGTATCATGTTGGAGAGGATAAACATAGGGGGTGTCAGCAGGGGCTCATCCTATTCTGGTCCTAGGTTTCAAATAGGCTAGAAAGGGAGCCCAACAAGCTGCATATGTGTTAGGTTTGTTAAGGGTAACATGGGATAGTTGGTCAAGTGTTGCAAGAAGCGTGAGAGTGTGGTGAAGTTCTCGAATGGTAGGGATTTCAGTAGATCTCCACCGACACAGTATTAGGTGTTTGGCAACTTCCAAAAGTCTGTCAGCTGAGCAGAGGGGATAGTAGGGGTGGTAGTGCTGCAGGAGGTCTTGCAGGTAGCCTATCCCCTGAACATGTAGGGCTTTATAGGTCAGCAAGCTGACCTTGAAGGTGATCCACCACCTAACCGCCAGTGCAGAGAGCACAGCACAGATGTAATGTGACACGATCTCAACAGACCAGTCAAAAACTTGGCTGCTGGATTCTGCACTAGCTGCAGGTAGTGAAGATCAACCCCTGATTGCCCCAGGTAAAGGGCATTGCAGTAATCAAGCCGCAAAGTCGTGAACGCATGAACCAGTGATGGCAGATCACCTGGGGGTATCAGGTGTTTAATCCTGGTGATGTTCCTTAGATGGTAAAAAGCACTCCGAACCATGGCCAACACCTGAGACTTAAATGTCAGGCCACAGTCCAGAACAATGACAAGATTTCTCACCCCGACTGAAGCAGCAAGTCGAAGTCCCCAAGCCTAAGCCTGGAGGCTCAACCAGATTGCCCACTCACCCCTGGGTGGCCAGGATCCACCACTAGTACTTCAGTCTTATCTGGATTCAACCTCAGCCAGTTCACCCTCATCCAGTCTTGGATCTTGGCAAGGAAACAATTAAACAACAAGACCGCCTCCTGCTGCTCAGGTTCAAAAGACAGGTATAGTTGAGTGTCATTTATATAGCAGTGAAAACAGAGCCCATTCCATCTTATCATGTCCCTTAATGGTAGCATATACACTGTGAACAACATGGGGGATAGAATGCAGCCCTGTGGGACCCCACATGGCAGGGACAGGGATGCCGAGGAAAAAGTCCTCAACACTACCCACTGAGTCCTACCATTAAGGAATGATTTTAACAAGTACAGGACTGTACCAGCTAGTCCACAACAAACTTGCGGGTGCTACAACAATACCCCATGGTCCATGGTGTCAAATGCCACTGAGAGATCGAGGAGGAAAAGGATAGAATGCCATTCTCTATCTCTCACCACCAGGAGATCATTAAGCACCCAAACCAGGGCAGCCTCAGTGCTGTGTCTTTTTCTGAAACCTGACTGGAGAAGGTCGTAGATGTCATGAGTTGACAAATGGGCCTCCAGTTGAAAGGCAACCACCTTCTCAATAACCTTTCCCACTAAGGGAAGGTTAGAGACAGGTCTGTAGTTAGCCAGGCAGTCCAGGTCCAGTGATGATTTCTGTAGGAGTTGTCTTACAACTGCCTCCTTCAGAGGTCCAGGAAAGATCCCTGTCACTAGGGAACACCAGACTATCCTAACCAGGACTTGGCCGATGACCTCAACACAGCCCACTAAAAGGTGTGTTGGACCTGGGCCCAAACTACAGCAGGTTGGCCTCAACTCCTGGATTACCTTCACAACATCCACGGCCACCACCTGGTCGAAGTTGAACCAGACAGACCCAAGGCCTGCGACCTCTGGCCATCACCGCATGTCCCATTAGAGGGCACTGTCCGGAACCACAACTTGATGGAGGCAATCTTATTAGCAAAGAATAGAGCAAATTCATCACATCTGCTTTGAGAAAAAGCTCCCCCAGACCAAAGACAGACAGGATTACATAGCCTATCGGCAGTCCAAAACAGCTGAGCTGGTCTATTAATCACTGCAGCAACCTCCCTGGACAGGAACTCTGCCTTCTTAAAGGCAATTGCTGATTTATAGTCTCTTTAATGAGACATCAATATGAGCTTGTCCTACCCAGATCTATCTCTGCCAGCATCGCTCCAACCTTCGACCTCTCATCTTCAACTGTCTGAGAGCCCAATCAAACTAAGAGGATCCCTGGTGTGAAGTGAGGTGTCAAACATGGACAGGTGCGATAGTTGAGGGCTTCAGTCACAACCCTGTTATAGGTCACAACCAATTCCCCCAGCTCCTTGCAAGCACTCATCATACCTGATAGGTCCAGCACCGCTACTAGAATCTGTGGGGTCAAACACCTAAAGGGCGGTACTGGACCAGCTCCATTGGGGAAGGTCTATTTGGGGGGAATTGAAATGAGAACCTCATGGAATGATGGTCTGATCATATTACTGGTTCCACCATAAGGTCTGTGACCTCCAATCCCAGTGAGAAGATGAGGTCCAAAGAGTTTACATGTACATGGGTTGCAGAGGTAACAACCTGTGTCAGGCCCAACAGACTCATTAGTTCACATTACCAATATAAACAATAAACAAGAAAATAAAAAAGGGGAGAAAAAACTGAAGCCCATAACAAAGGCTATGCAGAGACAACTAATCAGAGCATGAAAAATATAAAGAAACAGTACAGGAGAACAGTGGTTAATCAGAGTAGACAGTAAGCTATTGCTGCACTTACCTCAATAATGTATTAGCAGGACTATGCACCTCCAAGACACTTATCTGATAGCAGAGTACTTTATGGAGCAAAAAAACTTGCTATCTAGGTATTGACAGCACCAAGAATTTAAAAGAGGATCTATACAGGCACAGAAATACAAGTAGGAGAACAGAAAAAGCTAAACATAAGAAAGAGTTGGGGGAGCCGCCACTCACCACAAACCATTAGTGTCATGTTCTGATGGAAAATTGCTAGGATCCCAGAAAATAAGGAAGCATACTGTAAACAGGCACAGCACATGGAAAGTGGGAAAAATGAAAAATCCAGAACAGTTACAACAAAACCATGAATTCGGCCCATCAACATTAAAAGAAAAAGAAGCAATGACAAACTGGAAAAAATTCATTCCCCAGAACCCACTTCCATTCATCTCAGCTACTTATAAATTAACAACAACATGTATGAAAAGATGCTAATTAGGCAGCCCAGTACTACGAAGAAACCAGCAAGCATTGTCCTTTAACATTAACTCAATATGTTAAAACAAACACTGAAGTCTGGAAGTTAAACCAGTCGTTGGATATAGGAAGCTGGAACTGTTGAAGGCATAGGCCCTGATTCTAGAAAGGTTATGCCTGGTGTAACAGCACTTGCACCAAGTAGAATGGTGCAAGAAGCAACTTCTGCCAGCAGTTGCAACCTGTGCGATTCTACAATGTGACCTGCGTCATGTCACAGGCCACTTGCGCCGAAGAGCTGTTATGCCAGCAGTTGTGCCATAAACCCCCTGTGACATGGCACTAGAGGGTTTATGTCAGCAGTTGTGCCCCATTACAGAAGGGCAGCAACAAAGTCCCCAATGTCAGGATTCTACAAGAACCCCCGGAGGAGAACTGGCAACGTAAGTTACACCAGCATAGCTGGTGTAACTTATGTACGCTCGGGTCTGTAGACCCGCCAGCAGCCCAGCAGGCAATACACAGGTGCCTCCCTTGCTCCAACATACCCCAGTAGTGCCCCACAGGCTGCCCACACCCCCGCCCCCAACCCCCATCGCTAAATGCCCAGCGGGAAGCACTGTCAACACCCCACCCGTGCCCAGACCCGAGTCACTGCCGCACCGCTGGCCATACCCCAGACCATCCCTGGTAGTCTAGTGGTCCCCCACCCAGCTAAGCCGATCCACCCAGCACCCCCCACCCATCCCCAGCTGGCGACTGGCACAGCCCACCTCTCACCTCCACGCCCACCAGCTGCCGACTGAGTTCAGCAGGAGCGCTTACTGTATAGACGTGCTCAGAAATTAAATTACCACAGACAAAATGGCCAAGACAGTGGCATGTTACACCCCCAAAACACTGTCCTATAAGAGAATATTGCCTCTATGACCAACCCCCTATATAATCTACCCTCACCTTTATATGATCTGGTTCTATGTCATAACAGTGCAACCATAATGGCCCCAGCAACAAACAGTGAGTGTGCATCGCCAAAATGCAAAATGGCAATCTGCAGTACAATAACACACCCAAACATTCACCGGCACCTGCATTCACTAAAAACAACACAGCAAACCTATTTTTATGTAGGGGCTGTGCCCCCCCCCACACACCCCTTTGTGGGGAGCCTCCCCCCCACACACACCCAATCTTATTGTAATCAGCTCCGGAGGGGTCATGACACTGAGGTAGAGAGGAAAACTCAAGAGGGGCCTGCATCAGGGGACAACAGTCAGAAGGGGTAGAACACTGGGGGGCAACCTATGGGGGAACACACTTGGGATGGTAGGGGAAGTGAAAGTGAAATTCAGAATCAAAATTACAACTACATAAAATAAAAATAAAAAATAGTATCCACACAGCTGTCCTGAACATGAGTCACTCAATTCTAGAACAGTGTTCCTACCCACCACACCAGATGGCCAGCTTGAAATCAGCCCCACCAACAAACCCTTACATAATTGTCAAAAGATCGCTGTACAGTCCGTGATAACATTACAATGTGCTATTCAACACATAGCTATAAACCATACCTTGCATTTTAAGATTCTCAATTTAGATGTTGCCCATATTTCCTCACTTAAAACAGTCACCCTCTTCACAGGTTACCATATGATCCAGTGTCAGACCAGCTCTGGCTGGTCTAACAGCAGCATGCATCTTCAGAGGACTGTCAACAGCTTCCACCTTTGAAAATCCCCAAAAAGGGGATGGTGCATCATTTTTTTGATGCAAGCTCTGATGAGACCTGGCACACCCCTTTTTTAGACACAAGCCTGACACAAGCCATTTTGCCATAGGCAGTTCTTCTTTTGACTTAAGCAACGTTAGAAAATCTGAATGGATGCAAATTTTGATGCAGCTTGCTCCTTGAGTCATTCTTTTCTGGTGCACCCACCTGGTATCATTCTTGGCCCATTGAAAATCGAGCCGAGGGGTCTTAACAGAGATCTATACAAAGGCAACACCACCTCCCTCTTTCTGATGGTGAAATACTGTAACCCCCAATGCACCCCAGCATCCCACTAGCCCTGCCTACTTCCTTTTCTCGCTGCCTGGCCACCTTTAGGTCATCAGTTATAATTACCTCCAGATCTCTTTCATGCTTGGTGGTCACTGATACCACTCCACCCATTTTGTACTCTGTCCCTGGGTTTCTGTGCCCTAAGTGCATTAATTTGCACTTTTTTGCTTTAAAACCCAACTGCGGTCACTCCTCTAGTTTTCTCAGGTCTCTACTTATTCTTTCCACTCCCTCGGAGTATGCACCCTATTGAAGATTTTGGTGTCTTTCGCAAAGAGGCGTACCTTCCCTCCAGCTCCTCTGCAAAGTCATTTATAAAGACATTAAAGAGGACTGTTGTCAGCACTGATCCATAAGGCACCACAGTGGTCACCCTCCCTTCCTCATAATAAACGCTGTTTACTACCACCCTCTTAACTATTCCCTAAGCAATTTCTTATCCAGTTTACCAACTTTGGACCCACTCCTAAGCTACCCTGCCTGCTTACTAGTTTCTTATGTGGAACAGTGTTAAAAGTCTTACTGAAATCTAGGTAGACCACATCCGCTGCTCCACCCTGATCTTTGTCACCCAGTGAAAGAAATCTATCAGATCCATTTGACATGACCTCCCCTTTGTGAAACCATGCTGCATTGGGTCTTGTAAGCCACTGGAATCAGGATATTCCATAGTCCTTTTCTTCAGAAGTGATTTCACTAAATTTCCCACCACTGATGTCAGGCTGACTGAAAAACAAGAGAAGAAAGAATGAGGAGAGTACCAAATGAGAAAAAAGGGAAACCAAGAGGGTGGTCAGAGAAGCAAAGGCAGACACAGAGATCTGTATTGCTTGTGGGGGGTAATGGATGGTAAAAACAGTTCTTTAGATATATTAAGGAAAAAAGGATGAAGGAAGGAGAAATTGATTGGCTAACAGAGGGGAGTAGGGTAATTGGGAATGAGGGGCAGAAGTCATCCATTTTTAATGACTACTTCTGCTCTGTATTCACAAGGGGAGATAGCCTCTGTCAGAGGGTGGCATTAAGAAAGCTGTAAGGGGGATCTCTCAAATGAAGCAGTATGTACTTAACAGTGAAAGGTTTTTGGAAGGGCTAGCAGCCTGAAAGATAGATAAGGACCCATGGCCAGAAGCGATGCATTTGAGGGTGCTCAGTGGAACTAAATGAACCCTTGATAGGCCTACTCAATAGTTCAGTTCAGACAAGGGTAGTTCCAAAAGATTGAAAAGTGGCAGACATAGTCTTGCTCCATATGAGGTGGGAAAAAGGAACAATTGGGTAAGTACAGTCCTGTCAATTTTACCTTTATTGTGGGTAAACTGATGGAGACAATAGTCAAATAGAACCTCCTGGACCACTTGATGAGCAATAAACTACAGGATAGTAAACAGCATGGGTATGTGACAGGGAGGCTTGTCAGACCAGCCTTATAGTATTCTTTTAATGGATAATGAGGGTAGTGAAAAAGAGCCTTACTGTGGATTTACTTTGACTTCAGCAAGACTTTTAACTTGGTACCTCACAAAAGGTTGCAAAGAAGCTAAAGGATCAGGGTGCAGTGAAAGACACAGTTAAATGGGTCATAAACTGTTGGAAGGGAGATAGCAGACAGCTGTGGTTTACAGAGTCAAATAAGAAGAGAGGGAGGTCTCCAGTGGGGTGCCACATGGATCAGTCTTGGGTCCAGTCTGTTTCAATATTTTTATCAGTGACATGGTAGAAGAAATCCAGGGTCAGTTGTGTCTCTTCTCAGACAACACTAAGCTCTGTGGCAAGATAGACAGTGAGGAGGGGGTTATGGAGATGCACAGAGAATTGCAAAGGCTAAGGTGGTGAAAGGTTTGGCAGTTGAAATTCAATGCAAGTAGTGAGGTCTACAATCGAACAGTGAACCACGCTTCAGTCATCAAAGCCACTTCATACATAGTTCTTTATTTCATAATCAGTTGTGTGTTTGGCCACCAAACTGCTGCTTGCAATGTGTAGCTGTTGCCCCACCAGCTTTTTCAATGGAGTCATCCTGCAATTTCAAAAGCAATACTTTGAATTTCATATTACATCAAATCTTAGGCATAGCCGGGGGGGGGGGCCTGGGTGTATGGAACCCCCATATGTTTGTCAGTGTTTAAAAATTGTGGCATTGACACTCTCAGACAATACTCACTAGTGGCAGTTGACCTACAGGGTCAGGGTCTCGAAATCAAAGGGCAGTAGCCAGTGGCAAGATCATGGAACAGGTGGGCATCAGCTCATGAATATGCAGCCAACCCCCACCCCCTGACAGGGACAGGACAGCTTTCACTGGCCAGATGATCTTGTTGCTGCATCATCACGTGGGATAGCATGAACTTACAGCATGTGAATCACACAAGACAGTTGGATTCCCGCCACAGTAAGTTGGTTGTGCCACTGAACTCTCTCGGCTTCTCAACTCATCTGTTCTTGCTCATCTTTTCAGTGTGGCTGTAACAAAAAGGGCTACATTTTGGACAGGCCTTTCTGGTTAGGTCTCTCAGTGGGTGGTTAGACAGCTTGGAGAATGTGAGTAGGATAGGCAGTAACAGACTTTGCAAGCTCCCCATGTTCCACAGACTAGGCCGGGGCCACTGCAGTAACATACGCAGCAGTAAGTGACAATTAATGTTGTGCCTTCTGCCTAAAGCCGCACTGACTGTTGCCTGTTAAACTGTCCAGGATTGGCTGGAAATAAAGGTAAATAAGGCAAAGGAAAAGTGACATAAACAAGTGTGAGAAATGAGATTGGGAGAAGAAAAGAAAAAAAAAAACAAGACGTGGGCATTCTTAGGGCTGCAAGATGAGTCTGATCTTTAAAGGAAGAGTGTGGCAATTTTAGGAATTCCATAGAAATATGCCTAACAGGTCAGAGGAAAGACTATGGATCACATTTGTATCAAATGAGGGACACATGATTTCCCTCCCTCCCTCTGGCCAATCTCCTCAATCTGTCTTTCTACACTGCGACTATTCCTGAAGCCTGGAAACATTCTGTAGTTCTCCCCTTACCCAAGGAAGGAGATCTCTCTTCTCCTGGGAAGTATCACCCCATCTCACGTCTACCCACTCTGGCTAAACTTCAGGAACATCTTGTCCTCTCTCAACTCTCCTCTTTTCTATCTGACTCCTCTTTCTTCACTCCCTTTCAATCTGGGTTTCGGAAGAACCACTCCACTACCACCTCCTCCTCCCTACTTAGACTCACTGACTTTATCCATTCAGCCATGGATAAAGGCCACATCACTTCTGCTATCTTTGTCGACCTTACCAAAGCCTTCAACACAGTCTCCCACTCCCTCCTCCTCGAATCCCTCTCATCAGCTGGCCTGTCTCTGTCTGCCTGCAACTGGTTCAGAGCCTACATAGCAGGTCATACTCAATATGTAAAAATAGCTGACTCTATGTCCCCACCACTACCCATCTCTATGGTTGTGACACAAGGTTCTGTACTTGGCCCACTACTATTCTCGATATTTATCAATGACTTACTGTCAGTATGCTCCTCATCCTCTTTCCATATGTACGCTGATAACATGGTCTTGTTCACCTCTGGCCATTCTCCCTCCAGTGTGACTACCAGACTACAGATTGACTTCATGAATGTTCAACACTGGTTAACCTCACATCAACTTTTCCTCAAAGCCAAAAATACAGTCTCTATGACATTTGGCCCTAGGCAAAGACTTTTTAGACTGCCCTCCTTAACTTCTTTCCACACCCTTGATGGGACTACACTAGAGGACACCACCTCTTTTAAATACCTGGGTGTCTGGCTTGACCAACACCTTAACTTTTCTGAACAAATATAAGCCATCCTGAAAAAACTGTGCCCCAAGTTTGGTGCCCTTTACAGGAACCGTAGCTGCCTACTCCTACCATTTAGGTGTGATCTTGTTAAGAAAAGGATACTCCCCTTTTTGATTATTGTGACATAGTCTACAGTGCCACTTCTAAGTCTTCCCTTAGCAGGTTGGATACTGTCTTCAATGCTTTCTGCCTCTTTGTTCTCGACTTCCCCTCCCACACATATCATTATACCTTGTACCACTCTCTAGCTTTCCCCTTCCTGGAGAGCAGAAGTCTCTCAAACTGTGCTGAATTCACTTCTAAATTCTGGTTTGGTACTCTCCCCTGTAACCTATTCTCCTCACTTACTACTCCACCCACCTCCTCCCATACTCTCAGATCCACTGACTCATGCACTTTATCTATTCCTCATTGCTCCACCTTGAGAGGCCAGGATCTATTCTCCTACTGCTTCCTCCCTAAGCTTTGGAACTCGCTACCATCTCCTGTCAGACTTTCCTCATCCCCATCTTTTATCTCCTTAGCCCTACATAAATTCTAATCCCCTAACTGTACTTGTTTTTAGCCCCCTACCCCACTCTCCCCAACCTTGCCCGTAATCCTCTGTTCACTATCCCTGACTCATCTCCTGTTCTCCTAAATCAGACCAATCCTTGTACATAATCCTCTATCCTCTATCACTGACTCACCTACTATTCTTCTAAATCCCGCCAATCCACTTGGCTTGCTCCTTTCAGCCAACCCCCCTTCTTAAACCCCTTCTTCCTGTCCCCCACCCTGACCACTTCGACACAATACTGCTTTTCCTCTCCCTACATCACCACCCTCTCTTTTCCCCACTACAGCCCCACCTTTTCATCCTTTAGATTACCTCTCCCATCAGCCTCTCTCTTCCCTTTCCCTTATCACTGCCCTGTCTCCCACCACCCCCTCTTCTAGCCTTTCTTCTCTCACTTCCTTTTTCTGCCAAGGCCAGTTCCCCTTGCAGGTTTCTCAGCATCCTGAAGGGGTACAGTTCTAGCTTGTCTCTCCAATCTTCTCTTCACTTGCTAACCCACTACTTCCCTTCCCCTCCCCCTTTTCTCACCTCCTATTCTGCCGGATCCTGTCTCCCCCCCCTTGCAGGGTTTTCAGCATCCTGAATGGATATAGTTTCTGGTCTGTCTCTCTTCTCTCCCCCCCATCCCTCTACTCTCTCATTGTCCTCCCCCTAACATCCTCACTTTACATAACTGCCTTTCCTTCATAATCACTTAGCACTTATTATACCTGAATTCAGCCTACTACTTCTAGCTCTACAAATGTGTTATCCTTCCCCTAGCCTATTCCCTGGCAGATCACTTGCCCTTGGCTAACTACGATATATGTTACTTTCCTCATTTGGTCCTATTCACCTTGACCTGATGGTCTGGGTTGTATTGCTCTGTACAAATCTACACTGTAATGTAATTTATAATTATTCGTATTGCATTTCTATAGTTTTGCTTGCTCTCCCAACTCTTGTAACCCCCTCCTTCCCCCAGGACACTTCTGGAAATAAGCTGTTTACAGCTCATGTTGTTTTTCCTGGTGAAACATTTTCAAATAAATAAACATTAGAAATCAAAGAAAAGACATGAGAACCCTATCACTTTCAGTTCTACACATGATTTGCCTTTTTAATGCAGCTCAGTGTTCAAAGTACCTTACTGCTGTTGCAGCTTTAGCTTCCCATCAGTGAGGAATACTAGGTTTATTACATGGTTGAAAATAAATAGCATAATTATTCTTTATTTTCAGCCATGTTGTACATCTAGGGTATAGTGAATGCACACTAAAAGAGACAGTCACAGCAAGGCAGAACTTGAAAAATATAAATTTTTTCTTTGTGTGAACCGATCACTCTCGGTGAGAGGACTGTTCCCTTTAGCTTTGTTAATACAGGCAATTGATGGAGGAGGGAAATTTAAGAGGGGATCAAAAAACATTTTTTTCACAGAAATGGTGGTGGACAAGATGTGGAATAGGCTACCAAAAAGAATATGTGCTAGTGGTACGGGAATCAAAGCATGGATGGGTTAGGCACATGGGGCTGGCGGAAACAATGAAAAAGGGGAAGGGGGATTGGAATAACGGCACACTACAGCCCTCAGAAAATCAAGATGAGATACTGAAGGACTCATGGGCAGACTGGATGAACTACAGGGCTTTTTATGCCCAGAATGTCTGTGTTTCTGTTTCTAGAACATTTTTCCCATTGATTCACTATGCATAAATAAAAATAAATTGATATGTTTTTTCAAGTACTGCCTTAAAATCCTATTGCATTCACTTATGCTGCTCTTTTGATGTTTTTTGAAGTTAAACCTCTTATTGATTTTCTTCATTTTACATACACAGAAATGTACAACAGTCTTATATTGAAATATATTTGCATGCATCTAGTATAGAGTTGGTGGTGGAGAAAATAACAGTAATAAATACATCATGATGCAGTAGGTTCTGCAGTTGTACCATTGAGATACACTTTATATACTGAATAGAGTATACAATGAACCATAACAGTCATTGATGCTGAAATTGAGGGTCAACAGCATAAAAAAATACCAGAGAAGTATAGTAGAGGAGTTAATTTAAATGGTAGCAGATCCATATCATCTGTAGTACATCATTATGTAGTGGTACTAGTGTAGAAGCATTAAGACTGGATGTAGAAAAACATTTAAACTAGTATCATTAAAACTATATATATATCTAAGATAGAATAATTAAACTGCAGTGGATGGAGAGTAGATTGAGTCTGTATTTCAGGATAACTTATGAGTGTTATCAGAGCAACCACAAGAATGGGATAGAGCATAGAGAACATACATGGGTTGACATTTTTAATAAAAAAAGAGTCTCAGCCTATTCCTTGTTTGGGGTGGGACAGGGTTATATTACCATGTCCTGTGTTACTGGTGTTCAAATATTGATAGAGAGCTTCCCATGTAAGACAGTGGAGATGAGCAGTGTTACTTGTGATGTGGGATAGATGGTCATAGGTAGCTAAATGGGTGAAGTTATTTAGAAATGTATTTATCTTGGGTACTACTTAAGTGTTCTATTTATGCTGAAGTAGTCTTTTAGCCACTACACTGGCTTATAGGAGTAAATATTTTTGGCTCTTAGAAAAGGGTAGTGAGTTGTTTTCTAACCCAATGAGAAATATTTCAGGGGATAATGGTATGTTGTGTTTTTGAATGCTAGACAAAATCTTTGTTATATTAATCCAGAATAGTCTGATATTGGGGATGCACCAGAGTATATGGTAAAGGTCACCATGTGATCAGGAACATCTCCAACACTAGTGAGATGGGATCACCTTAGCTGTGAATAATATTTTGGGTGTATGATACCAATGGTGAAGTTCTTTATTTTGAATAAGGCAACTTTTGGGGTCTTTTAGAAAGGTGTGAGAGGCTAGCCAGCATTGGAGCCATTGCATTTCTAAAATAAGTTAATTTAGGGCCGTTGGCCAGTAGGTTTTTGCTTCTATTGTTTGATCGGGAAATCAGTCTCTGATTTGTGCATAAATGAGGTCTGCTTTGCCTCATGTGGCTTTCAGCCATTTGGCCGGGGGGTTGTTGGCTATGTGACTGTGAATTTTTAAGGTTGTGAAGGAGAGGGGTCAGGGAGCTTCATATCTGGAGGAATTTCCAGAAATCGGCTTGTGGCAGATGATTTCTGGTTTGTAGCCATTGAAACAAGTGGAGAATAGAAGTGCAGGCTATTAATAGACCTATCTGGTTGTGAATGCCTTTGTCTTCCCAGGTTCTCCAGTGTGTAGGGCCTCCTGCAACATGTATGGTATGGTTATTCCACAGGGGAGTGAAAGATTGGTGTGACATGTTAGAGTGCGTCTATTTACTGGATTGACACCATGCTGCAAATGAGGCTTTTACAGTGGGGGTGCATAAGAAGGGGGCTGTCCCTGTAAGCATGTAGGATATGGGGTAAATGTGCTCAAGGAGGGCAGTTTCAATTTGTGTCCATAGGGGTGGAAGGTGGCCTGGCCTATTTATCCATCTGATGTTTATTGCATTGCGAAATGCCAAGTAATAACATTTAAACCAGGCAAGGTTCTACCCTCTTTTGCCCCAACTTGCTCTTAACTTGTTCCTACTGTATCTGGGTTTGTGGCCCTCCAATAAAAAAATGTCCTATCAGTTTGCCAGTTTGGTCAAACCACTTGTTGGGGATTAGGATGGGAAGGTGGTAAGATATTAGATAAAAAAATATTTGGGGCAATTTTGCCAACTAGAGAACTGTAGGATCTTCCAGCATTCCAGTTCAAGTTTTATTTTGGGTAGCAGGGAGTTAAAATTTAAAGCACAGAATGTATGTACTTGGAGTGTTATCGGAATGCCTAAGTGTGTCAAAGATACTGGTGCCCATCGGAGGGGAAGGTTGGAGAGTATTTGTGGGGTAGCTATATCGTTTAAGGGGAGGGTTTTGGTCTTCATATGACTAATTTTTAGGCCAGAGAGGGAGGTAAAGGGGTTTAGAATGTCCACAGGGGGATAGATTTGTCTGCTCTGCCCAGAAGAACCAGAAGGTCATCTGCATATAGCAGGGTTTTATATGTCTGAGCTACATCTGAGATCCCAGTAATGGCAGGGTATGCTTTAATGGTTGCTGCAAGAGGTTCAATTGCCAGAAATGAAAAGAAGTGGTGAAAGGGGGCAACCTTTCCTGACCCCTCTGGTAAGAAGGAAGGGTGTGGATACATTGGAGTTGGTAAGCACTTGGGCTTTTGACGTTTGGTACATTGTTTTAAACGCTGACAGAAAGGTGGGGCTGATTCCTATGTGGGCTAGTACTGTGTACAGTTATGACCATTCAATTGAATTGAAGCCTTTTTCATAGTCTATGGCTGCATGTGATGGGGAGGATTTAGCAATATGGATAAGATTTAACAGTGTCCTAATCTGATCTGAGCTAAGCCTGCCTTGCACAGAACCTACTCAGGAAGGGTGGATCAGGGTGGGTAAGTATGCTTCAAGACTGGCTGCTAGTATTTTAGCATATATTTTGCTGTCAACTGTAATTAAAGAGATGGGCCTGTCACTGGCAGGGTGTTGGGTGTCTTTCCATGGCTTAGAGAGGACCATAATAGTAGCTATGGACATAGAGAGTGGGAATTGTCCTGAGCTTAGGATTTCAGTATACAATCAATGTAGTACGGGACTGAGTTGCACATTTAAGAGTTGGTAAATATCAATAGGCAACCCATCATTTCCTGGGTTTTTTGGGGTTTAAGGGATTTAATTGCTGATTCAATTTCTAGAGTAGTAATGAGTTGATTGAGAATGCTAGTTTTTGTAGGTGATAGCTTAGGTAGTGGTAGGTTATTAAGGAAGGCACCTATTTGAGGATTAGAGGGGAAAACAGTTGAAGTGTATAAATATTGATAAAACTCTACTATGATTGCATTAATTTCAAGAGGATTAGAACTGATGGTACCAGTTTTGGATATTAGTGATTGAATATATCTTTCCGACTGGTGTTTTTTTAAAGCAGTATGCTAATGATTTTTCATTTTTTCCCCCACTTTCCCAATATTTGTGCTTTAAACAGAGGTTACTGAGTTCAATTTTCATTGCCGTGATAGTATTTATTTAAATTCTAATGGCTAGTGTATCTTTATACAGTGAGGAAAACTTAATATTTTTGCATGAATTTGATTTTAGTGCTTTTTCTTTTGTTACCAATTGATCTTCTGGAGTGGTGAAGTGTTTCTCTGTCTTTCTGCCTATGGGCAGATTATCCTATTATTCTACCTTTAAGAGTGGCTTTGTAGGCCTCCCATAGTATTGTTACTGAGGTAGTTCTGTCATCATTGTCTTCGAAGTATTTTGCAGTAGCTTGTTGGAGACAAATTTTGAAATGGGGTTGAGCCGAATGGTAGGGTCTAGTCTCCAGTTAGGGGAATTTTGTGCAGCGCAACCGAATAAGATGTCATTTTGGATGGGGGCATGATCTGAGATGATTATTGGTTTGAGTTCTACTGTGGTTATTAGTGGTGTAAGTTACGGGGATTTAAGCCACATGTCTAATTGGCTGAGAGATCCATGTACTGGAGACTTGTACATGAAATCTTTAGTTTGAGAGTGGTGCTGTCTCCAAACATCAGTGACACCTTGTTTCCTGAGCCAGAGTAAAACAGCTTAGTCAGCTTGGGAATGGTGTTCGGGTTTGCCATGTCTCCTAGCAAGATTATGGTATAATGTTAGGTTGAAACCTCATCCCACTAGTTAGGGATCAGTATTGTAGGTGTTAGTTAAATTATGGAAAAAATGACGGGCATCATGTAGTTGGGGGCCCTTCATTTTTTCCACAATTTAGCTAACACACTAACTGGATTTACAGATACTCACTCCCCTAAACTAGTGGGATGGAAATGATAGAAAGTATACTTAGAATGGCAGAAAAAGGGGAGATATTGCTGATGGGTGATATGAATATGCCAGATGTTAACTGGAGTGCAGTTGCAGCTGCCACTTTGAAGAGTGCAGTTATTCTAGATGCCCTACAGGGGCATGCCTTAGACAACTAGTACTGGAGCCTACTCAAGAGGGTGCAATATTAGACTTGATACTCTCAAATGGAGATGGAGAGAGGATCACAGATGTAGAAGTGGGTAGCCATCTGGGAACTAGCGACCATCGAACAGTATGGTTCACAATAAACATGGCAATAGAGTCAGTTTACAAAGACAAAAGTACTGGACTTTAGGAGGGCTGACTTTGCCAAAATGGGTGAGTGCCTAAGGAACACACTAGCAAATGGGCAGGAAGGAGGGGTGGAAGAACAATGGGGAATAATAAAAACTGCCATCACAGAGGTAACGAGCTTTTGTGTGAAGCAAATAAACAAAACAAGATGATGTAAGAAACCACTATGGTTCTCAAAGGAAGTGGCAGTGAAGGTTCAAGAGAAAAAGAAAGCATTCAGGAAGTACAAGGAATCGCAGAAGGAGCAGGACAGAGAACTGTATCAGTTAAAGCAAAAGGAGGCTGGGAAGGCAGTCAGAACAGCAAAGGCCCAAACCGAGGAAAAAATAGCCAACTCAGTTAAGAAGGGGGATAAAACCTTTTATAGGTACATCAGGGAGCGAAGGAAGACCAAGGGAGGGATAGTGAGGCTTAATAAAGGGGAGGAGGGTGGGCAGAGGGAGACTGTGAAAAGGCAGAGATACTAAACAAATATTATTGCTCAGTATTTACAAAGGAAGAGGGAGGTACATAAAACAAAACAGTAGTAACACTCTGGATACAGAAGTTGATACCGCCCATTTACAGAAGAAAGGGTTCTGAAAGAACTCTTAAAACTGAAGGTGGACAAAGCAATGGGGCCTGATGGATTCATCCCAGAATTCTAAAAGAACTAAGGGTAGAACTAGTGACACCACTGACTACCCTTTTAACAAATCATGGGAGGATGGGGTGGTACCCGAGGACTGGAGGAGGGCAGATGTGATTCCCTTCACAAAAGTGGAGCAAGGCAGAAGCAGGAAACTATAGACCTGTTAGTTTAACCTCAGTGATAGGGAAAATGATGGAATCACTTCTAAAGGAAAGAATTGTCGAGTATCTAGAGGCCAGAGGGGCACAGGACCCTAGGCAGCATGGATTCACAGCGGGAAGGTCATGCCAGATGAATCTGATAGATTTCTTTGACTGGGTGACCAAAGTAATAGATCAGGGAGGGGCTGTGGACATGGCCTACCTAGACTTTAGCAAGGCATTTGACACAGTCCCACACAAAAGATTAATATACAAGTTAGCCAGCCAGGGAGTGGGTCCCAAAATGACAGTCTGGGTAAAGAACTGGCTGGAGAATAGGACACAGAGAGTAATAGTAAATGGAGTCCACCAGAAGAAAGGGGTTACTTAGTAAGTACCGTGAGGGTTCAGTATTAGGACCGGTCCTCTTCAATGTCTTGAAGCGACATTGCAGAAGGACTGGAAGGAAAAGTATGTCTCTTTGCAGATGACACTAAGATCTGCAACAGAGTTGGTGCACAGGGCGGGGTGGAAAGGATGAAAAGGGACTTGGCAAGGTTAGAGGAATGGTCAAATGTATGGCAGCTTAGATTCAATGCTAAGAAGTGCAAGGTAATGCACCTGGGAAACAAAAACCCAGGGGAAGAGTACACAATGGTGGGTGAGATACTAACAACAACAAAAATGGAAAGGGACCTGGGGGTTGTCATCATCAGATGACCTAAAGATGGGCAAGCAATGTGAGAGGACAGCAAGGAGGGCTGGGGGATACCTGATGCATAGGAGAGGCATCACAAGTAGAAAACAGGAAGTTATTATCCCTCTGTACAGACAGCTGGTGAGACCCCCCATCTGGCGTACTGTGTGCAGTTCTGGAGACCCAATCTCCGCAAAGACATAGACAAGATGGAAGCTGTCCAGAGGAGGGCAACTAAAATGGTGCAGGGTCTGCACCGGAAGACATATGAAGAGAGATTTAAGGAGCTTAATATGTATAGCCTCGAGGAAAGGAGGGAGAGGGGGGACATGATAGAAACTTTCAAGTACCTCAAGGGAATCAACAAAGTCCAAGAGGGTAGCATCTTTCAAAAAAAGAGGTGTGCAAGAACAAGAGGGCACAATTTTAAGATAGAGGGAGTGGCTCAGAGGTAATTTAAGGAAGCATTTTTTTCACAGAGAGGGTTGTGGATGCATGGAAACGGGCCTCCGGAGGAGGTTGTGGAGTCAAAATCAGTGGTGGAATTCAAGCATGCATGGGATAGTCATAAGGCAATTCTGAGGGGTGGGGGTAGGAAGAAGTAGGCTGCTGGTTAACTAGGATCTGCAGCTTATCCAGTAGGTAGGGAAATGGGCAGACTGGGTGGGCCAAGCGTTCCTTATCTGCCGTCAAATTCTATGTTTCTATGTTTCTATGTTAAGAATGGTAAAAGGGCCTTGGAGGGTGTTAAACTGTGCTAGTATCCATCTGTCATCTGTTTCTTGGAGAGTTTTGTGTATGGTCCAATGTAGATTCTTGTGCATAAGGATGGAGACTTCTCTTTTTTTTGAGGTAGCATCACTGTGTACTTCTATACCAACCCGTCCTCTTTTGAGTTTTTGAGATTCGAGAGTAGTTAATTCAGTTTCTTGGAGCAATGCCACCTGAGTTTTAAGCTTATGCAGATGAGTCAGGACTTGCTTATGTTTAACAGGGGAGTTAAACCCCTTTACATTACAGCTATGACATGTGAGTTCAGCCATAGTCAGAGCTGGTAGGTTCTAAATGTCTGTACAGTGGTGGTGGATTACTAGAAAGCAAGTCCTATTGTTGGGGTGGTGAGTATGGATTTTTATAATGGAGTAATCTGTTTGCTCTGATAGACTTGAGTAAGTTTTCTCCTACTTATTGTGGAAACAAAAGTTTCTATCTTATAATACAACATTTTGTAAACATTCAACAAACAAATTAACAGAAAAACGTGTGGTAACATATGAACTGTTTTGGATGAGAGCGGTATGTAAGGGTTACAGAGTTGGTTCTACAGTGCAGGGATATGAGCTGGGTAGTAACTATCTTTGGTTTTTCCTGTGCCCCAAGCAGAGGAGAGGAAATCTGAGGTATCAGATATACCTCTGTGTGGTTTTAGGGCCACTCTTGCAGATCAGACAACAGTCGAGGTAGTTAATCATGTACCTTAAAGTTGGGAGGTTTGGGTATGGGTTTTTCCCCACCTGAAAAGGATAGAAGAGAAAAAAAAATAATAAAAGAACATAAAGGATGTAGAAAGAGACAGTGGAGAGGAGGAGGGATCAATATATGCATATAGATTAATATTCCAGGCCTATGAGGTGTTGCTGGGTAAGCCATGGGATACTGGGCTACTGTGTGTTGTAGGCAGCTGTAGCCAGGATATTATTAGAGACGTTGCAAAATTGTATTTCACTGGCAAAATTGCCACAAAATCAGCAATTTTGCAGCATGAATTATTTCATGAAACTGCAGGAAAATTTCACAATTTCACCCCTACATCCATATATGGCCTTTTTGTTGCATTTATACCCCTTCCTGGTGTGTAGTGGTCCCCCCCAGCTGATCACTGGCCAAACTCAGATCAAGAGACCCTCCCCCCCAGTCACCCTGAGTGCCAGCACCCAATCTTTGAAAAAAATAAACAAATCCCTCCCATGTCCCTGGTGTCTAGTGCCCTCACCCCCACCTGGCCAATCACCTGCAAAATTCAAAATCAAGAACCTCCCCCAGTTCCCTGAGACCTGGCTGCCAATCTTTGTAAAACTGAATCCCTCCCTTGTGCCTAGTGTCCAGTGGACCCCACACCCTGTCTTAAGTCAGAGCTCACTCCACACCTCCCCCAGTACCCTGATCGGGCCACTGGCACAGCCCTCCATTCACCTCCTCAGCCAAAATATTTCATGAAATGCGAAAATTACATGAAATATTTTGCCTGGTGAAATTTTCCAGTTTCACTCAACACTAAATATAATTCAATTGATGGGGTCATAATCCTGCCATGTATTTGTTTGGGACCTCTGAAAATTACAGGTTACTGACAAAGGATTGCACCTGGCATAGAGAGCCCTTGAACCTTATTATCTGTTTGTGTGTGTTGCATTTGATGGAGATTCAGCTGTGTGCAGAACAGTTTAGATTAAGGGCTGGTAAACTCATATTCTGTCATTTTTGGTTGATTTTTATTACTGCTCAAATTATTATGCAGCTACCTGGCCAGATTATATTTATTCCTATAATCCTGTCAGTTTTTAAATTGATCCATGTATATTATAGCAGGGGGAGGACTGACATTAGCTCACCCTCACTCACAGCATGCCGCCAGTCCTCCCAAAGGTCGCTCATCACCACGACAGCTACTCGGTATTCTGGGTACCGATGGGGATCCATAGAAGCTAAGCCACATCTACGGGCCCCCATGCAGAGTAAATGTACTTCACAGCTGTACTACGTTATAGCCCTGCAATTCAAAATCAAAGCAGTTTTATAGATAATATGATATTTAAAAAAACACAAGGATCAGTGGAAGAGCAGGGATACATACCCACTGTGGCCAAAAATTAGAGATTACAGGTGCTAGGAAACCTGCCAGAAGAAAGAAGGAAGGAAGGAAAGCATACCCAGAGGAGAGGGGAAAATAAAAAGGCAAGGAGAGTATCTTGGGTCTCAGATTAGGTTCTGTGCAGTTTCTATGGCAGGCAAGACTGCATGGCCCATTTTGTGAAGGGGTCAAGTGAGGTGGAGGGGTTTTCCATCCTGCCGGTGAAATAGCCCTTTTTATTGTGAGGGACTAAGTTTTACATTGATTTTGGCAACAGTAGGGTATGCTTGGTGGGTAAAAATCAATGTTCAACCAGGTATGGCCAGGCAGTTAGTCTAAACTTTTATCCAGTGTTGTCCTGCTAGCTGCTGCTAGCGACAGTCAGATTAGACTAGGGGCTCCATCTAAGAGTTACAGGGGAACTGTCAATAAATTTGGTGGATGATAAAGCAGCATATTGTTAAATGGTGGAAGACTAGGTTTGCTGGCAAAGGCACCCAGCTTCACCTGAGCTCTTTCCTTCTAGGTTGCTTGTAAGAACAGAGCAAGGAACCTTATATTCAGAGCAAGGAAAAAGAATGTCTACTTTTTGTTAGGCAGATTTGCTGTGTGTTATTTTCTTTTGTACTCACAGGGATTATTACTGTTTGTTGCTAACATTTTACTTCTTTATTTTTTTCTGGCTCAAATTGTTGTTGCAAGGTACACTTTCAGCTGCATTTTTACAGGGTGTGCCTACAGGTTTGTGCTTACAGATTACTGCTGTAATTTTCTGATTCAAATTGTTTTTCGCAAGGTATATCTTCTGTTACTGCTTTATTTTTCTCTGTAGTAAAGTGTTTTTTATAGGGTATATCTTCTGCTAAATTATTACAGTTGGTGCTTTACGGGTTTTACAGTTTTATCTGTCATTAGGCTAAGCTTTCAGGGCTACTGCATTTGTCATTGGTTGATTGTTTCTGCTCTTACCACCATGTTTCTTTCATCCGTGGTTCTACTTTTTGGCAGGGGAAGGGCCCATCTACCCATCCCCATCCCAACCAACCCACGCTACACTCCTTTTATAGGGTAGAACAGTCGTGACATTTTCTGTAGCAAAGCAGGAAAGGGAGGATCAGAGTAGTATCCACACAGTGACCTCATTTAGAGGGGCACAAGTAATTTAACTTGTTATAACAAGTTATGCAAAAACAAATAAAACACAAATCAAATTTTTGCTTTCATTTTCCTCCTTCTAATTACTCTGACCAGGTTATAAACCTGGCAACTCTTCTGGAATGGATATTTATTAACTGCAGGTACTGCGGGACACTTTTCCAAAAGGCAGTTATACAGGATTTAGGACTCTGTCCTACATGCTGGACCATTGGAGATCTAAGGGCTCAGCTCCAGGCAGCATGGGCAGAGATTGCACACCTCAAATTGCATATTCAGGAGGAAATATATTATAAGAACCACCTGCCATTTCCCCAACATCCAACAGAAGCACCTCGATCGGAGAGGGTAGTTGGTCTGGGAGGTTGGCAGGTGGTTAGGTGGGGCAAATCGGGGTGCCCCATCACTCAGTACTCTTTAACGTATCACCTCCACAAACCATATTAAAATTACAAACAGGTATCTGCCTCTATCTCCAAAATCAAACAAAGAGACAGAGGACACTGCAGAGCAAGACACTGCAGCAGAGGAGCTAGCTCAACAAAACTCACCCAAAACAGGGACCAAAACAAAAAAAGCAAAAAGGAAATCTAAAACACTTCTGATCATAGGAGACTCCATGATTCAGGGACTTGATACCTACCTCCAGCCGGGCGTAATAGTCAGATGTCTCCCAGGTACATCAGCATGGAGAGACACTGACTGCATTGTTAAAATTGTGCAGGAAGCAGGAGAAAACATTGATGTTCTGGTACACATAGGGACTAATGATCTCGCCAGCCAGTCAGTTGTGGAGACCAAGAAACACCTGGCCAAGCTGGGTGACAAACTGTCATCCATTTCATCCGGCATCTCCTTTTCTAAATCCTGCCAGTCTGGGAGAGGGTGGCAGATGGATGGAAGGTCAGAGAAGGGGAGATAGGGGAGCTAAACATGTGGATCAAGAGCTGGTGCCAGGAAAAAGAACACACATTTATAGGTAACTGGCAACAGTTTTGGGAGCAACAGTTCTTTAAATTCGATGGACTGCATCTGACTAAGGAGGAAGTCAGTGCATTGGGGAAGAAGTCTGACATCTTTGCAGAATATTTAAACTAGCAAATGGGGAGAGCGGTGCAGCACCCGATAAGTTGAATGGGAAGAACACTCTTCCCCCTTCAGCTAGTGATCAAACAGGAGTTCAGCATGTTTGTAGTTCATTTGCATCAGTAGGTAAGGAAAAAGGTCTGGCTCCCCATACAACAAACAGAGAAAACGCCGGACCTCGCCCAACAACTAACACACTGAAATTTGGCCAATGGAAATGCTCGCAGTCTGGAAAACAAGATCCCAGGCCTGCAGGCAACAATGATAGAGGCTAAACTGGACATAGTAGCCATTAGCAACTCATGGTTCACCAGTAACCACACTTGGGAGACTTCAGTAAGTGGCTATGTACTGTTCAGAAGAGACCGAGGTTCAAAAAAGGGGGGAGGGTTGAGTGACCCTTTATGTCAATGAAAATATCAAAGCTACAGAATTTCAGAATACACATAAGGAATCACACTAACTGTGGGTCACCCTGGAAACAGGAAATAGGACTGCCATACAATCTGGGGTTGTCGTCAGACCTCCAGACCAGGGGACGGACATAGACACATTACTGTTAGAAGATATACAAAACATGACTGCTAAAGGGGAGGTTCTGATAATGGGATAATTCAACATGCCAGATACATATTGGTCAATAACAGCAGGAACATCTGCCAGAACTAGACACATAGTTGATTTTCTGCAGGGGAGGGCCTCAAACAACTGGTAGAACAACCCACAAGAGACAGGTCTATCCTAAATCTAGAACTGACTAACGGTGAAAGGATCACAGATCTCCAGGTAGAAGGTCACCTGGGGGCCAGTGACCATCACATGGTATGGTTCAATTTGGCCACTAGAACTAAATGATCCCATTACAAGGCAAAAATGTGGGATTTCAGAGAAGCTGACTTTGATAAGATGGCCAACAGAGTTAAGCTAGCCCTGACAAGAAGAAATACAGGTGAGGGGGTACTGGCAAAGTGGGCAAGCATTAAGGATGCAATACTTGAAGCAACATCCCATTGTGTTAGAGAGAAAAGCAAGCACAAAAGAAGAAGGAAACCACTTAGGTTCTCAAGAACAGTAGCAAAAAAGGTCAGATCCAAAAGACTGGCCTTCAGGAAATTTAAGGAAACACAACGGGATGAAGATAGGAAGGCATACCAACCTTCCCTAAGGGAGGCAGGGAAGGCAGTAAGGCAGGCAAAGGCCCAAACTGAGGAAACATTTGCACAAACAGTAAAAGAAGGTGACAAGACTTCTATAGATACATTAGTGAAAGGAGAAAGTCCAGAGGGGGTATTGCAAAAATTAAAGGGGATAAGGGGGAGTGTGAGGAGGAAGACCAAGCAAAAGCATCTATCCTAAATAGCTACTTCTGCTCAGTAATTACTAAGGAAAAGGTAGGGCAGGGCCCACAGCTTAGCACCATGGACACGGGGGGGGGGAGAGAGGTGGGCACTAGTCCCTTCACAAAAGAAAGGGTCTTACAAGAGTTCGCTAAGCTCAGGGAAGACAAGGCAATGGGACCTGACAGCATACATCCCAGGGTACTAAAGGAGCTAAGGGAAGAACTAGCAGAGCCATTATCAGAACTGTTTAGTCAGTCTCTGGGAACAGGAGAGGTCCCAGAAGACTGGAGAAGGGCTCATGTGATCCCACTCCACAAGAGTGGGAAGCAGGGAGGAGGCAGGGACCTACAGACCAGTCAGCCTTACCTCAGTAGTGGGCAAGATTATGGAGGCACTCCTTAAGGAAAGGATAGTGCAACACCTGGAATCCATAGGAGCACAGGATCCAAGACAGCATGGGTATACAACAGGAATGTCTTGTCAAACTAATCTCACAGATTTCTTTGACTGGGTAACCAGAGTGGTGGACCAAGGGGGAGCAGTTGATGTCGTCTACCTTGACTTCAGCAAAGCTTTCTATACTGTTCCACATAGAAGATTGATTAATAAGCTGGGTAGGCACGGGGTGGGTCAGAAGTTGGTCGACTGGCTGGCAAACTGGATGACAGGCAGAAAACAGAGAGTGGTGGTAAATGGTATACAGTCAGAAGAGATGCAAGTTACAAGTGGAGTACCTCAGGGATCAGTTCTGTCTCCCATCCTCTTCAATATCTTCATCAGTGACATTGCAGATGGACTAGAGGGTAAGGTTTGTCTGTTTGCAGCTGACACCAAGATCTACAACAGAGTAGATGATTCAGACAGGGTGGGCTGAATGAGAAGAGATCTGGATAAACTGGCAAAATGGTCAGAAGAGTGGAAACGGGGGTTTGATGCAGAGAAGTGCAAGATCATACACATAGGGAAGAGAAACCCTGAAGCCACCTATAGGCTGGGAGGGGAGTTGCTGTCAATCACAAAGGAAGAAAGAGACTTAGGCATCATCATCACAGATGACATGAAATCATACAAGCAGACCACTAAAACAGTAGGTAAAGCTAGAGTGATGTTGGGGGTGTGTTAGTAGGGGCATCACAAGTCGTAAGAGGGAGGTAATAATCCTTCTTTAGAAGACACTGGTTAGGCCCCATCTGGAGTACTATGTGCAGTACTGGAGGCTGCACCTGCACAAGGATATTAACAAAATTGAGGCAGTCCAGAGAAGGGCAGCCAAAATGGTGCAGGGACTGCATCAGAAAACATAAGAGGACAGATTAATGGAGCTCAATATGTATGCCCTAGAACAAAGAAGGAAGAGAGGTGATATGATCAAAACATTCAAGCATCTTAAGGGCATTAACAAGGTGACAGAGTCTACATATTTCAATATAAGAAAAATAGCAGGACAAGAGGACACAGCATGAGATTAGAGGGAGGCCAATTAAGGGGGAATGTGAGGAAGTTCTTTTTCACAGAAAGGGTGGTGGATGCATGGAATAGGCTACTTCAGAAAGTTGTGGATATGACTACAGTGCAGGGCTTCACACAGGCATGGGACAGGCATAAGGGAGCAATACAGATGAGTATGAATAGATAGCCCATTGACCGAGTACAGGCCTATGGCACATGCATAAGGCAGAAAAAATGGGCAGACTGGATGGGCTTTGTGGTCTTTATCTGCCATCAACTTCTATGTTTCAATGGTGACAGTAATTACCCCACCAAGAAAAAATTCCAGCCTGTTTTCTCTATCTAAAAACCTACTAATTCTGTTTATATCTTACTGTAGGTGTTTGTGCAGAGGGTTTTAAACTATGAGGGGATCATATAAAACAGGCCACTGACTGCAGCTAAAGATTAAAACCTCATTAGTAGGATATAGAGTGTGTGTGTTACACATTAGTACAGCTGTCAGTAAACTAACAAAAGTATGTGCTCATACGGGAGCCCCATATATATTCACACTGTAAGTTGAGACTTTGCTTCAGGTTGTTGGGGTGGGCCTAGCTGGAACATCTTCCCTTGGTTTTCTTGGAGCAGTCTGTGCTTGGTGAATTGTGCCGGTGTTCTAATTTGTGGCTGGTGGGTTCCCTGTTACCATTGCAGCCCATGTTTTCTTTGAAAGACTTGATGAATGGGAAGATGCTTCATCTGTAGACAAGTCACTGAAGAGATGCAGGGAATGTATTGGTAAGAGAGTCGCTGGGTTGCCTTTGTTCAACAATGGAGCGTACCAGTTGTTGGAAGGCTGGGGAGGGAGAGTGTGCTCCGAATGCTCCGAGTGGCCGCTGTGGCTATGACTGTGGGATCTGTCTCTTGTGGAAGAGCTAAGACCTTCTCCCCAGCACCTGTTTCTTATTTAATGTTTTGGTGGTAGCAGCCACAGATCTTCTAGTGTGGTTTGAGTAGTATGTGATGTTGGGTGTTCCAAGGAGGCTGAGGGTGCAGTATTCATAATGTCAGGTTGGTGTTCCCTGTCATCAGTCCAGTGGGTCATTATTTTGGATGGAAGTATAGCTTTGGGCCAATGCTTTTATGTATAGTCCATGGCCGTGTCAGGTGTCTGAAAAGGTAATTGTGTTCCGTTATGGCCAATTCTTAATGTTGCAGTCTAGCAAAGTGAGAATGAGATTCCTACTCTGTGCAGGGCTTGGTGTGCTTCTATAAATGCTCATCATCAACCCATCAGGTCTTTAGAATAATCCTTGAAAATCATTACTCTATTCCCTTGCCATTCGATAGTAGAGATGCAGCAAAATTTAATTTCACCAGCGAAATTCTGGCAAAATCACCAATTTCCCCTTGCGGAACATTTTGCAAAATTATGACCTTGGGGTGAAATTTTGCCTGTATGGTAAGGCGAAATTTTGCCTGTAAATCTTGCTTCCGCTGGTAAATTTTGCCTTAGTGTTTAATTAAGGCAAAATTAGGCAGAAAGGCTTGTCACATGACTTGCTCTCTGAAGCAGACTGTAGGTCACATGTATGCCTGTCCTGAGACAGGAAGCCACTGAATCTACATCCTTTTCCTGCAGTTTGTAGGCAACAGACAGTAGCACAGACTGTCTGTGTGAGAGAAAGAGAGAGAGAGAGTCTAAAAACTACCTAATTTTGTGAATTGTGAGTGAGAAAGTAAGAATTTGTGTTGTGTATCTGTGTGTGTGTGTGTGTGTGTGTGTGTGTGTGTGTGTGTGTGTGTTGAACTTCTGTTCATCCCCTATTTCTTTATTTAACAAAAGTTTCTTTCTCTTTTGTTCTATTTTTCTCTCTTTATCTTAGTGTGTGTGTGTGTGTGTATGTGTTTCATTCTCCCTTTTTTCAGTTTTTCTTTAGTATTTTCTTAATAAAACTTTTTTTTTTCAATAATGATGGAAGAGAGTGGGTCTGACTTTGAAGTTGGACAGAGTGGAAGGGGAGGATGATGAGTTTGCCTTAACAGATATGTATTTATAAGTGAGACCCCTCCCCAGCAGCAAGAACAGTTGGCCCTGGCCTCTGCCCCCCAGCAGCAGCAGGTGCTGGTCATTTGCCCAGAGCCAGCAGGTTCCCCCCACCCCCAGTCTTCAGCACTGTCAGCAGGAGCAGCTTTCCTACTCCCAGCAGCAGGATGTGGACCCTACCACAACCACCTAGCGGCAGCACTCAGAATAGGAGCCCATTGCCCCCCCTCAGGAGGAGCATGTGGCTCCCACCAGCCACCAGCATGGGCAGGCTGATGATGTAGAGGGAGAACCCCCCCCGGGACATCAGTTGGTGTTCCCCCAACCAAAGATCATCAGTTTGGACATTTTTTACCACAAAGGCAGATGATATAAGTGTGGTTGTCTGCAGCCTTTGTGGTAAAAATGTGAAAAGGGGGAAACCAGAATCCCACTTTGGGACTTCTGGTCAAATGAGCCACTTGCAGCACCACCATGCTGTGGAGTGATTCTCCAAACAGCAAGAGACAGCAGCAGGAGGCAGCACTGAGGCTCGGTGGCTCCAGTCCAGGGGGCACCATACCAGGAGGAGGCCTAGCAGCAGGACACACCTGGAGCTGGAGGAGACAGAAACAGCATCCCCACCCCAAGCAGTGATGCATGACAGTAGACCCAGTGGTGCCACCCCCCTAGCATCCTGCAGCCCCCCCAAATCAGGTTGTGGTCACCAGTGCAGACCTGGAGGCTCTGCACGCTGAGGTCCTAAGTGTCCATCGGGACATTGACCAGCTCCACCAGGAGGTCAGGGTGGACCTCCAAAAAATAATGGAGGACTAGAAGAAAGTCTTGGACCTCCTGTGGAGCTTCGTGGTGGTTGTGGCACAGGTGGAAGTGCCCAATGAATGGCCTGTGGCCACTGGTGGACCAGTGTTGTTTTCTTTTTGGTTTTCTCCTTTCTTTGTTATTGACAGTCTTCTTCTTCTTCTGCACCCCTCCATTAAAAAAGAAAAAAGGAAAAAAATTAAAAAAAGAAAAAAAATATATTTTCTGTCCTCTTCGTCTTCCAAGCTATATCCTTTTGTTTATTTTATCTTTTCCAGTTATTTATGCTTCCTCCCTTTCCCATCCCCTCTCATATACAAATAACTTTGTCCTCCTGACCATGCATGTCCCCGGTTCCTGACTCCTCGTCTCTGCCCCTGTTGTAGTACCATGCCTATAAACTGTGTACCTTTCTCCTTTTCTCTTACTCCTTTTTTCTTTATATGATTCCTCTTTCTATCCTATCCACAAATTTCAAGTATTTGAACATTACTATGAACAAACATATTTTCTAAAGATATGTGAGAGTAAATCTTGACTCTGCTCATGTAAAACAGGGCCCTCAGGTAATGAAATGCTTCCCAAAAAATGCTACATTAAAGTCAGACAGAAATCTGGTCACAGCCAAGATGTTCTATGGTGCCCCCCTCCCCCACCAGCACCCAGATATTAAAATGCTGTTTTAGCCACTGTTTACAATTGGTTTTAGGCTAAATCTTGTTTCTGCTAGTGCGCACAGGCAGTGAATGTCCAGTAATGTTGCAGGAAAAATGGTACATTAAATTCAGACAGAAATCTGCTCCCAGCCATGATATTTTATGGTGCCTCCCTTCCAACACCCAGACATTAAATAGTTGTTTTAAGGTCTGTTTGCAAAATATTTCTGTCTGAAACTCACTGCTGCTGGTGCCAAAGAGGGCCTACAAGTCCAGAAATGTTACAGGAAAAATGTTACATCAAATTGAGACTGAAATCTACTGTCAGTCCTGAAGTTTTATGATGCCCCACAGGCAACCAGACATTAAAATATTGTTTTGGCCACTGTTTACAATTGGTTTTAGGTCAAATCTTGTTTCTGAGAGTGCAACACAGGCAGTGAATGTCCAGAAATGTTGCAGGGAAAAATGGTACATTAAATACAGACAGAAATCCGGTCCCAGCCGGCCATGATGTTTTATAGTGCCCAAACCCCACCTCGGACCAAACGATGGTCTTTGGTCCACTGTTTACAATTGTTTTTAGGCCACATCTTGTTTCTGCAAGTGTAACACAGGCAGTACATATATAGAAATGTTTCCTTAAAAAAGTTAAATTAAATTCAGACTGAAATCTGGTGTCAGACATGCAGTTACATGGTTTACATCCACCATGAGGAACCAAGTATGCTGTTTTCTGCACCATTTAAATGCTTTAGAAAAATGAATGAAACATGGAAACATGGAAGTTGATGGCAGAGAAGGACTGCAAGGCTGATCCAGTCTGCCCATTTCTTCTTCTACCTAATGAATATGCCATCGGCCTTTGCTCTGTCAATGGGCTATCTATTCATACTCATCTGTATTGCTCCGTTATGCCTATCCCATGCCTGTTTGAAGCCCTGCACTGTATTCATATCCACCACTTCCTGAGGTAGGCTATTCCGTGCATCCACCACCCTTTCTGTGAAAAAAAACTTTCTCACATTACCCCTTAATCGGCCTCCCTCTAATCTCATGCTGTGTCCTCTTGTCCTGCTATTTTTCTTATATTGAAACATGTTAGACTCTTTCACCTTGTTAATGCCCTTAAGGTGTTTGAATGTTTCCATCATATCACCTCTCTCCCCCTCCTTTGCACTAGGGTATACATATTGAGTTCCATTAATCTGTCCTCATATATTTTCTGATGCAGTCCCTGCATCATTTTGGTTGCCCTTCTCTGGACTGCCTCAAATTGGTTAATGTTCTTGTGAAGATGTGGCCTCCAGTACTGCACACAGTACTCCAGATGGGGCCTAACCAGTGTCTTGTAAAGAGGGATTATTACCTCCCTCTTATGACTTGTGATATCTCTACTAATACACCGCAACATCCCCCTAGCCTTACCTACTGCTTTAGTGGTCTGTTTGGATGATTTCAGGTCATCTGTAATGATGATGCCTAAGTCTCTGTCTTCCTTTGTTACTGCCAGCAACTCCCATCCCAGCCTATAGATGGCTTCAGGGTTTCTCTTCCCTATGTGCATGATCTTGCACTTCGTTGCCTTAAACCCCAGTTGCCACTTTTCCAACCATTTTTCCAGTTTGTCCAGATCTCTTTTCATTCTGTCCACTCAATCTGGATCATCTACTCTGTTGCAGATCTTGGTGTCATCTGCAAATGGCCAAATCTTACCCTCCAGTCCATCTGCGATGTCACTGATGAAGATATTGAAGAGGACTGACCCCAGGACTGATCCCTGAGGAACCCCACTTGTGACTTGAATCTCTTCTGACTGTATACCATTTACCATCACTCTCTGTTTTCTGCCTGTCAACCAGTTTGCCACCCAGTTGACCAGCTTCTGACCCACCCTGAGCCTACCCAGTTTATTGATGAATCTTCTATGTGGAACAGTATCGAAAGCTTTGCTGAAGTCAAGGTAGGCGACATCAACTGGTCCCCCTTGGTCCACCACTCTGGTTACCCAGTCAAATAAATCTATGAGATTAGTTTGACAGGAAATGAATGAAAAATGTTATTTTTATACAGGAGGTACAAATCGTAAAATACATATTGACATTTCATGTCATAAGGGTGTTAGCCCTCTTTATAAGACAGGCCAGTAGAAGATGTTACATCATACAAAATAATAAAAATCTCTCCTAAAATGATACAATACTAACATAAACTCACAACAGTAATACACATTCATAAATTAGCAATAACATTCTGTGGACAGAGTGGCTTTCAAGTTTGATTTAAATTCTGTGGAAGAGAGCATTGTTCACATGTTATATGATAATACATTCCATTATTGAGATGCCTGAAAATGTAATCTTTTTTCCCCAAACTTTCTTCTAACTAATATTGGTACAACCTTATTTTCCAATACAGCCCAAGTGGATTTTTGTTCTTTCTTAGAATGTTTGTCTAATAATGCAATTGTAATATAATGTACTGGATGTTTTACCAGATATTTATGCACAACATTTAACCAGACTACTTGATTCCTGTCTTCTATTTTTTTTTAAATTTATTATTTTATTATTTTCACAGTTACAGCTGTAAATGACATGACACTGTTACAAGAGTATCAGAAGCAACAATGACATACACAAGTAACGGAATCTCTTAACACAGTAGCATGCCCTCCCACTTAATATCCCCACACTTTCCTGTCCCAATTCTCCTATTACACCCTTTATTTGTTATTCTACCCCCCCGAACTGCGGCTAACAAGGAACATAAGTGTCATATTCTTTAAGAACAAAATACCATACAAAAGAAAGCATTAGATTGAGGTCAAAGAAGGGGAGAGGCCAGACATGCAATATAGTCCAGGCATCACTAAATTAGTCAATTAATGACCCTCCCTGTCTCTGGCCTGGAGCATATAAATTGTGTGCATACCTGCCCAAATCTTCTGATATTTGGGTGAGGTACATCCCCAACCGAGCTTGTATTGCTCCACCCTCAAGTTGCTCAACAGTTCATGAAGCCATTTGCTATAATTGACCTTCTGAGCATCAATCCAGTGCCTTAATATAACTTTTTTAAGTGACAGAGCTGCCATTGCCATATGGTATCTTCTCACACCAACCATTATCTTGGAATAATCCGCAATAAGACAAACCTCCGGAGTGCACAACTCATCAAGACCTAGGATCGGGCCAGCCTTATCACGGATCTCCATCCAGAGATTCTGAATGGAAGGACAATCCCAGAAAATATGTTTAAGGTTACCTTCTCTGATCTTACATCTCAGACATAATGGGGATGCAGCTTTACCAACTTTGTAAAGTTTAAGAGGTGACCAGTACATGTCCTGTAAAATCTGGATTTGTGTGAGTCTAAGCCTGTCCTGAGGCATGTACCTGTAGGTTGCTTCTCAAATTTTGCTTCAATTAATGTTGGGGTCCTGAAATTGAGTGCCCAATACTTAGGTCTACTATAATGCATAGGGGAACTTAGGTCTAGAAGGGAGCTGTATATCCGAGATACTGCATGAGGGAGGTAAACAATAGTTTCCATTAAACTAAAAAAGTCAGTGAACTTATCCTCTTTGACTACCTGTTCCTTGAGACCACATAGAAGATGAACTACCTGATAAAGCTAAAATATTTGCCCTTGTTTTAGGGAAAATTTGTTAACTAGGGCTGTCATGGGGAGATATTCCCCTGCATTGTTAAAAAACTCCCTTATTTTAACATCTTGACACTGGGGCATACAATTTTTAGGTATCTTTTTCCCAACTATCTAAAAATTGTTATTTTCTATCAACTGTTGGTTCCTGTGACTTATATAATCATATTTAAGAAAAGCACACAATTGTATATGTCATCTAATAGAGACCCCATGGGAGAATGAACGAGATTAGAAGGGAGACTGCCCAGTTTGCAATAAAGTAACATAGAAATAGGTAATTTCATTGCCTCTATCATCTTTTTCTCTAATGTTAGCCACGATGGAACATAAGACATTTGGGACAGTATTTCTTCACCTGTTAACCATTTCATATATTTGCTAATCTGACTTGCCCAATGGTAACCCCCAATATGTAGAAGCCTCAAACCCCCTCTATTCTTTGGAGCTATTAACTTCTGATAGGCCCTTCTAGGTGGCTTTCCCACCCAAATTAAAGAGGAAATGATAGACTAAACCATTTAATGGGTAACCATATGTTAAGCATATGCAAAGGATAAAATAATCTGGGTAACTTATTTATTTTTACAATATTAATGCGACCCAAAGTGAAATAGGAAGGGCTGACCACCTGCTCAGATCCTGCTGAATACTTTGGAGAGTATCCTCAAAATTTAACTTCCACATCAAAAGAACCAACTTTGCAAGGAAAAATACCCAAATACTTTAGACTTTTAGGAGACTATTTGAATCCCAGTTGGGTCATATCAGCCATTAGTACTCTGTAATTAAGGGGAAAAACCACACTCTTGTCCATATTAATTTTATAATTTGAATATGAGCCAAACTCAGAGATAACCTTCAAGGCCACCCCAAAAGCCACTGCTGGATTAACAGAGTGAAGCAGGATGTCATCCGCATATGCCGAAAGTTTGAAGTTTAGCCCTTGAATGGATATGCCAGATACCTGGGGAGTACCTCTGAGTTTGTGGAACAGCAATTCCAAATAAATATTAAAAAGAAGCACAGCTAGTGGGCAACCTTGGCGAGTCCCTGAATGAAGAGGGAATCTGTCTGAGAAGACCCCATTACAATACAAATGTGCTGTTGGGTTCTTGTAAAATTTAGAAACCCATCCAATAAACTTCTTAGGAAACCCAAACTGCCACATCTTGCCAAATAAAAATTCCCTGTCAACCCGGTCAAAAGCTTTCTCTTCATCCAGAGACAGCAACCCCGCTGGTATATCAGAGTCCCTGGATGCAGAGAAAATATACGAGAGTTTCCGCAGATGGTCTGAAGAGGCTCTGCCCTTCATAAATCCCACTTGATCTGGGTGGATTATAGAAGGCAAGACCCTAGCCAATCTATTTGCCAATAATAGCTGAAAACTTCTTCTGGATTTCTCCCTGGTTTATGCAATAAGTTAATTAAGGCCTCCAACATAGTGGAGTCCAACTTGTCGGCCTCCAGGAACCAGTTATATAATCTACCTAACCATGACACTAAATGTTTTTGAAATATTTTATAAAAATTGGGGGTGAACACATTAGGTCCAGGAACCTTGTCCAGGGGAAGGGAATTAATTATGTCAGCTATTTTGGAATCTGTAACCAGAGCAAGCAACTCTAACTGCTGGGTTTACGATAGTGATGGCAAAGGGAGAGGTTTAAATACTGCTCAATCTTTCATCTGCCCAGGGGATTGGGCATTGGGCTATATAAATTCTGGTAGTAGCTGGCAAACTCTGAACAATCTTTTTAGAATTCACTTGTATTGAGTTATCATGATTGGATCTAATGCCTTTTATTATTCTAGAAGCTTCAAGTGATTTAAGTCAGATTGCCAGGAGTTTGCCAGCCTTATCACCTTGTCCTAGATATGTAACTTTTGTTCTCATTATAGCATATTCAGCTCTTTCATGGAGGATAGAATTGTACTGCTCTCTTAAACCCATTAACTTGGTTCTAACACTCTCTGATGTAGCTGGTGATAAGTTTTTTTCTATCAAATGTATATCCCTAAGCAAGGTAGAACCTTTGTGCTCTCTCATTTTCTTTTTATAAGATGCTATTCTGATCAAGGTCCCACTCAGCACACATTTCAATGCTCTCCACTCCAGGTCTAATCTACCAGTAGAGTCTAGATTAGGAGCCGTGTATTGTTTTATAGCCTCTGAGATATCTTCTATTACAGCCTCTTCCTTTAATAACTGATTGTTCAGTTTCCACTGCAACTCCCGTGGTACAGTTGGGGAAAGATTTAGGGAGCAGCATACTACTGCATGATCAGAAAGGGTACCTGGAGCTATAGCACTGTCTAAGACTCCGGTCAAAAAAGTGTGACTGATTAAAAAATAATCAATTCTTGTAGATGTCCCATAGACACTTGAGTGAAATGTGTATTCCCTCAATAAGGGAAATAGGGTTCTCCAGGGATCCACCAGGCTGAGTTGATCAACCAAGTCTCTAAGTGCCCTTTGTGTAGGTGAGAGGCCAGATCTGCCCACCCCTGATCTATCAAGGTCAGGAGTAAAAGCTATATTCCAGTCTCTCCCCAATATCAGAGGAAGGGATTCATAGGGAAGCAAGGTTACTAATAGGTTGGAAAAAAAAAGCCAGAGAGTCTGAGTTAGGTCCATAGATGCAGCATATTACCAGCTCAGTACAATCCAGCAAGCTCTTCAGAATTAAATATCTACTGTTTGGGTCTCAGATACATTTTTCACAAACAAACTATACATTTCTTGTCAGTAATACAGCCACTCCCCTGCTATGGGTGCTATCCCCAGCATTAAATATTTGGACTACAAATTATCTTCTATACAAGGACCCGTCTGACACCAATAAGTGAGTTTCTTGCAGAAAAATGACTGTACCCTTAAGCTGTTGTACATGTTTCAAGATCTGATATCTTTTAATTTTTTTCCTGGCTCTCCTAATATTCCAGGTAAGCATTTTTATGTTGTTTACCATAATAAAATCACAGGCACCATAAATGATAAATTCCTAAAGAAAATTTGGACTCAAACTAGTAATTGCAGCCAGCCGCATTCTCCCCCTTCCCCCATAATATCCCATACCCCTGAAAAAAAGAAACAAACAACTCCCATAAACCCATACAATTGCCAGTATAAGTTGTACACATTTTGCAGAGTGAAAACAAATCCCCCCCTCCCATCAACTTAGTCTTTATTTGGTACATGATGACCAGGTAGAAAGCTCAAGGCCCCACCCTCCCACTCGTCCGGACCAAAATCCCCTATTTACAGACACAACAAATCTATTCCTGTCCCTTATAAATGTATGAAAAACATTAGTAATGTAATAATCATTATAAAACATACTAAAGAAAAAACAGAAGGTCTGCAAACACATTAAATAATATATTTCACTGTGACCTGCTCCGTCTTACAAATACTTGACTACTGTAAAAGGAAGTGTTAATCTACAGCACTTTGTATATCAGCTATTAAAGTTTAACATTTTAACAACTAGTGTATACTTTGTACTATACACTGCAATGAATAAAGAGCCATTACAGCCAACATCATGATGAACATTAGATCAAGTTTACATTCATCCTTTTAAACTTATAAACTTATACTGCCACCCTTTCCCAGGGCTATAACCAGAATGTCTCGGCATACTGGGGGTTCCTGCACGGACATACGAGGTGCCAAAAAGAAAAGGTGCGTCTTGCACTTTGCAGATCATCTATTCAGGGCCTAGCCAGTCCTGCCCAACCCCTTAAAATTAGTGTGCTCAAACATAAAGTAAGACCCAGATAAATATCAGAATTACTGGACTTCAAACCCAAAGCTCCAGTAGTCTGAAATTGTTCATACCCACATGTCAGTTTTTGGAAAGTAAAGGTGCACCATCTCACTTTAAATCTCACTGTTTCAGGAACAAAACCACCCCATCCATCTCTTGGTTTTTAAAATGAGCAGACTTAAATAGCTGAGGTAATAAAAGTTACCGTGTCCCCAAGCCAGTTCATCGGCATTGAAAAATGCTTTGATGTGTATGAACCTTAAGCATTATTCCTTTGTGCCCTCAGTGATCCTTGAACAAGTTTGGCATAACAGCTCTTAAAGCAGCCTCTGCAGACTTGGAATCCATGAAACTGGCCCATGTTTATTAAATTTGCACCTGCAGTCTCACCTGATACAACATCTTAAATTTGATGGGATTAGCTTGCTCACTAAAGGATGGAATTGGGCTCTTCACTGACAAACAGAAATGGGTAGGTAGATCCTGTGTAACCCTCAGCTGAGTCTCTCCCAATTTGATCTTCTCCAGGCTGCAGATTTTAGACAGAAAATGTTGCCACTCTAAATAATTAGAAAGTGCATTATCAGTGGTCGTGGGGGAGAACCCATTGCAGGCATGGGGTATAAAGAGCTATGGGGCCTCTCAATCGAATAATTGGTACCATACAGGGAAGGACCTGCCAACTTGGACACCAGCTTTTGCACAAAAAGAATAGTTTCCGAGCCCTTTTCCCTCTTTGGCAGGACTATGATTACCACATTGCTGCACCTACTGCGCTGCTCCAAATCCTCAGTTTTAGCTTCTAATTGAGCAATCTTTTGTCTATTTAGCACCAGCTCCGGCTCAATTCTGCCCAAATGCTTTTCCACTGAAATGATACGTGTTTCATTGTCTCCGACTCTTGTAGTGATTGTATCAAGAGCCATGGCCATAGATTTAAACTCCAAAGTTAGTGATCACAACTCTTCTCGGAAAGGATTGAGTTCTTGCAGGAATTGATCCACCGTAAGGATGTTAGATTCCTGGGTTTGAGCTGTACATTCGGCCAAGGCAGGTTACGGCCTGTTTTTCTTGTTGATTTTTTCCAGCGTATGGGGAGGCGTGTGTCTTGGCAAGGCTTGCCTCATCTCTGCTTCCATAATATAGCAGAATACTGCAGACTTAGTAAAATGATTCTTGCCTCTTATAATTTGCTTTTGCTGCTGATTACAAACTGAAAAAATGAATTTAAGATGAATTTAGACACCAAATGAGCGGGAGATAACTAGAGTGCATCTACTCACGCTCCTGCATCACTTGATCCCCTTGATTCCTGTCTTCTAATGTATGCCAATCCAACTCTCTAAACATGTCACAATGGTGAGTGTTGAAGCTGCAACCCAATATGAATCTAGCCAACCTATTATATACTTTGTCCAATTTAGTTAGAATCAGTTTATTTGGAGTTCTATAAATTATACTACCATATTTCTAAACTGGCAGTATCATCTGTTCAACCAATCTCTTTCTAGTTTGTAATTTTAAGTGTTTTGAAGTATGTCTTAATCCCCCTAGGTTTTTATTAGTATTGCTCAACACCTTGTGACATGTTTAGAGAATTTTAATTCATTATCAAAGGTAATTCCCAAGTATCGATACTCATTTACTTGCTCAAGCTTTGTTTTGTTGGAAGTGAGTATTTTCAACAGTTTTTCAGCTTTTAACCCAGACTGCAGCACCTTAGTTTTTTTTTTAGTATTTGTCAAAAGCCCCTACCTGGTGAACCATCCCCCCACATTATAAAAATCCTCTTGTAGCTTTTCCCTTGCGTTCATTCTGTGTTTTGACTGATGTAATTATAGCCATATCATCAGCATATAATCTTATACTTGAATGTTTCACTTCAAGCAGAAGATTATTAATATATACCAAAAATAATAAAGGGTCCAACATAGAGCCTTGTGGTACTCAATTGTATATCTGCTTACTGGAGGATAAAACTCCAGTTGCTACTACCTTTGAGTACGGTCCTTTAGATTAAGACTCAAACCAATTACCAGGACCTCCTTTAATGCCAATTTCTCAAAGGCAAAACAATAAGAGGGGATGGTGCACCAGGTCAAAGGCCTTTGACAAATCTATAAATAGTACTGCAGTTTCCAAACCTGCATCCATAGATGTAGCAATTATATCATTAAACTCCACCAATGCTGAGTTTGTAGAGTGCCCACTTCTAAAACCTGATTGGAAGGCTGTAAGGATATTATATTTTTCTAAATATCCCATATGCTGCAAATGGACATGTTTCTCCATACGTTTTGATCATATTGGAAGTAGGGCTATAGGACGGTATTGTCCTGGGTCACTTTGTTCATCTTCTTTATGGTTAGGGATTACTTTACTCTGTTTCCAAGTAGTAGGAAAAATATCTGAGCATAAGCTCCAGTCAAATATTTAAGTAATTACAGGTGCACTATATTGTGAAGCCAGCTGCAGAAACCTGCCTTCTAAAGCATCCAAGCCTGATGATTTATGTATGTTAATCTTGGACAAACCATTCCTGACTTCAGATATTTTTAATTTTTTTAAATCGGAAGGGTGGATACTTATCAACTTGTATGTCCACTGTCTTTCTCATTAGAGTAACCATTTGATCCAACTCCAAATCCAGGAGGTTGACAAAGTAATCATTAAATGCATTAGATATACCTTTACCCTTCTCAACCCAATTGCCTCTATACTCAGTTTGTTTTATTTGGTTTTGCTCTGATTTCCCTGGGTTAATTATTTGTCTCACTGTACACCAAAAGGTTTTTGGATCTTTTGTTTCCCTCTATTTTGGCATTGAAATAGTTCTATTTTGCTCTTTTTATCTGATTTCTACATGCATTTCTGCATTCCTTATACTTTTTCCAATCTGATTCTAATTTAGATTTCTTAGCTAATTTCCATAATCTATTTTTAATTCTGATCAGCTTTAGTAATTTGTTTGTAATCTAAGGGAATTTAGCTACATTTCATTTAGTCTTACGCATGGGTACATGTTTGTCACATATAGACAAAAATGTCTGAGTAAAATATTGTACTGTTAAATCCATATCAGATATTAAATAACATATTTCCCATTGCTCTTTCTGTTCATCAAAAAGAAATTTATCGGTAGGAAATTTCTCATATCTCTAGTTCTTCCTAATGTGGGTGTAGTCTTAACTTAATTTTGACAGAACACTTCTGCTTTTATTGTATTATTATTTCCAAAATAAGGTGGTAAGATCACTATATTACTAACTTGTAACTGAGTTGAGGCAAAAAAAGGTCCAAAATGGACCCCTGCTTCATCAGATTTGTGTACCTCGTGAGTTGCTTTATATATTGTTGAACTCCCATAGGTGCTAACAAATCTTTTAATTTCCTGCCTCATGGTTTAAACCAAATGCAATTAAAATTACCAGACATAACAACCGGTTTGTCTCTCACACAATCTTGCATCATATTCAGTACCAATTCCAGTCTATCTATCTTCATACTAGGTGGAGAATACACCAAAACCACAACCAACTGTGGTTTCTGTAAACTCACCACCAAGTATTCAATATTGTTCAGACTTCTCTTAATTAATACTGTTGTCAGTCCCATAGAATTTTTAATGTACAACACCACACACCCACCTCCCTTAGCCTCTCTGTGTGCCCTCATAATAATACTAAATCTTGGAAAAATAATTCTCCATCGTTTATTTTTTTTGATAACCAAGTTTCTGATAGCCCGATTATCTGTTTTTTCCTTTTGAACTTGGATATTAATAATATCCGTTTCTGAGGCCATACTTCTTGCATTTTCATGAAAACAGCTCAGACCTGTATCTGTGGTCATTTCAGGCCGTGGATTTAATTCCACATCCCCTCCTAAAACTGTTAGTGCAACTATAAACATGTTGTTTCAGTGTATCTCATTGTGAAATTTTTGTGTTTCTACGATCCTGATGCTTCTAGCTCTACAAAACTTATTCTATTCATTGGTAAAAACATTTGCTCTGGAATAACTTTCGTTTACTTGTACTTCCTGTAAGAATGGAGCATCATCGGGCCATTAAAGTCCTAATCTAGAATCCAGTTCATTGTCTAAAAATGCTCTGTATTTTAGGCTACACAACAACAATATTACTAACATTGTCATTTTCTGTATATAAAATATATACTGACAGTTAAAATTTACAATATGTAAAATAACTATTTAAAAATGCTGTCTAAATCAGCAATTCAAGTATATAGCTTATAAGTACTCTATACTATAAATTAATTATTTACTAAACAAACCCTATATACTTATTAGCTAGCAGACTTAAAAAATCAAAATCCTTTCTAATATCCAGGACAATTTCATGTACTTTCTAGTTTTATTACTTATACTGCATTTACCTTACACGTGTGAAGACACCTTGCCCCACGTATTTTCTGTACAGGAGTGGTGCTCGCGCTACTCACTAATGCTCATGCTAGCGAGTGGCATGTGAATTTAAAGAGCAGTGTCCCGCCCCTTGGATGACATCTGCAGTCGACTCAACCGAGCCCCCGTCACACTGGGTCTTAGTTGAATTACAGTCCCAAACCAAGCACAGTGAAAATAAAAGTACTGCAGCAGAAATAAGACACAGTCTCTAACACTGTTCGTTTGTGGATGGTTCCTTCTTCATGCAAGTAGGGGATTCAGCTCTGGGGGGGTTCCAATATATAGCAGGCTCAGAGGTGTTGCATTCTGATAACAGATGAGTGGCATGGGAATTTAAAGAGCAGTGTCCTGCCCCTTGGATGACATCAGCAGTTTGCTCCCCCGTGCCCCCTTCACACTGGGTCTTAGTTGAATTACAGTCCCAAATCAAGCACAGTAAAAACAAAGGTACTGCAGCAGAAATAAGACACAGTCTCTCACACTGTTCACTCACAGATGGTTCCTCTCCATGCAGGTAGGAGATTCAGCTCCGTGGGGGATTCCAATATATAGCAGGCTCAGAGGTGTAGCATTCTGATAACAGATGAGTGGCATGGGAATTTAAAGAGCAGTGTCCCGCCCCTAACCATGGTGCTGCCACTGCCTAACATGGCCCAGAAGTCAAGAAATGTTTCCCAAAAAATTGCACAGTACATTCAGACAGAAATCTGGTGTCAGACGTGCAGTTACATGGTTCACATCCACCATGAGGACCCAAATATGCTGGTTTTTGCACCATTTAAATGCTTTTCAGGCCAAACCATGGTGCTGCCACTGCCTAACATGCCACACAAGTCCAGAAATGTTTACCAAAAATTGCACAGTACATTCAGACAGAAATCGGATGTCAGACATGCTGTTAAATGTTGCACGCCTTCCACCTGGACCAAAACATGTTGTTTGGCTCACTGTTTATCAATGGTTTAAGGCCTAATTATGGTGTTGACACTGCCTAACGTGCCACACAAGTCTAGAAATGTTTCCAAAAAATTGCACAGTACATTCAGACAGAAATCAGGTGTCAGACATGCAGTTACATGGTTCACATTCACCATGAGGACCCAACTGTCCTGTTTTCTGCACCGTTTAAATGCTTTTCTGGGCTAACCGTGGTGCTGCCACTGCCTAACATGCCACACAACTCGAGAAATGTTTCCCAAAAGATTTCACAGTACATTCAGATATAAATCAGATGTCAGACGTGCAGTATATGGTTCACATCCACCATGAGGACCCAAATGTGCTGTTTTCTGCACCGTTTAAATGCTTTTCAGGGCTAACCGTGGTGCTGCCACTGTCTAACATGCCACACAAGTCCAGAAATGTTTACCTAAAATTTGCACAATACATTCAGCCAGAAATCAGGTGTCAGACATGTTGTTAAATGTTGCACGCCTCCCACCGGACCAAAACATGTTGTTTGGCCCACTGTTTACCAATGGTTTAAGGCCTAATCATGGTGCTAACACTGCCTAACATGGCCCAGAAGTCCTGAAATGTTTCCAAAATAATGTTACAGTAACTTCAGACTGAACTCAGGTCACAGCCATGATGTTTTATGGAGCTCAAACCCCTACCTGGACCAAATGATGGTCTTTGGTCCAGTGTTTCCAATTGATTTTAGAACACATCTTGTTTGTACAAGTGCAGCATAGGCAGTACATGTCCAGAAATGTTTCCAAAAAAATGGTACATTAAATTCAGACAGAAATCTAGTCTGAGCCATGATGTTTTACGGTGCCCCCCCCCACCTTCTAGACATTAAATTCAGACTGAAATCTGGTATCAGACATGCAGTTGCATGGTTCACATCCACAAAGGACCCAAATCTAATGTTTTCTGCACCATTTAATATGGTTTTCAGGCCTAGCCGTGGTGCTGCCACTCCCTGACATGCAACATAAGCCAGTCTGCCATGATGAGAAAAATAAATCCTCCTGTAAAATGATCCTGCTACTTAAAGTTGCACTTGCTATCTCCTGTGGTAACCAATGATATTAGCGACTCCATTTTGGCAGCTACAAAATTGCAAGTACTTAATCGTGAGTCATTTAATTGCCACATTTGAAGTATAGCACTATAGCCGGAGAGAACAGCATAGCTTTTGTTTTTTTGGCATTGAGTAAGAGTATTTTATTCAGGAGCTGATTCTGCAACAAGTTGAATTCTATTTATAAATCTCCACAGGTGGCTTCTGGAGTTGGGCAGCTTAGGTACAACACCGTATCATCAGCGAAAAGGTGAATATTGGCCTCCTTGACGACAACATCAATATTGTTTATATAAATGGCAAACAATAGAGGCCCCATAGCACCCCTCCTAGAACAGCTGCAGTCCTGTACCCCTCCCCTCCATATCTGCCCCTTAAGTTTGTATATGTCCTGATCAATGATATGCCTTTCTGTTTAAAAAATATTTTAATATGCTGGCTGTTTCAGAATGTTTTAATTCCCCTTCTCGTACCATTCTCCCTAACCTTGTTAACCCTATACCTGAATACTTGTTATTGATTTGTGTATTTTTATTCTATTTCTGTATAATTATGTCTATTTATTATCTGTACCTAAAAGTGTTATTCTTGACCTTGTGTAACGTAGGTCCACCTTGTAAATGAGCCTGCTCAGTGGTGTTCACCTGGATAAATAAAGGCTTGATTGATTGATTGATTGATTGAATACTAGGATGTACTGTACAGTGCCTGAAATGGAATACACAAAATCTAGCAAGTGAAAAATGTTACAATTCCAGTACTGACCTGTACATAATGATGCTTGCAATTACAATGTGTATTGACTAGGCTCTGAATGTGCCATGCTGATATATCATCCTTGTTCCACAGTCCTGGCCTCACATGGCGTGATCATGGCAAACCCTGCATAGAGTGAAATGGAAATACATTAGATAACTTATACATTAAGGTGTGCTGTCTTGCATGCATACTTTACATTCTATCGCAACAAAGGCATGCATATTAGCACAATGGAGGTATAAGTAATAACATAACAACAACTGAAATCTTATTACCATGAATCAGTTGAACAGAAAACAAGCCATGGAGGAAGAACATATATATTTCTTGCTTCATGATGATATGTGTTGCTTTCTGAGTGGCTGTTTCTTTTGATGGAGGAAAAACGACACCATGTGAGCTTGCTGGGATGAAAGTGCTGCATTATGTGGGTTGATGTACTGGCTCCAAATGTGCTGGCATTGGCAATGCTGCTGTTCTCCTTGGTGGAAGACTGCTGGAGGAGGAGGAGGAGGAGAAGGAGGAGGAGGAGTTGGAGTAATTTAGCTGGACTCAGAGGCTACATTAAGGTACTGGTCTGAGACTGCTGTTTATGCTGGAGCATGCACCTGTCAGCTTCATAGATTTTCAGCGGTATTTCTTGGCAGTATGAGAGTGATGGCCCACACTGTCAAAATCTGTGTCATACACATTAGGATGGATGACAAGGAGGCGGATTACATGATGGTTAATTGTAAACATGGGGATGGAGTATGCATGCACTTCTGAGTAACATCGTACTGGCTGTGCACTGTCCAACTAAGTTGTTGCTACATCGTATATACAGTGGTGGCACACTCACTAGACACTCATTCATGGTCTCATGGAGGCGATATATGTGGAAATGGGGAAGATGTTGTTCAGTATTTGTCGCTCGATGGGGCCATTGTGTATTGCTGAGATGACATATACATTTCAGTTAGCATAGCAGGGGCTAATACATTTTCAAAAATGAAATGAAGTAAACATTGTTACTAGGTTGGGTAATCAAATTAAACAGTTTAACTTGATGTAAAACACAGAACAACCAGTAAAATAAAGTTTAAAATGTAGAACAGTAACATAAAACAGCATATTCAGTGGAAATGGTGGGGGGGGGGGATGCTGGTGGTGGCTGGGGGGGGTGCAGAACACCTTTAGCACTCTTCCACTGACACATCATCCATGAACCAACCCTCACAGTCTTCAAGGCTGGAGTCCTCACCAGGTGGAAATTCAGTCATCATTGCTGCTTCATCTATCTCCCTGCTAGTAGAGGCCTTACCAGTGTGGGCATCTTCATTGTCATCATTGTCTCCGAGACACAGTTCTTGGGGCAACACCATTGAAATAACTGTGTTATCTGGAATATGAGCCTCATTCATTTTTATAAATGTTAGTATGGAAACATTCTTTGGTGACAGATTTGTCCTACAGTGATGCACAATGGCCCCAGCAGAACTGAACACGCATTCCACATTGACACTGGATGGTGGGCAGCTGAGGTATTTAAAAGCAACAGATGCCAGTGCAGGCCAGTCACTCACTCTGCTGCTCCAGTACACCAGTGGCTCATCAGTGATGCCAAGATGCTTGGTGTCTCCCATTTAGGCATCCACCATACGTTGTGCTGCCCTGAGTCCTGCTACCTCATTATGCTCCTCCTCCTCCTTGTCTTCAATTTCTTTCATGCTCACCTGGTATAGGGTATCCCAAATGGGATCACCTGCCATGCTGTGCTGTGACTTTGACATTTTCTCAGATTTGGTGGCCTCTGATGATTTACTGGTGGTGGTAGCAACACCTGGTATATGTGCCCTTTGTGTCTCTGCATTTTTCATCTGTGCATTTTGTACCTGTCTGACAAGGTAATTGATCAATGTGTCCACTCACACACAACCCCCTTCAATAATGGCAGGCAAACCACATTTGTACCATGGATCCAGCATGGTAGCAATAGCAAACTCATTAGACTGCATAATGCCAGAGATATGTGTATTGCTATCCAGTATATGGAGCATGTGACCCATTACATGAACAGAATTGTGATCTTCACTTGCCTCCATCTGGTGATGGACATTCACCAGTGTCTGCCTCAGCACACGTATAAAGGGTATTGACTGACTTATACAGGCAGTGATCCCACTCACAGCCTAGGCTGCATGCTCAAATGGATGCATAATGTGTATTATGCCATCCATTTGTTGCCATTGCTCTGTTGTTAGGTCGATGGACACTCCAGCATTGTCCCGGGTGGTGTGCATCAGTAGGTAATCTGAAACTGCCTTATACTGCTCATAAAGCTGGTCCAGCATGCACAGTGTGGATTTCCCCCTGATAATAACATCGAGCCTCATACGGTGCTGAGGCAGTTGGCTAGTGTACTGCAGCTCACGCAGATGGTCACGGGCCTTTGTAGAATGGGCACGTGCACAGAGATGCATCTGGTGACAGACACAGTTTCCTTTATTTCATCATGGTTCAGAAATTGCTGCACGACTAGATTAAGGCAGTGTGCCAGGCAGGGAACTCTGAAAAAAACACTGTCAGTAATGCACTTTACCACATTGGAACCATTGTCACTGGCAATAAACCCCACTGTGAGTGAGTGTGCATTCAGCCACACAACAATCTGATTTAGCAGCACATTCAGCATTTTCTCACCAGTGTAAGACCCTGTAACACTTTGCATAATTAATTATGGTTGCATTCTGATGAATACCAGGTGTGTTGCTACCACCACAATTTTGCCTTATGTAGATTTTGCCAGGCCCCAATTCAACAACTACCCCAGGTACCTGTGCCCAGTGTGCTTTTATGTACAGATATGAGCTGTCCGCTGTTTGTCCACTTGTCAACATATCCATGCTAAGGTGGATATATTTTGAGGCAGCATGCATCATGACATGTAGGACAGACTGTGAAACTCTGCTGTAAAGTTCGGGCATGGCACATCTGGAGAAATACGTTCACGATGGCACCTGCCATTTGGGACAGGCGTGGGCCATCAAACAGTGGAATCTTGGATTCTCCAGAAAGGAGAAGGGCAACAGGTCAATGGTGAGCATTTCAGCTGTGGCTGCATTCAGCTCCTGTGCAGCAGCATGATTTGGTGGGTACTTTTAGTACCGCTCAAACACACTCATCAATGTGGGCTGCATCTTGGGAGAGGTTTGACAAAAACACCTTACTTGTGCCACCAATGTTGCCCTTGCTGGGGTACCAGGCAACTCTTGGGGCCTGGGATGTGCATTATGTATGAAACTGGTTATTTTGGTGGATTTGGTGCCTGGTGGTGTACTTTTATAACTCGAGGGAGTGGCAGCTCCAGTGCTACTACCACTGCATGAGAGAGAAAAGTATTCCTCACACTCCTCCTCCACCAACCCACTCAGCCCTCCCTCCTCCTGCTCTATTGCACTGCTGTCACTAACATTAAGCTTGACAAGGGAATTCCTGCCAACAACCCTGGTATCTTTCTGGTGCTGGTGCCAGTGCAATGGGTGCTTGTTTTTCAGGTGGGCATGCTGGCCACCGGTGCCTATGTGGCTGCCCTTTTTTCCATGACTTACATGTGCTTGACACCGCTGATATATCGCCATGGTGTCATCAGCTGCATCAAGCATGAAAAAATCCCAAACTAGGGACTTTGCACTTCTAGATTTGTCATGGGACTGAGACTTGGACAGCAGAGCCAAAGGTGTGGATGTTTTTGCTTTTTGTGCCGCTTGCATGATATCCACCATGCTATGTTTGGGAGGTGGGGTGACTGGACTGGTTATTGTAGGCTTGCTGATATCCTCACCCTCAGTCTTGTCAACTAAATGGGCTACATCATCACTCTTATATATTTTTCACTTCTGGCTCCCACAGGGGATCCAACACCTCATCATCATCTGTACCAAAACTAATTATATCCTCCTTCTCATCCCTATCACTGTCTACTGCCAGACAAACTTTTCCTTTCTCTGGCATCTCCTCACTTGGGGGGGGGTGCTGACTTTCCTTATCTCCTTCTCCAGGACAAACACACTGAAGCTGGACACTATCACCCTCACCACCATCCGATCCTACTTGAGCAGGAACAACAGTCACACTGACAACTTTTTTTACCTCCTCCTGGACCTCTGTGCCTCCAGTGGTGTGAGTGTCTCCCTTATTCCCAGTATCATCCCCAACAAGCATACTAGCTACAGATTGGGCAGTAGAAAAATGAGTCACAGACTTGAAGCCACTTCTAACTTCAATTGTGCTGCTACTGGCTGCCACAGCAGCAGCAGAGGCCACAGAGGGCACTGATTCGGAAATAGGTTTGCTTTTTCCAATGGACTTCTTTGAGCCACCACCTACTCTGGCACCTTTACCTGAAGTTGAACATCTCTTGGCAGGCATATTAATATGCTTGTTTTGTTTGGCTTCCTCTGGAACTATATTATTATTCATTTCTATTAAATAAATGATTTAACACCTGCAGTGCTGTCTACAAAGGGCAAACAGAAATCAGAACAGGTAACTGCACTGTAGTGTATATAATTACCTACAACTGCTACTGTAGCCTATTCAAGTGTGAAAACACTATTTTATTTTTTCAATTACAAAACTAAAAGTTAAGTAAAATGGGGTAACAGGATGACAGAAGTAAGAGACTTTGAATACAAAACCGACAGAGAACACCACCATAACAAGGTTGTGCAGTAAATCTGAAAAGAATACTTCAGTAGTTCTTAATCAAATGTCAGTTTTTAAAAGGAATGATTATTACACATCTTGATAATAACCAGGTAGGTACTGGTAGGTTCACAAAAACTAAACTGCAAACCAACCACACAGAACACCTCTCAGTCAAAATATGAACTACGGTCCAGATAAATGGTGTCTGGATAAGGAGAGTACTGCAGTGTGTTAGTACTTGCTAAATACAGTTTTGACTTACAGATATATCAGATGGAAGGGACAACAAGATTTGAAATGAACAAAGTCACCTCCAAACCCCATGCAGGGCCCACCAATATCTTGAAAACTATGTAGTTTTTTTATATAGTAGGTCAGGTAGTAAACAACAGTGGTGTAACAGGGAAGAAAGGGTAAGATGGTAAGCAAATTAAATAGAAAAACCGGAACGCTACAATGCAGAGGCTAGATCACAATATTAATTTCTGTGAGCAATTCAACAATGCAGTGTACCTGGATATAGACAAGTCAAGTGGTCAATGTACATGAATACTTACAATAAAAAAATAAATCACAAAAGTGATTAAGCAAAGTAAAACAGGAACAGAACTACTCAGTCAGAATGTAATAACTGTTCAGATAAAGTTACCCAAAAAAGGGTCAATATGTAAGAACAATATAACAAATAAGTAGCACACAAGCAAAAAATATTAAGACTTAAAAGAAATTACAGAAACTCAATCACAACTTGTGAGAAAATTATTTATTTATTTATTTAAGACTTTTACCAGGAAGGCATACTGAGCGGGGTACCGCTCAATTCCAGATGTGTCCTGGGGGAAAGGGGGCATAGAGCAATACAAATAATAGTCACATAGAAGTTGTGCGTAATATACAGATATATACATATAGTAACATAGAAACATGGAAACATAGACTTTGATGTCAGATAAGGACCACTTGGCCAACCCAGTCTGCCCGTTTCCCTACCTACTGGATAAGCTGCAGATTCTAGTTAACCAACAGCCTACTTCCTGCAACCCCCCACTATAATTGCCTTATGTCTGTCCCATGCATGTTTGAATTCCCCCACTGTTTTAGACCCAACGACCTCCCCAGGAAGGCAGTTCCATGTATCCACCACTCTCTCTGTGAAAAAAAAAATGCCTCACATTACCCCTGAGCTGTCCCCCATCTATCTTTAAATCGTGCCCCCTTGTTCTTACACATCTCTTTTTCTGAACGATGCTACCCCCTTGGACTTTGTTGATTCCCTTGAGGTACTTGAAAGTTTCTATCATGTCCCCCTGTCCCTCCTTTCATCAAGTGTATACATATTAAGCTCTCTCAGTCTCTCTTCATATGGTTTCTGATGCAGACCCTGCACCATTTGAGTTGCCCTCCTCTGGACTGCTTCCATCCTGTCTATGTCCTTGCGTAGATGAGGTCTCCAAAGTTACACACAGTACTCCAGATGGGGTCTCACCAACTGTCTGCAGAGAGGGACAACCACTTTCCTTTTTCCACTTGTGATGCCCCTTCCTATGCATCCCAGTATCCCCCCGGCTCTCCCCACCGACTTCTCACATTGCTTACCCACCCCTAGGTCATCTGATATGACCACCCCAGGTCTCTTTCCATTTTTGTTGCTGTTAGTACCTCCCCTGCCATTATGTACTCTTCTCCTGGGTCTCTGTTTTCCAGGTACACCACCCTGCACCTCTTTGCATTGAATCTAAGTTGCCACATGTCTGATAGTAGATAGATATAATACACAGATACTAACAGGCAATAAGAAATAAAGCCGATATATACAGATGCAGAAAAAACAGTCTGAGAGCATTAGAAGGGTGCACAGGACATGAGCAACTATATGGGCATTTGCATGGCCATGTATGGTGGAATAATACAATATGTTGTACAATAGAAATCAAAACACAGTAGGCAATATGAGAAGAACCCAAATTACACAAAAATTACCACAGTTCTGTGTAGAGGCTGCATGTGACACCCCTATCTCTGATCTACCTAAACGTAATTACTAGACTATGGCGGAGTGTTGTGAGCACTAGGCAAGTAGCACAGCATGCTGCACCGCTAGAGGCCCTAAATATGAGAAAGGGACGTGGGGTACCTGCCCCTCGGTGGCCCTATGTGCAAACGTATGTTTAGGAGAAATGTGCCTTGAGGAGGTGATTTAGATGCGTAGTGTTGGTAAAGTCCTGAATGCCTGCTGGCAGTGCATTCCAAACTTTTGCCATGTGGTATTTGAAAGCCGCTTGGCCCTTGGATGTGGACATACATGGAACAAGGAGAAGCAGGGAGTTTCCACTCCTGAGGGAGTAGGCGGGCTGTGATAGGGCTGAGAGGGCAGATTCGAGGTAGGGGGAAAGGGACTGTGCTCAGAATTTCGCTGTGGTCCTGATGCTGTGGACTTGTCTATGATCTTGTAGCAACGGTAGGTCAAGAGACCTGTAGAGGTCGCAGTGATGAGTCATGGGGGCGCTGTCAAGGGCAAAGCGAAAGAAGTAGTAGAAGATTAGGAAAGGAAAATATTAGGAACTAACCTGCTCAACTTTCACACACACACACACACACACACACACACACACACACACACACTACACAGTCGACCCTTCCCCACTCAACTCCCTCACAGACACAGACACAGAGAAAAATGAAAACACTACCTAAGTTTAACTAAGTATTATTCAAAGATACAAAAACAAAAAAAATGTTCACTAGACACACTAAGAGCTAAATTGAGATTTTGGGAGCAATTAACTCTCAAAAATCACAAATAAAGAGGTTTTTGAAGGGTTTATTGGCTGTGATGCACTACACTGAATTGCTTTCCTACTCAACAGACAATATACTGTGCAGAAAATAGCCTGCATGTGATATTTCAGCTATCGACCCACAATGCATTACAATTTCGCTGGCGAAATTGAAAAACATTTGCAAAATTCAGGATAATGGTGAAATTTTGCCTTACATAAGAATGGAATTGGTGAAATTAGATGAAATTTCACATTACGCGATAACAGAATCGGAGGCAAAATTGCGTTTCAACTAGGAGAAAAATTTCAAGTAAAGTGGGAATTTTGCAAAATATTGTGCTACGTGAAATTTTCCAGTTTCACACATCTCTATTCAATAGTGCCCAGTTCTCTAGCCCTTCATAAAATATATTTTTTAATTTGAAATCGCAAGAATCTGGTGATTATTGGTCTGGGGTTATCTCCTTTTTTTGGAAGGAGGGCCAAAGATCGATGTGCCCTATTTCGTAGTGAGGATCTCCATTGGTTCTAAGTATAATTGGCAATATGTGTTATTGGAAAGCAATGTAGTCCCCCAATTCAGCTTTTTTGGGTAGTCCTACAAAACATAGGTTGCTGTGCCATCCACACTTTTCAATGTCATCTACTTTTGTTTGTAGCATGTGGCTAGCGCAGGCCTGCTCACAGAGAAGTGTATGGAGATTGTGACAAGATTTTTCATTTTGTATGCTCCTTTGCTCTTTCTTAGCAACTTTGGTATTAAGATTCTGCAGTTGTTCACTTTGCTGTGTAGATTTTATTTTAAACTCTTGGCTCTCTGCTAGGATTTGAGTAAGCATCAGTTCGATTTTATCCTTTTTTTTTACTCTTCCCAAGCACCCCCATCCAGCCACTCCTTCAGGCTGTCCCTCCACTCCATCACCATTCATCACCCCCATATTGATCAACCCCTGGGAAATGCGGCATATCCCTCCATTGGATGGGCCCCCCCCCTTCTGAGGGAGAAGCATTGGTAGGTGCAACTCTATTGACCCAGGTGCTGCGGGGGTCGGTCCAGGTGATCTGGGGCTTTGATGGTGATGGGGACTGGAGGCCATCATCTGGTCAATCAGGGGGCCATTTTTCCATTTTCTGGCCCTCCCACTCACCCTTGATTGGGTCTACATAGAACAGCAATCTTAGGTGGGGACGTGCAGTGGCATGTCAAGTCTTCGCACTCGTTACATGTCACCCAATCCACCTTCAGGTGCCAAGGCCCTGCCCACAGCCCCAGGAGGGAAGTGTCTGATGGATGCTCTGAATCTCCTCCCTGCTGATCTCCACTCCCGACACCTGGGCTCAGAGCCTGAACCTGAGTCACCAGTTTGCCGAGTGAATCCCTTCGCTCTGCACCACGGAGCTGGCATAGTTCGATTTTATCCATTTGATCTAGCTTACCAGCTTGCATTTGGGATGCCATGCTTGCCCCTGCAATACTCGTCCTATAACAGGGTTATGCTCAGTGCTGGATGTAGTCAGTTCATGTATTATAAGTCCGTGAATATGTGCTGGAGTGGTCCTGGAGTTGATCTTAATGTAGTTTAGGATTTTACCTTTGATTTGCTGATGAAAAGAAGTTGTGCTAGGCAAGAAGTCTAGATGGCATCAGGATATAGTTCACGTGGAGAAGAGATACAGGCTCAAATGACCATCTTTGCTGAGCACTAGCCATGTTCTTTGGATGTTAACATGGCTGGCCACCGAAGTTTCCACGTGGTTCCTCAAACTGAAGCAGGACTTTTTATTTTTGTAATGGTCCAGTGCTGTTGTTTTGCACTTGCATTCCACTCCTTCCATACATTTAAATCCTTCTGTAGACTTGCTTACTAGTGGCATAATTTAAGGTCATAAAGTTCTCGTTTCACCATGCCTGCATTGTGCTATAGTGGAAAAGTTTTTTTTTTAAGAACTACTGATGCCTCAAGGTAACATTTAAAAAAAACATAATAATTAGGTACAATTCTGCTTGCATTCCATTTATATTTTATATATTTCTCCTCTCCATAATTTTTTTACTAAGGTAATATGTATGAATATATGATCAATGTCCCTTAGAGTTTATTTTGAGTTCATCTGCCTCTATAACTTACTCCCTACTTCAAGTCATAATCCTCTGTTGTGACATCACAGTCTGTTGCCATGGCAGTAAATGTGAGCTCACAAGCAGTGCTCTATGACTTCATGTAGGGAGAAAGCAGCAGGAAAAGATGAACTTTTCTGGAGCAGAAATCCCATTTTCATACAAATGACAGTGGCAGCCACAGACATTGCCAGCTATTTCTAGATATTTCGCTAAATTTCTGAAGAGTTTCTCTCTGTTGCCCCTACTGTTTAAATGCAAAAAGCATCAGATATTTCTGGAAATATCACAGGCATTTTGGGAAATAGCTGGCAGTGTCTGTGGCTACTACTGCACCCTCAGTAGTAATGGGCAGGAGGAATACAGAACTAATGGAAAATACAAGCTGGACTGTGTCTAAATATTGGGTGGGATATTCAAAGCAGGTGCGCATGGCACAACTGGGTTGCAAATGCACAACTGCAGAAATGCACCAAAGAGTGACATGCAGTGGCAGCAACTGCACAGCACAAGTAGCAGTGTGTCAATGTGCAATGGGAATGTATGCATGCGCAAGGGCAGGGGGCGTAGCCATGAAAATGTGACACAGTGCAATATTCAACCCTCGACCAATGACGCAAGTGAGGAGCAACCGTCAGTTGCGCGGAGCAGACTTGAGCCTATAAAAACAGGGAGCAAGTAGGAGGAGTGCACTTGCGCCAGAGGGGAGCAGGACAGAGGGAGACAGACAGGCCATCTGCCAATGAAGAAGGAGACATGGAGAGAGAAAGAGACAGAGACAGGGACAGAGAGGGAGAGACAGTGTGAGAGAGAGTGTGAGTGAGAGTGTGACTGACAGTGAGGCGACAGCAGGTGTGAGAGAGTATGGGCTTGACACAGATCCACCAGGCCCAAGTGGAGTGACACAGGCACCCACAGGGGTAGGAGACAGAGGCCGCAGGCAGCAGGCAGCTAGTCGGGGGCAGGGTACACAAAAGGGGGCCTGCTGAGTGGCACACACAGCCACACAGAGCCGGGTGGGTCAGTGGAGCCGGAGGCCCAGGGGGTGACAGGACAACAGGGGCCATGGCCTGTGTGATATTCCAGATGGAAGCCATAATGAGGGGTGTGGGAGGCAGGAGGCAGAGCATCACAGCCATGGAAGGGCCCATCGGCGGTACGCCCGGAACAGGTGGTACTGACCCTGCATCAGCTATGAGATCTATGCTGATGCAGACATCATGGGCCAGTACCAACTTAACTGAGCAATTCTGAGGCAGCTTTGTAAGCTGTGCAGTGAGAAGATGCAGGCACCCACTAGATGGAGCCACGCCATTACAGCAGAGACAAAGGTAACAGCTGTCATGTGACTGCTCACCACGAACACCTTCCAGAGACCAGCAGGGGACACCATAGGCATAATCCAGTCAGCCATGTCACAGCTCCTCACACAATTCCTTAATGCCCTGCTGCCACATGCTGTGGAATACATCCACTTCCCCAGCACCCAGGCAGCACATACAGCAAACATACAGGAGTTCCACAGGGTAGCACATATGCCTGGCATACTAGGGGCCATGGACTGCACCCATGTGGGCATCCGCATGCCACCTGGCCCAGAGGGGGTAGCCTACATCAACTGAAAGGGTTACCCCCCTGGGCCAGCCCAGCGGTGCTGAGGGCTGAGGCACTGGACGCTTCACCTCGCACCACGCCGGAGACCCGTGTTCGGGAATGAGCATGGACCACCAGGGGTTGGCCGGGGAAGAGAAGGATTGAGCACCCAATGGCTGCTCTCCTTCTCTGGGGGGGGCAGCCTGCAAGCTCCCGCTGCAATACTGTCTCCTGGGGGAGCTGGAGAGGTAGGTGCGGCAGAGGGAGGTAGCAGCATCGGTTCCAGGACGGATGTTAGCAGAGGGGCGGAGCAGGAGGTGCGTCTCATTGCTCCTCCTTGTTCATTGGCCCTCATTGCACACCGGCGCTGGGGGAAGGAAAAACCAAGGAGGAAAAACACCCTCTCCTCACCTAGGTGACGACTCCTTACTGCAAGCTGTCGGATCCTCAGGGGCAGACTCCGCTGCACAGGCATCCATAAAAATCAATGGTCGGGGGAGTAGGTGGCTCTCTCCACCCCACCGAGGGGTAATCTGGTATCAAGGTCATATATGGACCAAGGTGCTCTGGGGCAGACTCCAGGGTGATGATGGGCTGCCCAACAGAGGAAGTCCAATTGAGTGGTGAGAGGGGGCAGTAGGAGGGATAAAATACTAAGTAAAAAAAAAAAAGAAAGGGCTACCCCAGTATCAACTGCCAGGTGGTGTGTGATGCCAGGGGGTGCATAACCAATGTCTGTGCCACACACCCTGGGGGAATACATGACACTTTCATCTGGCACAGCTCAGCACTCTGCCACAGGTTCGAGAATGAGGACATCCCCACTGGTCATCTAGTGAGTGAGTATGCTGAGATCACAGGCAGCTGGGTACACCAGGACATGGGAGGGGGGCAGCCAGGGTAAGGGCACCGCAGAGTGCAGCTGGGAAGAACAAGGGGCACAGCTACAGAGGACACCAGGCTAACCATATCTCCATCCACACAGGTGACAGTGGCTACCCACTCCGGCCCTGGCTGCTCACCCCCTACAGGCCCCCGTCTTCCTCAGCGGAGGAGTGGTACAATGAGGCACAAGCCAGCACGTGAAACATTATTGAGTGTGTCTTTGGTCAGCTGAAGGCATGTTTCCATTGCCTGTACAGCTCTGGTGGTTCCCTACAGTACAGCCTCTCAAAGGCCTGTGGCCTTTTCCTGGCCTGCTGAATGCTACACAACATGGCCACTGACCGTGGGACAGCTTCCGAGGTCGAAGCAGGGAACAGCAGTCAGAACAACGCAGCCGATGGTCCATATGGTGGTGGGCAGCCCCCCCGGGTGGAGGGATCCCCAGTTGATGAGGATGGCACACCAGCACCAAGACACTATAGCAGAGGAGCACTACGGTGCATGCCAGTAGGTGGACAAACACCCATGCACAGGATGGATGCATTGGCAAGGCAAACAGGCATGTGTGGGCATGTCCTGCGGCTTGCACAGACAGGCAGGGGGCAGAGGCGGGCATTGGGCCATGCCACACATCCACACACAACAACATGCAGCACAGCACACCACACACACACACACTGGTGCCCACAGGTACACACCCGGGCGCTAGCACCTGGCGTGGACCAGATGCAGGGCACCGGTGCACATGTGCAACCAGTGCTGTGGTGGCATCATCATGCACATGCCACACAGGCCAGCAGCTGGGGCAGTTGCGCACATGGCCAGTGTGTGGCACAAACCACGGATGCTACGTCCGTGGCATGCACACACACACACACACACACACACACACACACACACAATGCCCATGTGCACACAGGGCAGTGGCAGTGGACAGCAGACAGGGAGGAGGGCACATCAGCTCTGCCACATGGTCACACAGCTGCCATGGACAAGAGGATGGCCATGCCGTGGCCGCCCAGCAGACCCAGGCTGTGCAATGGCCACGGGGGGGGCTGCGACTGTCCCCCAGTGGTGGAACTGCAGGAATGTGACCATGTCCTTGCAGAGGTCTGCAGGATCCCAAACAGGACTGCATCGGGTGTGCCTGGAATGCCCACAGCGGAGCCCGGCATCAACAACGAGGGGGTCGCCCGATGCCGGGTTCATGGGGTGGACAATGCACTCTGTGGGGTCTGCAGCAGCCAGCTGCACCCCTAGGCAGCCAGTGAGGCAAGGCTGACCATGATAGCAGTGGCTAAGTGGTCCAGAGCCACTGTCATGTCCTCCTGCAGGTGATGTAAGGGCTCCTGGAACTGCGTGTTGCCCCTGTCATACTGCTCAGCTGCCTGGTGTACCTCTGCATGGAGTGCATGCACCCCAGCCATGAGCAGCATCTATTGGTCCACAGAGGCCCTCAGCAATTGGGTGTGTTCGAGCAAGGGGTCAGCGCCCAGGGTGCATGGGTATGGCGCCATCCCAACGGTGGCATATGACCGTGTTGCACTGCCCCCCACTCAGGTGGGTGCTGCACAGTGGGGTCCCCATGGGGTTGCTCAATGACAGGTGCACCGGCAGCAGACGCTGCACCCGGCATCTCAACATTCCCCGCCGTCTGCTGATGCTGGCCCACTAGCCCCTGTGCACTGGCCAGTGCCTGTACAGCTGCACCACCACCACTGCCCCCCAGTGCCATGCCACCATTGCACACAGCAGTACCAGGGGCAGTGGTGGGTGGCTGTCCCACCACCAACAGGCCACTGGCTGCGCAGCCAGGGATGGTGGATGTTATGGGTGTCTCCCCATGACAAGTCCCCTGCTGTCCAGGACAATGGTCACATTGTCATCGGTGTCAGACCCCACCCCAATCTGTGTCTCCACACACAGCATGCCGTGGCTGGTGTACCGCTGCAACACAGCCAGGGCCTCATCCGCCACCATGCCCAGGTCATCCAGCCAGATGGCGGTGGTGTGCTGCAGCCGTTCAGGCCTCTGGATGCCAGTGGAGGTATATGGCTGATCTTCCAGGGCTGGGCATGCCCCCAGGCAGATGCAGGCACCCATGCCACTGCATGCTGGTGTTCCGGTGCTGAAAGGGAACAGAGATGCATTAGTGCCGCCAATGCAATGGACCCCCTATGCCGCTGTTCCTACCATGCAGTGATGGGCTTCCTCCAGTCTGGAAGCCACTGCCTGGCACACCCTCGACAGTGCTGCACCGTATGGTGGCCACCACCAGCTCCTCCTGCAGTGTGAGCTACGGCATGTCAGCCTGGCCCCCAACTGTGACTGACCTGGCAGCCTGTATGGCCACCACCTTCTCCTTGATCTGATGCTTGTCAGTGCCCACCTTCTTCTTGCACTCCTGTGCAGGTCACTGTTGGCTGTCCTGCTGGTACACAGACTCCACCACCTCCTCCCAGGCTGCGGCCCTGGCCTGCGGTGTGCCAATGGCACCACTCAGCAAAGGCTCCCTGTTGAGGTATGCCCCAAACAGGGCATCCTTCTCCACCTTCGTAAAGTTGGGCCTGCCCTTGTGGGCAGGCCCACGCTCCTCACCCTCCTCACATTCGGACATGCTGCTACCTGTGGGCAGGGACATGTGGTTAGTGGCTGCAGCGGCCCACACCAGTCATCCATTCCACTGTGCTGTCTGTCCCCTTGGCAGGCACAACTTACTTTGGATGGTTGAAATACCGGTCCATGGCCTGTGCTGTTGTACGGCGCCTTTATAGTGCATCGCATGCAAATGGGCTGATGCGCAACAGTAATGAGATGCTAATTCCCCCAGTGCATCTCAGATAGGCTGATGAGCTAATCTGCATTTGCCAGCTGAATATCGCTTTGTTGAGCCTTGCACAATGGACTTGCTCTGGCACAAGTCATGGTGCAATGCTGTGACTTGCGCATTGTGCCCATCAACATGCATGCCCCACAGCATGTACTACTGCCTATTGTGCAGCATGTGCTAGCAGTGCTATTGGTGGCCAATGTTCCCTATGCACCAAGGGTCCTATGGTGCTCAGGCGCCATTGGGCCTATGGTGCCAGGGAGCTATAGGTCCTATGGCACTTAAGCGCCATTGGGCCTATGGCGCTGGGGAGCTATAAGGCCTATGGCACTCAGCCGCTATAGGGCCTATGGCACTCAGGTGCTATAGGGCCTATGGCACTCAGGTGCTATAGGGCCTATGGTGCTTGGGTGCTGTAGGGCCTAAGGGGCATGGTGCCCTCAGGGCCCTATTGCACAACATGCGTCATGGCCCCAATAGCGCTCACGTCCACATTGCGCATTCTGACCCCTGATCCCTGCCCTTCTCTATGCCCCCCAGGGACCTCTGCCCCATGTGCCAGTGTGGCCATGCCCATGCCATGCAACCCACACAGATGCGCAATTGCCGCAGGCAGTACTTCTCCATGCAAGGTGCACCTCCCGAGCACATTGTGCTCGTGCGCTACGGGGCACCATTTTGGACTGCTTCATTGCAAAGGAAGCATGTCACAGTGCACAGTGCCCCGTTCCCAAAACTGGAGCCAGGTCGAGCTGTTGCTAGCCTTGCTTGTAGAGCAGAAAGCAGCTAACTAAAAAAGCTACATTTTCTTATTAATTTAAAACTTATATCTCAGCAGGAGTCAGTGTCTGTTGAGATTAAGTAGACAGATACTTTATTAGAAGTAGAAGGGGTCTTATTTAGGGTTAAAAAAAGAAAGAAAAGAAAGAAAGTCAGTGTGTGTTCTGTGCTGGGAAGGGTATTGTGTCAGCTGACTTTGCTAAACCAGTAGGAGGAGAGAGAGCTTAATTAAGGGTGTGGCTTAGACACTATAAAAGCAGGTGTCTCAAATTACAACTTCCTGTTGCTAGCCTTTTTTCTTACTAATTGCCCTCCACCCCACCCCTCCTAAGCCAGTTCTACTTTTATAGCCACTGGATCTGACTGTCAACGGGAACTTCTTGTTTGGCAGTAGGAAGGGAAGGATCATAGAGAAACATTGATTTTCTCAACCCTAAAGGAAAAAAGTAGCTCACTCCCCCAGCTGCTGGTGGTCTGACACTGAGCAAGGAAGAAGAAGGCTACTAAAGAAGATAGGAAGTTGCTGTCCCAAAACAGGAAGGGTGAAAGTTGTAAGGAGAGGAGAGAGTAAGCATACAGAGAAACAAGAGAGGGGACACAAAATAAGACATGATAGGAGTGGTGCAGTGCGATGGCTGTGGGGCGGCAGTGTTCCAGGAGACATTCTGGAGGCTGTGATGCTGCCCTATTTGCAGGCACTTCTCTGGTCTGAGAGAGGAGGTTGCCCGTCTCCAGGCTGACCTGGCTAGGATTCGTGAAACCTCCTCCCCCACCCAGGGTCCACCAGGGCCAATGCCACTACCTCAGAGGTTGCCAAGAAAGAGAGAGGCTGGACCAGGGTGGGCTCAGGGAAGAGGGGTGGTGGAACAGGTTGCATCCCTCAGCTCAGCCTCTCACAATTCATTCGCTCTTCTGGTGGATAGTGGTTCCTCTATGGAGGCACCTGCAGTAGAGACCAAGGAGGATGCTGGGAACCTTCACAAAGGAGACCCACAGGAGGTGGCATGGGACCCCACAGGGAAGGAAACAACTCCGGTGGGGGACTCAATCATGGGGGGTAGAAATGGGGAGGAAGGGAGAGGAGGTGAGGTGCCTTTCTGGCACCACGGCTTGGAGGGACAGGAAGCGAATCCTTAGGATCATGGGAGGAGCTGCATGAGAGAGGGAGCTGGATGTCATTGTCCACCTAGGGACAAATTACCTGGCTAGGAATGGGATCAGAGCAGTGCAAGAGGAGTTTGTAGAGTTGGGGAGGGGCCTTAGACAAGTAGCCCATACGGTAACCTTCTCGGACGTGCTGCCTGTCTATGGCAAGGGTGATGCTAGGGCACTCCTCACCAGGGAATTCAATGAGAGGTTGAAAAACTGGTGTGCAGCTCAGGGCTTTGGCTTCACTGGGGACTGGGGAGCCACCTGGAGGGATGCAGACCTATACTGGTGCGATGGTCTGCATCTGTCCAGGGGGGGAACCAGGATCCTAGGTGAGAGGTTTAAATGCTTTATTGGCAAGCATTTAAACTAGCCAAGGGGGGAGGCACTGAAAAGGAGCAGGGAAATCCCAGCCTCCCCCCACAAAACATGGTAATTAGTGAGGTAAACACCAAGGTAGAGAAGTTATTAGGGAGCAGGACAGAGGTAAATGTAAAAAAAGGCAAAGGCAGTAAGGACAGGAATGGGGCTAAAAGGGGTAAGGCTATGAAAAAGTGGAGGGTGATGAGTACCAATGCCTGTAGTCTGTGTAACAAGCTTCCTGAATGAGTGGCCTTGATGGAAGAGGGTTGTCTGGATATTGTGGCAGTCACAGAAACATGGTACACAGAGAACCATGACAGGGATGCCAACATACCAGGATACACAATCTACAGGAGGGACAGGGAGGGTAAAAGAGGAGGAGGAGTAGCTCTCTATGTAAAGGAAGGGATCAAAGCAACAGAACTAAAGAGTAAACAGGGAGCAGATGAGGCACTCTGGGTCACCCTGGAGACAGGAAATGGCACCACAATCCGCACGGGGGTTGTACACAGACCCCCATCTCAGGGGGAGGGAATGGACAAGGAAATGATAGAAGGCTTCCTTAGAATGGCAGAAAAAGGGGAGATATTGTTGATGGGGCACCTGAATATGCCAGATGTTAACTGTAGCACCTTTGCTGCAGGCACATCCAAGAGCAGGGTCATTCTTGATATCCTACAAGGGGCATGCCTCAGACACCTAGTATTGGAACCCACTCAGGAGGGAGCAATCTTAGACCTGGTACTCTCAAATGGGGTCGGAGAAAGAATCTCAGATTTAGAGGTGGGTAGCCACCTGGGAACAAGCGACCACCAAACATTGTGGTTCACGATAAACACAGCCATACAATCAAGCCATACAAATGCAAGAGTATTGGACTTTAGGAGGGCTGACTTTGGGAAAATGAGAGAGTGCCTTAGAAAACACTAGCAAACAGGTAAGAAGGAGGGTGGAGGAACAATGGGAGTAATCAAAACAGCCATCCAGAGGCAACAAGCCTTTGTGTAAAGCAAATCAATAAAACACAATGAAGGAAAAAACTGCTATGGTTCTCAAAAGAGGTGGCAGGGAAGGTTAAGGAGAAAAGGATAGCATTCAGGAAACATAAGGAAACACAGAAGGAGCAGGACAGAGAACTTTATCAGTTAGAGCAGAAAGAGGCTGGGAAGGCAGTCAGAATAGCAAAGGCCCAAACCAAGGAAAGGATAGCCAATTCTGTTAAGAAGGGGGATATGACCTTTTATAGGTACATTAGGGAGCGAAGAAAGACCAAAGGAGGGCTACTGTGGCTTAATAAAGGGGAAGGAATGTGGGTAGAGGGGGACAGTGAAAAAGCAGGGATACTGAACGAATATTTCTGCTCAGTATTCACAAAGGAAGAGGAGGGGGAAGTACCTAAACCAAGTAAGAGAAACACTCTGAAGATGGGGGTCGATACCAGTCCATTTACAGAAGAAAGGGTTCTGAAAGAACTAATAAAATTGAAGGTGGACAAAGCAATGGGGCCTGATGGGATTCACCCAAGAATTCTAAAAGAACTAAGGGCAGAACTAGTGACACTGCTGACTACTCTCTTTAACAAATCACGGGAGGATGGGGTGGTACCTGAAGACTGGAGGAGAGCAGATGTGATTCCCCTTCACAAAAGTGGGAGCAGGACAGAGGCAGGAAACTACAGACCAGTTAGTTCGACCTCAGTGGTAGGGAAAATGATGGAATCACTTCTGAAGGAAAGAATTGTTGAGTACCTAGAGGCCAGTGGGGCACAGGACCCAAGGCAGCATGGATTCATGATGGGAAGGTCATGTCAGATGAATCTAATAGATTTCTTTGACTGGGTGACCAAAGTAGTAGACCAGGGAGGGGCTGTGGACATGGCCTACCTAGATTTTAGCAAGGCATTTGATACAGTCCCACACAAAAGATTAATACACAAGTTAGCCAGCCTTGGAGTGGGCCTGAAGGTGGTAGCCTGGATAAAAAAATTGGATAGACAACAGGATGCAAAGGGTAGTAGTAAATGGAGTACACAGTGAAGAAAGGAGGGTTACTAGCGGGGTACCGCAGGGTTCAGTACTAGGACCGGTCCTTTTTAATGTCTTTATAAGTGACATTGCAGAGGAACTGGAAGGAAAGTATGTCTCTTTGCAGACGACACTAAGATCTGCAACAGGGTTGATACACAAGATGGAGTGGAAAGGATGAGAAGGGACTTGGCAAGGTTGGAGGAATGGTCAAATGTATGGCGGCTCAGATTTAATGCAGAGAAGTGCAAGGTAATGCACATGGGAAACAAAAACCCAGGGGAAGAGTACACAATGGAGGGTGAGATACTGACAACAGTAAAAATGGAAAGGGACCTGGGGGTAATTATATCAGATGACCTAAAGGTGGGCAAGCAATGCGAGAAGGCAGTAAGGAAGGCTGGGGAGATACTGGGATGCATAGGAAGAGGCATCAATAGTAGAAAACAGGAAGTTGTTGTCCCTCTGTACAGACAGTTGGTGAGACCCCATCTGGAGTACTGTGTGCAGTTCTGGAGACCCCATCTCCACAAAGACATAGACAGAGTGGAGGCTGTCCAGAGGAGGGCACCAAAATGGTGCAGGGTCTGCACCAGAAGACATACAAAGAGAGACTAAAGGAGCTTAATATGTATACCCTTGAGGAAAGAAGGAAAGAGGGGACATGATAGAAACTTTCAAGTACCTCAAGGGAATCAACAAAGTCCAAGAGGGTAGCATGTTTCAGAAAAAGAGATGTGTAAGAACAAGGGGGCACAATCTGAAGATAGAGGGGGACAGCTCAGAGGTAATGTGAGGAAGTATTTTTTCATGGAGAGGGTTGTGGATGCATGGAACAGCCTCCCTGAGGAGGTCGTGGAGTCAGGAACAGAGGGGGAATTCAAGAATGCATGGGACAGACATAAGGCAGTCCTAGTGGGGGGTAGGAGGAAGTAAGCTGTTGGTTAACTAGGATCTGCAGCTTATCTGTTAGGTTGGAAAATGGGCAGACTAGGTGGGCCAAGCAGTCCTTATCTGCCATTAAATTCTATGTTTCTATGTTTGTGAATCTGGTGGCCCAGGTGGAGCTCCATGCTGCCAGCCTGTTTCGGCCAGCAGCCCTTCGACAGGCCCAGGACTGAGGTGTGGCAAGAATTTGCAGATGGTCTTGTACAGGCAACCAGTGTGCAGTGCACAAGGGAGCAGTGTCACCACTGGTATGGGGACCTGTTAAGGAGGGACCCAGAGAGGCTCAGTTCACTGCAGGCATGCATCCAGAGGGGGGCTGTGCCAAAACCAGGTAAGTGTGCTCCGCCTGCATCTGTGCATGTCCAGTGTTCCATGGGGCAAGTAGGGCTGCATGTCATGCCGGGGGGGGCACTGTCACTGCATGCCCTGTGGCTTGGCATTGCCACTCACTGGGTGTGCTGCACCACTTCCCTGCAGCCTTACCAGGACAGGGTGCACTCTGTGCTTGGTGGGTGAGGGCAGTGTTCTCATGGTGTGGCTGTGTTCTGATGTGTGCCTGTTTGTATTCCCATCCTAGGCCCTGAAGACGGGAGGAGAGCCAGGGCAGCGGGGGCCCCTAGTGGGCTGCAGCAGGCTGTTGCTGGCCCTTCTGCAGCTGCTGTGGGACCAAGTGGAGGACCAGTAGGACCGGCACGTACAGTGCCACAGTGGGCAGGTAGGCATGTACATTCAAACATTGTTGTGCAGGGTGGTCGGCGAAGGTGGGGGTACGGTCTCGGCCCCCTGTGTGCTAAGCCATGGCAGCTGTGTTCAGCCCGCAGTGTGCGTGGTGCTGTGGGGTGGCCATTGCACCTGTGTGACAGCTGTTGTTGGGCTGTGGGTGCATCCAACTACCACCAATGCCACTGTGGTTCTGCTGCTGCACCATGCCACCTGCCTGCCACTGTGCTGGCAGATAGCCCTTGGGCACAGTGTCCAGCACTTTGCACAGCCGTGGCATGCCGGGTCAGCAGCAGTCATAGGCCCACCCACTGTGGGTGGCCAGGGTGCCACCCCAGGGGTGTGTGTCCCCACTGTCCGCTGCACACAATGGGAGGGCTAGGGTGCCCTGGACTTGCAGTGATCTCCTGTTCCTTCCTTTGCCATAGGTGTCCAACAGGGTGGTCACCTGCCACTCTATGGCCACCTCCTGTGGCACATCATATCCATCACCACCGCCACCCTGGAGATAGCGAGGTGGACAAAAAGGCTCCTGCTGTGGGGGCAGTGCAGAGAACAGTGTCGGGCAGTGGAACGTGGCCATCCATAGGGGCCCAAGTTACCTTTCCTGCCCCGACCACCCTTCCCCTGCCTTCCCTGTCCCATTGAATAGCCCTGTCCCCTGTCCCATCCCTCCCTCACCTATCCTATCCCTGCTTTGTATATAGTTCCCCTGCCTTGTTCCCTGTTTTATATTGTACATAGTTATTTTATACAGTTTGCTTTGCTTACCCATCTGTGTCTGTGTCTGCTTTGTGGCTGGTGAGTGGAGCCATGCTGCAGTGGTGTGGTGGGTGGCTGTGTGGTGCACCTCTGTTGTTCTGTGGGCCATGCATGGTGGTGTTTGCCCATCAGTCAGTGACTGTGCTTTGGGGTGACCATGGGCTGGATGTTCGGGCTATGTGGCGTGTATGTTGGATGCCATGTGCCAGGGTGTGGCTGGCTGTGGACCGGGTGGGTGGGGGTGTGTCGTCCAGTGGGAGGTGGCCGGGGGTGGCCCAACCTTGGCCGTTGGTGCTGCCTGTTTCATACATCCACTGCTCTGGTGCTAGTGGACAGGGGCTGGCTACATGCTCGCGCTCTGTGGGTGGTGTTCTTTTGTGGTCCAACTGTGCCTCCTGGCCTGGCTCCACCACCTTCCCAGTGGCCACCCCCCCCTTCCCCGGTGCCTTACTCTCTGCTGTACCTGTAGCTGGTCATTTTGTGCCTTGGCGCATCTTCCTCAGCCCCTTTTGCATTCATGGTTGTGCTATTGCGCATGTTGGGTTGCTCCCTGGCGCACCTCTGACTGCGCTCTGGCGCATCCTTGCGATATTCAGTCATGTTGCGATGGCGCATGTTGCCATGCACACCTTTGAATATCGCACTCATTGAGCCATGGTGCATCTGATTTGTGCTGCACCAGCCTTGCGCTGGTATCTGGCACATTTCCAAATATCCCACCAATTATGTTTTGTTAAAGTTCACCTGAACGTGTTACTAGCTCTTTAAATCAGCCCATCCCAAGGACTCTGGGTGCCATACACAATAAATACAGAATTAAAAAGGGAAAATTAGAACATAATAAAAATATAGGGATGAAATAAATACAAAACCAATAATTACCTAAATAAACATTGCTGAAATCCAGACAAAACAGAATTAGTTGGGGTAGTACTGCCTGGGAGCCCATAGTAGGTGGAAGGTTAGAGCAGTGTTGCCAGGAGCCCTATGTTGGGTTGTTGGCCAGTAATGGGTGGCAAACAGCATTTAGCTGAATTATTGGAGCAGTGATAGTGGACTGTGAGTCCTTAGCTGGGTGTTTGGGGCACTACTAGCTGGGAGCCCACAGCTGAGTTGCTGGAGCTGTGCTGGCTGATTGAAAACCCATAGCTGAGTTGTTGAAGCAGCTGGGAAACCTGGGCTGAGTAGTTGGGGGCAGTGCTGACTGGGAGCTCTTAGCTGGGTTGTTAGAGGGATTCTCAAAACAAATCTGCAAAACATGAGTGTCATCAACAGGACATGAGATAAAAAAAATAAAAAAGTGGGAGTCATGTGATGCCAGGATTTACTGGTGTCGGTGTGCCAACAGTGCACAGCATTTCACCCCATGTGTCTAAACTAATCCCAGCTGGCATCAAATTCCACATGCTATACCCATTGAATCATCAAGTGTTGGTAAAGTGCGAATGGAAGAGCTATGAGGATCCTAAAAAGGCAGAGTCAGAGCTGGCAGAAGCTTTCCTGAATCTGTTTAAGCCCCTCCGAGATGGCAAAGGAAGACTTGGAGTTCAGTAAGTTCCCATTGAAGTTTAGTGAACTGTGGCAAAATGTTTTAGTACTTTCTGCTAACTGTTGGACAAGTGGTTTAATGGATGCATGCAACGTGTTGCAACTGTAATTTTTCTTTCTGCCTAATGCATGCTTCTGTTTTAGTAGCCACAGTGAGCTGGGAGGATGGTCGGCTCAGTACACTAGTGCTGCTCTGTTGTATGGCTCTGTGGGGGTGTAAATGGAGCAAGGTTCCCCCCGGTCTTCCTTTTGACCCCTGAGGAGATACAGTGGGAATGGCAAATATGGTTGGCAATTCAAGTAGTGCACAGGACTGGCTTCTTTGATACACTGCTGGCTCGGACTACTGGGAGATCATTCGGCGGCTATGTTAACTCGCTTGCATGTGAAGAGGATTTCCTAGCGAGTTTAAATTGTCAGTCTTATTCTGTATTTTCTTGTAGCGGACTGTCCGAACATTAAACTGCAACAATAGTTGACCTGCTTAAAGAATGGGAGCCTGTGAGCTAATTGTGGACTACAGCGCTCAAAATATATAACTGTTTGTAGTTGGCATATGTGCAAGTTAAGAGGGCAATGGGGGAGAGGATATTTCAAAATGGCAGTGCAGGTCAAAAGTGAACCTCTTCTTCCTCTAATTTCTATCCTGTCCTTTTTTTTTGTATGTTTTCTCAATTGTGGTTGCGGCACTGATTAGCTTGCCCTTAGTTGGGTATCAGAAGGGCATGGGGCAGTGGGCAATTTTATTTTCCTTCTGATGTTTTTTCTTTCTTTTCTAGGTCCACGAACCATGCTAACTTTTTTTTTTTTTTAGCAGCATTAGTAACCATGAGAGTTCAGAACACAGGACTTTCAGACGGGGCAAATATTTTTGAATGTTAATGGAGCTCCCTGGGTGGGCAGTCCTGTTAGTTGTAACTAACATCCCTCGCACTGGAGTGCTGGGGATATGGCTTTAAGTTTTATTTTCATGGTCAGCTCATCAGATGCCTCTCCTCTACAGATGTTGAATGTTCTATTATAGGACTTGTATCAAGAAATGATACCTACACAGGCCTGTGTAGTTTGACCCTGCCTTCAGTTTTATAGTTGGGCCCTGTTTCTGCCCTGTTTTGACAATGTTATTAGCTTGTGTTCCTTTCCTTGATTGTATGTAAGTTAATTAGCTAATATTGGGATCTGTAACTATGGGAAGTCAGGGGCTGGCAGTAGGGGGAGTAGCCATGGTTGGCGGTTAGGTGCATCATGGAACAAGACACTGAATTGTTGGTGGGTGGATGGTTCTGCTTATTTGGGGTATCTTTGGTTTTATTTGATATAGAAGGTAAGGGAGGGGTGGGAGGAGAGAGTGGGGGGTCTGTCTGAGAAGGACAATTGCAATTACATACTTGGATAATAGTCTATGAGGGGAGGGGAGGGGAATAGTTTTACAGGGTGTCTTGGGATGGGGGTGGGCTGGCATCCACAATGCTCTGGGATGTTTTGGGGCACTCCAACTCTCTTACCTCATTACAAACTGACTCCCCCAGGCAGACAAGTAGATGGCAGTAGGGCTAAGGTTTTTAACATGGAATGTCTGGGGTGCTAGGCACAAAGTGAAGAGATGACAGATTTTAAAACATCTGAAATACTTAAAGGGGAATATATGCTACCTGCAAGAAACCCACTTGCTAGAGGGAGAGGCCAATCTGTTTCGTAGACAATTTATAGGTCAGGCTTTCACAGCAGGGAAGAGCACTCAGAATAGGGACATTGCAATACTTCTTTCTCGTAGAACCCCTTTGTTTGTCTACAAACAATAAAAGACTCTAACGAAAGGTACCTTATACTTAGAGGGCTTTTAGATCAGACGGATCTGATCTTAGGATGTATATACGGCCCTAATGCTGACTCACCGGCATTCTTCATGGAATTAATATCAGTGCTGGTCCCCTTCCTATCTCTCTTTCCATAGTGCTGGGGAGGTGCCGGAACCTTCCCTTTACGCCATGTCTAGATAAATCATATAGAATCTCTTAAGGGTTGTCACCAGTGCAGAGAGCAATCAGGGAACTGGCAAACCAGTTTGGTCTCTTTGACCCATGGCGGGCCCTAAACCTAGCAACCAGGGCATACACTTTTTGCTCACTGGTCCACAAAACCTCATCTAGAATCGAATACTTCCTGATGTGTAAAATATTGTTAAAAGGAATCCTGAGCAGTGGAATTGAACCAGGGGTGATCTCTGACCACTCCCCTGTCTGGTGCCACCTCATTATTGATACCCAACAGCACAAGCAGACCATCTGGAAAATAAACAATCAGATATTAAAAGATGCTACCTTAGTAAAACAACTAGGGAGGGCAATTGACTCTTACACTGAATGCAATCTCAACTCGATGGGTAAAATAGATGTAGAATGGAGTGCCCCAAAATGTTATGTCAGGGGGGAGCTGATTAAAATAGCAGCAGGGAGGAAGTGCAAGTAGGAGGAAAAAGCCACCAAATTGTTAGTCCAAATTAGGGAGATTGAGAACAACCTGTCCCCAAGTTCCAGTGAACACACTAGGGAAACTCTAGTTAAAATTCTAGCTAGTTACAATGAGCTATTGAGAGAGAGAGAGAGAGGGAGAGAGCGGAGAATGCCCTACTCAAGATGCATTCCACCTACATAGATCAGGGTGAGAAAGCTGGACACCTTCTGGCCCTTACAGTTAAGAATGCAGAGTCCTCCAGTATTATAAAAGCAATTCGAGCTAGGGATAGTGGGTTTCTTAAAACTAAACCTAAGGAAATTGTGAACAAATTTGAACAGTACTATTGCAATTTGTACAGAACCATGGATCCCCTGCCAGACCCTCTAGAGAGAGAGAGAGAGAGAGAGAGAGAGAGAGGCATACTTGAATTTAATCTCCCTACCTTCCCTAGGAGAGGCAGAATTGGCTTCTTTGTTAGCTCCCATCACAGAGGGCGAAATCAAAGCAGTGGCCTCTAGCCTTCCTCTTGACAAAGTCCCCGGGCAGGATGGCTTTGATCCTAATTTTTATAAAGCCTTTATAAATCTGCTGGGGCCCAGGCTGCATAAATTATTTAGCCACATGCTCTCCTCAGACTGTTTCAATCACAGATTGTTAGAGGCCTTGATCATTGTACTACATAAACAGGGGAAGGATGAGGAAGAGCTTTCTAGTTATAGGCCAATATCCTTGCTCAATTAAGATATCAAAATTCTCTCTAAGATTCTGGTAAATAGACTTGGAAAAGTACTACCTTCCCTAATCGGTGAGGAACAAGTTGGGTTTATGGCAGGTAGGTCTTCGGTTGATCATCTCCGTAAGCTGGCTCATGTCTTCTCTGCATGCAGGGAGTCCTGAACTCAAGTTGTTCTGGTCTCCCTGAATGCAGAGAAAGCATTTGATAGGGTAGACTAGTCCTTCATGTTCAGCATGCTCTGCAGATTTGGATTTTCAGACCGGTTCGTAAGATGGGTTGGCACTTTATATAAGGAACCGAGTGCTAGGATTTATTTTAATGGAGTTTTCTCTAATAATTTTCCCTTATCCTCTGGTACAGAACAGGGTTGTCCCCTTTCCCCCCTGTTATTCAATTTATATCTCAAACCCCTTCTCCATAAGCTGAGGTCAAACCAGGGAATCCATGGTATTAGGTTAGGGGATGCATGAGGTAAAAGTATCTGCTTACACGGACGATATACTCCTGCGCCTCACTCATCCCACCAGTTCAATTCAAGAAGCCCTCAAAACCATAACGGAATTCAGCAGCATGTCTAACTACAAGATTAATGCAAACAAGACACAGGTGTTCCCGTTGAATGACTGGACACATAGAAATGTGATAGGAGATCTATAGCTGCAATGGGTCCCGGAGGATTTCAAATACCTGGGGATTCGCCTAGCCAGAGGGGAGGGAAAACTAAGACTCTTGAGCTTGGATGCATTGAACACAGTGACAAAACATGACTTAAACCAGTGTAGTGGGCTTCCCTTGTCCCTCTGGGGGTGAATCAGTTTAATAAACTTGAATATACCTCCCCGTCTTTTCTACCCACTCAATATGCTCAACCTGTGGCTTCCTCTTACTTGGTTTAAAAAGATACAAAGAGTTATCAATGATTTTATCTGGAAAAGCAAACCTCCCAGAATAGCTTACTACAAGTTAGCAGCTCTTAAAATGAAAGGGGGTTTAAAACTGCCCCACTTCTGGTTGTATTACTGGGCCAGTCAGGCTAGCAAGTATTTGAGGTGGCTGTCACCATCTGAAGAATCCCATGCGTTCCCACATACTCCCATATGGTTACAGATAAAAAAAAGAGCTTTTAGAGCAAACAGGCCTCTCTATGGTAGCTATGTTGCACACCAAACTGAAAGATCTCCCCCAAAAGTGGCTTTGATCTCTGATAGCCACATTGGTGAGCGTGCATAAGCAACTCTGCACTTTTATAAAATACCCACACACCAGGGGATTTGGATCAGCCCATTCTATTGAATCCCAATTTTAAAATAGGTCAACATGTCCTCACCCCAGATTGGATGTCACAACTGTGGGATGTAAAGTTAGGTGACCTGAGGGAGAATGACTCTTATCTAACATCACAAGGGATCATGGATAAATTATGGCTAGTAGCTAAGCAATTTTTCAAAGCTGCTCAGCTTAGGCACTGAATAATATCAAAATATTTAGCCCCTTGGACAAGAGCATAATGGGCAGCCAATTTAAATAGCTTGCTACTATAGCTACACAGCCCCATGCTGTTTCAAATATATACTCTAGTCTTTACTCCTTGGCATTTCCATCAGTTGAGGGTGCTTCAGGGTACTGGGGGTTCTGCTTTCCAGACAAAACCCTAGATTGGAGGAAACTATGGAAAACATGTCACCTCTATGCAAGCCAGGACCGGTTGAGGGTGATGCAATTTGACATTTTACACAATATGTACCTGACGCCAGTTAAGTTGCATAGAATGGGTAGGCTCCCTAGCCCAAGCTGTATAAGGTGTAACCAAGCTGTGGGGAATCTATATCATATTTTCTGGGAATGTCCAAGTATCAAAGGGTTATAGAATTAGATTAAGCAAAAAGCAGACCCATTGCTGGGCTTAAATGATCATTTCACCTCTGAGATATGTTTGATTGGGGACTTTTCAGGGGTAGGAGCATCCCAGCGAAAGTTTCACATGTCTATGATTACCCTATGTCTCAAAACTCTGGTGCTCTGGCATTGGAAGGTTGCCACAGATACCTCTTATACAGAGTGGCTGCAGGAGCTCTTGCCAAATTTAAGAGTGAAGAGATCTATTGCTAGCTTGAATAATAAGCTCCCAAATATAAAAACATTTGGAGTAGTCTGGAGGCCTTGTTCGGCATCTGATTTCTCCCTCAGGGGCTGAGTCTACATGAATGCCGATTGCCCTTCTGAAATGAATATGGCACATTTGGATGTTGGATGCTGGGGGGTAGGCAGGTGGGAAGGGAGGAGGTTTGGGGTAGGGGTTTGTTTTTCTTTTGTGTATTGTAAGAGCTGTATTGTATTGTTCTTGTGATGTTGTGATTGTTCTTGTTTTGTGATTTGTGTATGTGAAAATAAAAAAAATGGTAAATTAAAAAATAAAAAATAAAAAAGCAAATACTTAAAAAAAAACTTACTGGCATCTGAATGTGAAACTCTGAGTATTGGGTAGTTTACAGTATCAATGTTAGACATTTTCTTAAAAGCAAAAATAAATTACCAAAATACCAAGACTGCTAAGTTTAACAGTAGTGCTGGGTGGTAGTAGTAGTTGATTTTTATAAAGTACCATTATGGTAAGCAGATGAAAGTTGTTCAATAAAACTCAGAAATTCAAACTATCAAAACAAACACCTAAAATATCATCACCAGTTAGATGCTAGATACAACTACAAGCCTAAGGCCAGTTTTGCTACTATAAAGAACATATCCCAGTTATAGATACTCTGTTGACATGAAGAAGCAATAATTACACTACATAATGTAATGGAAATTCTCCATTGAATAAACGACTCCATTCTCTGCTGTTTTAGTCTCAACATCCCAATTCCAGTCTTCATACTCATCAACATTTTGTTGTCCATTACTGATATCATGCAGTGCAATTAAGCAATAATGCATGATGGTGTGGTATATCATGGGATATCATCACACCTCAGGAGGCTGGGCATGAGGCTGCAGCCTGAGTGTGTCCAACACTCAAGAAATGATGATATCCCATGATATACCACACCCGGGAGTTCATTACTGCTATTGTGAACAGGATCCAAATGTGCATTCATAAAAAAATATGAAAAATATAAATATTTTTTGAAAAGGTTTTACTATTGGATTTGTAAGGTCTAATAATACTTTTAAAAAACATAGTACCTTTGTCTGTGAACAGCAGGTGGTAGTATTGTATAGCAGTGTATGTGTAAGCAGTGTGTAAGTGTTCCATGGTCTATCTAGTTGTCTGATCTGGGGATAGGATGATCCCAGCTGATCTAGTGTGCTGCTGAGCTGCTATCCCCTGTGCCAGTACCAGCTGCCAGCATTGCTTTAACAAATTAATTTACAAATTTCTGGTGAGCGTGCCATAGAGCATCAGTGGTAAGTCTCTCCTGCCAAGATCAGTTAGTTGATGGCTATAGAGTGGTGACTTTCAAGATGTGTGGCATTAAGTGCGAATACCTGGGGCGAATACATGCTTTAAATGCATTCTACTGGTGCCGTAGTTAATTAAATATTGAGGTTAATGCTAATGTTAGTGCTAGAACTGTTACAGATCTCTGACAGACAACTATTGGCATGTTGGGATGAAAGTGGAGGTTTCTCCGTGTGGTCAGCATGTGGATTACTTTTAGTGGGGGTGAGGGTTTGCAGTTTTGAGCCATGGTTTGTGTGCAATTGATAGGAATGGAACACAGTTTATTTTTCAGCTGCAGGGTTACTAGGGGCTTGTTTATAAAACAGCTGTTTGGAAACATAACATTAAAGTTGTGTGTGTGGGATCTTGTTGTGACTTGTTCCGTCCCTCGACTGTGGAAAATGAGACATGCAGAGGAGATTGTGTGCAGTGAGAATGCTGGTGCCTGGATCTTGTTTGAAGCTATGAGTATGCTGTCAGATATACTCATGACTTAATGACATCTCAGCCAATCAGCTGGTTTCGTTTTTCTAATCCAGTCATAATAAGCAATACACACACAAACCAATTAATGTAATTACATTCTTTACTGTTCACAAGGAGGAATGATGGATGGGGCATGGGGGGTTGACTCTGGCTATTAAACATTTGTGCAGCCATGGCTAACAAGTTGGGAGAAGTTATGGGAGCTTTCAAGCCTTTCATGCAATACCATTGGCCATTATGCAGTTTGCAGGGTCCCCCAGCACCAGACTGGTTGTTCCCATGAGCATCAGAGACTGGTAGCTTGTTCAGTTCTTTCAGTGTCTCTCACCCACGTGGCCAGGCAGTGCCAGGCACAGATACAGTATCACCTGTACCAAATAATGCCTTTTTTCCCTGTAATGTGCAGTGCAGCCATAGCAGATTAGATCAGAATTATGGGCAGTCCAGCAGCCAGGATGGATCCATCAAATATCAGGTCTATGCCTTGTATGGTACCAGTAATGTAAATACAGGGGAAATATGTACCCTTAAATATATAACAGTTCAGTATTGGCAAAATACCAAACAGGAAAATGTACTGCTCCTTGCAAGTTCCTGTTCTGTCTCCATTATGTTCTGTTTCCTGTCCTGCAGTCACACACAATTGAACCTCAGCTGGTGCATGAGCATTGAAGTTCAATCATTTGGGATTATATTGGGAAATTAGGTAGTTAGAGCATGCCTGTGAAATACAGTAAAATAGGTGTTTGAACTGATTCTTGTTTGCCAGGGAATCTTTCTGTTTGATTGCTGTGTGCTGCTATACCCCATTTGTGGTATGAAATAGAAAAGTCCTTTAAGATGCTGGTCAGAAAGAAATGTTACTTTACTGGATACTTCCCTGCTTTCTTGTTCAAGTTCTTATCTTGCTGCTGCCATCAGTTTAGGCTCTTTGGTTGGCCTGAGGCTGAGATTAGAGGTAGGTTTGTCCAGTTTGGTCTGTAGTTTGTGCAAGCCCTATATATGCCAGATATAGTAAAGGAATAAAGCACTGATACATCAAGTTGAAGTTAATATATAATAAGTAAAAACCTGCTCCTCCATTTTAAAAAGGGACACTGATTTGGATGAATCTGTGCTGAGATGGCAACATGTACTAAGAAGTGAGAATTTATAAATCAGTCAGCTCTTTCTTTATTTGGATTTGCAACAAAAAGACCATGTTTAAGTCAGTCACAAAGTGAGAACTGTTAAAGTGTTATTTATTAGTTGAAACACAGTGTTCTAAAAAAGTTATCAATCTTTATAGTTACCAGTCTTTTGCCAAACTACTGAGTTACAGTTGGACAACTTTTTCTAGCCTATATTATGAAATGGCTCTTAAGAATGTTGGCTCCTGATTGGTGGTGGGTACTTTCAATCTGGCTGTTATCCCAGCACAACAGCCTGGCTGAAAATACTCCCTGACCAACAGGCTCAGCACTTACCTTCGGAGCAGTTCACATCAGTAGAACCACCCGACACACACACTGGGTCATGTCAAACCACCACTGAATGAAGCTCATTTCAAACTGCCACCCACCACAGCTGTTCTTCACATGCTCCACTTGCAGTTTCTTTTCTTAAATGAAAAAAAAAAGCAAGTTTACTCACAATTGTATACTCCTGGACCACGAGCACTACTTTCGATCAGCTCTGTCTTGCAAAACATACATGAGACTGACTACAAATGAAAAAACCTTTTTTTGTGTTAATTAAAAAAAAAAAGACAGGCTGGCTGTGGACTGTGGCAAGTACCTGCCACTCCCCTGATCTGACCAACCACCAGTAAACACATCCCTCGTGCTTCAATCCACCCAAGGTGGCAGTTATGCCACCATAATACACCCACTGGGGTGCCTTATTGCTTTATTAATGCCCCCTCAGCTATTTATACAGTATATTGATAGGACTTGTCATTTAGAAACATATAATTTGATGGCAGGAAAAAGCCCAGTGACCCTTCCAGTCTGCCCTCCATACCCACTGTAATGCTCCTGAGCTGTTCCTAATGACCATCCTTCTCCCCTAAATCTTTCCTTTTCCCACCCTTCCAGCCCTTACAATGCACTTGTGCATGTCATATCCTGGTCCCCTCACTGGTTTTGCTGCTGCTGCTTACCTTACATAGAAACATTGAATTTGTTAGCAAAAAAAGACCGCTTCATTCACAAGTCTTCCCTGAAGTTTCCTTCCCTTTTCTGTCTCCAATGACCCTAAATGACATCTGGCACCAGTGCCCCATCCCTGCCTATTTACTAATATTCCTCTATGCTTATCCAATGTGTGCTTAATGCCTCAAACTGTTTTCACCCCCCACTACCTTGGATGGGAGACTGTTCCTTGATTTGTTTAATCATTTGAAGGTAGACATGGATTGAACTGTTGTTAATTTCATTTTCTTACATGCATGACAATGTTAACCATGGCTTTTGTGTTGTTAGATTCAGACATTGCAAAAAGTAGTAACAGAGAGACTGTTCAAGAAAGTTTGTCCTTTGAAAACAGGAATAATAACATAATGCCAGAAGAGAGTATCAGTATGCCAAAAGAGAGACCTTATGATATAGGTAGAACCACTGTTACATCACTCAATGATTCTCAGAAGTATAAATACCTGACTGATCACTTTAGTCCAACAGCTAGTTATATATTTCCAAAGACATTGATGCTTGGTAAACAACGATCATTCCAATGGAACGGTGTACTGAACATCATTGGCTAGTTTACAAGGAATTGTTGAAAGGCAGCTTGTGTAAGTTTTGTACTTTGTTTGGCTACAGTGATAGCTTGGGCTCTCTTATCACTAAACTTTTAACAAATTGGACAAAAGCAAAGGAGATTCTAAAAGAGCACTGTCGAAAACAGTATTACATGAATGTATTTGGTTAAGACCATGTCAGAATACATGCACAGTTAAAAACCGTATGGGCAAAACAGCATGTGCAGTTTTGGAGTTAGTATCTATGAGTATATTAGTGTAGTTTTTCACAGTGCCTGTTTTCTGATCTCTGTGTGGCATAGTTTTTGACCGTGCATTTCTGCAGGTACAGTTTTGACCTAGTCCCCCACATGAATGCTTTGGAAAAGGCTCAGAATTTTATGATAATTATAGAAACCCCTGAAAAATCAGTGAAGAGCAAACTTAATGCTTAATGTATTGCAAGAACTGAACAAAACAGGATAACATTAGGATTAATAATTTAAACTATACTTTTCTGTTGTTAGCAGAATATAGCTTTATGTGGCCATATCAAGAAAATAGATGATGATACCAATACTCCAGGAAATTTTATCTCCCTGTTAAAATTCAGGGTAAATGTTGGAGATACAACTATAAATGAACATTTGCAGTTAGGTGGACGAAATGCACAATATCACTCTTCAGACATTCAAAATGAGTTGATAGTTTATTTGGGATCAGATTTGAGACAATATAGTTAAAGATAGGGGCTGCACCCCTGGCGGAGCTTTTCAGCAGGTCACTTGAGACAGGGAGGGTACCAAGGGATTGGCGAGAGGCACATGTGGTACCAATCCATAAAGGGAGGTCAAGGGAAGTACCAGGTAACTATAGACCCATCAGTTTGACCTCGGTGGTGGGAAAATTAATGGAGAGTATACTAAAGGAACGACTGGGGGTGTACTTGGAGGAGGTGGGAGGTCTGGATAGTCGGCAACATGGGTTTGTGCCAGGTAGATCATGTCAAACCAACCTTGTGGAGTTCTATGAATGGGTAATATCAGAACTGGACAGGGGTAAGCCTGTGGATGTATTATTCTTGGACTTCAGCAAGGCGTTTTACTCTGTCCCTCACAATGGTCTGGTGGAGAAACTGATGGGGTTAGAAGTAGGCCCTTTGATGGTCAGATGGATTGAAAACTGGCTAGCTGGACACACTCAGAAAGTAGTGGTCTGTGGGGAGCTCTTGAACCCTAGAGAGGTTGGTAGTGGGGTACCGCAGGGTTTGGTCCTGGGTCCGATCCTGTTTAATGCATACATATCGGACATCAGAGAGGGTATAGGGTGTGAAATGAGTCTCTTCGTGGATGACTCAAGATGGGAGCAGTAGTTGAGGGAGAAGGGGGGAGGTTGGCCCTGCAAGGGGACCTGGACACCCTTGAAAGCTAGGCTCACACATGGAAATTAAATTTCAATATCACCAAGTGCAAGGTGTTGCATCTTGGTCGGGGAAGCCCTAAACACAGGTACACCCTGGGAGGGGAGGCGCTGGAGGCCTCAATAGGGGAAAAAGACCTAGGGGTCATGGTGGATGCATGTATGAATAACTCTGAGCAGTGCAGGAGAGCGGCTAGCATGTTGGGATGCATCGTAAGAGGGATCACCTCTTGGAGCAAGGAAGTGATTCTGCCGCTGTACAATGGACTGGTTAGACCACACCTTGAGTACTGTGTACAGTACTGGAGACCACACTTGAAGAGGGACATACAGCTCCTGGAGAGGGTACAGAGGAGGGCAACAAAGATGATACGAGGGCTAGGGGATTTGACGTATGAGTACAGACTTAAGGAGCTCTGCCTGTTTTCATTGGAGGAGAGGAGAGACAGGGGGACATGATTGAGGTCTTCAAGTACCTCAAGGGAATAAATAGGGTAAACATGGAGGGATCTTTGACTAAAGCAGGAGGTATCACCAGAGGGCATGGTTTGAAGTTGGAAGGTGGAAGGGTAAGGAGGGAAAAGAGGAGGAGGTTTTTCACTGAGAGGGTGGTGGACCCTTGGAATGCACTGCCTGGTGAGCTAGTTCAGAGATCCACAGTGGAGGGCTTCAAGAGAGGATGGGACAGACACAGAAAGTGGATGTATCAGATGATGGCCTGTCCCAGGGGGGTGGGGATGGATGATACGGGTTTCTGGAGCACAAGGGATGGGAGGGTCTCGGCACCCAAATAAGGATCTAAAGTTTGAGCAGACTCGATAGACAGTAAGGCCTAATCTGCTGGCAAATAGTATGTTAGTATATAAAAGATGTTGAATACTACTCTATTTATGCTGCTGAAGTTACAAATGTAAGTAACAATGAAGTTTTGTCTGTGGTAATCCGTTACATTAACAAAACTCCAAATAAAAGAAAAGGCTTCATAGACTTTGTTACTTGTGAAAGAATAACTTGGGGAGGCACTTGCTAAAATTATATTAAATAAATTGGCACAATGGAGACTTAACATTCAAGCATGCTGAGGCCAAGGGTACAATGAAACCTCCAACATGTCCTCTAACGTTAGAGGTACAAAAGGATATATTTGCAAGCAGAATGAATCAGCTGTTCACATACGCACTGTATTCCACACTGCCTCAATTTGTGCATAGTAAAGTCTTATCACCAGTCTGAAATCTGAAATATGCACAATATGCTTAACATTGTTATAACTTCTTCAGTTTCTCACCCAAAAGAAATGAGCTTCTGATGAAAGTTATAGGACCTAATTATCCCAAGGATAAATGTGTGACCTTGCAATCTCTTTGCAAAACAAGATGGGCAATGAGCCATACAGCGTATGAGATTTTTTTTACAATCTGTTTCCATGTATTCTCATTGCACTTTATGACATCAGTAATGGACAGCAATATGTTGATGAGTATGGAGACTGGAATTGGGATGTTGAGACTAAGACAACAGCAAATGGGATCCTTTATTCTATGAAGAATTTCTGTTACATTATTTGCTTTATCACAGTAATGAAGGTACTGATGTTTGTGCAACTACTGAGTGTAAAACAACAAAACAGTGCAATTGATATCATTGATGCTTAGAACATGATCACCTGAGTAGAGGAAAGTATAAAGGTAGCTTGACAAGAAATTGATTCTTTGTTCCACAACTGGTTCACTGAGGCATACATTGTTGCAGAAAAGGTCAGCATTGAGCCTGTAATACCATGCACTGTTGGACAACAGAAACACTGAAGCAATAATCCTACAAGTGAACCTAAAGAGTATTATAGGAGAGTGATTGCAATTCCAATGCTTGATTATCTTCTCGAGGCACTGCCTGCGAAATGTTCAAGAACACAACAAGTTGTGGCTAAACTAATGGGGCTTATTCCATCAGTGATTAAATCCAACAGGAAACATTAACCTAAAAGAATCTACAACCTTGTTCTCAGGTTATAGATGTGGAACTGCTAACATGGAAAACTACAGTAAATGGCAAAACAATAAAAATCCACCTAGTACTGCTCTAGAAGCATTCAGAGCCTGTGATGCATCCTTTTTCCCAAATGTATACACTTTACTCAAGATACTCTTCGTAATTCCAGTCAGTTGCGCACTGTGTGCATGTTCTTTCAGTGCTGTTAGGAGGTCTAAACCTCACTTTCAGATTCTTGACTATATTGAGAATGCAAGTAATCACAGACACATTGCATCAGAGTAATAAACAAGTTTATTACTACCAAAGGGTTAAATCACAGTTGCCCTAAGCAGTTCTTACCAATTCAAACCTGGAGTCAGTGCTAAGCATTCCCTACACCTCAAGGTTTCTCTGTGTCTCTTGGGGTCTCTCAGGTCTCCGAGGTGTAAGGCTTGTGCATTACATTATATACCTATGATAATTACTATGGTTACCAAAAGATGGAAACATTTCTAGTTACAGAGATGAGCCCTATTGGCTAAATTAGAGGTGGCTTCAGGGTCCAAGATAACATTATACAATTCTATAAAGTCATCAGTTTGAGAACAAAAGAGTTCTTATACAGAGTCTTACATAACTCAGTGTAGTGGTACAAATCAGCAAAAGGTGGCAATGCCGTCTTACATATTATAATTACTCCAAGGAAACAGATGTCCTGGCATCTTACAAGTAAGAAATACACAGAAAATACATAGCAGAATATATGTATTAGCAAGCAAAGTGTATTACAACAATATGCACTCATATCCTGACATCTACTTTTGTACGGTAGATGCCCTTAGCCCTATATGTTAGTATAACATGTACTTAAGTGCTAGCTGTCTACAGTGTACCTCTAAGGGTACCAATTAGGGTGCAGGGACCTCATGTAACATTCCCCCCTTGTTGCCTCCAAGGGCAACACAGGCAGACGTCTCGGGAAAGGACGGGAGCAGTGGTCGTTTACAAACCTGACGTGCGAGCTTTGTAAAGGAACTCAAGCTGCTCACGGTGTTGGTGCAGTGTGTGCTGTAGGCAGCAGAGCATTGTAATCAAAATGAAAATTAAAAATGCTTGTATAATAACAAAACCTTTAAAAGTAATCTCCAACCAGGTGTTAGTTAATGCATTATTCATATCACCATCGTTAATTAAGGCTAGAGCAGCTTCATTGGCTTTGGTCATATTATTGCTGATGTGGATGAGGTATGTGTCTTTCCTGTCTAAAAGTGATTTTAATGTAAGTGTAAGTGGGTCTATGTGTACATTAAAGTATGGCAAATATTCTGACAGTGTGAGCAGATAATCGGGGTTACCATCAATAATGTCTGCATTTAGGAGGGGGACGGGAGTTATAACAGTATGTCCAATGACAGTCTTCTGGTGGGGAACAAAACAGAAATTGGGGTAATCAATAGCACAGGTAACAGACCCATAGGTGTAAGACTTGTAATTCGTGACCATGCAGTATTCGCCATCAGAGTTATACTGTGAGCACACAGTAGGCAGTCTCCACTTTTGCAACTGGACAGGGCAGGTGTAGGTCATCTTCAAAATCCGTGTTGACAGGCGATGAACCTCCTCACAATAGGATTGGTAGAGCTTATCCGGAGCCAGAGTCAAGTCAAAGGAGTCGGTGCCATTCACTGTGATGTCATCATCCATAGTGAAAGTCCAATCTATGCTGTCTGGAGATTAACCACAAACAGGTTGAATCACATCAATACATCACATCGGCACAAGTAAATATATTGCTTTTTCACAAAGCAGTCCATGTGCAGAGCCACCCAGGCATCCAGGAAAGAATGGTTAACCAGTAGAGGTGGTAGATTCAGGCATTCTTTGTAGATGTCTTCATCCAAATGCCCAATCGAGTGAACCAGTGCAAGCTTGTTGAACAAAGCTGTAGTGGGATCAAAGTGTGGTAGGGAGACAGTAAAGGAAACAAACATGGTATCTGTTATGGAACACTTCTTAGCAGTGAAATAAGGACCAGTATTAGGGTGTCTGGTCACAAACCCCAAATTCCTAGCTGTAGAAAGAGGAATAGTTAAAGTCTGTTGCATACACATGGAAACACAGCTAGTGGTTTTACATTGTGGACAATACCATTTGGAGATGCATCTGTCATGTATAACGTCAGGTGTTCATCCAGATTCTAGATCACGGAAGAGGTTATTGATGGTAGTGATAATGTAGGAGCCATAAGCAGAGCAGAGTATCTCCCTAGCAATATATTGTTTATCTGCTTCTTTATTGTTCTGTTGTATGAGTGCGTTAATCTTATCTTTAGAATCAGTGAATGCCTTAGCAATGTCGTGCATGTTGTATACAGTGTATCGTTCTTCCTGACTAAGGCCATCCACACCATGCAATAATGGGGGAAGTATGTTGTTGACCAAACCAGTGGAGAATTTGGCAGAATGACTTTTGATAGCAGCAATGTCTGCCTTATTCCAGATAGACATAGCCATACCAAAAAGGCCTGTGACAGTACCTGTTGCACCTGTGACATCAGAACTGTCAACTTCACGTGTTTTATGTTTGTGAGTTATATTATCAGGAGAGGGCTTCCTCCTGAAGTTGCCTCTATGTTCAGTAGAATGGACCCCAGCAATAGGGTCTTGCGTACGAATCTGAAATGCAGCTAAACTATCAAGCAATAATGTACTATAAAATGCTGATGTGTTAGCATTGTGACACATACCAAACTCTTTCATATTCCAGGAAGTCAAATTAAACAAAATAGGTATATGCATAAACTGTAAGTTATTAATCAAAGAACCTGGGAGGGCAGTGGCTGTTAGACCACTACAGGGACCAGGGGTATGCTTTGGACATTCCAAAAGCTGTTTGTCAGTGGGCGGTAACACTGAGAGATACATGGCTGTAGAAGCCATGTGGTGTATAGCACAAAATTTCCGAGCAGAATCTCTGGACAAAGAATTACAGTATGAAGGATCAATTAAGGCAGTTATATTGTACAAACCAGAATGTCTTAATGTAGTTTGTAACAAGGACAGTGAACCATTTGGGGATAATTTAGCATTGGGCCAGCCTTGGAAAGTTCCTTTGTAGAGTTTGGCCACAGGGAGAATTTGTCCTTGTGATGTGGTTTGCCACTCAATTTGAAGGGTAGATTCATCAGGAGCAATAACCGAGGCAGTGAGGTAAGCATCGGAACCTTCCTGAACAGTGATCATACTATCTGGTATATTGATGGATACTCCCTCTGGAGGAGGTGCTGGAGGATCAAGGTGTCATAAGATGTCCAGTACCATGCCATGGATGCAGGGGATAACTCCTGAAAGGAGGAAATAATGGAACAAGATAGCTATCTTGTTAGTGTATCTGAAAAGGAAGATCAAAGATTAGCATGTTAGTACTATTCCACCCAATGGGGGTGAGGAAAAGTAATTCAAGCTCCTTTATACAGTTTCAGCTGGTTTGCATGTAACCATTTGTCAGTCAACTTATTGTTGTGGAGGAGTCTAACTTGATAGACTGCTGGACTGAGCTTGTTGACAATGAGGTATGGGCCTTCCCACTTATTGGAGAAATTAGTCTATTTTATGTCATCTTAAGTGTTATTTTAACTTTTGGCACTTTAAAACCTCAGATAGTCCCTTTAATAGACTTGTGGGCTAAAAAAGAACAACTTTAGTTTCATTTGAACAACAAGGGGTTTGTGGGCCACTTCCGGTGTGTAAACATTAAAATACCCACTCTGGCGAGTGTAGCGAGCCGAGTGGAGCGCGAGTCGCACGTGGAGATGCGTGCAGAGACACGTGCATTGCGTGTCTGCTGTGTCTGCTGGGGACACTGGGAACCACTGGGGGACAAACTCCTGAGGCTCAGTAAAACGTGAATTTGGTAAGTGGGCCCAAATTTAAACAGTTAAAAGGTCCTTAAATACTTAAGTACAAAGAACTGAACAATAACAAAAATGGCCTACACAAGGCAAAAAAAATTAATAGGCAAAAACTCATGCCGGGAGTGCCTTATGTACATGGATGATGGCGCTAACACAGAGTTTACGTGTGATAAATGTACTATAAACTTTGAATTACAAAAGAAAGTACTTGAAAGTACTGTTCACTTGGGAACTTAAGCAGCAGGCTGGTAAGGACAGAGGTCTGGGGTTATATTCTGTCTTAACTGAAATATTTGAATAGTTTTGTAAGTGAAATTAGTTCTATGGGTTAAAAATTATTACCTTGAATTAGAACTGTTACTTGGGCTGTGATATTGTAACTTTGGAGGCTTGGGAACAGTTGTTTGGCAGGGTTAATTAGGGAAATTTAAATGTGTTGTTTGCCTGGTGTTTAGTAAGAGCCCTCCCACCCACCCTGTTTTGTAGGCTTTCTTAAATACTGAAAAGCCACTGGGGGTTGGGATTGAAGGGCTGAGTATTTCTGTTTGGGACTGAAATTTGAAGCAACAGGAGCTGATGGGCCTGTTACATCATACGGTACCTGATGTCTGCATACACACACTGTTAGTGAGACCGAACACACACTGGACTGTATGTGTTTGTGAGACTTGGGAACTTTATTGGTGGGGTTGAAATTGGGTTTGTAAATAACTACAGTCAGTATAGAGAGAAACTGTATTAAAGGGGAAAGGGACTGAGAAAAGGGGGTGTACCATTATAAACAGAGGGGGATAAATGGGGTGGCCATATTCCACCATGGCAGGCATCTTCGGAAGGGTTGTAGGCTGCACAGGCTGTGGGATGGCAATAATTCTAAATTGGGCCTGGAGAGACGGAGGCTGCCCACTCTGTAGACAGCTATCTTGTATCAGGAGTGAGGTATATTGGTTAAGGAGTAAGCTGGGGGAGCTGGGGTGTCCAAGGATAAGGGGTGTGGATATGGGCAGCAGAAGGGTGGGGCTGAGGGGAGGCTGGGGCAACACTCTGAAATTACAGGACATTATGTTACAGCAAGCAGGAGGGGGATATTAGGGACAGAGGACCCTTAGATAGGAAGTTGATGCTAAGGGGAAAGCGTACAGGGTGAACATTCTGAATACAAATAGAGAGGAGGGGGAAGAGTCAGGAGGGGCTGTTGTGCGGAAGCCTAAAACAGCAGACTGTGGGAAGGGAGCTCCTAAGGTGAACAGACCAAGAGGGGAAGAAGAGGGGTAGTTTAGAGGTACAGTCAGGGGAAACTCAGGTTACTTGATGGAGGCTGACATAGCGTGTCACAATAAATTTGAGCTACTAAGCAACCTAGAGGGGGAGGAAGGGGTTGGTGGAAATGAGGAAACTTATACAGAGGCCGGGTGGGAGTCGGATACCCATAGGCGTCACTGACCGACTATGGAAAGGATAGAAATAGTCCCACAGGAGAAGGGAAACATATGTTAAGCAAATGGGGAGATGCAACATATTCCAGACATGAGGGAAGAAAGCATGATTGGAGAGAAACTGGGAGACAAGGAGGGTGGGAGGGAGCCCCCTTCAGCAGGGTCAGTACACCAAGAGATGGGGCCTAGCTAAAGGGACCCACAGAGAACCTCTGGAGCAAGGTACTATTGCAAGGGGAGGATGGTGGTGTGGGGAAGGAAACCATCAGGGCCAGGATAAATGGTTCAGATAAGAGAGGTTAAAGGGACACCTATTCAGAGGGGGTTTGAGTTAAGTGGGCAAAATAGCAAGGGAGGCAGAAAGGGGAGGGTGACAAGGGGGTCTCTAATAAGGCAGGAAGACTCCCATGGAATTGAGATTATGAATAAAGGGTGGGAAGGGGGGCTGAGAGGGCATAGTGGAGGTAACCATAAGGATGATGGCGGTGTTAAGGTTCTGTTGGGAGACTCGATGATTAGGGGTATCCATTGGGAGGGACAGAGGGGTGGATGCCATAGCCAGGTGAAGGTAGTGAGTATCTCTGGGCTGACAGTGCACAGAGCAAAGTTCTTAGTGTATGAAATGGTTAGGATTGTGGAGAAACCGTTTCCTGGTGCATTTGGGAACTAATGATCTAGAGGAAATAGCGTTTGGAAATCCAAGCAAGGTTCAAGAACTTGCCAGAGTCTGTCGGGATAATGGATGCAACATTTCCTTTTCGGAGATATTGCCAGTACCAAAGGCCTCAGTGGAGAAAAAATGAAGCTCACAGAGGTTAATGACTGGCTCAGGAAGTGGGTGAAGAGTGGGTTGGGGTGTTGGGGAACTGGAATGGAGTTTGGGAGGATAAGGGACTATATACCAGGACAGGCTTCATCTTGCCCCATTAGGAAGGAAGTCCTAAACAGGGATGGCTGACTACATTCAAGAAAGGTGGGTTTAAACTTGTGAGAGGGAGGGATAAGGAGGGCTGACCAGAAGCCCTCTCCTCCAGATGAGGGGAGTAGCCTTTAAGCCCAAAGGGGGGAGGGGGGAAACAGACTGGGGGTGGAGGTTGCAGGAGGAGCAGAGGGAGGATGGAAGTATAAGGAATCTGGGTGGGGTTCGACAAAGAGGATCAGGGATAAGGGGTGTGGGTTGGTGTTAGTAAATGCCAGGAGCTTGGGAAGCAAGTTGCCAGAGTTCCAAGCCATGCTGTTCTAGGGGGAGGTGGATGTGGCGGCGGTCACGGAGACGTGGGCTAACAAAAACCATGACTGGGACCTAAACGCACGGGGGTACACTATGCTTAGGAAGGATAGAAAGGAGGGCAGAGGGGGTGGAGTGGCTATGTTCATTAGAGATGACATAGAAATTGCTAGGGTAGAAGAGGCAGAGGGAAACGTGGAGGCCTTATGGGTCACCTTACGATCCCCAGCAGGAGATAAGGTCAAGCTGGGTGTAGTATATAGGCCCCCGGGATGAGTGATGTTCTGAGGGATGGTTTGCTGGACAACATCATTGCCCAGTGTGGATCAAAGGGAAGGAGTGGTGTTGATGGGGACCTTATATGCCAGGTACAAACTAGGGAACCATGTCCTCTAAGGTGGCCAAGGGCAGAGGCTGCTGGATGGCTTCAGGATGTGTTCTTAACACAGCATGTGATGGAGCCCAAGGAGGGCATGTCCTGGATGTGGTTCTGGCAGATGGGGATCTGGTAAGGGACATGGTTGTACAGGACCCCTGACTGGGAGCGACCACAATACTGTCTGGTTTCAAATAAGCATGGGGGGGGGAGATCTAGGACACTGGCAGTGGACTTCAGGGGGGCAGACTTTATGGGCATGGGAAATATTCTCAAGGATCACTTGAAGGGGATTACATCAATGACAAGTGTGGAAAGGAGATAGGAGGTCATAAAACAGGGACTCCATGAGGCAGTCAGGATCTGCACTAAGTTGAAACGTAAGGGAGCAAGGTCACATAAACCATGCTGGTGGTCCAGTGAGGTACAGGAAGCAGTCAGAGAAAAGAAGGCGGCCTACAAAAATAAAAAACAACAAGAGGATAGGGATGAAAGTACCACTTGCATCTTGAAAAGTCACCCGTATGGTGAGGGAGCAAAGTCCAGTAAAGAGCAGCGAGCTGGCACAGAGAGGATACATGGAGGGAAAAGGGGTTCTTCGGTACATTGGGAGCGGAGAAAAACTAAGACCATCTCAGCAGATTGCGATCAGAAGGAGGTGGGTGGAAGAGGCGAGGACCAGGCAGAGGTATTTAATGAGTACTTTGCCTCTGTGTTCACTAGGGAGGGGATGGGATATCTACAAAGCAAGGCATAGAGGGATAGAAGTGGCAGTAAATGGGATCAGGGGAGCAACAGAAATGGAGCAAGAGGGAGGGAGAGGTACCCCAGGGGTGTCACATCTGGGTAAGGATAAAAAGGCCAGCAAGGTGGAGGGGACATGATGATGCTATCTCTGCCAAAAGGGTGTGGTTAGCCCTCAAGGCCCTAAAGAATGACAAATCTCCTGGGCCGGATGGCATTCATCCTAGAGTACTATGGGAATTGGCAGACCTACTGGCTGCACCCCTGGCGGAGCTCTTCAACAGGTCACTTGAGACAGGGAGGGTGCCTAGGGATTGGCGAGAGGAACATGTGGTGCCAATCCATAAAGGGGGGTCGAGGGAAGTATCAGGTAACTATAGACCCATCAGTTTGACCTCGGTGGTGGGAAAATTAATGGAGAGTATACTAAAGGAATGATTGGGGGTGTACTTGGAGGAGGTGGGTGGTCTGGATAGTCGGCAACATGGGTTTGTGCTAGGTAGATCATGTCAAACCAACCTTGTGGAGTTCTACGAATGGGTAACATCAGAACTGGACAGGGGAAAGCCTGTGGATGTATTATTCTTGGACTTCAGCAAGGCGTTTGACTCTGTCCCTCACAATGGTCTGGTGGAAAAACTGATGGGGTTAGGAGTAGGCCCTTTGATGGTCAGATGGATTGAAAACTGGCTAGGTGGACTCACCCAGAGAGTAGTGGTCTGTGGGGAGCTCTCGAACCCTAGAGAGGTTGGTAGTGGGGTACTGCAGGGCTCGGTCCTGGGTCCGAGCCTGTTTAATGCATACATATCGGACATCAGGGAGGGTATAGGGTGTGAAATGAGTCTCTTCGCGGATGACTCCAAGATGGGAGCAGTAGTTGAGGGAGAAGAGAGGAGGTTGGCCCTGCAAGGGGACCTGGACACCCTGGAAAGCTGGGCTCACACATGGAAATTAAATTAATATCACCAAGTGCAAGGTGTTGCATCTTGGTCGGGAAACCCTAAACACAGGTACACCCTGGGAGGGAGGCTGGAGGCCTCAATAGGGAAAAAGACCTAGGGTCATGGAGGATGCATGTATGAATAACTCTGAGCAGTGCAGGAGAGTGGCTAGCAAGGCAAACAGGATGTTGGGATGCATCGTAAGGGGGATCACCTCTAGGAGCAAGGAAGTGATTCTGCCACTGTACAATGGACTGATTAGACCACACCTTGAGTACTGTGTACAGTACTGGAGACCACACTTGAAGAGGGACATACAGCTCCTGGAGAGGGTACAGAGGAGGGTAACACAGATGATATGAGGGCTAGGTGATTTGACATATGAGGACAGACTTGAGGAGCTCTGCCTGTTTTCATTGGAGGAAAGGAGAGACAGGGAGGACATGATTGAGGTCTTCAAGTACCTCAAGGGAATAAATAGGGTAAACATGGAGGGGATCTTTAGACTAAAGCAGGGAGGTATCACCAGAGGGCATGGTTTGAAGTTGGAAGGTGGAAGGGTGAGGGGGGAAAAGAGGAGGAGGTTTTTCACTGAGAGGGTGGTGGACCCTGGAATGCACTGCCTGGTGATCTGGTTCAGAGATCCACAGTGGAGGGCTTCAAGAGAGGGTGGGACAGACACAGAAAGTGGATGTATCAGATGATGGCCTGTCCCAGGGGGGTGGGGATGGATGATAGGGGTTTCTGGAGCACAAGGGATGGGAGGGTCTCGGCACCCAACTAAGGATCTAAGGTTCGAGCAGACTCGATAGACCGTAAGGCCTAATCTGCTGGCAAATAGTATGTTAGTATGTTAACTCAAGGCCAGAATACAGACTTTCAAAGACATATCTAAATTAGAAGAATATATTGACGAGGCTGTATGTGATGTTAGTAGTAGACAAACGTTGATTCTGAATAATTCAATTCACCTAGATAGTACAAATGACAAAAATGAGACTAGTGGTGTATCTCAGTCATTTACCACAGTAGATGTACTGAATAGATTTGAGTGCCTTGCTAAGGATGATTCTCTAAACACCAGGAATAGTTCACCAAGTGAAATCAAAACATCTAAAATATAGAATGTGTACAGGTACCAAATGAGGTGTCAGGTGGTAACACAAATTTGGATAACCCCACCTACCTTGCTGGAGAAAAAAACACCTGGCGAAAATAAACTGATAGAAAGGGATATCTTGATAATAGGAGATTCAATTATCAGGGGTATAGACACATATATATGTTATAACCGAAATAAACATACTACAGTTATCTCCTTACCTGGAGTTAAAATACATGACATAGTTGGTATGCTGCAAGGTCTTTTCGAAAACACAGTTACCCCTCTAGTCATTTTACTTGTGGGGTCCAACGACTTAGGCAAAACTAACTGGAACTCCATGCAAAGGGACTACAAGATTATTGTTGATGCAGTAAGGAATTATGGTGGGGAAAATATTATTTCTGGAATAACCGCAATGCAGGGAAACAAATCATTCAGAAACAAACAGATATCAATAATTAATGGCAAACTTAGACAATACTGTGTCGAAGAAGGGATTGGTTTTATGGATAATGAAAAAACATTTAGTAGAGCTTCCTTATACAGAAATGGTGGTGTCCATCTAAACTATGCTGGAGTCAGGATTTTGGTAAAAAGGTTCAGGAGGTTGTTAATTTCCATTTAAACTGGATAGGAAGGGGGGTACAGATAACAAAAACTTAAACGTAATCCCATCTTCCTCTGTTGACATTATGGGGTGGAATGCTATTTTGATAAATGCATGAAACTTACAGAACAAATATGATGAGCTAACAATAATCCTACACAGTAATAAAGTACATATAGCCTTGGTCACAGAAACATGGTAGGATGAAAATGATGAATGGGACAAGGAAATTGAGGGGTATAAACTCTTTTCTTATTGTAGAAAGTATAGAAAAGGGGGAGGACTGGCAATTTATATTCACAATGATATTGTCTCAGAAGAACTAAAATGGGACGTAGGTCAAACTGAACTCCTTTGGGTTCAATTATCACTGATTAATAGACACAAAATTATATTAGGGCTACTTTATAGGCCACCATCTATGTCACGTGATGATGACAGGACTTTATTGAATATATTTGAGAAATTGGACCCAAACACTAGATTATTGATAACTGGTGATTTTAACTTACCAAATATTGACTGGGTAAAAGGCACGGGCATTTGTCCCCTTGAAAGGCAATATATTGATATAATGGATCACAGGGGTCTTGTCCAGCTGGTCCAAGAGAGTACAAGGGGCAATAATATTCTCGATTTAATTTTTACTAATATGGGAGACATAGTAAATTCTGTGGTAGATGGAGCCCCATTAGGTAACAGTGACCATAATATTGTATCGTTTAATATAAAGGAAACTGAAATTAGGAATCCCACGGGAGCTACTGTAAAACTAAACATTGGGAAAGCTAATTTCCATAATATGAGAATTAAATTGGACTGCTGGGATTGGATTTCTGAATTTGACAACAAACCCATACAAAGCATGTGGGATTCTCTCAAAGCTAAATTGGAGGAATTAACTACTGAATTTGTCCCTGTAACAACCAAATATCATAAGGACAGAGCTATAAGACCTGCCTGGCTTACTACAAAAATTAAAAGGTTAATAAATAAAAAAATAGACTATTTAAGAAGCTAAAAGTTCTTAAAATGGTTAAATTATATACTGAGTATAAGCAATGTCAAAAAAAAGTTAGAATTAATATTAGGAAAGCTAAAGCCATATATGAGTATAACCTTGCTAAGAAAGTACAGGATAATAAAAAAGCCTTATTTTCTTATATTAATAATTGGAGGAAGACTTCAAACAGTATAGGTCCCTTCACTACTGATGATGGATCCCCAGCTTCTAACCTACAAATGGCGAATATTCAAAACAAATATTTCTGTTCGGTTTATAATTCTAACGAAAATGATGCATACAACACAAAGCAACTTCTTGAGCAAGAGATGATAAGATTGAACCCAGATAACATATTTAAACAGTTAGTTGGACTTAACCCAAATAAATCCCCTGGCCCAGATGGTTTGCACCCTAAAATCCTAAAGGAATTGGCTAAAGAACTGACCCATCCTTTGACACACATATTCCAAACATCTATAAATACTGGTTCTGTCCCTTATGACTAGAAATTAGCAAATATTGTACCCATCTGAAAAAAAGGACCTAGTACCCAACCAGAAAACTTTTGTCCCATAAGTTTGACATCAATACCGGGAAAACTTATGGAGAGCATAATTAAAGACATACTAAAAGAACACCTGGAGGTACAGGACATGAGGGATCCTATACAGCACGGGTTTGTGAAGAATAGATCATGCCAGACCAATCTACTGTCCTTTTATGAAAAAGTTAATAGAGAGCTGGACATTGGGAACCCTGTGGATGTGGTCTTTCTCGATTTTGCTAAGGCCTTTGATAAATTGCCACATAAGGAATTACTGTCAGTGTTGGAAAATGTAAAACTACCCAATAACATATGCAGATGGATTTCTGATTGGCTGTGGGAGAGAAGACAGAGGGTGGTCATCAACGAGGAATACTCTGACTGGGCTTTGGTGACCAGTAGTGTGCCTCAGGGATCGGTGTTGGGCCCCAGTTTGTTTAATATATATATATTTCCTCCTTAAAGATCAGGAACAATAATATATGGATGCAAAAGTTCGCTGATGATTGCAGATTGGGTGTGGTCACAAATAAAGATGAACATATATTAGCATTACAGCATACACTGGACTCAATATATGAATGGACAATCAGTAATAAGTTAGGGCTAAATAAAACCAAATGTAAAGTTATGCACATAGGGAAAAATAACATAGAAGCAACTTATCAAATAGATAACATTACACTAGGGGTTGTAACTGAGGAAAAAGATCTGGGAATTACAGTTACCAAAGACCTGAAGTTCAGAGTGCACTGTAGAAACCAGCTTAGGAAGGCTAACCAGATTCTAAATTGTATACTTAAGCACATAGTGAGTAGAGATAGGAATGTGTTGATACCTCTGTACGTCGCATTGTTCAGGCTGCACCTGGAGTATTGTGCAAGGGTTTGGTCACCCTATAATAAGGAAGACATATTAAATATTGAGGGAGTCCAGAGAAGATTTACTAAAAAAATAAAAGGAATAGAAAATAAAACATATTACAATAGACTGGTTGGTCTAAATCTTTATTCTTTACAGTAACGTAGAATAAGAGGAGATCTACAGTATGTTTCCTATATAAGAGTATGGAAGATGACGAGTTATTAAAAGAACTGGGGTTCACATATAAACTTGGGAGAACTAGTTCAAGGAAACATAATAAACAATTGTACCAACAAATTTGGGAACATAACTTTCGGAAATATTGGTATAGTTTAAGAGTTGTGGGATCCTGGAATAACTTACCAATGGAAACTGTTAATAGTACAACTATGAATGAATTCAAGAATGGGATAGATCTATTTTTTGGAGATAACAAATTCATATGTCAATAAAATTGGAAGGCGAGCCTTATAGGATGGTATTTCTATCCTCGGCTTGAATGAACCTATGAAACCTATGAGTGGGTGGGAGGTGCAAATCGAAGTACCATTACCTGGTCTCTAACTTGCCAATCCACTTCTTGTGCGTGTTTGTCAAACTATATTTTGGATTGTTGCTGGGCCTTGCCTATGCAGTTGGCAGCAAACAAGTGTGTGTGTATGAGGTCTTTTCTGAGTTTTTCCACATATAGGTCCACAAACACACGGTCTGCAGTGGGGGTGTGCAAGTCAAATGACAGGTGTTCAGGTAATCTCATCTGTCTGCCAGTCATCACCTCAAAGGGTGTAAGCTGGGTGGTGGCTGAGGGTGTACCCCTAATTGCCATAAGGAGTAACGGCAATAGGGAATCCCAAGTTTTGGTACTGTCCACAATGAATTTGGAAAGCATTTGTTTAATCCATTTGTTGGCTCTCTCTACTTGACCTGAGGATTGAGGGTGGTAGGGTATGTGGAACTTCTGCTGAACTCCAAGGAGTTCAAGGGATTCTTTCATCAACTCACCTGTAAAACTGGTTCCTTTGTCAGAGTCTACCTTGAGGGGTAGACCCCACCTGGAGAAAATCTGTTCCACCAGTATTTTGGCAGTAGTTTTCACTGTACATGTCTTAGTGGGGAAAGCTTCTACCCACTTAGAGAAGAGGTCAGTTACCACAAGTGCATACTTATTATTTCTGCTGGTGTTGGTCAGAGAGCCAATGAAATCAATTTGTATGGCATGCCAAGGGCCAGAATGTCATTGTGGTAGTAGTTTGGCATTTCATTTGGTAGGGATGGGGTTGTTTTGTGCACAAACGAAACAGTTGTCTATGTATTGTTTAACATCTTTGGTGATACCAGGCCACCAGGCAGTGGTCTTGAGATGTTGGAGGGTATTTTCCACCCCTGGTGTCCACCAGTGGGGGTGTCATGCACTTGGTGCAAGAATTCAGATTGTAAATGTCTGGGGACCACCCGCAACTTGGTGGTGGAGTCCTCTGGTTGGAACCAGATGAGCTTGTCATCTGGTGAAAAACGTAACTTACCTTCATGCCTCCGATAGGGGTTATGTGTGGGAAGTTTCTCTTCTGTGCCTTTATCAAGGAATCTGAACACCTCTTTAAGTTCAGTGTCAAAATGCTGGGCTGCGGAGAGATCCAAGGGGGGAAAAGGTTCACGTTTCTTCCTGAGTGCTGCAATGTGTACAGCTGCATTAGCCTCTGGATGGTCCATCATCCAGATGTCCCCCCCCAGGCCCCTTCCTTAGCAAGGGTGTCTGCTGTGTCATTGAAGGCATGATAGGGATCATGGAGAGAATGGGCTTTGACTTTGTGTACATAGAGTTTGTGTGCAAATTTTTGTGCCAGTGAATGTATGTATATTACCAATTCCTTGTATTTCACTGGGCTGCGATCAGAGGAGAGGAAGGAGTTCTTCTGTCAGAAGGGAAGAAATTCTGTAAGAGAACAACAAACCCAGTTAAAGTCTGTAAAGATGATGGTATCCTTGGTTCTATGCTGGATGAACTCAAGGGCACAGGCCACCGCTGCCTTCTCTGCATATTGTAATGATGCTACACTACAGCACTTAGATATTTTGACAGTCTTCCCATAAGGGTAGATCACTAGAATGCCCATCCCTGCAATTTGTTCTCCCTGGTAGTAAGATGCTGAACCATCAGTAAAGACACGGCACAAAGAAGTGTTGTCAAGTATGTGTGGCATGGCAGGGAGGAAAGAACCTGGATCTGGAAGATCAGGTGACTGTAGTGTACAGTCATGGGGTTCTCCCTGGAAAAGGAGGCCATGAGCTAACATAGATGGAACTTTAGTCGGTTGTACCTGTATGTCTCTGTCCTGGAGAAGAAGTGACCAGTGTGTCAGTCTGGTGTTAGAGACTGACCCATCCTTCACTCCATCTGAGAGCAGAAAGGTGGTTGGGGTGTGGTTGGTGTTGATAATCAGTGGTGAGTACGCAATGATATACAGGAAGTGCTTAACAGCCCAGTAGGTGGCCAGAAGGTTCCTTTCACAAAGGCCATACTTCTGTTCCACTGGGGTCAAGAGTTGTGAGGCATATGCAATGGGTCTCAAGGTGCCATGCACCTTCTGAGCCAGCACTGCTGACATGGCAATGTCAGATGTGGCACATTCCAGATGGAATGGTAGTGCTGGATTGGGGTTGACCAGAGCTGGGGCGGAAGCCAAAGCCTGCATCAGTGATGTCACAGCCTGGGTGTGTATAGGGCCCCAAGTCCAGGGTACATCCTTTTTGAGTAAATCATACAGAGGAGCAGCTTTCTGAGCAAAATCACAAATAAAATCTCTCGAATAATTCACCATACCTAGGAACCTTTGAAGATTTGCCACACTGGTAGGTAATGACAAGTCTTGCAATCCCTGTACCTTCTTCCAGGTAGGACTTCAACCTTGGTCAGTTATTTTTAGACCCAGAAAGAGTACTTCTTTCTGGCACAATTGTGCTTTTGCTGGGTTACATTTCAAGCCTGCTCTCTGAATGAGAGTCAGTAGTTCATCCAAAAGATCCAAATGTTGTTCCTGTGTGGCTGTTGCCAACAGCAGGTCATCCACATATTGCAAGAGACATTGGGGAGTAGAAAAACTCTCGAGGGCATCCATCATGTGGAGATGGAACAGGGATGGACTGTTATGGAATCCTTGTGGCAAGCAAGTCCACGTGTACTGTCTTCCTTCAAAGGTGAAGGCAAACTTATATTGACTCTTAAGGGCCAATGGCAATGACCAGAAACCATTGGAGATGTCTAGGGCACTGAACCATTTCAAATCAGGGGTCAGAAGTTGTAGCGCATCTGGTGCTAATGCCGCAGTTGGAGAACAACTGGGAGTGACCTGATTCAGTTTCCTGCAGTCAATAATAAGTCTCCAGGTGCCTGTGGGTTTCTTCACGGGCCATACTGGGGAGTTGGCAGTGGAAACACAAGTCCTGATTACTCCTTGTTTGAGGAGTGACTTGTTTGTTTCTCTAAGGGAAGGCAAGGCCTCAGCTGGGAAAGGATATTGCCCTTGCCTCTCATGTGCTGGGCCTGGCACTTCGATGATGGTGTGCATTCTACCACAGTCATGCTTGTTGATTGCAAATGCATCCAAATGTCGTTGCAAAATAGGGAGCAGTTTTGGGAAAAGTTCACGATTCTTGAACAAATCTATGACGTCATACTTTTTGTCATTGGCAGATATCGTTACCACAATGTGTGAATCAGGAATCAAAATGGTATGATATTGACCCTGAATCTGTATCAATAGCATGTTAGCTAGGTCCAGCACACAGCCGTGTGGTGCAAGGAAGTCAGTCCCTATGATACTATTATGATCATGCAGTACCATTAGTTGGAAGGTGTGTGAGGCCTTTAGATGGCCTAGCTCTACCGGTAGCGGTAGAGAACGGCATGCAGGTAGCCTAGTACCATCAACTCCTGACATGTTGGTCCTCTGTCTGGTGGACCAAGGGGATGTGTCCAGGTGTTTATCGTGTAGCACAGATACAGCTGCACCAGTATCTAACAGAACTACTAGTAAACCTCGGCCTCGGTGCAGGGCCTTCTGTTTGTATCCAAGACTAGCTTGTTTACAATCCGGACTGGGGCCTGTAATTGTCAATCCGTATTGCCGGAAGCATGTAGAGGTTGGGCCTGGCTCATGTGAATCACTTCACCATGTTGCACTGATGCTATATAGGGAGGAGCTTCTGGGTTCAGGCCTGAATGGGCCTGAGGACCTGTACCGCCAGTGTCCCCATGGCCGGTTGGGGCCTGGGTAGCCGGTTGTACTGCCGCAAGGGCCTGTGCAGATACAGCATCCGCCACAGAGCATACTTGTCCCAGGAGCTCTTGGAATTTCTGATTCTCTTCAGCAATCTCCCTATATGTAGGGCCTGCTCTCTTTTGTTGTGGTTTACCTGTACCCTTATGCTTCCTGTTCTTATGCCAATTCCGGTTCCCACCCCTTTGTTGTTGTTGTTGTTGTTGTGGTTGTTGTTGATAGGCCTCTTGGGGGTGTTGATTATCAGCTGGAGGGGCTTGCTGATGTTGGGCCTGTTGGCGTTGGGCCTGCCCTTCTACTGTGTAGTGCGTTGTGGCCTCCGGAGAGGACTCCACGGCAGCTACCTTTTTGGAACAAGAGCCCAGATCACGGATATAGAGTTGATACACTCTCTTGGTTTTCCAAATGAGGTCAGCAAACTTATCCTTATTGGGGTAGGTGGTTGGCTCTACCTTTTCTCTTACTGCTGGAATCATGTTCCTAAGGAACAGGGTCTTATATTCAATAAGATCTACATCCACAGCTTCTTGTGCCAAGTGCTTTCCTGCTCAGTAGGCCATCCAGAGTCTCTGGTGGTAAGTCGCTGGACTTTCCTTTCCATTCTGCTTCACCGGATAAGAAAGCATCACTCCTACTACACCTGGGCTGTGAGCAGAAATGAGCTCAGCTGCAACCTCGTCAAAGGTAGCATTCCCATCTTGGCAAACAGCATCAGGGAGTTTGGCCCACAAACCAGGATCGATGGTCTGGCATAGTATTTGAACCTGATATTCTGCAGAGAGGCTAAGCATCTCGCATTTAGAATGCACCTTCTCCAAGTGACAGCTGAGGTTGTCGGATGGATTCATCCGACCGATGCTGTCAGCAATTTGCTAAACAGAGTAAGCCATTTGTAGGGGATTAGTGGGTCGATCAGGCAAAGGTAGATTGTCTCGAGCGCCATCCAGGGCAGCCCAAGCTGCAGCTTCAGCCACAGTGTGGGCAATACCTTCCTGAGTGCCAGCCTCTTGCAGAAGCTGCCTAATCTGGGTTTTAATAACCCGTTTACTCCTCTCAGGAAGAGGTACATTGCCTATCGCAGTTTCAATCATGGTTTCTATCTCTTGCCTGTCTTCCACATTAATAACGGCTACCGGAGGTGTCATCAGGACCAGGCTTGGGCCTGCTCCCCCCTATCATGGGGGTCACCATGTTGGCATCTCCCATGATGAGTGTCACAACATCGCCAACGTGTGACATGGGGAGTTGGGGGTTGGGACCCGCCATGCTGTGGATGGCTGGGTGGGGTGTCTGGGCCATAGTAGGGGCATGACTGGGTGTTGTACTGTGAAATGTCATCATTAGATAACTCCCCTTCTGATGAGGAATGAAAGGCAGGGGCTATGCCTCCCATTGCTTTAACATGTCCAGCCAGAACCTCTCGCTGATGGCGCAGTTTCACCATCTTAGTTCTACATTCATCGTGACTCACACTTGCAACATCCATATCAACCTCATCTTGCTTTTGCTTTTGCAACACGCTATACGCGGTGCTCAATTCTCGATTGTCCCTGTAAGACACTTCTAAATCATTATGTACCTGGTTTATCTCGTCCTGCAGCTCACCCATTTTGTCACTCAACTGAGCATTCGCAGCACTCAGCAAATCATTCCTTTGCACTGGCTGACTCTTATCCTGTCTCAAACTTTCACACTCCTGCTTCAACATACACAACTCCTGTTCTCCAGCTTGAACTGAATGATGCAATAGTGAATCCTTTTCATTTCGCAGAGTTTGGAGTTCAGACTCCAAGTTTTGCTGCAGTCTTATACACTCTGTTTCCTACAACTCATCTGTTGCTTAAGAGATGAAATCTGCAGATCAAGGGTTCGAAACCTTGCTTCGGAGGCTTCCAAAGTAGCGTAGAGAGCCACGACCATCAACCCTTTAGCATGACACTTATTGGCTGATTGTCTCATCTCTGTATACTGGGTTGAAATCCCCAGTATAGGGTTTTCGGATTGACTTGCATCCCGTGCAAAGTCAGCCCATCCTCCATGGGAGGCAAGGAAGTTCGAGACATCGAGTCTCAGTTCTGCGCAGATATTTGATACGGTGGTCATTGTGTGGGAGGGAACGAAAATTCAAACTGTGAAAAAGGCACCACATGGTCGCCAATTTGTTAGGAGGTCTAAACCTCACTTTGAGATTCTTGACAATATTGGGAATGCAAGTAATCACAGACACGTTGCATCAGAGTAATAAACAAGTTTATTACTACCAAAGGGATAAATCACAGTTGCCCTAAGCAGTTCTTACCAATACAAACCAGGAGGCAGTGCTAAGCATTCCCTACACCTCGAGGTTTCTCTGTGTCTCTTGGGGTCTCTCAGGTCTCCGAGGTATAAGGCTTGTGCATTACATTATATACCTATGATAATTACTATGGTTACCAAAAGATAGAAACATTTCTAGCTACAGAGATGAGCCCTATTGGCTAAATTAGAGGTGGCTCCAGGGTCCAAGATAACATTATACAATTCTGTAAAGTCATCAGTTTGAGAACAAAAGAGTTCTTATACAGAGTCTTACATAACTCAGTGTAGTGGTACAAATAACCAAAAGGTGGCAATGCCATCTTACATATTTATAATTACTCCAAGGACACAGATGTCCTGGCATCTTACAAGTAAGAAATACACAGAAAATACATAGCAGAATATATGTACAGTATTAGCAAGCAAAGTGTATTACAACAATATGCACTCATATCCTGACATCTACTCTTGTATGGTAGATGCCCTTAGCCCTATATGTTAGTATAACATGTACTTAAGTGCTAGCTGTCTACGGTGTACCTCTAAGGGTACCAATTAGGGTGCAGGGACCTTGTGTAACAGTGCTCATCATAGACTTAAGACTTATGTCAGAAGAACAATGGGAAATGACAGTGTCAGGCCTTGTACTAATGCACATTCATTGTGGAACAAACGTGAACACTGATGAAGGGGTTTAAAGGTTTGCAACAAAACATTCAAGGTGGATGTTGCTTGTAGATGTGATGGCAGCAACAAGATAAGAAATTGAGTAAGAAAGCAGGGGGGTCTAGTAAAGTAACATTTCTTTCTACACAGCTTAAAGGGCTTGTCCATCTATTTATTTTAATACCAGTTACTATTTTGAAGCTGGGACACCTTATTTTGTGACAGTTCACAGATTTTGAAAAAAAATCCAACTGGATTATAGATACTCTGATATAGAAACAAAAGCGCTAGAGAAATAAATATGTGTAATGTTACTTTTAATGTTTTTATTTTACATTTTATTCTTACAGACTGATGACATCCAGTTTTATACAGTCAAATAATTCAATCTACCAGCTGTATCTGCACTAGTTTGATAATTGTAATCACATTTTTGGTAAAAGTTGTTTATTCTCTCCAAACAAATGATTGTCAGGCAGTTTATATATTTTTAAAAATGTTTGATGCAATATTGTTTAATGTGTGAACCTGACAAAAACAGTAATGCATTAAAACATATTTAAAAATATATAAAGTGCCTGACCATCATTTGTTTGGAGAAAAGGGGATCATTTCCATGATCATGCATGTAATGTAGGTAGAGGATAAAGAGTGGGAGAGTAGTGTAAAGAGAAGAGATAGAAAGTTGGCAATCAAAAGGGAAATACATGCAATGGTAGAGGTTGAACACAAGAGGCAAGGCGATAGGTGAAAACAGAAATGAAAATGGTGAAGTGAAAATAAAAAAAACTTCATAGGAAAAGCTGGACAAACAGTGAAGGTGGTGTAGTGATGGTAACTTGAATAGGAAGAGCTCTAGAGAAGAGTAAGACGGAAGCATGAAAAGGGAGAAAAGAATTTTGAGTTCAGCTCAAAGATTTGGGACTGGGGAGGGATGAGACTGACAACTTGAATTTCGATGCATTTTGTAACTGAACAGTTATTGCCCAAAGATGCACTAAACTGCACTACTTAACTCTTACATTTTCAAAATGTTCAATGAGAGCATACCTCCCCCAGAAATATTTGGAAAACCCTTCCGCCAAATCCTGACTATGAACCTGCATATGTAATATAGGTCATTAAAGTTGCACCAGTAAATTCTAGATTAATATTACATTCCAAAGCTGAACATTATGTACATAAAAATAATTTCTAACAAATGGTCTTAGCGCTTGCAACAATCTGCAGGTATCAAATCCTCTTTCAGGTCACTCACATTGCTTAGTGTGCAGTGAGCTAGAACTTCACCATTCCAGTGAAAATCTGGTTATAATGTGCATTGGTGCTTTTGAGTCTGCCACCGCAAAGCATCTTGATGTCATGCATCAGGCATGTCCTCATGAGGTGCAGTGTGAGCGATCTGAAAAAGGATTTGATACTTCTCAGATTTTGATAAGCACTATGACTTTTTTTTCAGAAATGATTTTTATTATATATAATGTTAAGATTTGGAATGTAATAGGACCTTTGAGTTTTCTGGTACAACTTTCAGGGCCTATTTTAAACATGATGTAATATGAAATTCCCAAAATTGCTTTTGAAATTGCAAGACCACTCCCCTAGAAAAAGCTGGCAGGGGCACCAGTGAAACATTGGGGCAGCAGATTAGTGGCTAATCACTCAAATGAATACAAAATAAGGAACTATTTATGAACTGGCTTTAATGGCTGAAGTGTTGTTCACTGGTCAACTGAACACTTTAGTACCTGATTTGAGTTCATTGTCCTTTGGGCTCAATCTCAGTGGAAATTATTGAAAAATGTGAAGTTTGGGTGTGACCACTTTTAGGATCCCAAACCCCTTTTTGGACTTGAAATTTGATGTCAAAAAGTGCAAGCTGGTGTACATAGGAAACAAGAACCCCAGGACAGAGTATTGGATTGGGGCTGGGTAAAGCGGGGCATGCCTCTGAGGAAAGGGAGCTATGGGTCATAATTTGTGACTCCCTAAAACAATCAAACAAGTATAACAAGGCCTACAGTAAGGCACACAGGATACTAGGGTGTATAGGAAGGGGTAGTGACAGAAGAAAGTAGAAAGTATTACTGCCTCTTAATAGGTCACAGGTGAGGCCCCACCTGAGGTACTGTGCCCAGTTCTGGAGTCCTTTCCTAAGGAAAGATAAGGACAAGCTGGAGATAGTGCAATGTAGAGCAAGGGTTCTCAAATGGTGAGGCCAGCCTCCCTTGGGAGGCCCCAACCTGTTCCAGGGGAGGCTCAAGCAAGTCTGAAAAAGTACTGTATATAAATTTTGAGTTTTATATATTTTGTGTGTAGAGATGAAGCAAATTGAAAGAGGATAATAGTAAGTGGACTTTATGCATTTATTAATAAGTGACAAGGAAAGTGAATAAGCGAGGCTCATTTCAGGTGTACCTGGAGAAGGGGTAGGAAGTGAATACATTTCAAAAGGTAACTGCAGAACAATCAAGAAATGCACAATGAACAATAGTGCAAACAAATATGAACAATAAACTGATTATTAGAGGTGGTAAATGATTAATTTGTAGAGTGATGGCAGAACAGCCCAAATACAAGGGTTGAGTATAAAAGTGCTAAGAACATCAGGAAGGAGCAAAGTAATCCCCGAGAAGTTGCTTAGGATCAGGGAAGGAGGGGGAGAGGCAAAGTATGTAGGAAGATTATTTCATATAGACAGGAAACAGAGAAAGTAGTCTGACCCATGAGCACAGGAGTTCTTTTTCAAAGGTCAGTATTAGACAAATAACTGAATGTGAGCCAAGTACTCAGAGGGGTTTCAGTTTATTCATGGTGTACTGCATAAAGTACAGTATGCTATTTTTCTTTGGGGAGGCCCAAGACTATTTCAATTTTTGGGGGAGGCTCAAAATATTTTCCATGGATTTGGGGAGGCTCACTGTGACAAAGTCTAAGAACTATTGATGTAGAGTAACCAAAATGATTCAGGTCCAGCAGGGCAGATCTTGTGAGGATCATCTCAATGCACTGAACACTTGCTGAAGGCCAGACGAGAGGGCAGAGATATGATAGAGTCTTTGAAGTTCCTGAAAGAAATGAGCAATGCAAACTGCGAGTAACTATTTAGCAGAAGAAGTGGATCAGGAATTTGGGGGCTTGAGTGGAACTGATTGGTGGGAGGTTCAAGAAGGAAGAGAGAAAGTTTTTTTTTTTTTTTTTGTTACAGAAAGGGTGTTGGAGCCGTGGAACAACCTATCAGCTAATGTGATGGGTTCCAAGAATTCTAGTGGTTTCAGACATGGCTGAGTGAAGGGTTAGTGGTTGCTCAGTGTGGTAACGGTAAGGTAGAGTGTATAAGGGTGGTTACTGTGTGAAAGAACCTTGTATGGACAAATGTCCCAGGTTTGTTAGGGTTTATGGGATAGACCGGATGGACTAATGGTCTTTTTCTGTTGTCATTGTCTATGTTCTATCTTTCTCTTACTGTACCTTTATTTGTATTATTTGTATGGTATGCACTTCTGTTATTACTGTTCTATTTATACTTCTCCTCTGTCCTCCATGATACATCTGGAAATGAGCTAAAACCAGTTTAGTATGTCTTTCCTGGTAAAATATTTGAATCAAATAAAGAAATAAATTAATACATAAATAAATAAATTAGAAACTTTACTAGGATTGTGCTGGGAGGAGGGAGGTGGGTGCTACAGGGTGGTGGACTAGAGTAAAGCATTTTTTATAGATGTTTTTCTCATCAGTCCACTTCCATCCCCTAGGGATATATGCTAATCCCAGGGATGTACCCCATCATGTCCAGAACTTTGGCTCCCCCGTACCCTGTTAACCCAGCAGTTAGCCCCATGGCTTGCCAAAAGGTACGGTCTACAAAGGGAGGGCCATCCTCCCCCAAGAGGCAGCTCACTATGGGTTCAATTCACCATAGTGCAGAGTGTTTATGTGCTGCATACTGGAGGTGCTTAGATAGTCTTCTGGCATTGTGCCCCCTACACCTGATTCTCCATGGAGGCACGGGGCTGATGTGTGACAGATCCCCTGGCTTGCCGGGGATCCCCATGCAGGGGGGTGGTCCAGGGGGAGGTGCAGGGGTGTGCCCGCATGCTTCACTATTCTTGAAGGTGCACAGTGCCTCACAAGGGGTGCAGGGCCACAGATTGAGTCCACACAGAGGCCGGTGGCTGAGAATATAGCCACTGTGCATTATTCCATGGGTGCGGGACACCAAGGGTGGGATACGTGTCTCCGACATGTTACCAGCGCCCCTTGGAGAATCTTCCTCTATGTGCACTAGGATCCAGTGTGGCAGGCACTTGGACCCAGGGGAATCCCCAAGGCTCAGACCATCATTCAGAAAGAAGTGGGGCTTTTTCTCTGTGGATGTTGGCCCCCTCTCACCTCTCCAAATGTGAACTTAGCTCCTAGTCACACACAGCTCACCCTATGTTGGGATAAAGCTCCTTGGCCCTGCCATAGGGGTCACTGGAGTGCCTGCACTTGCTGCTAACCCTCCCTGGTGCACTGTCACATGGCAGCTGCCTCAGTCTCATCTGCCTCCTGATTAAGAGACTCAGGCTTGCTTCCTAATTCAGGACACCTGCATGGTAGCACAATGCATCATCAGGGACGGCCATCAGGGAGAGCCTAGGGTAAGGCATTTTTAAAGGCCTTGATGGTGAGATGAAGTCAGTCCCATTTTTAGTGTGGCTGGGGATACATTTCAATGTTAAACAAGCATTTGTCAATGCCAAATGTTTGCTTGCTGGTATTAGCATTAGAAATGCAGGAGTTAGAAAGATGCAAAATAGGAATGGCAGTGAAGTATTAAACTTCATGCCAACCCCACCTCCACCCTGCAGAGATGGACAGGCATTGGGGTATGCATTTGGGTCATCACCCATAACATTTATGCCATTTCACTTCACCCTATCATGCAGACACCAACACATGTTGAGGTGTGTTTGGGGTGTCCAGCTTTACAGTCACCCCATTCCATAAGGACATACGCTGAAATGGATGCAGTATAGGAGAACGGGGTGAACTCTGGGGCTGAAGAGTTCAAGGCACACCTCAATGCCTGTCACTGGCTGCAGGGTGGTGGGGTGGGGTTGGAATGGCATGAGCATTACAGTCAGCAATCCAAAGGCACACCTCTGATGCCTATCAGTCTGTACAGAGTGGGACATTATGGTTAGATACCCTAACGCCCTGGGCGTCTGTTGGTATTTGCACTATAAATTTTCAACATGGTGTTTTTGTGACCCCCACCTCATGAAAGCATTTGGGATCTCTTCTCATGAGCAGTGGCACTGTAATTTTGTTAATGTGTCCTGAACTTTGAGTTCTCACAGGGACTGTGCCATTCTGTGCCAGATGCAAGAAAACACAGATCGGGCAGGATGTGAAGAATGACAGCTGTGCCATTCATAGGGAGGTGTGAAGAGATGACAATGTTGAAAATCTGTAGTGAAAATATTAAAAATACTTGAACTTCTGGGCTTACATGGAAACTGTGCAACACTAATGCGTAACACAGTCATTTAGTGGAATTTTTTCCATCACATTTTCAACATAGGCATTTTGTGACCTCTGTTCATGAACAGTGTCACTATGATTTTCCTAATCTGTCCTGAACCTTGATTTCTCACAGTGACCGCATTATTCTGTGCCAGATGTGTAAATGCATATTTGGGTCAGGATATGAAAAAATGACAGCTGTACTGTTCATAAGGAGGTGTGGAAAATGCCAATGTTGAAAATCTGGAGTGAAAATATTACAAATGCGCGTAATTACAAGGGTGCATGGAAACTGTGCAATGTATGCTTGTAATACAGTCGTTTCATATACTTTTGTCACAAAATTTTCAACATAGGCATTTTAGCACCTCTGTTCATGAACAGTGTCACTGTGATTTGTTTTTAATCTGTCCTGAACACTGACTTCCCACAGCGACCACGCTATTCTGCGCTGGAAGAGCGAAAACACATTTTGGCCAGGATGTGAAAAAATGACAGCTGTACTGTTCATAAGGAGGCGTGGAAAAATGGCAATGTTTAAAATCTGGAGTGAAAATATTACAAATTTGCGAAGTTATGAGCTAGAGTGGAAACTGCGCAATGCATGCTCTTAACACAGTCATTTTATGGACTTTCATCACCAAATCTTCAACATAGACATTTTAGGACCTCTGCTCATGAACAGTGTCACTATGATTTTCTTAATGAGTCCCAAACACTGATTTCCCACAGCAACCATGCTATTTTGTGCCGGAAGTGCAAAAACACATTTCAGTCAGGATGTGAAAATTGGCAGCTTTACTGTTCATAAGGAGGTGTGGAAAAATGCCAATGTTGAAAATCTGGAGTGAAAATATTACAAATTTGCAAAGTTACAAGCGTGCGTGGAAACTGCTCAATGCACACTCGTAAAACAGTCATTTCTGAGATTTTTTTTTCACCAAATTTGCAACATAGGCTTTTTGGGAGCCCACCACATGAATCCTGGCACTGTAACTTTGTTAATCTGTCCCAGAAGGTGATTCTGGGCAGTGACCACGAAATCACCTTCCGGGACTGAATAACACCATGACAGTGACTGAATTCATGAGGAGGGGTCCCAATAATCCCATGTAGAAAATCTGGTGCCAAAATTACCCAAAATGTCTGAGATATGCAAAAAAGTTGAAAACCCCTATTTATGCCATTATACAGCTTACCAGCATTTCTTCAGTTCGCGGTCAGCTTTGAAGAGTGCAGACATCTTCCCGGTCCACAGAAGATCATCTTGCCAGGCTCCAGAGGTAAGTATGGGGTGAGGGGGGATGTGGGGAGGTAGGGTGCGCAGTGGGTGGGTGCAGATTGGGGAGGGGATGGTGACTGCCATGGGACCGTTTCCTTTGTATCAGGGAGAAATAAAAAAGAAAAAGACATCGAGGGAAGTTTTTTTTTCCAGCATTGCTTTCAGCACACTGGGGTGGGCTTTCAGTGTGCCACCTGCCTTTTTTGGGGTGGGGGTACTTGAGCCGATGGGGATTGTGTCCCCCCATCAACAAAGAATGACTGGTGGGCATGATGCTGAGGGGGATTGGGCACCCCCTTAGCACACAACAAATGGGGGAGGCAGTTACATCATTCCGACAGGGAGTGGGTTTCCCCATCGGCAAATGAACTGGGTCAGGGGCTGCTGATGGGGGGACTGGCCACCCCCTTTCAGCATTCATGGGGCTGAGAGGCATAATTGTTACACTAGGCAAGGTACCGCCCTGCAATGACGGGTCGCTTCCTCATTGCAGCTGAATGACTGACACTGCAATGATGAGGTGACCCCTCATTGCAGCAGCAAAAATGTTTCAACTTGGTGGAACTTTTGGAAACCAGTGTCATCAGCACACTGTGCCTCCATTGGTTCACCAGTGCGAAGCCCCCAAATGCAGTGCCTCCGTTGGCTGCCACAGTGCCGCACTTCCACAACCCGCTTCTCTCTTAAGCTGCCGCATAATGTTTCTTGCGCATAGGTGGAATGCTTAAGTGCTACTTTGCCTACCTAAACTACACATGTAGCATTTCCCTGACCATTTCACTGGCAAAGGCCTCTCTGCATAGTCTTCTCTGAGCAAAGATGGTCACTTTGCCAGGTGAAGACTAAGCAAAGTACATTACCTGACAAAGCAGTGTTGTGGAATTTCACTCTAACCCATACCGAAGTACTACAGAAAATCTCTACTTCTTCAACTGGCACCATTCTAAGATGCAGTACTAAAAATAACCATTGAGAATAAAGAAGGCAAGATACAAGATTATTTAACAACACATATTTAGCACGGAGGGAAGATTCTTGGCAGCTCTGTGCTGCACATATCACATGAATAGTTTTCACTCTACTAAGGGAAAGCAAAACATAAATAAAACACTCTTTCATAAAGAGATTTATTGTGTTTTACCACTGTTCTACAATTTGCCAAGTCCCATTTTATAAGAGAAACAATATACTCCTGGGTTTGCTGGTTGTGCTGGATAAACAGTTATGAGTGTTTTTAATGCTGCCCAAAAATTCTACATGCTTAGTATTAATCTGAAACTGCATATCAAATAGCTCCCTTCATTTATTACCCACCATGATTTATTTATTCATATAGATTTGCATATGATTCTGTTTGATCCAATCACACGTCTCTTTTAGTTTATTCTGCAAGACTTATCCAATAATCTTCCATATACTGTGGTTATGCAATGCAGTCTTATCTACATATTTCAAGTGCTGACCATATGATTTAAAATAATTTCATATCATCAAGAACAAGTAGGCTCAATTATGTTCCCTTTGAACACCTCCTTTAACAATTGTCCAGCTTGTAAAATGAAATAGCCCTGTGTAGCACTAATGCTAGTCAACAAAATCAGAGAAACATTTAAATCTTTACACAAAGAGCAAGTTAAAAAAAACTGGAAAACTGATGTTGTATAAATTAACAATGCAAACAATAGCCCTGTCCCATAAGTTTATATCTTGACTACAGTTTGGAATGTTTACATGCTGTGTAGCTGCAGTTGCACAAAACAAGTGCAGTCTACAGGCAAACACAGTCCAGCAACAAGGTCTCTTACTTTATTTATTTTATTTAGTTTTTGTTGACCGGGTAAGTGCACTAGACAAATCCTGCCTATTTTCAGGCACGACCCGGGGGAGGGGGATACAGATGAATGCCAACTGACCTTAAACCAGATTAAGCTACTTAACACTGATTGAAATGTGTGTTGTATGAATTTTACTGCAAACTACAATTGAATTGCCTGTTTGCCTTTAACTGAGTTAGTATGCTTTCAAGAGGGAAATACTGAATTTAGGATTATTATTGTTTTGCTAATGCATTTGAAATACTCGATTACTGACCAGGTAATGAAAACCTTTAGGATTTTGTGTGAGAGCAAGAAAGTGTTTAAAATGTATATCTGAAGTGAACTCTGCAAAATTACTAAACCACATATCAGTGATTTGCCAGTTCCTTACAGTCACAAGTGCAAATGTGAACAATAAGACAGGACAGCATGGTATTTAGGCTGTGACAACCATCCACCCAGGGGTGTTGTCAGGCTCGTGAAATGGCATTTATCAGCCTAAAGCCCACCCTGGAGTATCTTACTGCACTTTTAAAAAGAGTTTGGATTGCATCTTAAGAAAAAAAAAAAACTTAAAACATTATAAAACTGGCAGAAAATTGTATTAAGTAGTCCCACCAATGGTGGACTGTCAGGAGGGGCACTGGCATTGAATGCAGTGTAGGACAGGCAGAACCCTCAGTATCATTTGTTTTCTTTTAGGTAGTAGCTGGGTTTCTGGCAGATTATGTCTATGTATTGTACCTACTTATTTAGCTTCTTTATTTTATATAGTATTTTTTTCCTGATTGTAGTCTTCACTTGTATTCTATTTCTGTAGGTACCCACTGATAAGCAATGAGTGCAGCTTCTATTTTTACTTGGTCCCTGTTGCCAATTTTGGGGGCCCAGCAAGTCAATTTCTTTTTTGTCCCACTGCCTGTGTTGGGACTGAAGTATCTTGTGCTGTTTTTTGCTGTTGTTGTTTTTTCTTTTGTTGGCTCAGGCTTGTCTGTCCTGGGGACCAAACACATGGGTGGCCATGTTGATGCCACCTGTTTTTAATTAGCGCGGTTGGTGCTACATGACTCATTTGGATCCCCTGCTGCCTCTGGCAGGGATCTAAATGATAGATCAGACAGTTGCAGTGAAGATGGAGTCTACACACCATGAAATAATTGTCACTGGCTTGCAAAGGAAAGGGAGTGACTGAGCAAGCAAAGTTGCATGGGTCAGTGGACTGTGTGTGTGAAAAGAAAGAAAAATGCATCAGTTTAAAAAAATGAACATTGCAGACTGGCACATTGATTTATTTTGTTATGGGGCAGGCTGGCCCTGATATTTTTTTTTTTTACCACGTATTAGGCTGAGGTAAATGTATGAGTGCCAGACTGCTCAGCCAATGAGAAGTCAGAAATTCCTCAATCTACTTTATAAAACATTTTTTAACACTGCAATATGAAGGTAATAAAACACAATGAAGATATGAAGTCTGGTTCTCTGTATGTACTGTGCACTGGTAAAAATCACTGGGTTTTGATAAACTGATTTGATTTTAGATTAGAAGACATTTTGTTCCCAGTCAATATGGGATTTCCTCTGCACTTATAGTAATTAGTGAACTGAGCAAGTCAGAGATGAACTCCGACAGCACTTGTTGTTTAAGGCAACAGACACATCAATGGCAAGGCAGGAAATATTGATTGGACTGCGACATCCCTCTAGCCATGTCACTAGAGTGAAAGAAGCCCCCCAAATTGACCAATAATAAAGTGTTAGAAGTTGTAGTAGCTGTCTCCTGGGATTTGTTCTAGTTGATGATAATACGGCCCTCTCCCCTTGACCATCAATCCTTGCTGAGGAAATCTTTGCAGCACTAAATCTGATGAAAAAGCAATAAAATACAACAGAACATCTATACTGAGTCCGTTGCTCCCCAATGTAAATGACCAAAGAAACAATAATTTTAATGTTTATTCCTCTGTTATTGTCATGTGCAATGGAGTAGCAGTGTTTAAGGGCATGCTTAGGTATTTGTTTATACAGTATACATACAGTATATTTTATCATTAGGGTTTGGTGGGTAAGTAACTTAAAACCACTTTCTTGACTGCTTATATGGTAACTCAACCATCTGTACGGGCAGAGAATAATCAGGGTTTTTTGCAGGTAAAATATATCACCAGATTTGTCAAGCATGAAAAACTGATCAGGTTATTTTTGAGATTTTTAAGAGGTCAAAACAACTTCTACAGAAATATACTGTAACTGGTAAAGGTTTTTTCATACACCTCAAGACATTAGAGTTTAAAATTCAGTACTAAATAGGGATTGATATAACTGATGCACCTTATTCATTATTTTATAAACATTTAAATTTTAGGCCATCCTGTCAAAGCAACTGCAGCTGTCCCACCAGTCACACTTCCAGTCCAGGTTTGAGAATGAGCCTGAATCATTAGGGGCAAGGCAAGGGGAGGATGATTGAGCCTGCAAGAGGACACTTTCCTATGAGGCATGAAGGAGGTGTACTGAGGGCTGATAAACTAGTGAAGCAACATACCCAATGTGTGATAGAATGACATCAGCACAGTCAGGCTCCTCCACTCCTGAGTTCCCTATGGTTCTCGCACATATTAGAGAGGCCCTTGGGAGTTCATGGCTATTGACTCTGTAAGGGAACCCACCATTGAAGAAATGTCCTCTGTTGAACCCCAGTGAACCCAGCAGGGGTCAGACAAGGGTAACATAATTGAAGACATCCATCAGGTTGATCACGTATTACCTCCCAATAGCAAAACCACATTGCCTGAGATCCTGCAGCATATTCTCCTCCAGGAATTCAACAATCGTCCCTTGTATTGTAGAACAGATTATAAGATCTTTCCCACTATAGACATCAGAATGACTGGTCTATAGTTGCCTGGCTCCTCTCTACTCCCACTTTAATATAGGAGGCCACATCCACTTCCCTTCAATCCTCTGCACCTCTCCTGGCATGACTGAGCAGTTGAGGAGATCTGACAGAAAACCTGCCAGGACCTGCCTCATTTCCCTCAATTCCCGTAAATGAAACCTATCAGAACTCACTGATTTTGTTAATTTCAGACACTGAAACCCTTCAGTAATTTCTGCTCTGTAAAGGGCACCTCACTGAACCCCACTAGCAGTCCCTTTCTGGTCACTACATTGCAGTCTAGTAGAGGCCTTCTGTCGTGCATTGTGAATACTGAACAGAAATACTCATTCATCAGACTTACATTGACATTCTCATCCTCTACCCAATACCCCTCCTTTATCAGCCTGATCACCCCCCCTTTGCTTTAAGTTATCCCATATATAGTGAATGAATGCCTTGTCACTCTTCCTAACCCTCTCCACCAGCTTTAGTTCTGCTTCAGCCTTTGAGTGCCTTCCTATCTTCTTAACTTTACTCATCAGTTCCTGATATCCCTCCGTCCTCATTTATTTGATGATCCATATATTTTAACACTTTCTGTTTTTCTTTCACTGATTTTGCTGCACTCTCTTTGAATCATAATGGTTTCTCTCCCCTTCAATTCTTTCATACTATTTTTACACAGAGACTAGTTGCGTCTAGTATCGTGCTTCTTTCTTGATTAGCTCTCATTTTCTATCTACTCCTACTGCTCCATTCACCTGTCTTAATTTTTAATCCAGCATCTCTTTCATCTTCCCCAAATGAGTCCTTCCAATTTCCAGGACACTGTTCCCGGATTGTATCCTTTTAGCCTCAGGTTTGACTTCAGCTTATACTCTTCTATGATGCTTGATCCCAGTGGTTCCCTCATGTATACCTTCCCTATACTATCCCTGTTTGTATGTATTAGTTCAATATGGTCACTTCTCTAGTGCATTCTGTGACTTTTTGGCTCAGGGATTTCTCCTGCATTCTGTCAACCAGGTTCTGGTTTTTAGCACTTGCTGCATTTGGGTTGCTCCAGTCCTACATGATATAACTTTTAGGGCTGCAGTAGATACCCTGTTTATAAAGTTGTGCTGGTTTTTGCTTTGTAGATAAGTATGGTGTCATCTGTATAAAGTTTTATATCTAAGCATGCAATGTGTTTGGTAAGGTTCTTTACATATAACAGAAAGAGTATGTGGACTAGGATGGATCCTTGTGGGACCCCTATGTGGAGTGCACCCACTTCAGACAGAACACCTTTGATGGCAACCTGCTGGGACCTACCAATTAAATATCAAATGGACCATGTTATTGCTTCCCCTGGCATTCCTACTTGGGACATTCTTTCCATGAGAATGTTTTGATCAGTGAGATCAAATGCCTTTGAGAAGTCTGTGAACACTACACAAATGAAGACACCCTTGTCTAAACCACCTGCAATCAAATCTGTGAAAATGATTAGTGCAGTGCCCATGGACCTTCTCACGTTCAACCTCAACTGGTGGGGACTCAACAGGCCATACTTTTCCAAGGAGTCATAAAGATTGCTACACATGTATTTCTTAATTTTTTAAATGTCTTCCAGCCCCACATTTTAGTGTTCTGTTACCTTTCAGCTAATTCTGTCTTTGACTCTAAATTAGTTTTTCTATTTTTTCAATCACCCAAGGTGGACCATTTCTGTGCCTTCCATATTACCTGAATATTTTAGCTCTACACACCCTAATTTTAAAGTAGGCAATGTGAAAGCCTCTCCAAGCTCTGCCATCTGATTAATTTCATTTTCAGCTCAATTCATGTGTATTTCCTCTGTGCTGGAGGACTATAGACAACTCCAGTCCTTAGAACCTTTGCAACTTGCATGGCTTGTACCAAAATTGTCTTGGTCCCTTTGTTCACCCAGAGCCCCACAAATAAAAGACACTGACAAAGATGTGTGGGTGCTCAGATTTTGGCAATTACTTTACTTGACTTGATTTTCTTTCTTTACATATCAAAACTTTTCACTTTCATTTCATTTTCATATTTTTATGGTACACTTTAGTATTCTATTGAAAACAGTTTTATTTATATCTTTATGTTCATGGTTTTTTTGGTCTTCCTTCTTTCTTCTGCCCCCCAGATGTGCATTATGGGGGGAACTCATTCTTCTTCTTCTCTGATCCAGCAAGGAGGGTACGAGCATGCACCCATACCTCCGGTTCTTGCTGGCTTGTCCTCTGTCACCTCTTTTTGTTCCACCTTAGCTTTGTTGTCCCCCCCCCCTTTTCTATCCTCCTCTTTCTTCTCTTCCATTAGTCCACCTCCAGTATGCAATGTATGGTGAACTTCCCCTCCTTTTCCTCCCCTCCTTCCTAGCTCCCCTGCTTCTTCCTATGCATCCAGGCTTCTAGCTAGTTCGCCATCTCCTCATTAAATAATGCCAAACCCAAACCCAATAGGTGTACACCATCCCCTCTGTAAAACTCATCCACCTACTCTACCATCCCCGTGATGTATCACTAGACCTCTTGAACCTTCAAACAACCTCCCCACTCTAGCGTTCATCTGTTTCCTGGCACTGTCCATTTCCTTGTGATTGTTTGCATGCCTTCAAACCCTTCTGGGTGCAATGTCTTAACACACAAGAGTAACCTCTGGCCACCATTCTATTATTGTTTGTAAGTCTTGTTTGATTTGATAAAATATGTCCAGCCATGGCCTTGTCCTAAGATAGTTTCCACCCAAATGAATCACAGTCACATCTTGCCAGCTGTGGTCCTCTTTTGTGGCTCTCAACATTGGCAACAGCTGTACCCACCTCATCCTCCACAGGCCTCTCCATGTTAACCATATCTCATTGACGTTCATGTGCAGCTGACTTCCCCCTTGCCACCTGGATGCCCATGTCTCTGCCCAATGCACAAATGAGTTCCCACATATCCATGCCTCAAGCCTTCTCATCCTCACTGGGTGATCATAAGCAAAAATAACCATTAAATTCATTACTCATCATTCTTCCCCCTACTCCATCCCCACTTTTCTTTGAGGTACCCGTCTGTTCCTGTACCTGCCATGGGAGAAAAAGGAAAATTCATTAGTCCTTGCATTTTCGTATATATTTTTTGTAACAGTTAGACGCCCACCTGCCCCTCTCCTTGATCACACTTGGCATGCTCCCTTGGACTGCCATCATTGAAGCTGCCCCTATTCTAAATGAATGGGAGGAGTACCTTTTCAGCTGTTCACCTATGAAGGCCACTGCCTTCCTTAGGACCACCGGCACTTGGTAGGCGGTTACCCCCTTTCTGTTGCCATGCAGGAACATCAATGGGCTTTCCCTCTAGGACACCCAGCCATGTAGGTATGCAGGGCTCCTACTGGGCAAATGTCAGCATTCTCATGCTGCTTCAGGCAATTGTTTTCCCCTGCCCCTGTTGGTTTGTTTTGGACCTCCTGATTATTACTGCTATGCCTCTGCCCCCATACCGTGTCCTTCCAATGCAGCCCAGCTGAGGCATCTTGCCCCTGTGGCCTGCCACCTCACTGACTTGGAAGGTCCTCCCGTACCTTGTGGCATGCAGTGCCCTAAACATAATTACCTTGCTACCTGATGTACAGAGTGGCTCAAGCCTTCATCAACCTTCCCATCAATCCCTCTATCATCAGCCTTCTGTGATCTGTCACTCCCCCAACCCCCTTTGTCTCCCCTGCATCATCCTATGTATTATATTTTCTTTTGTGGGATCCTCCCAACCATTTAGGGTGCATATCTGCCCTATGGCTGCCAAGTTTACTCCCATCGTCACCCGGGCCATCTTCTGGCTCCATCCCATCACCACAAATCTTGCTACCTCTTCCCTTGTGACTGCCCGACTTACCTGTCTGTCATTCTGGCTTTGAAAATTCTGAAAGGCCCTCCAAGAGGCTTCATATGCCCTCAGAGCCCTAGTGGACCAGGAGTTGTGGAACAGTAACTCAGCTCCCTCAATCCAATCTTCCATACATAGCCCGATACCTTGGTCTGGTAGGCTTCCGCTCCTGGTGAAAGGCTCAAAACCTGTCCATCTGCAGTCTGGAGAAGCAATCTGTTAACACGTTATCAATGCCATCGATGTGCCAAGTCTTAAATGACATGTTCAATGTCAAACCCTCTAGGACTAGATGCCTTAGCACTCTCATCACCCTGCCAGACTTGGTCCCCTTCTTGTTCAGCACTTCCACCACTGCCCAGTTGTCACTCCATAATGTCACCCATTTTTTCCGGAGCTCCTCCCCCACATTACCACTGCATCCCATATAGGGAAAATCTCCAAAAAGGTGATGTCTTTTGTCACCCCTTCTGTATCCATGCTGTCAGCCATGGTTCCGTGAACCACTTTCCTCCAAAATATCCCCCCATGCCTATACCCCCAGCCATGTTGGTGTAGAGCTGGAGGTCTGTGTTGAACACCCAGTCATCCTACCTGAATGTTCTCCCATTGTATCCCTCTAAGAATTTCTCCCAGACCTCCAGGTCCTCCCTTGTGTTTCTTGCAATATCCACCCAATGGTGTGGTTTTATTGCCCCTGGGGGGCCCAGACCAACCTTCAGGTGAACGTGCACCAGGGGCTATGACCCTATATGTGAAGCTCAGGTGCCCCAGCAGCTGTTGCACCCATCCCAGTTGTACCCTACAATTTTCCTTTACCCCGTATCAAAGCCCCCAGCTTCTGCACCTTTTGCTCTGGGAGTCGAAATAGCTTCCCCACTGTGTCTATGTCTATGCCCAGAAATTCTATTGTCTGACTGGGCCCCCTCTGTTTTCTCTTTGGCCAGCGGCACCCCTAGGTCCCATCACAGCTCCTTGAATTCCCTCAGCATCCTGTCAGTTTTGCCCCACCCCTCTCCTATGAATAGAAAATTATCCAGGTAGTTCACTACTGTGTGCTATCCATACCTCTTTTTTTGTGTCCATTGCAACCAGGTGCTGAACATCTCAAATGTAACGCATGCTACCAAGCATCCCATGGGCATGGCTTTGTCAAAATAATATCCTCCCCCCACCTTAAAGCCCAAGAGGTCCCAATCTTCCAGCCTGACTGGCAGCAGCCTAAATGCCGACTCTATGTCTGTCTTTGCCAGCTAAGGCCCTTGTGTGGCCCTGATGATCTGCACTGCCTCCTCAAAGGTGGAGTACGTCACCTCGCTGTCCTCCTCATCTATGAAGTCGTTAACCAAATCCCTTGCTGGGTATGATAGATGATGTATCACCCTGTACTCCCCAGCCTGTTTCTTCAGTGCCAGTCCCAATGGGGAGATTCTATGGTCCAGAAGGGGTAAGGTTCCAAATAGCCCCTCCACCCTACCAGCAGCAAGTTTCTTCTGGATTTTTAGTTCTAGTAATGCCTCTTTTCTCTGTACTGACCTCAGGTTCTTTGCCTGTGTCCCTGTTCTATTTCCTTGATACTGTAAACTGAAACCGTTTTCAAACCCTTCTGCCAACACTTTTGCTGCTCTCCAGTCTGGATACTCCTGTACCCATTCCCATACCACCTTAGCCCTTATGGGTGTATGCACCAACCAGAAACTGCCCCCCCCCCATTTTTCTCAGTTCTCCTGTGGCTTGTTATGATATGTCTGTCCCCTGCTTCCCCCTGTTCCCCTCCCCCTGTATCTCGGGTCCATGGCTGACCCCGAAATAACCCCTCCTGGCTCCGCCGAAAGGGCTGCTGCTGCTGGTTGTCCTGCTTGCTGCTGCCCCTGTCCCAGTTGTACCTGCACTTTGAGGCAGGATGGTGTTCCCCACACTTCAAGCAGATGTGCCAATAACGGCAGTTCAGCCAAGAGCAGAAAGCACTGTTCTACCCGCAGCATGATTTTTGTGCTCCTCCCCAATTTTTGTCCCCCTTCCCTTCTGTCCCCATTGGTCCAGTGTATATCTCCAACCATAAATCAATCTGTCTGGTGTCCCACTATACATCCCCAAAGTGCAACATAAGTTCCTAAAATTTTCATCATATTTAAGCCAGCAATGTCCCCCTTTCTTGTAAGCATTCTTGATAATCAATGAGTATGTCAATTGGGGTGTCACCAATTATGGCCTTTTTTCTATGGCTATTGCCATGAAATAGGTGAACCCCATGGACCAGTTGTCCCAGGTCTTCCCTTTGAGGGACTTCTCCTCTTTCACTTTTCCCAATAAGACCACTGCAGCTGCTGTGGTCCCAGAGTAGGGACCAGCGTAGGCTCTGGGGCACCACCTCCCCCCTGGCACAGGAGGTATCATCTTTCCTCATGCTGGTAGCTCTGGTTCTGGTACTGGAACCCACAGTGGTACTGGATCTGGTGCAGGCAAAATGGGAGGGGGGGGAGCAGTGTTTCAGGCTCAGGCACTGGGATCTCTAGGGTAGGTGGCCTTGGTGCCACCGGGATGGGGCCCCCTGGCCTGGGTTCGTCCGGCACCCAAGGTGGACATTTCCTATTCCTGTTTCCCCTGCCCCACTTCCCCTTCCACTTCTTGCCTTGTTCTGTTTCCTCCAGATCAGTGGCCTCCAGTAGCCTGTTCGCAGTCTTCACTAGGTCCATCACAGCCAAGTAACAATTCTCCTTGCTTGGCTTAGTTTTTCTGGGCACCATCACTGTCACTGTAGTCTCTTTAAAATCACAAAGCAAAATCAGACATATCCACCAGTACTTCTCCTCTTTGTTTGCTATGCCTCCTGGGTCACCCTTCTCCCCCCTCAAAGCAGCAACTGCCATATTCACATATCCTTTTCCTTGATAATAACATGCCCTGCCATATCCCCCATCCCACCCGGTCCCTCCCACAACTGGCCTTGTCCCCTTCCATGCTTCCTTCTGTGAGTCCCTACTTTGCTTGTGTTTTATTATCTTTTTTTTATATGTCCCTGTTATGTTATTTGCTGCCTTAGCCCCTTGTAGTAGGGCTCTATCTCGAAGTTCCATTTCTTTCTTAATTAATAATACATTATTATTATTATTTCTTTTATTTTAAATAGAACTGCCTATCCTCCTTCCTGGGGGCAATGTTCCTGTTGTTGCACCGTCCTCCCCTGCCCTGCCTGTCCAATGGAGCTCCTCTTTGTCCTCCTCACCATGTGGTGATGATGCCAGAAGCCACTGCCATGCGGTATCACATTGTGGGTGCTGTTTTGCCCCTGTAAGTCCAGAAAATGGCCAAAAATCAGGCCCATCAACCTCATCTCCTCCCCTGTTATGTCATTATCATTCCTTTGCCTCCTGGTCACCAATCCTTTAAGCCGGCAAGACCCGCTAAGATGAGGCTGATGTCCCAGTATCTCGAGCCTCTGACCACCCCTTTCTCAAGAGGCCTGCTCTCACCTTCTTCTCCCACATGGCGATGACGTCAAACAACACTGCCATGCAGTCCCCAACCTGCTCCTTTCCTCTTTGACTCCTGGTCTGCTCTGTGGCCTCCTAGCCTTCGCGGCCTCCTGCTTGGCTGTCCCTATCTGAGAGACGACCACCCTATTTTTCCCAAATGCTCCTGGTATCCCAAGGTAGTTTTTCTGCTACCAACCATGGCTGTTGCACTCTCCCCTACTCATAGGTCTTCCTTTTTCATCCCCAGAGGTGCATGATGGCTTGATTTTTGTTTGCCTGTCACAGGGGAGCCTCTCCAGACCCATGCCCCTTGACCAGTTCCCACATGGCCCTTCACGACCCAGGCTTCCACCATGTTAGCCCTGATCCTCCTTCGGCCTTTCTCATGGCTGTTTTTCTAGCAGTCCTTCAATTGTTCTTGGGCCCGGAAAGCCCCACCAGCAGGAAAAGCGACCCCCCCAAACACTGTGGCCCAACAACCATTCTATGGGCTTGTTCTGCCCATACAAACCATGCTCAAACAACAAAACAAGATTTCTCACTTGTTTCAAAACTCACTGGCTGTTCCCCTTCCATAGCTGCCGCATGGTGGGTTACACTACCTTCTTACCTGCTAAGTCTTCTTGTCATGCAAAATACTCACCTGAGCTGTACCCATTGAAAACTCTTTTTTTTAAACCTATATCACTAGTATAGACGATTGATCTAGCTTTTTAACTCCAGAATCAAAATCAAATACCCAACGGATGTTTTAACTGTGAAAATACTGATGTTCTACCAAACAAATTTCATTTGGAGAAAACCTGTGAGCTCCACATCCTGTGCAAGGGCTTTGCTATCCCACCCCATTGTTACCTCCCCTCTTTTCACCCTGTCCAATCCTGGGCACCCACCATACCATCGCATGCCCCACCCCCTGGGTGACCTCATCAGGCCCTTCCCTTCCTTCTCTGGTGACCTCACCTTCTTGATCACTTCTCTCCCCCTTTTCTCCCTCCTCTATCCCCACCTCCCTCTACCCTTTCCTGTTACTGACACACCCACCTTCATTTGCCAGGCCAAGGGACAATGGGGTCTGCCCTTTTAGTTGGCAACCCTTTTTTTCTCCACCATCTTCCTGAACTTCTAAGGCCATGATACCCTCCTTTATGAGTAATGCTACTCACATGCCCATCCCTTTTTATTATTTCTCTCTTGGACAGTGCATATTCTAGTACCTGCAGAACCGAATCATGGTACTGTGTCACTCATGTTTCAGTAACAATCACCATGTCCAAGTGTGCCTCTGCTAGGTTCCCAGGCTTCTGGCATCATATTCCCATTTAGTGAGGCTGCTTGTTAATGGTCTGTTACCCCCAGTTTTAAGAACCTCATGTAACTCTTCTTTTTGTGTGCTCCTCTTTCTCTCCCTCTGTCTTCTCCTCTCATTACTCTTAAAGCACCTGTGTCTATTTCTATTCAGTTGTCTCTCTATACAGTATGTGTTATGTGATTTATCTAGGATGTCTTTGATCTCTTCCACCACTGGCACCTTTTGACATTGAGGTATCCTCACTGCCTGTCATCTTGCAAAACCTGTATGTGTTTGACTTGGATATGTATAGCTATTCAAGCTGTTCAAATCAGCATGTTGAATAACTCCACTTCAGAAAACATTAACTTGTTTCCAATTGTATAACTTGTTTCTCACAGTTGGCATTGGTGTCATTTCTGAATTTCTTTAATGTACAATGTTTATTACCATCCTCAAATTTTGTCAGTTGCTGTTTTTTGTTATGTATTTTCCAGTTGAAATTGGAATGGGATGATAGTGTGGTGGTTAAATAATAGACTTAACATATTTATTTATTTATTTGCTTTTGGTAACTGGGTGGGTGCACTAGGCATAAGTATGCCTATTTTTCGTCACAACCCGGGAGATTACAATTAGGCAATACATGAGTATGCATGTGACGCAGCACAAGAAATATATAACAACAGTTAGGAAGGAGATAACAAACATTCTGAAACACAAGTGAATAGAAACACTGTTCAGCATAATACCATCAAACACATTTTGCACAAATAACAGTTTGATCAGACAACGATGTGAGAAAAATAATAAACACAAAGAAGAAAAATAAGTGCTATTAGTGGTGAAAGAGGAGGAAGAAGAAAAGGTGGGGGTGAAAGCAGAAAAGGGGTAGAGGATAAGAGAGGAATAAGTAGGAGGATTAGGAGAAATGGACGAAGTGGTATGAAGTGGATTACCTAGAGTAAACAGAGGGCAGGGAGAACAGATGTTCAAGGTGGGCGAAAACAAGTACAGGGGTTAGTGGCATGCAGATGATTTCTGTGAAGTTTCTTAAAACAAGCATGGGTGGGAGCTTGACGTTTGGTTTGGGGAATGGAATTCCAGTACATAGGTGCCATGTATGAGAAAGCATGTGTACCCATGTTAGTTTTGCATCTAGGTATGTAAAGAGGGATTTGGTCAGCAGACCAGAGCCTATAGTTGAGAGGTTGTGAGTGTAAAAGAGAGGCAAGGGATAGGGGGAGGCCTGACCTGGTAATGTAGTCAATCAGAGAGCCATAGGACTGAAGTCGATGGGCAGAAGGGCAAGGCCAATTTAGGTCAGCATATAGCCAGCAGTAGTGTTTGAAGCATGGGGACGTAGAGGCATAATGGCAGATGCTGTTACAGGTAGTGTCCCATTTAAGAAGGGAGGATTTAGAGGCAGATATGTAAGTGGTTGAGCCATAGGCCAGGGCTGGGAGCAGAAAGCCTTGAGTAACAGCTAGTCTAGCCGATGGAGTGAAGGCATAACTGGTGTGGTATGCACCTCCTATCTTAGCGTTGGCAGACTTACAGGTGGTGGAAATGTGTAGTTCAAAATCAAGAGAAGGATCAAGAGTAATGCCCAAATATTTGAAGGAACTAGCACTGTCCAGTGCAGAACTGTCTGCACATGAGATTTTTAGGGCATCTTGGTTCACTTTGAGTCTGGAAGGGGAGCCAAAGAGCATGGAATATGTCTTGCTAGTATTGAGAACAAGTTTGTTCACAGCTAACCAGGCTTGAATGCTAGCGAAGTCAGAGGCAAGGGGGTGGTTTATGTCGGCAACATGCCTTGCACTGTGGTAGATAACAAGGTCATCTGCATAGAGCAGGGTTGAACAGGAGGGAGGGAGCAAGCGATGGGATGTCATTAATAAAGATAGAGAAGAGCAAGTGGCCAAGTATAGAGCCCTGCAGTACATCAACATGTAAGGATGAGAGGTCTGACATAGCAGAGTTAAAGACTACAGCTTGCTTTCTGTCGGTCAGATAGCTGTTGAACCAGTCCACTACATCAGTGGAGAAGCCTAAGGAGCGTAGTTTAGAAAGGATAAGGGAGTGGTTTACCAGGTCAAAACCTTTGTTAGATCGATGAAAACTGCACCTGTCTTAAGGCCTGAGTCCATGGAAGCATAGATATCATTAGTGAGTTTAAGAAGGGCAGTGGAAGTACTGTGGCCTTTGCGGAAGCCATGCTGGGAATAGGAGAGAAGGTTATACTGCTGCAGATATTCAATAGATTGGGTGGCCACAAGTTTTTCCAAGATTTTGCAAAGCACAGAGAGAATTGATATGGGTTGGTAGTTCTTAATATCTTTCAGCTCTCCCTTTTCAGGGATAGGTGAGACTCTTGCTATTTTCCAGATATTAGGAACTAGGCCATGGCATTGAGATTGGTTAAAGATTTTGGTTAGGGGGGAGGCTATGAATGGAGCAGCAGCTTTTAGGAGCCTTGGTTTCATACCATCTGAGCCCGAGCTGGTATTGTCGGGGATGGAGTGGACCAGTTTAAGGACTTCTGTTCTTGTTATTCTCTGGAACCTGAAAAGGGGATGCATGTGAAGGGGCATGGTATCAATGGGAGGAGAAGTGGTGTGTGTATGTGGGAAGGAGGCCAGGTAGCTAGAAAGGTCTGAAAAGAGGTGATTGAAAGCGTTGGCAATAGTCAGTGGGTTATTGCAGTGTATGTTATTTATCAGCATGTCGCTTGATTGGTTCCAAGAGGGTTTTTATGGTGGACCAGAACTTCTTAGAGTCCCCTACTGCTTTTGAAAGTAGGCCTTTGCAAAAATGGCTTTTCGATAGCTGGATGTTGCTTTTACAGGTGTTTCTCAGAGATCGGTAGTTGCTATAGTCAGTCTGAGACCTAGAAGCTCTGAATTGCTGCCACATTTTGTCCCTGGCCCTTATTTGTGTGAGTAAATCTTTGTTTAACCATTTGACCTGAGTCCCCCGAATATGACTAGTGACACGTGGAGCGTGGATATCTTGGAGTAAAGCAAACTGTGCCAGGAAGTAGTCTAATGCCAACTGGGCATTAGTCGAGGTATAGATGGGTGACCAGTCAATCAAGGAGAGATCATGAATAAACTGTGTTAAGTTTAGGTTGGCCATGTTGAGGAAGGTAATAAGTTTAGGAGGAGGAGGAGAAGGTTTACTGATAGATTGCCAGATGCAGTAGATTTAGGTGTGATCACTCAGTGAGTCTGCAAGGGTGCCGGTGCAGACTATGCTGTCAGGATGATTTGTAAGAACCGAGTCAATAAGTGTACCACATGATGTGGTCTAGGATGCATGTGAGCATGGTGATGTAACAGCATCATAAGCATACACTGACATACCTTTTATGGAGCTGCCCCTTCAGTATTGGCTTTATAAAGGAGCAAACACTCAGCAGCATTGTGATATAAGCTGCCATGTGGCATGGAACACCATTTGTGTGAGTAGAAGCATTGATTTAAAAAAAACATAAACTTACAGCAGGACTTAAGATTAAACTTTATCCTCTGCACATAATTTTTGTAATTTAATGCTGCAACTCAGAGGCCCCCACCTTCTAACCTTAGGTTGACACCTGTTTCAGTATGGCAGCAAATCCACATGATACTTGATTCTCTGCTTCACAAAAGTGAGTATATGCTTTTTCAAACTGCTTTGTATTCTTAGTTTGCTTAATAAGCATTTTAGGATAAATTACTGACTGGACTGGAACTTACGGTGTTTGGAGACTATTTTTAGATAATAACATAAGGGAGCCGGCAGCTTTTGCATTCACTAGCAGGTGTGTTGTATGGCATGGGTGATTAACGTTTGTTACATTCTATATAATCACAATTCACAAAATGTCTGAGAAGCAGAAACTATTCATTAATAAGAAAGTAAGTAATATTTTATTTGTATTTGGTGCCCAATCCCGGAGGCTCTGGGTGCCATTACAGATATTAAAAGCAGGGTTATAGGCATCATAGAACAGACAATACAATTAATTAATAAATCATTGAATAGCTGTTAAAATCAGTTAAAAACTTTCTTAGAAATGCTTTATTAAAGAGGTAGGTCTTCATGCCACTTTTGAATACCTCCACCGATGAGGCTTCCCTCAAAGATATCAGTCATGAGTTCCAGGGGGCCAGACTGGCTGTCTCAAAGGAGTGATCTGCCAAGGTTTTCAGACTGTTCCTTGGAACCACCAGGAGGCCCTCAGTGGAGGAATGGAGGGAATTTACAGGGATGGCTTGAGTAAGGAGGTCAGACAGGTAGCCAGGGCCTGGGCCATGTAGGGCCTTGTAGGTGAGCAAGCCCACCTTGAAGATGATCCTTTACCTGACAGGCAGCCAGTGCAGATCTTGCAGGACAGAGGTTGCATGACAGTACCTAGGCAGGACAGTCAGCAACCTGGCCGCAGCATTCTACACCAGCTGCAGTCAGAGGAGGATCCCTCCACTGACCCCAAAGTACAGAGCATTACAGTAGTCCAGCCTGGCGGTCATGAAGACATGTATCAGTAAGGGCAGGTCTTCTGGCAGAATTAAGAGTTTAATTTGGGTGACATTCCTTAAGTGGTAGAAACCACTTCTGACACAGATGACACCTGAGGTTCAAGTGTCAGCCTGTCATCAAGGATGACTCCAAGATTTTTCACCATGTGGGAAGCCATCAACAGAGTAGATCCCAGGACCAAACCTGTCACCCCTCCAGAGGCATCCCCATCATGCCAGTGACCAGGCTCAATCACCAGCACCTCCATCTTGTCAGGATTCAGCCTCAGCCAATTAAAGGACATCCAGTCCTGAATCTTGACCAGGTATTTATTAAGCACTTCAGTGGCACCCTCTGTTCCAGGGGCAAATGGCATGTACTGCTGGGTATGGTCTGAGTAGCAGTGGAAACCCAGACTATACTGTCTAATGAGCTCACCCAGGGAAAGCATATACATAGCAAACAGTATTTGGGAAAGGATCGAGGCTTGAGGAACTCCACATGACAGGGGCTTCGAGGAGGAGGAGAAATTCCCCATCACCACTCGTTATCTCCTGTCAGAGAGGTAGAACTCAAACCATCAATGACTGTTCCAGTGAGTCCACCATACACTCTAAGGTGATCCAAGACCACGATGTGGTCCATGGTGTCGAATGCTAATGAGAGATCAAGGAAAATAAGAAATGACCATTCACCTCTATCCCTATTCCTGAGGAGGTCATTTTGCACCCAAATTAGAGTTGTCTCCATGCTATGCCTAGTTCTGAAACCAAACTTGAATGGCTCATAGATGTCAAAGGGCGAGAGGTGTGCATCAAGCTGCAGAGCCACCACTTTCTCAACAACCTTCCCTAGAAATGGGAGACTGGAGATAGGTCCATAATTCGAGAGGACATCAGGGTCGAGCGATGGTTTCTTCAGAAGAGGTTTCACCAATGCCTCCTTCAACAACAAAACAACAAAAATGGAAAGGGACCTGGGGGTAGTCATATCAGATGACCTAAAGGTAGCAGGCAATGTGAGAAGGCAGTAAGGAGGGCTGGGGGATACTGGGATGCATAGGGGGGAGGTATCACCAGTAGAAAACAGGAAATAGTCATCCCTCTGTGCAGACAGTTGGTGAGACACCATCTGGAGTGTTGCATGAAGTTCTGGAGACCCCATCAAATGGAGGCAGTTCAGAAGAGGCAACTAAAATAGTGCAGGGTCTGCACAAGAAGCCACAGGAAGAGGGACTAAAGAAGCTCAATATGTATACCCTAGAGGAAAGGGGGAGACATAATAGAAACTTTCAAGTACTGTACCTCAAGGAAATCAATGAAGTCCAAGAGGGTAGCATATTTCAAAAAAAAGAAATGTGCAAGAACAAGGGAGCATAATTTGAAGATGGGGGGTCGGCTCAGGGGCAATGTGAGAAAGTATTTTTTCACAGTGGTGGGCACATGGAATGGCTTCTTTGCAGAGATCATGGGGTCAAAAACAGTGGGGGACCTGAAGAATGCATGGGGCAGACATAAGGCAATTATAGTGGGGGGGGTAGGAGGAAGTAGACTGTTGGTTAATGAGAATCTGCAACTTATTCAATAGGTAGGGAAATGGGCAGACTGAGTGGGCCAAGTGGTCCTTATCTGCTGTCAGTCTCTATGTTTCTATGTTTCAAGGCATCTGGAAAACAGCTCTCTGAGAGTGAATATTGGACTATCCCGGTAAACACGAGACTAATGGTCTCAGCCGCTCTCTAGGACACGTGTTTGGCTTGGGTCCAGTTCACAATATGTGGGTTGCAGCTTTGAAGTCACCTCATGACCTCAACCACCTGTACCAGCTGAAACTCCCCCCAGACAATAGGAGTGCCTCTGCTCCAACCAGGCTGACCACTGCAGGAGAAATCTCATCTTGCTGGGGAGATCACTGCCTGAATGGAAGACACCCTGTCTGAAAAAACAGAGCAAACTCTTCACACAGTGCAATTGAAAATGCTCTTTTCAGCTGTAGACAGACTGGACATAACAGTCTGTCCACACTCCAAAAAAGCTGAGCTGGTCTGTTCCTCCCAGCAACAACCTACCTGAACAGGAACTCTGCCTTCTTATGGTTGATTGCCGCTTTGTAGTCATAATAATGATTTCTCAAGGCCAGTCTGTCCTCCACAGACCGGGTCCTCTGCCAACAATGCTCCAACTTATGACCCCTTGTCTTCATCTCCTTGAGAGCCCCATCAAACCATGGGAGTCTCAAGTGAGAAGACCTGGGTCATATATGGACCAGTGTGATGGCATTGAGCGCCTTGTCAATGGCCCTATTATAGGCCGCCACCGCTTCACCCCTGTTGATCGCACAAGCAGCACTTACATCAGAAAAGTCTACTGCCACCAAGAGTTCCTCTGGGGACAATCCTGTTAAAGGTCTGCAGCAGACCATCACAACATGGGGGACTATCAGGGGTGGCCCTATACGAGAACTCCACCATGCAATGATCACACCAAATGACTCAATCAATCTTGATGTCAGTGACTTCAACCCTCAGTGAGAATACCAATTCCAATGTGTGGCCGAGTTGATGGGTTGCAGAGGTAACCACCTGTGCCAGGCCCAGAAATGTCACTGTCTGGATGAGGTCATAACCAAAATGTGAGGATCTGTCATCGATCCAGGTGTTGAAGTCCTCTAGAAACAGCCATCTAGGGGAGTACTACACCCTACTGGCGATGAAGTCAGTGACTTCCTGTAAGAACTGTATATAGTAAATGAGGATAGTACTGCAACCTGCGCCTGGACCCCAACGCACTGCCACACATCCAAACGATAAGGTAGAATCCACTGAGTGTACAGAGAAGTTCAGGCTGGATCTAAAAGAGATGGCCATTCCCCTGCCCCTGTGTTCCCTCCTCAGGCAGTGCACCATTGTCTACCTGATGGGGAATGACACCTGCAATATTGGTCCAGCATCATCCTCCAACCAAGCCTCCAATAATGTAAGCCAGCTCAACTGAGGAACTCAAGTCTGCCATAATAGCAGTCTTGTTCCTCATCAACCTGGTGTTGCACAGCACTGCCTGAAAGGGACTAGCAGAGACTGCAGGCTCTCTAGCTACCTGCCCACGTGGTCTGGTGGGAACCCTGGGGACAGGAGCCAACCAGGTTGGGCTTCTCTCAAGGCTTTGTTTAACCCCAGGGCACCTCCTATATTTGACCACCCTAATACTGTTCACCTCTGCTATACAAGCAGTGCCCTGCTGCATGCCCACCTGCACCCTATTTATACCCACCTCCTAGCAACATCTCACCGCTACAGCTGGGAGGTGGAGATCTGCAAAGGGGTGGAGGTCATGCAGCAGGGCCACTGCATAAGTTTGCGGAAGGGCCTGAGACCTAGACACTATATTAAGCAAGCAATAATGCCCAACAGGGTGGGCGGTATTGGGCAATACCGGACTGCCAAGGGGTGTAATGAGGCCTGACGCTGCAGGCGGAGGGCCTTATAACCCCTGGGCAGTCCGGTGTTGCCCATACCGCCCACCCTGGAGGGCATTATTGAGCTTAGAAAATGGGGTTCTTTACAAAATAAATAGACAGAGTCAAGGTTTGCAGTATGAACAATAAATTCTTTTTATTTTTTTTAAATTTTATGAGTTAAACTGTGTTAAAGAAAAAAATAGTCCCTTTTTGGAACACTTGAAATAAACATAAACGCTGGTGAACCACGTTTTTTTAAACTTTTAACTTTAGGGTGTGGAGAAAACAAGAAATTGCTGAGGCTTTGATTCATTTTTGGTATGTGATGAACTGGATTGGGCTGTTAAACGTGCAGTTGAAGGGCTGGAAAATGTTGCTTGTTCCTAGTGATGAACCGTCTGTAGGTGGCAGGCTGCTGCAACTGGTCTGGTTTGCTTGCTGATTAGTCTCCTGTTCTGGTGCTTCTCTTGAGGAGTCTTGCTTAGGATTTCCATTTGCTGCACTTAATATAGAGCTCCATGATTTTTGGTTTGATGTGGATGGTGTCCAGTAGGTTGCGAGACTTTGCTCAGATCGGTGGCTGGTAACTGCGACAATTTCCTTTGTGCTGAGTTCTGCTTATGAGAGGAGCTGCACTGCCGTGGCACATATACTATGGTTAGTATACTGCTTAGATAGGTTTGCTTGTTCACTTAATTTCGGCATCAAGGATCCCAAGTAAATTTTGCCCATTGGCTCTTTGCTGTACCAATACATTAGGTGGTTGAGCTTTTCTTGTGGTAGGCATTTCGGGTGGAGGTAGAAACTTGTGGCATCAGGTAGGCACTTTTCAAGGTATTTTAGGAACGGGCGGACAGGGCAGAGTGGGCTGTTTCTCTCCTCGAAGATGAAACCTCTGGTGTTTTTCTTACTGATTTCCTGAGGATTTTTATGATTCTTGGTTTCCTGATTGTGGCTTAAGGTGATGTAACGACTGCCTGCTTTGTCTTGTTTTACTACAAAACTGTCTCTGGTTAACTCTCTCAGTCCTTCCCTGCCGCGCCTGGCCATGTGTAATTGTACGTCAAACCACATTGTTTTTACTAGCCCAGGTGCGGTTTCGGGATCCAGGGCTGGACTGGTACATAACTTTTGGAGTTCGGCTTCTGTAATTGCAGGGTAGTGTGTGGGTGTAACTTTGTGGTGTTTACGTAGCCGTTTTAATACAGCTTGCAGGACATTGTTAGATGATTTAAAGACTGGGTTCCCGATGATGCTTACCGGCCTTCTAACGTCAGTGGTGCCTAAGTGACGGTTTATGCCTGCTTGGAGAGCACAGTAGCCGACCACGGAGTACTCAGACCCGCTTGTGGTACGGACCTAGGCGTAGAAGCGCCTGAGGTATTCATTGAGGGTTTCAAAATTTTTTGTTTGCCACTTGATTTTTATTTTGTTATGGTTTGCCCACTCTTCAAAAACTGATATAGCCCACTTTGTGTATTTTACTGTATTTTGCTCTTGCCTTTCGTTTTCTATGCTGTCTAGCTGGTTGTCACTTAGCGCTAAGAAACAGTCACTTACTTTCGCTTTTTCTTTTGTCAGGTTGGTTTATTTTCGGCTCCGGTTCACATTACTCATCCTCAGTGAGTACCCTGTTTCTTTTTAGGATGTTTAGTAGGTCAAAATTTACTGGATAGTGATCGGACATTTTTGAGGTGACAGCTGATTTTCCCTCGCCTCAGCAGGTATGAAAAAAAAGTGATGGTGCGGCACTTTGATATGACAGCTGGTGTTTTGGTCAGGTGGCCGGGAGTTTTTCCTTACTGATCATCTATTGAAAGTTAATGTACCCCTTTTTTAGGGGTACTGGCCAATCAGATGACAGCAAGGAAAAAGCCCATTTTCTAATATAAAAAGAAAGCCTAACCTAAACACCCATCCACACAATAAATATAGGACAATTAATCTAATTACAAACATAACACAATCATGCACTAACTAAACCCACACCAATCCACAAAAGAAAATCCACTTAAAATTTAATTACTAAAATTTAAGCTTTTTTGAGGATCCTATATTAGTTGCAGAGCTAAATTTCGATAACTACAATCAACAATCAATCAGTAATCTAAAAATGTCCAATCTTTCAGCCAGAAACAGTGCAGTACTCTCACCACTGTTGGACAGTTAAAAAGATCATAGGTGGTGTAACTTAAAACACAGAATAGAGGGCTTTCATGACCTCTACCAGTGTCAAGCTCAGGCCAGGCTATAAAACTGCAGAGCACAGTCCTGATGAAACATTTAACAGAGAGGTACTCTAATTATCACTCCTAAGACAGATCTTTTTCAGAACCAGTACAGTTCAGGGGTGTGCTCACAACACAAATTCCACAGCCTCCAGAAGAAGGTATTCCATAGAGCTTAATGCTTTGCAATTAGGGTGACTGCCAGATAGTTCAGGGCCAAACAGCACCCTCTGTTCCACAAGCCTCAGTTCACCCCAGACATGCCGGTACCACAGTCCTTGACTCATAGATTTTCCCAGGGATAGACAGTATCTCAGAAACAGTACCTCAACTCTTTGCCGAGCTCCAGTTCCAAACGATAGCAGCAGTGAACTCTCACTTTATCAACCTGCCTCAGAAAATATTTTTCTGGGCTAAGCAGCCCCCACAGAGGTCCCCAACTGAAAATAAGGCCCCTGAAACCATTGCTGAGTTCTTCATTGGTGGCTCCAACCCAATACACTGCAGTCCCAGTCCAATCAGGAAAACGTTTCTCCCAGGAACTGTGGTCTTGTAAAGCAGTTCCTAGTCCACTGCCTGGAGTAATCCACTGAAGAGAATGTTTCTGGCTGAGTTTTACCAGTCGCAACAAACCCGGCACTGGATTTGAATATCCAATATCCTCTGCAACACAATAAGATGCCTAAAAAAAAGCTAACTCCTACCCTTATTCATTGAAATCCCTAAGTAACAGTGTGCCCTACACCTCAATTCTAAATTACTTGCTATCAATTAAAATTCCTAAAAATAACCCCTTGCCAAGTTATACGGCACAGAGAGTAAACTGCTTTAAACTCTCCTAGATTCTCCTAAAGTAAAACTACCAGTAAAGTGGTTTTTAGGGAGTTTTTCAATAATGCAAGCAAGAGCACTAACAGATGGCATCCCAGTCTGGCAGCCACCTTACTCCGTCTACCTTTACATAAAGGAAGCTAAAAATATATATATTTTCGAAATGGTTCACGTATACATTTATTTATCAGAATCTGACATAGCAGGAAATCCACATTTAGGTGTGGATGCTATTTTTAAAGTGGGACAAAAGGAAGCTCTTACAGCAGTATGGTATTGTTTAACATTTCGAGCCTAATAACATGAGCAAGGCATATGCACTGTAGATAAGTATGCTAACACAAGTATGCAATAAAGTGCAGAAGATAAGCACAAAAGAACATAGAGAGCAGAGGTATAGACTTGGGTGATCAGTAAACAGGTAATGCTTAGACTTGCGGATTCTGGCAGTGGCAGGAGACAAGAAGATGGATATACAAGCCTTGCTTGAAGCCTTGGGTTGCAACACTGCTCTTCACATCATTAGGGAGGACGTTTCAGGTAAATGGAGCAGAAAAGGAAAAGGCCTTAATCTTGATTGCCTTGTGAATGAGTATGAGGTATGTGAAAAAAATCTTTAGCTTAAGAATAGATTGTTTATATCTGCATGGGCTTGGTTAGCAGCCTGCACAGATATGTAGGGTACTGTTCAAGCAACACTTCAGTATCAAGGTTGCCTGATTTACTTTTCTTCTGTTGTGTGGAGGAAAACATCTAAGATCAACATACATGTGGCAGTGGTGGGTTCTTTTCTTATACCCAGAGCAATCAATCACTCAATCACTTTATTTAACCAGGCATAAACACCATTGAGCAAGCTCATTTTCAGGGTGGTCCTGGGCATTAATACAATACAGTACACTTCATAAGATTTCAATTATGGTGGATAACGGTGCAAAAAAAACAAAGAAAAAACATTGTGAAGGTGCCAGTCAATATGGGCCTATACATACCGGTCAGCATAATTAACATGCAAAGGTACATAATGATAAGCTTTACTGAAATGAGAAGAGACAACAATCCCATATAGTCTCCGCTAAGTAAGAGCTTATACCTAAATGATAAAAAATAAGGAGGTATTAAGGAATAGGGTAGAAATTGGGGTGAAAGAGTAGGCAGCCAAAAGGGAGGCCAGAATAGGTAAAAGGTAGAGAATAGGCAGGGCCATCTTGGATTAAGGGATCTAGGCTTGTAGGTCCTAGGTTTCTGTTGTTAGGAATGTGGGGTGGATGAGATACTTAGGTGTAGGATTTGACAGTGGCACCTGGGGCTTAGGGGTCATCGGCATCTGAAACAGTTGCATGATTCCTTCAGATAATCCGTTAATAGAGCTTTGAATGTGAAAATGCTTGGAAGTGAGGATAATTTTAATGAGTCTTGCATAGTGTTCCAAAGTGATGGAAGTGAGAAGTTGATTGCTGCTGAGCCAAGGGTAGTTTTCATTCTAGGAATCTGGAAGCAGATTAAGGAGAAGCGTCTCAGGCCATAGGAACATTTAGCCCATTTGAAGATGTTTGAGATGTATGCAGGGAGGTTATCAGATAATGCCCTAAAAAACCAGAGGAGAGCATTCCTTTTTCTTCTAGTTGAGAGTGAGGTCCATCCCGAAACCTGGTATAGACGACAGTGATGTGTACTACGGGGTAGATTTAAGATAAATCTTAAAGCCGGGTGGTAAAGGGTGTCCAGTTTGCTTAGCATAGTTGATGGGCAATGACTGTAAAGGAAGTCAGCGTAGTCCAGTATAGGTAGGAATATAGTTTGTACTAGTCTCATTCTGGCTTCTAACGTGAGTAGGTGTTTAATGCGATAGAATAAACCTAATCGCTGTCTTAGTTTCTTCAAGGTTTCATTTAAGTGGCACAGAAAGTTGAGCTTGTTATCCAGCCAGAACCCTAGGTATTTAAAGGTATCGACTACTTCAAGGGGTTCATCTAAGCAAACTTGCACAGACTGTTGTATATCACTGTTACTTTGTGCAGCGAGGTGGTAGATGCAGATCTGCAAATGTTCAAAATACACAAAAGACTGTGCAGGGTGAAAAAGTGGATCCACGGTGTAAATTTAAGTATGAACACAAAAATAATTAAAAGGCTGCACTGAGGTGTACACCCATAGTACCCACTGTTTCCTCCTCTACGTTTCTAGCTTCACTGGCTCTTTGTCAAGAGCCTTTTAGTTATTTTTTCTAACATTCTAACATGAATAAATAAGTTGATCAAGAAGAAGGAGCTATACTTTGTTTTTTTATGAGAGGTGTCTTTGGAGACCAGCTTGCCTTGTCTTAGATCTGCAAATCTAACTGCCATATGGACGAGGATTGTCATAGAATTAGATGCCTAATATGTGGGGTGAGGCAGTTACTTATTAGATATGGAGCCCCTATTTTCTGTTCTATACAACATAAGGAAAGGGGCAGAGGTAAGCCACATGAGGACAAGGGTCCTGTACTTCAGGAGGGTGTATTTTAAAGAAATGGGAGACTGCCTTTGAAAATGCCTCAAGGGGGATTGCCAGGGAAGGGAAATAGAGGCACAATGTGGAAGAATAAAAGAGGGTATAATTTGGGCAACAAACCTGTGTATAAAAAGAAGTAAAAACAGAAAAAAAAGGAGACTGTTATGTTTCTCCAAGGAAGAGGCACAGTATGGTGTTTCTCCAAAGAAGTGGCATGATATGGTGAGAAAAAAAGTGGTGGCATTCAAGAGAACACAAGGAAATACAGAGGGAGGAAGACAGGGATGTATACAACTAAGGCCAAAGGAAGCAGGTAAGGTGGATAGGTAAACAAAGTGCAGAGAGAAGAAGGGATTGCTGAAGGGGTGGCTAAATAGGATATGACTTTTTTCAGATACATAAGTGTGAAGAGGAAAAGCAAGGGGAGTGATATTGCATATCAGAAGGGTGGCAGGGGAAGACTATGCAGAAGGAGACCAAGAAAAAGTAGGCAATATGAACATACATTTATACTCAGTCTTCACAGCAGGGGGTGGAGGAGATGGATCACATGGGGGATGCAAGGTTAGGGGATGAGGGAGTCTGACACAAGTACATTTTAAGAGGAGACCTCTGAAATGACTCACAGCACTGAGGGTGGATAAGGCTATGGGACCAGACAGGATGCACACCTGGGTACTGCAAGAACTTAGGGAAGTGCTGGCTGCCCTTCTGACAGCCTTGTTCAAGAGCTCAATGTAAACAGGTGTGGTTCCAGAGGACTGGAGAATGGTTGATGTGGTTGCTTTACATAAGAGTGGCAGAGGCTAGCAATTATAGGTTAGCAAGCCAAACCTTCGCGGTGGGGAAATAAATGGAAACCCTAAAGAAAAAATGTCTGGTTGAGCATCTTCATTTGATGGACTGTAGAACCACATGCACCACAGATTCAGAGGGGAAGGTCATGCCAAAGGAATCTGACAGATTTCTTTGACTGAGTGACCAGAGAAATAGACCAAGGGAGGGCACTGGATGTAGACTATCTGGACATAAAGTCCTTCAACACTGTTACACTGGAAGCTGATTAGGAAGTTCTCCAGATTAGTACAGGGTCCAGATTATAACATTGGGTTTAGAACTGGTTCAGAGATAAAAGACAGAGGGTGGTGGTTACGTCACTTGCACTAAGGATGGGGAACTGAACAGTGGTGTACCAGAGTAGGACTGCATGGAATGTTGAATTTCTGATAGAAAGGAATTCTGTGGAATTTTAGAAAATTCCAATGATTTCCATCATTTGTAAAATTTTGACATTCTGCACACAAAATGTTTTTTTGCGGAATAATAATCCGCAGTTCACATAAACCATGGATTCTTTTTCCACAATTCACAAAAAATTATTCTGCAGTTTACATGATCCATGGAAAAGTATTCTGCAGTTCGCACAGAAAAGCTTTTCCAAATTCTGCTGAATTTAAAAAGAAATTCTGCAAAGCATTTCACAAGTGGAATTGCAATTCTGAAGCAATTCCGATGGTAGAATTTTGCATTCTGCACAGCCCTATACCACAAGGTTAGATACTTAAAACAATCTTTTTCAATGTCTTCACAGGGAATACTGCAGAAGAGTTGGAGGGGAAAGCATGCATTTTTGCAGGTGGCACTAAAATCTGTGATAGGGTGGACACTTAGAAAGGGGTGGAAAATACATAGGGGTCTTGGGGAAACTGGAGGAGTGGTCAGAGACGTGACATTTGGGGGTTCAATGCTAAAAAGCACAAAATCATGCACCTAGGGTACTGGAACCTCAGCGCTGAGTATAGGATGGAGGGAAGGTACTGTGAGTCACTAGGAAGCAATGCAATCTCAAGTTTATAATATCAGAGGACCTCAAGGTGGCAGTACAATATGACAAGGGTGTGGCCAGGGCTAGCAGGATACTGGAAGGCATAAGGAGGGGTATCTCTAACAGGACAAGGGAGGTGGTGGTGCTTCTGTACCTCTCCCTGGCAAGTCCCCACCTACAGTAATGTGTCCACTTTTAGAGGCTGCATCTTAGAAAAGATATACACAAAATGGAGGCAGTCTGGAGAAGGGCGCTATGAGGAGAGACTAAGGGACCTTTGGCAGATGTATTCAAGGCCTCACTACACTCTGGGTGTGTACCTCAGATTGGAAGAGGGCTCATGTGGTGCCCCTCCTCAAGAGCAGCCCCAAGGATGAACCAGGGAACTTCAGACTGGTGAGCCTCACATCCATCATGGGTAAGCTGATGGAGACTATCCAGAAGGACAGGCTGGTGTCCCTCCTAAAGGCTAAAGGGCTACAGGACAGCAGGCAGCATGGCTTCATAAGTGTCAGATCCTGCCAAACCAACCTGGTGGAGTTCTATGACTGGGTAACTAGGCAATTGGATGGAGGCCATGCAGTGGCTGTCCTGTACCTGGACTTCAGTAAGACATTTGACTAGGTGCTGTATGGGAGGCTGGGAAGTAACTTAGAAGGCATGGGGCAGGTGCAAAGCTGGTGAGATGGGTAGGGAACTGGCTTCAGGGAAGGCAACAGAGAGTGGTAGTGGGTGGTGAGCTCTCATACCCAAGGGTAGTAATGAGTGGTGTTCTGCAGGGCTCTGTGTTGGGACCTGTGTTGTTTGGGATATTCATTGCAGACATATCATTGGGCATCGAGAGCAAGACCAGTCTGTTTGCTGATGACACCAAGATAGACGTGATGGTGGATGACCTAGGGGGATGGCAGGGGTTGCAGGATTATCTGGCATAGCTATAAACCTGGTCAGACACCTGACAACTGGGGTTCAATGCCAAATGCTGCATTTTCGGGTGAAAAACCCAAAAAGGAGTTACCAGCTGGGGTGGGTACAGCTAGCTGTGACAGAGGAGGAGAAGGATCTAGGGGTGCTAATTATGGGATCAATGAACAACTCAGCACACTTTAGGAAGACAGTTGCAAAGGACAACAAAATGCTGGGTTGCACTGCAAGGAGTATATCCTCGAGGAGGGGGGAGGTGATTCTGCCACAGTATAGATCATTAGTTAGATTGCACCTGAAGTACTGTGTGCAGTAGTGGTGCCTGTATCTGATGAGGAACATTACATTACTGAAGGGGGTGCAGCGCAGGGCAACAAAGATGATCCAGGGACTGGGGAACTTACCATTCAAGAGGAGGCTGAGGGAGCTGAATATGTACTTGCTGGAGGAGAGGAGGGACAGGGGGGATATGACTGAAACCTTCAAGTACATGAAAGGAGTAAACTAGACAGGTACGGAGGGGCTGTTCAAAGTAAGGGAGGAGAGGTACACCAAGGGGCCATGATATGAGAATGGAAGAAGGAAGGTTCAGGAGGGAGATGAGGAGACACTTTTTTATGGAAAGGGTGGTAGCTGAGTGGAATAGATTACTGGGGGAAGTGTTATCCAGTATAACAGTGGGCTGCTTCAAAAGGGGCTGGCACAGGGCAAGGGGAAGGGTCACTGGAGGGGGATGGTGGGAGAGAGGGGCAGCTGTAGAATAAGGGGTGCTAGCTGCACATTCAAGCAGACTTGATAGACCACTAGGCCTTTATCTGCTGGCAAATGTCTTATGTTCATATGTTTTCAACATGTACACCCTGGAGGAGAGAAGACAGCGAGGGTATTTTCAAGACTTATAAGTGCATCACTGGGGTGAACAGGGTAAGAGAGAGATAAGCCTCTTCTATAAGAAGATGAGCACTAGAACAATAGGGCCTGCAAAGAAGCTGAGGGGCAAGAGCAGTTCAGGAGAGATGTGAGGAAATATTTCTTCACTGAAAGGGTGGTAGATGCTAGGAACAGACTGCCATCTGAAGTAGTGGAGACTAAAATGGTGGGGGCCTCAAGTATGAAAGGGATAAACATATGGGTATATTAGAGCAGAGGCAAGGAAGATTCCTGGAAACTAGATGTCATCTAAAGAGGCAAAATAAGTAGGGAACACATGAGCAGACTGGGTGGGCCAAGCCACCCTTTCTGCCAGAAAATACTGTGTTTCTATGTTATGAGCCCTTTACAGTTCTAATTATTGGCTTGGTAAAGTTTAGCTGAGGGTCCAACCATAGACCAAGGTACCTGATGGCTTGAACTATTTCTAAGGGGGCCCAGAATGTGGCTGGATCTATAGAGAATACAGGGCAGTGGCCTTACTACTGAACACCATTACTCTGGTTTTGGTGCTGTTAAAAAGGTATTTATTTCTATCATTTACTCTTCTATGTTACTGAAGACTGTAGTATATTGGTGAGGTTGACTGGGCACTTGGATTTGGTGTAGATCACAGTATCATTGACGCAGAGGAGGATTGTGATGTTTTATGCATTTATTTATTTCAAATGTTTCACCAGGAAAGACATACTGAGCTGCTAACAGCTCATTTCTAGATGAATCCTGGGGGTGAGTGGTAATAAGTTAATACAAGAGGAGAAAAAAATTTAAAGTATTAACAGCATTACAAAAGCAGAAGTCATTTACAGCAATACAGCATATCAAAGGAGCATAATCATGAACATTGTAAGGCAAATCAGTGCAACAGGTACACGTAGTACTGTAGATAAAAATGAAGTATTGATACTGGTATAACTTGAGGATGAAGGGAGCAAAATGGCCAGGGCAATAGTAGTTGTGGAAGAGAAGTCAAGAGGTAGAGGGTCATGGACAGTTGCAAGTGGGAGCAGAAAAGTCATGAAGTGATTTAAAACAGAAGTTTCACATGTTGAGGTTCATGTTAGTGAATATGGGAGCCATGGTGCTGACTACTGCTATGAATCATATCAATAGAAAAACATGCCTTCAAAGAATAAGTAGTTACAGTACTTATTAAGACAGTATTCAGGAGCTCAATGAGAAATAATAGGGGCATGAATCTCTATGGTCTAGCTTGCATAATGTAGCAGAGTTAAAAGCATCTTGTCCTGTAGAAGGTGGTATTGATGTATGACAGTCCTTAATGTACATCATGGCCAGGTGAAAGCAGAGGATTTACAATCCTGACACATTTAGTAAAAATTGGTTTAGTAGTGTTTTAAAGTTGGAGGTGGGGGAAAAAATAAACATTCTACACTTTGGGCCAGATATTCAAAAGAGTTGAGCCATGCAATAGGGTTGCACCTGTGCAAGTCCAAAATGCGCCATTCTGTGATATTCAGCAGGAGGCAGTTGCGCCCCCCAAATCATGCTGAGCAACATCGCAATGATAATGAAGGCATGCGTAACCGAAGGGGGAGGAACCATGCATAAACTGCACAGCCCGATATTCAGTCCAGGCCATGCAGAGTTATGCAGGCACAACCCCTACCTGTGCCTGCACAAAGTTACGCTGATAAAAAGAGGAACAAGTCGAGGGTCACCCACTGGTGAGCTGCCGCATTGCAGGGTGCAATACAGCAGCTGCCACCTGTGGGTGGCCCTCGACATGTTCCTGACGCACCTGGCAGTGCTCCCCCCATTCCCCGATCGTGGCATCAGTATTCCCCCCAAGGCCAATATCCCTGGTGGTCCAGTGGACCGAGATTAGCCTGATCGGGGCATAACTGTACCTCCCTCCCCATTAGCCTGATTGCGGGCATAACTGTATTCCCCCAGTAGCCCAATCATGGGCAGAAGTGTTCCCCTCCCCTGAGTAGCTCCGATTCGGGCATAACCTAACCCGCCCCCCATTAGCCCGATCGTGGCATCAGAACCCCCCAAAGTCCAATATCCCTGGTGGTCCAGTGGGACCATGAGTAGCCGATCATGGGCAGCATTCCTCACCTCCCAAGTATGATATCCCTGGTGATCTAGTGGCCCCACCCGACCCGCCCAAAGCCCCACCACCCTGCCCCCGTCATCCCGGCGGGCGGCAGCATCCCACCCACCTGCCGCCCAACCACCTGCCGACTGACAGCTCGGTAGGGCTGCACGCCCATTGGTTCAGTGAGGTCACTACAAGTGTGCACATGGATTACCATAGTAAAAATAACTCACTAAATAATAAGTCACTAAAAATACCACCAACAGCTTTAGAAGTCACCGACACCTCCATGAGAACTTTGAATAACATAATATTTATCGGCAAAGCATCTTGTACTTCTCAAGAGCTCTGTATTTCTTCTCACCATTCTTTATTATTGAGGGAAAATGCATGAAAACTGGATCTCTATTCCTTAAGGGTTCAGCAGCCCCTATTGCTTATTCCAAACCTGGTGTTATATTACTCTGCCTGTAACATCACAGTTATTCCCATTGAAACCAGTTGTGGTGTTACAACAGAGCATTATGACTTCAAGTAGGAAATAAGCTGTAAAAGCATGTAAATTCTAAGGGTTTATGATCCTACTTTTTGGGAACTTCCTTAGTAATATATAAAATAGAGAAGACACGTACAGAAGGCAAATGAAGTACAAGCTAAAATGCTTCTAAATATTACATTTTTCAAACTTTTCCAAGAGGTCTCAGCAGCTCTTTAATCTGGTTCTATTTTATTTGGTTACCATCTGCATATTCAGCCATCTTCCCACTGGGACAAGGCTGAAAATAAGCAGAATTGTCTAGTTCTCCTTTCCCAGTCAAAAAAAATAAAATATCTACAATTTTTAAAAATAAAAGTCATGTGCATGATTGCCAGGGAGGGACAATCCTCAATTTGGTATTGACAAAAGGGCACAACATCCCAGAAATCCAAGTTGAAGAGCCCTTGGGTGGGAGTGACTACCACACAGTGTGATTCAGGCTAGATATGGGCAGAGAGAATGTACCCACAAAGACCAAAGGCATAGGCTACAAAATGCAGACTTCAGAAGGATAGGGGAGCTGCTAAGGGGACACCTGAAGGACATCAGCACAGAGATGGGGGTGGAACAAAAGTGGTCCATCATTAAGAAGAGCTTAGAGGCAGTCACAAAGGAGTGTGTTGTGCTTACCGGGAAAAACTCAAGGATCAAAGCACTCAGTTGGTTCAGTTGAGAGATTGCTCAGGCAGCTAGGGATAAGAGGACCACCTATTGGAAGTTCAGAGGGACCCAGAGAGAGAAGGACAGGGAGGACTATTAGAATAAGGCTAGCGAGTCAAGAAGGGTAGTCCAAGTGGCTAAAGTTCAAAAAGAACTGCAGCTAGCTGGGTGTATTAAAAAAAAGGTGAAAAATATTTTTTTAAGTATATTAGTGAGAAAAGGGATACAAAGGATGCAACAGTACAGTTCAGAAAGGGGGAAGGGTGAGTGGAGGTGAACAGGACTAGGCAGATGTAATGAGTGAGTACTTTTATGTGGTCTTCACTAAGGAGAGGGACATGCTATTGCTGCAAGGGGGAGAGGAAGTGAGGAGGAGGAGGGGGTTGGGAGAGGAGCACAGATGGAATAATTGAGGAGGATAGTGTAAGGAAAAGTCTGTTAGCCATGAGGGTGGATTTATTTATTTGTTTATTTATTTATTTAATGTTTAGGATTCAATAACTTTGAGCTGGAGGCTCGTTTACAAAGGTTCCGAGTCAGACATGTAACAGGACAGTATACAAAATGGAAGTACAAAACAGGATCCTAGGTTACAGCAGTATTACAGGAGAAATTTAGGAAAAATAATAATCACATTGGTTACAATTTGCATATAAGTTGCAAAAAATAAGTGATATTCACAATTGCCTAAAATATTTACAACAACACTTTAGAAGTGTGATACAGCCCTTCATGGTAAAAAAAGACAACGGTTTAGGGATAAGCCCAGGTTAGGAGCACAGGATGTTAGAAGCTGCCTGAGATGGTTTTGTGCAAGGAAAAACGTAGCGGGAATGTGGATGTGGTGTGTATGTGGGCGGGGGGATAAGTACAGAGACACAGGGTAAAGACATATGGGAGAGAGGAGAACTGAAGAGGGCTATGCCAGGCTTAAAGGGTACAGCTGCAGTGTGACTCACAGGCAAGATCAGAGCATAAGCCATATTTAAACTGGCTAATCTTCACACAGCCAGATACATCAGCAGAAGGTTGTTGATCAACCTAGGTCCCCAATAGGAAAGGGTTCATTGGGCTAACGATGTGCACTTGAAAGGCACCAAAAGTCCCCCTCTAATAGTGCTTCTGGTGTTAGCAGAGGGCTGGGTGTACTTAAAGAGATTTGAGGTGGTCTCAGGTGGTTGCTCTAATAAGGATTTTTTACCCAGTAGGCAAGCTTGATATTTAAAATGGAGATGTAGGGGGAACCACCCTATCTCTGAGTATGGTGTACAGGTGTGGGTCAGGTAGCTGGCTCCAAGAACCAGCTGGCAGGCTTTATTGAGGAGAGTTTTAGCCCTTTTTAGTACAGAGTCAGATCCAGCACCACAATTTATTGAGGTGGATAGCACCGAACTGCATGTTACCAGCTTCAGAGTTTCAGAGGTCATTGCATGTCTGTGGCAATACAGAACCCCCAGCTTGATGTTGGCTGATTTCATGACATGGTCAACATGGGCAGAGAAGGTAAGTGTGTCATCAAGTTTACACCAAGATATTTGAAAGTCCTAATCTGCTCCAGTGTATGACCTTGGTGGCTATGAAGTACAACCTGGCTGTATTTTGTCCTGTTTTGTGGCTCTGTAAAAAGCATACTCTTCATTTTTTTTATAGTAAAGGAGTAGTTTGTTAGTAGTGAATGAAGTTTCAAGCAATTGAAAGTTTGCTTGCAGATAGCCAGTGATTGTGGTTAAGTCACTGCCAGCAACCGAGATTACCACATCGTCTGCATATAGGACGATGTGTGCCGGGCATGCTGTCGGCAGTAAGTTTATGAAGAGACTAAAGAGTACTGGTCCCAGAATTGATCCCTGAGGGATCCCAAGGTTCACTTCCCTAGGTTCGGAGAGGGAGCCGTTTACTCTCACACTTTGAGACCTACTAGAGAGGTAGCTATCGAATCAGGTAACAGTACCTGCTGGCAGGCCAATGGTTGATAGGCATTGTAATAGCAGCTGATGGTTGACAGTGTTGAATGCCTTGGCGAGGTCTATAAAGATAGACCCCACTGCCAATCCATTGTCCATTGACTTGTAGAGTTGGTGGTGTAATTGACCAGGGTTGTAATGGTTGACTGCTCTTTAGGAAAGTGATGCAGTTATGGGGATATGAGATTGTACTTCTCAAGATACTCTGTGAGTTGGTCAGATACCACTTGTTCCAAGGCTTTGGAAACTGGTGGCAGTATGCAAATTGACCTATAATTAGCCAGGTTGGTTCTATCACTGCTTTTGAAAACCAGGGTGATGTGTGCTTCCTTCCATTTATCTGGGAACATTCGTGTGTTTAGGGATTTGTTGTAGACTTTGGCTTGAGGTTCCACTAGCTCATTTAATATGAGGGTGACCAGATTCATATTAAATTGATCACTCCCCGTCCTAGACCTGCCTAGGACCCATCTGACATACTTGATGGTCTCAGATCTGGAAATATACCTGAAATAGAATGGTGGAATATCTGGATGAGTTGTTGATGATGCAACATTGCTGGTGTGCTGCCAAGGCAGCTGTGTGTCAAGGTAATCACTGGGCAGGACAGTGCTCCAGTAGGTGAATAGCAGGTTGAAACAATTGGCTATTTCACTTGGTTCCTGTAAAGTCCCTGTCATTGTTACTATAAGATCTGGAGGAGCCTTTGACTCCCTCCTTGTAATGTCTTTCATTGAGTTCCAGAATTCCTTACCATGTCCCCAGTTCTTGTGTAGCAGTTCTTTGTAATAGGAGGCTTTGGCTAGTCTAACTTGATACGTGTATCTGTTTCTGGCAGCCTTATAGGCAGTGATGTCTGCTAGTTTACCAGTCACCTTGGCTTTATGTCAGAGATTGTCTCTCATTTGCATGAAATCCAGGAGGACGCTAATGAGCCAGGGGTTTACAGGCCATTTTTCCTTTTCGGTCTTGTAGGAGGTGAATATGTTGTACGTAGATGTGAAGGTGGAGCAGAAGAAATCAAGTGACTGATTACTCTCTGTGACTGCATCAAGTTGAATTTGGGACCAGTCAATCAATTTCAGCTATTGTCTGAATGCACTCATTAGCCCAGATCACTGTGAGTGGGATCTATTGTGCTGTGGTGTGTGTTTTGTGAACCTATTTGTTCAGATGCACATAACTGGGGAATGGTCACTCAGAGCATTACGAAGGACTGAGATTTCAGAAAAGTGGTCTATGCAGGAGAGGAGCCAGTCAATAAGTGTGTTGGTGCCTATTTTATAGTTTTGCCATGTGGTCTGCATAACCAACTGGGTTAGATACAGGTCTGCTATATGATATTTTACTGTAGCTGCTGCCTGGGATTGCTAGTTGACTTTAAAGTCACCAACTACAATCCATTCCCAGTCTTGGTCAATTTGCCCTTGGTTGATTATGAACTGTTCACCCCTGACTTTTTGCCTACCTGGTAGTATACATGCCATTGTGAGTAATAATACTTTTCATTTCATTTTCATTTCATTTTTTTTATACTGAAAAAATATGTGAGCAAAAATGCCCGTTTTCACAGAAGTCCAGTGACAGTAACAATTACAAAGTAAATATAAAGACCAACATTTGACATAAACAATAACAAAAAACAACAAATAGTAAATAATCAATACATTAAAAACAATTACAGACAACTTCTAAAAAAGTGTTTTTTCAAGTAAACCCTCAAAACTTGACATAGTACGACAGACAGTTATGTTATCTGGCAATTGATTATACTGTCTAATCAATTCAAACTGTAAAGAATTCTGCATAATATTAGTTCTAGTCCGAGGTAGTTTAAACACCTTTCTGGCACTAGTTCTAGTTGAAATAGTAGACACTGAGATTTTGTTTTGTTGACCAATTGAAAGTTTAATATTTAGGGTTTGCACATCATTGGTGTGGATAGAACCCTGACCAGCAATCCAAGAGTGCTGAGGGAGCTGGCAGATGAACTTGTGGGCACCCCGTAATATTTCTGACCTTCAAATAGATATGCTATCTATATAGCTTTTAAGGTGATTTTGCTCCACATATTTGTTATGTTCTGTGTTAAACTGTTCCACCCACCCATCCACTACTCCCTGGGTATACTGAAATAGTGGTAGATGCGTCTCTGAAACAGTGGTAGATGTCTGGAATAGACTACTAGTGGAAGTGGTGGAGGGGAAACAGTACAGAACTTAAAGCATATGTAGGATAGACATAGGGGAATATTAGTAAATAGGCAGGGAGGAGGGAGAGAAGGTCTTCCAATACCATTTATGGCCTGAGGAGACAGACTAGTCACTAACCATCTGTTTCTATGATTCCATGTACAAAAATACTTTTGTCTGTCAATCTTAAATTGTATATTCCTGAATTGTGCCTTATGACCTCTGGCTTTGGCCTTATTTATATTCCATACTGAGGCTAATTCATAAATTCTGGCCTTTATAAATATCATATAATAGCAAGAGAGACCCTCTTATCCTTCCTCTATAAATTGTGAACAGGCCAGTTTCCTTTAACCTGTCCTCAGAGCTCACTGATCCCAATACACACATCATATTGGTAATCCTTCTCTGTATGCTCCCAACCATAGCTATGTCATCTTTCTGGAGCGGTTCTCCTATCTGCATTCCATAGCCCAGGTGAGATCTTACCAGGGCTTTATACTGTGAGTGGAGGACTGTTTTTTTTGGAAGATAAAGAAACTGGCTGACCCATTTGTTCTGAGTTCATTGAGATTTTATTATGACTAAGGAACACTAAGATTCATGCCCACTTCATGAAGGCACTGTGTATACAGAGAACAATTCAGCTGTTCCTGAATATTGTGATGCGATTTATTGTGTTCCCATTCACACCTTGTATTTTTCAGACAGTCCACATTATTTGGGCCATTACGTGTAGCCCTATGTTTGAAAAGTCAGAAAACTGTACTCACCTTTTGAAGCACTTGAAAAAATATTTTTGTTTAATTCAAACATAAATAGTTGCAATATTAAAAAAAATGATAGAAGAAAATTCTGCCAGGGGTGGCAATTTTAGTTATTCATGCACTGGGATAAAGAATTAAATGAGTGCAGGATGTTAGAAATTGTGAAAAAGACACAATGAGCAGATTCATCTATTAAAGAGCTTGTAACTGGTCTGGAGATTAAGCCAGTAAATGAGATACAACTGGATTGGCATTCCATCACAGTCTTAGAATATTGTTGAGAGCAAAACATTCCAATAGGTTAATGAATACATACTGTAAATTCCCAGCTTTTGGCTGAGATAAAGAGTGACGATTAACTAAATGGGAAAAAATTCTTAACAAATGCTCCTACAGTTTAATACTAGTTACAATGGATGAAACTGAAGCACAGAGACAGGAATTACTTGACGACATTATGGCGATTGAAATGCAGTTAAACCAGCTCTGGAACTATTGCAATAGGTCAAATGTGAGACAACAATATTACTTGTCTCTGTATGCTCCCAACTTTGATAATCCCTCTTGTTCCTGTTAAAAATCTGCAGCCTTAGTGGGCAGGTCATTAGTGGAGTCAACTTTAACTTAATCTTGTTACCAGATCCCCTCCCAACAAAAAACACACCAAATCTTGTTGTGTGGGTGCTCAGTTGGCAAAAATGTTATTTGTAATTATTCCTGTATTTACATACTAAACATTATTGATTTATTCACATCATATTTTCATGCTTCAAACAGATTTATATTGCTTCAATTTATTTATTGTATCCAACATTAAAAACATTTATCTTCTCCCCCATATGTACTGTACATCTGGAGTCATCATCTTCCTTTTTCTTCTCTCCTTTTGGGTACGTGTGTACATCCCTACCCTTCTTCTGCTCTGTGTTGCTCTGAGGCCCCTGGGTGTACACCCAGAGCTGCCTGCCCACCACCCTTGTCCCCACTTCCCCATTTTTCTTTTCTTCCAACTCTTGTACAAATCTTGCCATCCACCTTCATCATATCCTAGGGGTCCTTATCCCGTTGTGTGTCTGCCTTGACAGACCTGTCATCCACCTTCAGCATTCTGTCCCTTGAATTATCGTTTTTCTCCATCTTTCCCCAAATGGGAAATGGGTTGAGTGGGTGGGAAAATCACTAGCAAGCAAAAATGTGAGGGAGCCTGCTTACAGCAGCCCCTTTTAGGTCCCTATCCCCACCTCTCTCTCTCTCTCTCTCCCTCTTCCTTTTCTTTTGCCCAATCAGTTGTTTGCATTCCTCTAAGGCTCTGCCCCTTCTTTGTGATGTTATCCTGTGCTCATCTCCTTATTAATCCTCCCTTTTGCTCAGAAGCCCTCCCCCCTCTTTTTGCTCAACCACTGAGTCACCTTATTAGTTAGGGGCTTGGGACAAATGAGCCTGCCTTGAAAAAAGACAAACCTCCTTAGACCCTTTATTTGAAAGATCATCGACTAGGCTATATTGCTTTACCAAGACAGACCAGCTTGTTTTCCAATGGTTCCCAGAACTGGACAATGAGAAACTGTGGAGACTGTATCATTAGACTGACAGAGAGTACTCATCTCTTACTTCTCTAACATCCATTTGACATATAACAGAGAACAGAGAACAGACATGACCCTAGCCACCAGGGATGTACTACATTTCATCTCAAAATCGAGAATCCACTAGTCATTTTTTCAGATCACCCACCTATGAAAATTACAGCAGGACGCCTGAACCCTCCCATCTGAGAGAGGAGAGCTGCCCCTTGGATGCTCAATTCTCTCACCTCCAGCCAAACCCCATATGACCTAAGTCCACTCCCAAACCCGATGTTCTGGGGTAGCAGGCAGTAGTGCTACTACAGTACCACTAGGCTAACTGTTATTTATTGCTTTATTTGTTCATTGAAAGAGTTTCACCAAGAAGGGTCTAGCAAGCTATTGCAGCTCATTCAAAGAGACAGCTTGGGGGAGAGGTACATAGGGAAGCACAATGTCACAAGGGCAATAGAAAAGCAATACAAACATGCAAGTATTGTGAGCAACCAGAGTATTGCAATACAGTGTTTCTGCATAAACTAAAGATTGTTCAGATTGTTTGGCAAGTATCGTTTTAATTAATATTCAACAAATGTCAGTTTAGAGTTGTTTCACATGGCAGCTCAATGCTTTGTAGTGATTTTGTATTATTGGACTAGATGTAGTCATCATTACTGCCCTGTGGAAATCCTCAGGGAAAATAACAGTTGGGATTCATCAGAGCTCTGCTTTTGTACCCTGAGTGCCATCTTGGCCTCCTTCATCTTTTCCTTATATTTGTTCCATACCTCATCCCTCTATTTTTCATTGTAGCTAATGAAAGACTGATTTTTTGGCCCTCACTGCCTCCATGACCTTCTCAGAGATCCAAATTGGTTTGATTCCCAAGAATGATTTGGTTGCTTCGATTTATTTTAATTTCTACCCATCTCTCCTCCACATCCTAATTTTGACCACCCCAGCCAACTTGCCCATGACTAATTCCTTCATCTGATCAAAGTTTGCTCATCTGAAATCATGAACCATAGCCTTTGAAAGGCTATACTGTTTCCCAATGCCAGTTCGAACCATGTGGTGTTAATGTCACTGGACCACAGTGGTTCCCGAAAACACACTCCACCTATCATTTCTGAGTTGTACAACATCGAGAATGGTAGCTTGTCATGGGGGTTCACTGTCCAGCTGCACCAGCAGGCAGTACTGCAATGTATCTAGCAGGGCCTGACTTCTGTTGCTCCTAACAGATGAAATGTCCCAGCCTATGTCTGGTAGACCACACAACCACTACACCTCCTTGTAGACCCCTTCTTAATGTCTGCCCCAGTTCCCTATTCCCTCCATCTTCCTGTCCAGGTAGTCTAACCCCCTCCACAATGTCTTTCCTGATGCTGTCATGAGCTGCACCTACAGCAATCTTTACTCCCTGTTTCCTCCCTGATGGACCCATCTTCTACTGCCTCTATGCTTTTCCTTGACACAGAAGGCTATATCAGATCCTTTTCCCTTACCCCTGTCTCTTCCATACATGGCAAACTTTGAACTGCCAGGCCCCAGTCACTGTTTCCAATAGCCATATTTCTATAATAACTACAAGGTCTAATCCCACAGCTGCCACAATCCCCTTGAGCTCCCTCATTTGGCTTCCTAGTTTCCCAGCATTTAAGCAGACTGTCTTCCAGCTTGTGCCTATGCCTTCTTCCTCTTGTCAGTATTTTTCCCTTTATCCTTCTTCTCCCATCTTAACTTCTTGGTTTTTCTGAGCACTAATGGCTTTGTGAGCCCCTCTTGCATCCTTACTTAACTTATCATGGACCCCCGCTTTGCTGCCTTCATCCCCACTGCTCATAACTCACATTTCTATGGGAGTACTAGCTAGGTTCCTTTTTCTTTGTCCTCTGTGATTCCCCCAGCTTTGGTTCCCCCCTCTCAGTTTCAATGTCCACTTAGCTATGCAGGCATCAAATGTCTGGCCAAGTGTGCTGGACCTCTCTCTTCCTTGGTGAAGACTATCACCATTGAAGAGCTTCATGTCCCAGAAGCCCCCCAGTCTCACACAAAATGTTACCCCTCCAAATAACACTATCCCTTCATCCACTCATTAAATTCCTCAGTCTTCTCCTTCCTCACCGTATCTTACCACTCCCCCTACCCTACATAGGAAGCTCCTCTGAAAAGGCCAGGGAAGCTGAGTGTGGCTTCAGTCTTTCAGTTAGGGTTTGAAAGGTATTCTTTATTGCCTGAGTAGGCTGGTTTGCCAGATGCTATCAAATCAGAATTTTCTCTCATCAACATGATGGTAAAGCATACTTCCTTTTGCCTTCAGGGATCAACTTTGCATTAAGAAAGGCAATATACTGAACCAGTTATTGTGTTCATATAACAGAGTCATTACATGATGACAAAGTGGTGATACAATGGAAAGGTAGACACTGAAGCATCTCTTTCCTTGCATTTCTGTTTTAACCATTTATGGACTTCACCTCTGCAGCAAAATGCTCCTCAGAAAAGTAAAGTTTTCACTGTGTTTGACATGTAATTTACTATAGTAGTATCTTTCCCAGCATTTCAGTGTGAAAATATGTAATTATGAGTAAAGCCCAGGTATTGGATTGTCAAACGATTTGTCTCCTTTTTCTAATGCAGGTGTGCCAAATGGATCAAGAATTCTAGACCACTTCAAAGATGGTCTAACTTCCTGGCATGATACCATGAATTTTGCTCCAAAATGGTGCATGCATCTTAAATGTGGCACATGCATCACTACCTGCCATAAAGCAGGTAGATTGTCATAAATGATTCAGGGTGTTTGAAAATAGGATGCAAATATTCTGATGCATTTAATTTGAGGCAGTTGTGCTAGAAGTAATGTTGCAAGTGCTACATCCAGATCTTTGAAAATCACCCCCACGGCCTGTAGAATTTGAAAAACCTAAAGCAGTGTAGCCTAGTGGTCAGAAGAGGTCTGTAAACATGTACACGTAAAATTTAAATACCATAACTACCACATGTGCATTTTGTGAACTTGAGCAAGTCACTTAACTGCCCTTTGTCAACCTCCATAATGTCCCTCAACCTCACTTAAACTTATTGCATTCATCACAGTGGAAGGAACTGGAGAGAAGGACAGTGTGTACCATCTTATGGAACACATTTATACAGAGATTTCATTTTTGGGAATACTTACACATATGTACACTTGAAGATGCCATCAACATTTTACACTTTAAGTGATTAAAATATTTTTGCATAGGTATCTGGGTCGTGAGACAAAAACATTTTCACTGGCATCTGATGAAGCCTCATGGAATAGAAGTGAAGCACTGGGGTGTAGCTGTGTAGTCCCTGCTTTTTTATTGGTTGCACCTTGGGTTACGCTATAATAAAGCTCTGGAACATGAATTATGCCATAGCCATGTGTTAGTGAGCTCAGCTTTTTTGTTTTCTTATTTTCTTACTGGCATCTAAACCTGAGAAAAACACATGCGCGCGCACACACACACACACACACACACACACAGACACACACACACACACTTATGTTTTCCACTACTGCCACTATGAAGTAAGCCTGAGAGTTGTTCATTATCCTAATAAGATGAAGTTTACCAAGTACAGCTTAGGAAATGACTGAGCTATAATTAGGTATGGTGTGTTTGCAGTACTGATTAATTTCAGGTAATGATTTCTCCAGTGCTTCAAAGGCGCAGAGCAGTTTTTAGTATGATTAGACTTTGAATGCCAAGGTCATGATCAATAAAAGTTAAAAGATCATTTGTAAAGGCTATATCTATGGGATTTTTTTAACCCAGAATTAGAAATTTGCCCAATCTTAAACAAGTGTTCATGTCAATAGTAAAAGTATTTGTTCTTGCTTACAGTTGCAAGCCCTTAACTGTTTGCATAAACCTTTTTATCAAAATGTTGATACATTTTTTTCAGTTGATTGAATAACAAGGACTTTTAAGTGTTTCTGCATAAACTAAACATTGTTCAGATTGTTTGCCAAGTATCATTTTAATTAATAATCAACAAATGTCAGTCTAGAGTTATTTCACATGGCAGCTCAATGCTTTGTAGTGATTTTGTATTATTGGACTAGATGTAGTCATCATTATTTCTCTATGGAAATCCTCAGGGAAAATAACACTTGGGATTCATCACAGCTCTGAAATTAATGTTTAAAGTTTCAGTTTTCATTTGGAAAGTGTCAATATGTTGCTATATTTTCAGATACTGTAAAGAAATATAATTTTCTAAATGTTTCTGGATGCAAACTAAATCTTCAGATGACAGTTTTACTGTGTTCAATGTAACTGAATTGACCAGAAGATTTTTGCTGTGTAAAATATGAATAATATAATTGTATGGAAATTATTTCGGTAATTATGACTGACTGCAACCTTATGATTTGCACATGTTTAATAGATTCTGTTGGAAATTAGACTGGCTAAATATTTCTCCAATTATTTCCTGAATGAATGAATGCATTAAAAAATTGTTTTCCAAGCATAGCATAAATATTTACATGAGAGTAAGGATGATTTATTTACTTGTTTGTTTATTTGTTTATTTCAAGAGTTTCACCAGAGGAAACATACTGAGCTAACAGATTGTTACCACATGTGTCCTAGAGGGGAAGGGATGTGGAGAGTTTAGTAATAAATTACATCAGTAATGCTACAATTATAAACAATAATAATAAATCATAAAAAGTAAAAATTATGCAATAGACAATTGAGAGGAAGCACAAAGTAAAAATAGTGCAAAGCATAGCATGTAAATAGCATATCAACAGCAACGTCTATGCAAGGACATAGACAGGATGGAAGCAGTCCAGAGGAGGACAACTAAAATGGTTCAGGGTCTGCATCAGAAATCATATGAAGAGAGACTGAGAGAGTTTAATATGTGTACCCTTGATGAAAGGAGGGATAGGGGGAACATGACAGAAATGTTCAAGTACCTCAATGGAATCAACAAAGTCCAGGAGGGTAGCATCTTTCAGAAAAAGAGATGTATAAGAACAAGGGGGCACAATTTAAAGGTAAAGGGGGGATGGCTCAGGGGTAATGTGAGGAAATCTTTTTTCACGGAGAGAGTGGTGGATGTGTGGAACTGCCTTCCTGGGGAGGTTGTTGGGGCTAAAACAGTGGGGGAATTCAAACATGCATGGGATAGACACAAGGCAATTGTAGTGGGGGGTGGCAGGAAGTAGGCTGTTGGTTAACTAGAATCTGCAGCTTATCCAGTAGGTAGGGAAATGGACAGACTAGGTGGGCCAAGTGGTCCTTATCTGCCGTCAAAGTCTATGTTTCTGTGTTAACAGTTGAGCAAAGTGCAACTGGCAGCAAAATGAGGGAGGGGAGGAAGACTGAGAGTACAAGGGGGGACTAGTCAGAGAGAGAAGAGGATCAACAAACAAGGGGAGTAGGGGGAGGGAGTTGTATGGAGGGAAGAGCAGTGGTGTTAGCCTAAGATGAGGGACAACTGCATGAGTGAGCAGTGGAGTCATGGAGGAGATATTTTTGTGATAGGAAAGAAGCATTTTAAAGAGTAATAGGAAGGGTCCTCACAAGTTTGGAGAAGTGGAAAGAGAGAGCAACTTGACCAGCATAGGATTTTACAGAGGATGGAGGGAGTGAGAGAGCAGGTGTCAGTGGTGCAAAGGGAGTAGGATGTGGAAGGAGATAAGGAGAGGAGGGAAGAAAAATAGGAGGAAGGGAATTCAGCAAGAATTTTGAGATGAAAGAGGCACAGTGAGTTAGGTTCCTGGGATCAAGGGTGGACAAGGAGAGGGAGGAATTTAGGGAACAGTGTTGGGTTCTGGGGAGGCAATCTAGGGCAATGTGCAAAAGGAGTGAAAGGGTGGATCCAACCTAGCAAGGGTGGACTTGGGAGCAGCACTACATATAATGTTGCTTAAATTATAATGATTTTGTTAAAGAGCAGCACTGATTCCAGGATAACCAGGTAAAACTAAACACAAAAAAATCGGTCTCGATGAACTTTGGATCTAGACAAAGGCTGTCCAGACTCCAGAACCCCCCAACATTTTCCAACCTGGATGGCTCCCCATTCAATACAGTCAAATCATTCAAGTACCTGAGGCTCTGGATGGAAAGTAATCTTGATTTCACATCCCAGATTGACTCCATGTGCACTAAACTTCATCATAAACTAGGAGCCCTCTACCACTAATAGGACTGCCTCCCTCTGCCAATCCACCAAGACTTAGTTACAAAGTCTATTTTACCCATAATTAAGTATGCTGACATTGTCTATGACTCCACCTCTACAACCTCCCTTGCAAGACTTGACGCTCTCCTTTACTCATTTTGCCATTTTTCCACCTCTTCCCCCCACCTCACTCACCATTGTCTCCTCTACTCTTCCCTCTCCATAAAGCCTCTGTCTCTCAGGCATGAGGTCCATAGCCTCTCCTTCATCACAAAATTCTGGTTCAGGACACTCCCATCCTACCTCTCCTCCTGCTTATCATCAGCAAGTCCTTCCATGTATTCCCTTTGCTACAGGGACTCTTGAACATTTTTACTCCCCCATCTGTGCATGAGCACAGGTCAAGCAGCATTTTCCTATCATCTCCCTCATTTCTGGAATCAACTTCGCTGGAGCGCCCACCACTCCCCTGCAATCACTGCCCTCAAATCCCTACTCAGTTCTCTCTCTAGTACTAACTGTTCATGCCATTCCTTATTCTCCATCCCCCTCCTGCACTCCCTAGTCAGCCACCACTCAATACTACTGGGACTTTTTTAGCAAGGCGTCTCTGACCTCACGGCTTGATTTCCTGTTGCACTAAATATACTTTATAACTGTGTAAGCCATATTGTTGTTACCCTATGCTTCTACTAAACGTATTTTAGTTCATATATTCATTGTGTTTGCACATTAATGTTTTATGTGTACTGATCTGTATTTGTACCTCACTAGTGTTTCACCCTGTTTGTGTCTCTGGGTCACACCACAAATGAGCCTCAGCTCAGTGTACATTTGTCAGTCATCAACTTTTAAATAAATTAAAAAAATCAGTTAAGCTAGGAAGAATCATCTTCATGATGATCCCTCAAGATGCAAGAGGATGGATACTTGCTTTGTTCCTGTACAATGCCCCAAGTTTAGGGTGCAGTTACTTGTGGATGGCATCCACATGAGTAGAGAGGTCCAGATGACAATCCAACCATATCTGAAGTATTTAAAGGAGAAGACAGCCTCAAACACTTCACCATCAAATGTTGGTCGAAGGGAAGAGCTTGATACGTCTCTGCCTATGACATTGATAACTGATTGGCCCAAGATCAGTACTGGATGTTGTAGAAATCCAGTTGGAGATGGACCACAAGGTCAGAGGCAGAGAAATCAGAGGCATAGGGAGACATGTTGTCTGTGTACATATAAATGGATACAAAGCAGCTGCTGAGGGGGACAGTCATTTAGGACAACTGAGAATAGGATAGGTCCAAGGATGGATCTTGGGGGGTTTCCACAGCAGATAAGGAGAGAAAGGGAGATAGCATCACCAATATGGAGAGCTTGGGTTCTACCTTCCAGGTTTGATAGCATCTGTTCAACAGAGGAGAGCATTATAGCCATACAGCCTACTATATGGGCTTTTCCAGGGCCAATACATTATTTGTATATGATGTGTTTCTTTTTCACCCTATATTGCACTCTGAATATGACCACTCCTTTCTGTTTGGGTGCAGCAATCTAGAAAGACTATATCCTGCTTGAAGGGAACAGTTACACACCAGGCAGACATCAACATCTGCATGTTGATCAGTATGGAGTAAGTAAAGGTGATATCAAATTTATGCTTGGTGAATGTGGCAAAATTCTGCATTGTTAGCTTTGATTTAGACCAAATGAACTTTTGAGCCACTTTAGATAATTTCAAAGTTCAGCCAAATAATAAAAAATAATCTAGCCCTTCCCAACTGACCAGGGTTAGTCCTATTTACATTTCCTTCCCCATCCCAGTCAGTTTCTCCCCTCCTCACCCCCCCAAAAAAAAAGTCCAACTCCTGGCACTGTGCCACTTGCTGACTGAGTTAATTTTTAAAACTGACTGCAGGAACGAAAGAGGGTGGAAGAGGTTGATACTGACTGGAGTGGGTAAGGGATGGTGGAAGACTGCATCTTACCATTATTTTTAGCCTGCTAGATCCCCATGCAAAGGACCCAAAATGTTACGGGTAAACTGTTAAAGCTGAACCAAGGACAGGGTGCCAAATTCCAGTACATAGAGACATAGAAGTTGATGGCAGATAAGGACTATGTGGCCCACCTAGTCTGCCCCTTTTTCCTACCTAATGCAATACCGAGAGCCTAGCTGATCTGCAGCTTACACTATTGACTATTCCTATCACTATTCCCTATTGACAGAGTACTGTTATGTCTATCCCATGCATTCTTGAATTCCCATACCATTTTTGCCTCCACCACCTCTGCAGGGAGGCTGTTCCAAGTCTCCACTACTCTTTTCTGTGAAAATGTACTTCCTAAAGTTGCCCCTGAGCCTTCTCCCCTCTAGCCTCATAGCATGCCCCAAAGTTCATGTACACCTTCTTTTTTTAAAGATGCTACCCTCCTGTAACTTGTTTATACCCCTGAGGTACTTGAATGTCTCTATCATAAACCCACTCTCTCACCTCTCCTCCAGGGAATACACATTGATGTCCTCTAGTCTTTCATCCTATGACTTTTGATGCAGTCCTTACACCATTTTTGTTTCCCTTCTCTATTGTGTCTATGTCCTTCCAGAGATGCAGCCTCCAGAACTGGACATAGTACTTCAGATGAGGTCTCACTAATGATCTGTACAGTGGCATAAACACTTCCTTTTTTCTGCTGGAGATCCTTTACCTCTCCCAATGCACCCTAGTATCCCACTGGCTCTCTCCATAGCCATCTCACATTGTTTGGTTATTTCTAGGTCATCAGATATGATTACCTCCAGGTCCCATTCTTGATTGGTGGCTGTCAGTACCTCTTCCCTCATCTTGAACTCCTCCCTTGGATTTCTGTGCCCCAAATGCATGATTTTGCACTTCTTTGCATTGAATCTTAGCTGCCACACTGTCAACCAATTCTCAAGCATATTTAGGCCCTTTCTCATTTTTTCCACCGCTTCCCTTGAATGTTTACTCTGTTGCAGATCTTAGTGTCATCTGCAAAGAGGCATACCTTTCCCTTCAGCCCCTCTGCAATGTTGCTTATGAAGGCATTAAAGAGGACTGGCCCCTGGGGGGTGGTTGGGAGGTCAGGGAGAGAACATAAGGTCACATTATATGCAGATGACATGTTATTGTATGTCCGAGACCCAGCTAGATCTGTTCCCCCATTGCTGACAGTGATTGAGCAATTCACAGTATTCTCCAGATATAAAATAAATATTCATAAGTCAGAAATTATGCTGTGGGGAGAAACTGAAAAACAGTGTGGAAATATGGCTTGGGGCCTTAAAAAGGCAAAAACAGAATTTACGTACCTGGGGATTCGAATAGGACATGAGCTGAATCAGCTATATAAATTAAATTATGGCCAATGATACAGAATGTAGAAGAGGAGTTGAGAAGGTGGAGAGATCTGCCTCTTTCATGGCTAGGTCGTATAAATCTTATAAAAATGAATACCTTGCCTCGGATACTGTACTTGATGCAAATGTTGCCAATGGGCCTAAACAAGAAGGATGTGAAGAGGATGGATAAGGCCTTCTTGGGCTTTTTATGGAAGGGGAGGAGGCCCAGAGCAAGCCTTCACAGGCTTCAGGCAGATGGAGACAAGGGTGGCCTAAATCTACCTGACTTAAGGAACTATGCTTTAGCTATGCACTATAGACTGTTAGGGGACTGGGTGAATAGACCACCAGAGGCAGGGTGGTTAGATTTAGAGGAAGGAGAGGGAGTGGTAAGGCTTTTGGCATTCCTGAGAAGGGGAGGGAAAAAGGCATATAATGGTCAAGCAAATCCAAATCCACTGGTCGTCTCGGCCTTTGAGGGCTGGAATAACTATTGAAATGGGTAGGGGTGAGATCAGGGGAAGAGACACTGCTGCTCCCACTGAGCAGGAACCCGGGTTTTGCGGTAGGTTTAGAAGATACAGGCTTTATACTCTGGGAGGAGAGGGGTGTTAAGTGTGTAAAAGATTTATGGAAGGAAGGGAAACTAATGTCGGGGGAAGAGCTAGGGGGTCGTATGGGGTTAGGAATGTTCCGAATTTTCCAGGTGAGACATTATGCTAAAACAATTGATAGATATCGAGTAGTGGGCTTTCCCATAGAGGAGATTGAGTATTTGGTACTCAGTACTCAGAAGGGAGCGGGAGGAATAATAGGAAGGGCGGCAAAAATGGGTCGGCAGTATTTACTGGTCTACACTTGTAAAACTAGGATGTTATGGATTAGGGACTTGAAGAGGGAGATACCTGACCAGGGATGGGACTTACTGCTACAAGTGCATAAGGGGTTATTGGTGTGTAATAAATACCAGGTGTCTTATTATAAGTTCCTACACAGGCTCTACTGCCCCCCAAGTATGGTTCACAGATTCCGACCCGAGATACCACCTCTGTGTGGGAGATGTAAGAAGGAAGAGGGCACATACATACACTGCTTTTGGCAGTGTCCGTCCCTTAAACAATTTTGGGATGGAGTAGCCACAGAGGTAGGGAGGATGTGGGGTATGCAGGTGGAGAGAAACCCTCTGTTCATGTTGTTTGGGGTGGATGACTCAGAGGAGGAGGACTGGAGACCCCTCCCTAGGTGGGTACTGATCCTGGTTGTTTTGGCCAGGCACTGCATCCTAAACACGTGGGCTTCAAGTGAAACTCCCACTATGCAGCAATGGAAAAACCTGTGCCTGCAAGCTATATTATGTAGCCAGAAACAGAGAGGACCAGTTTTGGAGAATCTGGGGAACATTTATGCTTTCATTACCCCCAGAAAAGAAGGAAATGTTGGGGAAAGGGTTGCAGGAATAGGAGGTAATGGCTCAATGTTTAGAAAGGTTGAAGGGACAGTTGTCAAAGGTGAGCCGGGGTGGGAAGAAGGCATCCTGGGCTGGATAAGGTAGAGGGTAAACAAATGAGAGACAAAGTGTTTATAACAAGCTAGCAATGTACAGAGTCAATAGATACAAGATGTGTGTGGTATTAAAAATGTTTCCTTTTTTTTTTCTTTGGGAAAGGGGGAAGGAGAGTGGATAAACTAATAAATTGATGTAAGAAGGAGAAATTGGGGGGTATAGGTACGTGTTGAATCAATGTGCTATTGTCTGGTATGGAGTATGTGTGATTGTACCTTTGTTTTATAGTGGAAAAATTCAATAAACATATTATGAAAAAAAGAGGACTGGCCCCAGCACAGATCCCTGTGGCACCCAACTGATCACCCACTCTCCTTGGATTGAACACCATTTACTACCACCCTCTGTGTCCTGTCACTCAACCAGTTTCTGACCCAGTTTACCACCTTGGGGCCCACTCCCAGGCTGCCCAGCTTATTTATCAACCTCCTATGTAGGACCATGTCAAAGGCCTTGTTGAAATCTAAGTAGGCCACATCCACTGCCCCTTCTTGATCTACCTGCCTGGTCACCCAGTAAATGAAATCTATCATATTTGTTTAACAAGACCATCCCACTGTGAATCCATGCTGCCTCAGATCCTGTGCCCTGCTGAATTAAAAAAATATCACAATCCTTTCCTTTAGCAGTCACTCCATTAATTTCTCTACCACCAAGGTCAGTCTGACTGGCTTGTAGTTGCCAGCCTCCTCTGTATTCCCACTTTTACAGAGAGGAACTACTTTCACCTTCCTCCAGTGCCCTTGAACCACCTGTCTCAACTGGTTTGTAGAATAGGGCTTTTAGTGATAGTTCCAGCACCTCTCTAAGTTCTTTTAATATTCTGGGATGTATCCCTCCAGCCCCATAGCCTTGTCCCCTTTCTGATTCTCAAGTTCCTTTAAGACTCCTTCCTCTGTAAATAGGCTGGTGTCCACCTTTCTCCCATTTGTGCTCCTATCACCCAATAGTAGTCCTTCTCCTTCTCCTTCTTCTGTTAATACTTAGCAAAAATATTTGTTCAGGATTGTTGCTTTTTGTGGGTCTCACTCTTCAAACTCCTCTCCCTCCATTTTAAACCTCACAATCCCACCCCTGGTCTTCTTTCTTTCACTAATGTAGCTGAAAAAGGTCTTGTCTCCTTTCTTAATTGCCTGTTTTTTTTCCCTACATTTGTACCTTTGCACTTCTGACTGCTTTCCCCACCTCCTTCTGCTTATCCAGATACAGTTTCCTGTCTTCTCTCCTCTGCGTTTCCTTGAATCTTCTGGAAGCTAGCCTTTTCTCTCTTACTACCATGTCCTTTGAGAACCATTGTATTATTTTCTTTGTTCATTTTGCTTAGTTGCTTAAAGCAAAAGCTTCTTTCCTTGGCTATTGCTCCCTTGAAGTTAGCCCATTGTTTCTGTACATCGTCCCCTTCTTCTACCCCTGCCAGGGCTTCCTTAAGAGATTCCCACATTTTTGAAAAGTTTACCCATCTGAAATCCAGGACCCTTGCTTTCATGTGGTTTGACTCCTTCACTGTTCATACATTGAACCACACCATACAATGATCACTGGCCCCCAGATGGATACCCTCCATTACATCAGTGACTTTCCCCCATTGCAGAGTTCCAGATCCAATACTGCTCCTTCCCTGGTGGGTTCTGCCACAAGCTGCTTGAGGCACACTGCCTTCAGAGCATCCAGGATGCCTCTGCTCCTTGCCGTGGCTGTAGCCAGAGTGTTTCAATCTACATCAGGCAAACTGAAGTTTCCCGCCAGCAGCATTTCACCTTTAGCTGTCATTTTGTGAATGGCTTCCACTAGTACCCCATCCATCTCCTCCCCTTATTCTGGAGGCCTGTAGTTCGTGCTAGTGTGAGTGGTGGTATCATTTTCTGTATCCAGGGTGGTCCACAGTGCTTCCACTCCCTCCTGCATTCCCTGAACTTCACTTGCTTTAATACCCTTCCTTCTGTATATAGCCACCCTTCCACCCTGTATTTTTTAAATAGAGTGTAACCTGGTATGGCTATATCCCATTCATGGATCCCTGTGTGCCATGTCTCGGTAACAGCAATAATGTCCAGGTCTGTCTCTACCATCAAGGCCACTAGGTCCAGAATTTTGTTTCTTAAGAAGAATCAAAGTTGCCAGTTTCCTGATTTACTTGGACTGCCTTAGTAATGAGTTGCTGGTGAATGATATATCTAGCATCTTCCCCAAGGGCTTTGCACTCCCTTTTCCATAAAGCACTCAGCCTAAGTCCACTCCTTTAGCTAGTTCATCCTAATGGCAGCTTAATATGAAAATCCATTTCGTTATGATGGTTATTTTTACAGATCCATTTAGTAGCTGTTTATTTCTCTGTTCTGAAAACAATGCATAGCATATTGGGTGAAACAGCAACTAATAATATATCTACATTGTGCAAAATTCCACAAAAAGTACACAATTTCAAAACAGTTTTTTTTGTTTGTTTACAGTTAATTTAGCCCCACGGTAGTCCCACAGAGTTGCAGAATCTTGTCAGTGGGGTTCTATTACTTTTGCAATTGTTCTGTATAGGAAGGGAAGCAATGAGTGGTCTTATGATTTGCTCAAGGCATTCACTTGCTATGCAGCATTTAAATATCCTGTTTTACTGTTCAGCGTTCCTTCTAACCCATGGACCATACAGCCTTCCCATAAACCAGGGATCTGTGTTATATTTTATTTATTTATTAATTAATTAATTAATTAATTAATTTATTTATTTATTTATTTATTTATTTATTTCAGAGATCAGAAATACCTTTGAGTCAAAGACTCCTTTACAAAGGTTCCATGTCACATATAATAGATACAGATACACAATACAGTTAGTACAGATACACAATACAGTAATTGTTATAGAGTAAAGTTAGGTTTATAACAGGAACAGTTAGGCTAACATTCAGGAACTAGTACAGTTTGAGACAGTTAAAAAACTGGAAACTTAACATCCCTGAGATGGCGGAGTTAAGAGCTGTGTGCAGAGGGTTATTGATCACCAACTGTAAATAACTTGTAACTCTCTGCAGAAATAGTCTATTAAGTATTACTGAAAATATAAGATACTTATTTTTACTTAAGAATTAGAAGTGGGTAGCCATCTGGGAACAAGTGACCATCAAACAGTGTGGTTCACAGTAAATGCAGCTATAGAGTCAAGCCATACAAAAGCAAGGGTATTGAACTTTAGGGGGCTGACTTTGGCAAAATGGGAGAGTGCCTCAGAAAAGCGCAAGCAAGGGAGGGGTTGAAGAACAATGAGGAAAAATCAGAACTACCATCACAGAGGTATTACACCTTTGTATAAAGCAAATTAACAAAAGAAAACAAAGAAAAAAGCCACTATGGTTCTCAAAAGAGGTGGCAGGGAAGGTTAAGGAGAAAAGGATATCATTCAGAAAGTACAAGGAAACAGATGGAGCAGGATAGAGAACTATATCAGTTAAAGCAGAAGGAGGCAGGGAAGGCAGTCAGAATAGCAAAGGCACAAACTGAGGAAAAGATAACCAACTCTGTTAAGAAGGGGAATAAAACACTTTATAGGTACATTAGGGAGCGAAGAAAGACCAATGGAGGGATAAAGAGGCTTAATAAAGGGGAAGGAATGTGGCAGAGGGTGACAGTGACAAATCAGGGATACTGAACGAATACTTCTCAGTATTCACAAAAGAAGAAGAGGCAGAGGTACCTAAACCAAACAATAAAATCAATATGGAAAGAGGGATGGATACCAGTCCATTCACAGAGGAAAGGGTTCTGAAAGAACTCTTAAAACTGAAGGTGGACAAAGCAATGGGGGTTGATGAGATTCAACCAGGAATTCTAAAAGAACTAAGAGTAGAACTAGTGACACCACTGACTACCATATTTAACAAATCATGGGAGGATTGGGTAGTACCTGAGTACTGGAGGAGGGCAGATGTGATTTCACATCACAGAAGTGGGAGCAAGGCAAAGGCAGGAAAATACAGACCTGTTAGGTTGACCTCAGTAGTAGGGAAAATGATGCAATCACTTCTGAAGGAAAGAATTGTTGAGTATTGTTGAGTACCTAGAGACCAGCGGGGCACTGGACCCAAGGCAGCATGGATTCACAGCAGGAAGGTTGTGTCAGATGAATCTAATAGATTTCATTGACTGGGTGACCAAAGAAGTAGACCAAGGAGGGCTGTGGACATGGCCTACCTGAACTTAATTTATTTATTTATTTATTTATTTGAGAAATCAGTTTACAACCTTTGAGCCAGAGGCTCATTTCCAAAGGTACCTCGTCACAGTGAGGACAATACATAACAGACTTACATATGATGTAGAAAAAACAACTGAATTTTGGTTACAGCATTTGGATTAATGGTAGCAAGCACAGGAGACAACTGAATTTAGGTAACAGCATTTGGATTAATGGTAGCAAGCACCTTTAGCAAGGTATTTGATGCAGTTCCACACAAAAGATTAATATACAAGTTAGCCAGCCTTGGAGTGAGTTCCAAGGTGGTAGCCTGGGTAAAAAATTGGCTGGATAACAAGACACAGAGGGTAATAGTAAATGAAGTCCACTCTGAAGAAAGAGGGGTTACTAGTGGAATACTGCAGGCTTCAGTCCTGGGACTGGTCCTCTTTAATGTCTTTATAAGTGACATTTCAGAGGGACTTGAAGGAAGAGTATGTCTCTTTGCAGACACAAAGATTTGCAACAGGGTTGATACAGAAGGTGGAGTCGAAAGGATGAGAAGGGACTTGGCAAGGTTCGAGGAATGGTCAAATGTATGGCAGCTTAGATTCAACACAGAGAAGTGCAAAGTAATGCACCTGGAAAACAAAAACCCAAGGGAAGAGTACACAATTGGGAGTGAGATACTAACAACAACAAAGATGGAAAGGGACCTGGGGGTAATCGTATCAGATGACCTAAAGGTGGGCAAGCAATGTGGGAAGGCAGTAAGGAGGGCTATTGGGATACTGGAATGCATCAGGAGAACCATCACCAGTAGAAAACAGGAAGTTGTTATCCCTCTGTACAGACAGTTGGTGAGATCCCATCTGGAGTACTGCATCCAGTTCTGGAAACCACATCTCTGCAAGGACATAGACAGGATGGAGGCTGTCCAGTGGAGGGCAACTAAAATGGTGCAGGGTCTGCACCAGAAGACATACAAAGAGAGATTAAAGGAGCTTAATATGTGTACCCTTGAGGAAAGGAGGGGGAAGGGGGACATAATAGAGACTTCCAAGTACCTCAAGGGAATCAACAAAGTCCAAGAGGGTAGCATCATTCAGAAAAAGAGATGTGCAAGAACAAGAGGGCACAATTTGAAGACAGAGGGGGGACGGCTCAGAGGTAATGTGAGGATTTTTTTTTTCATGGAGATGGTTGTAGATACATGGAACAGCTTTCCTCAGGTGGTAGTGGAGTCAAAAACAGTGGGCGAATTCAAGAATGCATGGGACAGACACAAGTCAATTCTAGTGGGGGGTAGGAGGAAGCAGGCTGTTGGTTAGCTAGGATCTGCAGCTTATCCATTAGGTAAGGAAATGGGCAGACTAGGTGGGTCAAGCAGTCCTTATCTGCTGTCAAATTCTGTGTTCTATGTTTCTAATGTAAATTATCCATTCAGAATTAAATTACTTTGTTGCTATCATTCTGTTGTAGACCTGTTTTTCAACAGAAAGTAGAGCTAGATGAGATAGAACAATATGTTAAATCACCTATTTATGGTTTACAAATGCAAAACGCATGTATATACAATGTTGGTAGCACTCTCACTGTTTAAATAAAGCCTTTATTTTCCCAACAATCTGACCCAAGTGAAAGATAAACAATGTTATTCACCCAATGGTTAAATAACAACATATCTACACTTGTGCTGTTTGACTTCTGACACCTCACTCGTGGCTTACGCCACTTGTGAATTTACCCAAGGTAAACTGCACTTGTGTAGATAAATAATTTATCTGACAGCTCACCATTGTATATCCCTTATATATTTTTCACTTGCCCACATCACACTGTCACACAACATATCAATCTAATTTATTTTAAAATAAAATGATTTTCCCCTTTATTACCACCAGTTTAATCCATTCTGCATGTCTCCCCCATGCCATATTTCCATTGTAATCCACCCAGTCAACCAACTGTACAAACCACTCATTTTTAAGAAACACACACCAGTTTGCACTCTCAGCAACTACTTGCTTTTACTGTGAGTTAAAAACACATATCTGGTATGGCTCAGAGACATTACTTTTCCCCAGTAAACAGTACCTGACTGGAGCTTGTCAGTAGCATCAGAGAGCAGAATTTAAATGGAACCAAATGAGAAATATGGTCAGACTGACTAAAAATTCCTTTCTATTTGCCTGTCCACTCCCCCAACTGCAACTTGGTAACAATTCTCCCACCAATGGCACACTCCCTTAACTATTTGCTGATTATTAGCTTTATGTACGTTTGTTAGTTACAGTAATTTATTTATTTATTTTTTTTTTTTAAATAAAATTTTTTATTCTCCAGAGCCAGACTGGGCTGCTACTCAGCCAAATCTCCAGACACCTAAAATTGTCAATTTTCCACACTCCACACACTGGGAACTGATTCCCATGGAGATGCTCTCCCATGGTGTGGCCAGGGTGAGGGCTGTCCTCCCTCCCATATCACATAATTCAGAAGGGCCTTGCCAGCTGGATTGGAAGGGTGGGTCCAGGTGTCAGGGTGAGGCTTCACAGAGTCCAAACTGTTCAGATCTTTTCCTCCATTTTCTCCCTCTAATGCTCTTAAACCCACATCACGCTCGAAGTATACATGTGTGCAAAGGTGCACATGCATTATGAAACTGCAGCTAATTCCAACCCCCGAACTATGCCTACCTCCCATGCATCAGCTCAGCCAGCAGGCCTCCACCTAGTGGCAGCCAAGAGACAGGATGGCCTGCCACCCCAATCTGAGAGAGTATAGGTGCCAGGTAGCTGTTTGATCCTCTCTCGGCCCACCCTCCACCAACTCCTAGTGACCATAGCTCATTCTTGAACTTAGGTCACCATTGTGGCAAGAAGTAAGGCACTGACAGTACCTCAGCTCTCTGCATGACTACGCCTTTAGTTATTTCTGTAGTTAATATTAACAGGTTACAGGGCATGGTGATCGAACCCAGAAATCAGTGATTGGTCAGTCTGTGAAAGGAGTGACAACAATGTAACTACTGTAAGTTAAGATATTACTAATGAAATTAATAAACTAGCAAACTTACATAATGCCAATAATCAGCTAAGGAAGTGTGCAGTCAGGGAGAGAAGCATTATGGAACCACAGTCAGGTGAGTCTGTAGGTGAACAGCAAGGAATGTTTAGACAGTGTGTCAGTTTGGCTCCATTGTTATTGCATTAAATCATGTTCTCTGATGTTATAGGTAGGCTAGAGATAGGTACTGTTTACTCTCTATAATATCCAGAATCTCTCCAGAAATGAAGGGGGAGCTAGGTAGAGGCATGTTGTTGATGTAAATAGAATGCTGTTTAAAACAGCACATTACAGTACCATACTGTAATGCATAAGTACCCTGACTGTTTGTTTTCCCAAACTCTATTTCATTTAGGGTCTGCTTTGTGTATGGGGGCAGCCTGAAAACTTTTTAGCTTTAACACAGACCATTGTATACACAGAACCAAAAATTTTCTGTGTTAAAATATGGCATTTATTTTTAATTCTTGTGGGGCAAGATTTTCATAACTCACTCGTGGCTTTGCGACTTTGTGGTTTATGATTCTGCTCCCCCAGTCATGGAAATAAATGTCATATTTTAATACAGATCATTTTATATTATCTGTTTATTATTACCTTCTGTTTGTAAGTAACAAAGGGTTTATAATGGAACACAGGCTCAAAGGCACAGATGCAAGAGGCTTCTGCTAAGTGATCACAATGTTCATGTATCAAGAGTTGTATTTTGCAACCTCTTTTGCTATACTTAAAAGAGTCACAATCATTAACAGCACATTCTTAGATTCATTTGTGAATGTACAGGAATGAGGATGGGGGAAAGTCATGCTTATGGCCTGTAAAGCCATGCTTAAACCACAGCGAGTCTTTCGTAGAAAAACATGTTCAAGAACAAGGGGTCATGCTTTGAGGCTGGAATGGGGAAGACTCAGGTGAAACATAAGAAAATACTTTTTCAAAGAAAGGGTGGTGGGTGCATGAAACAGCTTCCCAGAGGTGGTGGTGGGGGTGAAAACAGTGTTAGAATTTAAGAATGCATGACATAATCACAAGGCAACCTTAGTGGGTAGGGAAGGAAGGTAAAAACTGGAGATCAGTAGTTCTGCAGTATTACAGCAGGTAGAAAAAATGGGCAGACTAGGTGGGACAAGCGGTCCTTATCTGCCATCAAATTCTATGTTTTTATGTTTATGGTGCACCTCCGAGTTTTATGTCACCATTTGATCTAAGAATAAAAATAAGCAGGTGCTATGGGTGCAGCTCATTGATGAGCCATCTGGAAAAAGAGATTGTCATGAGACTGGGTGGTATTGTGGATGGTGTGTTGCAACAAGGCTGAGGAGACAGCTCCATTGGATGCCAGGGACCAAAGAGGGAACTGTATTTACCAGGAGATGATGCAGGACAACAGGAATAAGTGAAATACTGTAAGTGAGGACCAGAAGTTGATTTACTGAATATAGGTGGGGAGGAGGATTGCGTATCCCAATCCTTTTGAGCATAACATTGAATGGCATAGCCAAAGATGGCCTTCAAGAAGCACTAGTTGCCCAAATACAAGGAGGAATGGAAGCATTATAATGCAAAGTTAAAAAAGGAGATGGCATTGGTAAATAGGACAAAGGCAAACATGGAGTTGCAGATTTTTGGGGGTGTGAAGGTAGGGGAAAAGGAGTTTTTTAAAAACACTCAGTAGAAAAGAAAGGCTATGGAAGAGATTGTCAGGCTAGCTGGTGGTGGAAGATGAGGAGCAGAAGCACAGTATCATAAATAATTACTTCTGCTCAGTGTTCACAGTTCAGGATGATCAACCTTTACAGGAAAGGGGTATCAAGGAAGCCACAAGAAGGGCACAGAAAATGAGGAGAGCGGTGATCATGTCTGAAAGAACAGGGAAGGGGTTAGTGGTCCTGAAGATGGATAAGCACTGGGCCCAGCTGACCTGCTACCACAAGTGGGGCAACAAGGTAGACCTAGGCAACTACAGACCTATAAGCCTTACTTCATTTGTAGGAAAACTGACCTATAAGCCTTACTTCATTTGTGGGAAAACACCAAGGTAGAGCAGTCAATAGGGAGAAGGGCAGGGACAAATGGAGAAAAAGACAAAGGCAGTAAGAACAGGGATGGGGCAAAAAGAAATAAAGCCACAAAAAATGGAGGGTAATAAGTACCAATGCCCATAGTCTAAGTAAAAAGCCCCCTGAAATGGTGGCTGTGATGGAAGAGGGATGCCTGGATATCATGGCAGTCACAGAAAGATGGTACACAGAGAACCATGACTGGGATGTCAACATACCAGGGTATGCAATCTACAGGCGGGACAGGGAGGGAAGAAGAGGAGGAGGAGGAGGAGGAGTAGCTCTCTATGTAAGGGAAGGGATCAAAGCAACAGAAGTAAAGGGTAAACAGGGAGGAGAGGAGGAACTGTGGTAACCCGGGAGATTAGAAATGGCACCACAATCCGCACAAGGTTGTATACAGACCCCCATCTCAGGGGGAAGAAATGGACAAGGATATGATAGAAGGCATCCTTGGGATGGCAGAGAAAGGGGAGATATTGCTGATGGGGGACCTGAATATGCCAGGTGTTAACTGGAGCACCTTTGCTGCGGCCACATCCAAGAGCAGGGCCATTCTCGATGCCCTACAGGGGGAATGCCTCAGACAGCTAGTATTGGAACCCACTCAGAAGGGAGCAATCTTAGACCTGGTACTCTCAAATGGAGACAGAGAGAGTATCTCTGATTTTGAAGTGGGTAGCCATCTGGGAACAAGAGACCACTAAACAGTGTGGTTCACGATAAACTTAGCTGTATAGTCAAGCTATACAAAAGTGAAGGTACTGGACTTCAGGATGGCTTATTTTGTCAAAATGGGAGAGTGCCTTAGAAAAGCACTAGCAAACAGGCAAGAAGGTGGGGTGGAGCAACAATGGGGAAACATCAAAACCACCACCACAAAAGCAGCAAGCCATTGTTTGAAGCAAATAAACAAATCAAAATGAAGGAAAAACACTATGGTTCTCAAAAGAAGTGGCAGGGAAGGTAAGGGAGTAAAAGATATCATTCAGGACATGTAAGGAAACACAGAAGGAGCAAGTCAGAGAACTGTACCAGTCAAAGCAGAAGGAAGCAGTGAAGGCAGTCAGAATAGCAAAGGCCAAAACCAAGGAAAAGATAGTCAACTCGGTTAAGAAGGGGGATAAATCCTTTTATAGGTACATTACGGAACAAAGAAAGACTAAGGCAGGGATACTGAGGCTGAATAAAGAGGAAGGTGGTTGGGCAGAGAGCGACAATGAAAAAGCAGGGATACTGAATGAATACTTCTGCTCAGTATTCACAATGGAAAAGCAGGGGGAGATACCTAATCTAGTCAATAGAAGCGCTTTGGATAGGGGGGTTGATATTAGTCCTTTCACAGAAGAAATGGTTCTGAAGGGAACTCTTAAAACTGAAGGTGGATAAAGCAAAGGGATCTGATGGGATTCACCCCAGAATTCTAAAATAATTAAGGGAAGAACTACTAACACCACTGACTACCATTTTTAATAAATCATGGGAGGATGGTGTGGTACCTGAGAACTGGAGCAGGGCAGATGTGATTCCCCTTCACAAAAGTGGGAGCAAGACAGAGGCAGGAAACTCCAGATCAGTCAGTTTTACCTCAGTGGTAGGGAAAATGATAGAATCACTTTTGAAGGAAAGAATTGTTGAGTACCTAGAGGCCAGTGGGGCACAGGACCCAAGGCATCATGGATTCACAGCAAGAAGGTCATGTCAGACAAATCTAATTGATTTCTTTGACTGGGTGACCAAAGTAGTTGATCCCCCTGGCTGTTACCGGGGCTGTGGACATGGCCTACCTAGACTTTAGCAAAAGATAAATAAACAAATTTGCCAGCCTGGGAGTGGGTTCCAGAGTGGTAACTTGGGCTAAATGCTAGCTGGACAACAGGACACAGCGGGTAATAGTAAATGGAGTCCACAGTGAAGAAAGGGCAGTTACAAGTGGGGTACCACAGGGTTCAGTACTGGGGCTGGTCCTTTTTAATGTCTTTATAAGTGACATTGCAGAGGGACTGGAAGGGAAAGTATGTCTCTTTGCAGGTGACACAAAGATCAGCAACAGGGTTGATACACAAGGTGGGGTGAAAAGGATGAAAAGGGACTAGGCAAGGTTGGAGGAATGGTCAAATGTATGGCAGCTTAGATTCAACACAAAGAAGTGGAAAGTAATGCACCTGGGAAACAAAAACCCAGGGGAAGAGTGCACAATGGGGTGGGGGGGTGAGAAACTGACAACAACAAAAATGGAAAGGGACCTGGAGTAGTCATATCAGGTGACCTAAAGGTGGGCCAGCAATGTGAGAAGGCAGTAAAGAGGGCTGTGGGGAATATTAGAATGCATAGGGAGAGGCATCTCCAGTAGAAAATAAGAAGTTGTTGGCCCTCTGTACAGACAGTTGGTAAGACCACATCTGGAGTGCTGTGTACAGTTCTGGAGACCCCATCTCAGTAAAGACATAGACAAGGTGGAGGCTGTCCAGGGGAGGGCAACCAAAATGGTGCAGGGTCTGCACCAGAAAATATATGAAGAAAGACTAAAGGAACTTAAGATGTATAGCCTCAAGGAAACGGGGGGGCATGACAGAAACTTTCAAATACCTCAAGGGAATCAACAAAGTCCAAGAGGGTAGCATCTTTCAGAAAAAGAGATGTGCAAGAACAAGGGGGCACAATTTGAAGATAGAGGGGAGATAGCTCAGAGGTAATGTGAGGAAGTAGTTCTTCTCAGAGAGGGTTGTAGATGCATGGAACGGCCTTCCTGAGGAGATCATAGAGTCAAAACAGTGTGGGAATTTAAGAATGCATGGGACAGACATAAGGCAATTCTAGTGTGGGGTAGGAGGAAGTAGGCTGTTGGTTAACTAGGATCTGCAGCTTATCGGTTAGGTAGAGAAATGGGCAGATTAGGTGGGCCAAGCGGTCCTTATCTGACGTTAAATTCTATGTTTCTATGTTTTTATGAAATATTAGTGAGGGAAAGCCTAGTGGCTTACTTAGAAGATAAATAGCTGCAGGACATCAATAGCACAGGTTTATGTTGGGAAGATCATGTCAGGTCAAACATGATATTTGACTGGGTGACTAGGGTGGTTTACAGAGGCCAAGCAGTGGATTTGTTCTGTTTTGACTTCAGCAAAGTCTTATATTCTGTGCTTCACAGGAGGCTGCTAAAAAGCTAATTAACTTAGGAGTACAAAAGGAATTAATTAAGTGGGTGGGAATCTGGTTTGAATGAAGGTCTCAGACAGTGGGGGTTGACGGGGTCAAATCAGTGGACGGGGGGTCATGAGTGGAATGCTACAGTGATCAGTCTTGGGACCTCACCTATTTACTATGTTAATTAGTGACATTGGACAAGGTTTCAAGGGGAAGATGTCTCTTTGCTGACCACACAAAGCTTTGTGGCATGGTGGGCAGTGAGGAGTAGATAAAGGATCTTCAAATAGATATATAAATGGTTGAAAGGTGGTCAGTGGTCTGGCAGTAGGCCTTGGCGGATTTAACAAATTCCATTTTTCAGGATTTTTCATGAAATTACATGGATTTCATGAAATGTAATTTTAAATATTAGGATGCTTACAACTCAGTCACTGTGAACCCTTAGGCTGCCAGAAGATTTAGAACATATAAGTTTTTAGGACATATATACACTCCAGTTGCACAGCAAGGGTTAAGGATAGAGATATGAAACTTAACTCACTTTTCTATGAGATTGATAAATGCACCATACTAGATCTGTTACAATTTGGACAAATACATTTTCAAATAGATGGAAATAACTGAAATTAAAATTGTAGCACAATTTCACAGAAGCAAAATCAGAATTTCACCAGAATTCTGTTGCTGGAAGGTAAATTTCACCTAGCCCTATCTGGCAGTTGAGATTCAATGTTAAGTAGTGTAAGGTGGTGCACTTATGAAATAAGAACCTGCACATGGAATATTAGATGGGAGGGGTCAAGCTAGCCATGTCAACAGTGGGGAGTGATCTGGTAGTCCTCATCAGTGACTTTCTCAAGCAAACCAGCCAGTCCAATATGGCCTATAGCAAGGCATCTTGGATGCTAGTGCATAGGGAGAGATTTTGACAATAAGACAGGAGGGTTGATAAATTGAATATAGAAGGTAGCAGTAAAAATGACCTATATATGGTGCATTTAAATATTAGTAGTCTACTACTAAAACTGACTGAATTTAGTGCCTGGATTGAAGAGATAAAGCAAACATTATTATTTTAATAAAAAATTGGCTGACTTGTGTTGGTGGATGGCTATTCATTGATTAGAGCAGACAGCATGGGTATAAGGGGAGAGGGATGTGCAATTTATTTTAAAGATTGATTAGTAGTGGATAAAATTGTGTCACAAGCTGCAGCATTGATTGTGAATTTTTGGCTATTAAATTAACTGTAGGTGGGAGGAAGAAATTAATTACTGATACTACATATCTTCCCCTCGAATTTATTGAACAAGGATTTGAGCACTTTATTGATTCTGTGACCCAACTGAATGTTAATCATGACAAACTGTTTTTTGGAGATTTTGATAATGGCTGCCAGCAAAAGTCAAGTAACAAACTAAGGGACAAAACAGCAATTAAAAATTTGACACAACTGGTAAATGGTGTAACAAGGTTCAACTATAAAACAAATACAGGAACATTAATAGATTTGTTATTGGCTTCTAATTGTGTTCATGTGAAAAGGATAGAAGTGCACCCAGGTAGTCTTAGTGACCATACTCCCATTTCATGTTGTTGGTCAACTAAGGTGGAAAGACTAAAGCCAGAAGTAATAAGTGTAAGGAAAATTCCCAAAGCTAAAATAGAGTTGCTTAAATAGATGCTACATGAAGATGATCTGTCCCTTTTAGATAGTATCCCTACAACTGATCTTGCTCTGGAATATTTTATAACCCAATTTAATCAAATGTGTGACATATTTGCACCAATAAGTAAAATTAGAAAAAAGCGTGAGGTAAGTAATTGGATATCAGGAGAAGTTAGGGACTTAATGAGAGAAAGGAATAGGATGTGGTACAAATTTAGATAGTGGGAAAAACAGGGACAATATCATTTACGAACAATTAAGGAACAAAAGTATAAGTTGTCAGTCCAGAAAGCTAAATCTGAGTATTTTTGTAATAAACAGAGGGACAAAGCATCAAACCCCAATAAATTATCAGCCAGTATAAATTAAGTCTTAGAAATGAAAAATAAGAAAGGGACATGAGGTGCTGCATTAGAGTGATGGTATAAAGGGTCCTAAGGAACTGCATAAGAAAGATGCTATACTAATGGAAAAATTAGATATGGCAAATGAGTTTATTATTTTTTTTTATTTGTTTACTGTCTACACAAGTGCCTGATACTAGTGGAAATGAGAATTTGACATATGATGGAGATCGACTTGGAGACAGGGAATTTTATTTCAAAGAAATTACAAAAAAAGAAAACTATTTAATATTTAAATATGATGAAAACAAATACTAGAATGGGAAGTGAAGGGATTGAAATTAAGCTATTAAAGTCAGCTATTAACCTTAGCAGAGCTGCAGATTGATATACCTGTCCAGGGCTCCAATAAGTTCTAATTCTGCTGACTGTCTAAGAGTTAATGAAGTGGCTGTTCCGATAAGCTATTTAATTTTTCTCTATATACACAAGAAGTCCTTGAAATGTGGAAACAAGCCGTAGTAGTTCTGGTACATAAAGGTTGGGGGATGGGAATGCTGCAACCACAAGTAATTATAGACTGATCTCAGCCCTGTCCTCACTGTTCAACATACTGGAGAGAATTATTTATATATACATACATACATACATAATAGTGTTGGCAGATTAGGACCTATGTGGCCCACCTTGTCTGCCAAGTATCACCTCGATTACTGAGCTCCCCCTTCCCCTCCCAGACCTTCCCCTTCCCCTTCCTTCCCAAGATGTGCCTATTCCATGCTTACTTGAAACCAGGGATCTATCTGCCATGACAGCCTCTATGGGCAGGCCATTCCAAGCATCTACCACCCTCTCCATGAAATAGTACTTTCTCATGTTACCTTTAAACTGTCCACCCTCCAACTTCATGTTGTGGCCCCTAGTTGTTGAACATCCTTTCATTTTAAATAGGCTCCCCCTTTGCACCCTGTTTACACCTTTTAGATATTTGAACGTCTTATAGAAACAAAGAAACACAGACTTTGATGGCAGATAAGGACCGCTTGGCCCACCTAATCTGCCCATTTCCCTATCTATTGGATAAGCTGCAGATCCTAGCTAACCAACAGCCTAATTCTTTCTACCCCACACAAGAATTGCCTTATATCAGTCCCATGCATTCTTGAATTCCCCCACTGTTTTTGACCCCACAACCTCCACAGGAAGATGATTCTATGTGTCCACCACCCTCTCTGTGAAAAAATACTTCTTCCCATTGCCCCTGAGCTGACCCGCCTCTATCTTCAAATTGTGTCCCCTTATTCTTGCATGTCTCTTTTTCTGAAAGATGCTACCCTCTTGGACTTTGTTGATTCCTTTGTGGTACTTAAAAGTTTCTATCTTGTTCCCCCTCTCCCTCCTTTCCTCAAGGGTATACATATTAATCTCCTTTAGTCTCTCTTCGTATAGCATCTGTTGCAGACCCTGCACCATTTTGGTTGCCCTCCCCTGGACAGCCTCCATCCTGTCTATGTCCTTGTGGAGATGGGGTCTCCAGAACTGAATGCAGTACTCTAGATGGGGTCTCACCAACTGTCTGTACAGAGGGATAACAAATTCTTGTTTTCTACTTGTGATGCCTCTCCCTGTACATCCCAGTATCCACCCAGCCATCCCTACTGCCTTCTCACATTGCTTGCTAATCTTTACGTCATCTGATATGACTATCTCCAGGTCCCTTTCCATTTTTGCTGTTGTTACTAACCCTCCCACCCCAATGTGTTCTCTTCCACTGGGTTTTTGTTTCCCAGGTGCATTACTTTGCACTTATTTGCATTGAATCTAAGCTGCCATACATCTGACCATTCCTTCAACCGTGCCAAGTAGCTTCTCATCCTTTTCACCCCACCTTGTGTATCAACCCTGTTGCAGATCTTTGTGTCATCTGCAAAGAGGCATACTTTTCCTTCCAGTCCCTCTGTCACTTATAAAGAAATTAAAAAGGATCAGACCCAGTAGTGAACCCTGCGGTATCCCACTAGTATCCCCCTTTCGTCAGAGTGGACTCCGTTTACTATTACCCTCTGTGTCCTGTTGTCCAACCAATGTTTTACCCAGGCTATCACCCTGGGACCCACTCCCAGGCTGGCTAATTTCTCAATCATATCCCCTCTGTCTATCCTACCTCCCCAATGAGTACACATCTAAATCCCTCATTTGCCTTCCCCTGCATCCCCTTAATAATCTGAGTTGCCCTACTCTAAACTGCCTCTACCCTCTCTATATCCCTCTTCAGGTGTGGTCTTCATAATTGCACACAGAACTCCAGATCAGGTCTGACCAGTGCCATATACAGGGGCTTGATGACTTCCCTCCTTCTACTTGCAATGCCTTGACTTATACATGCCAGCATTCTGCTTGTCCTCACCACCGTGGCCTGGCACTGATTTGCCACCTTCAGGTCAGATGAGATTATGACACCCAAGTCCCTCTCTTTTTCCACAACTGCTATTCCCACCCCATTAATCTCATACTTTACTCTTGGATTTCCATGCCCTATATGCATACTTTTGCATTTTCCTGTATTGAAGTCAAGCTTCCAAACCTTGGACCACCTCTATAGTTTATCAAGGTCCTTGCTCATTCTTTCATCACCCCCCCCACCCAGCATATCCACTCTATTACAATTTTTTAATTATCATTGAACAAACACTTCCGCCCCTCTAGACCTTCAGCAATGTCTCCAATGAAAATGTTGAAAAGTATTGGTCACAGTATAGACTCTCTGTTGCACCCCACTCATGACCCTCCCCTCCTCGGAAAGCACCCAGTTTACCATCACCCTTTGGGTTCTACCTGAGAGCCAGTTTCCCATCCACTTTGTTATGGCCACAGTGACTCCTAGACCACACATCTTGTTTAATAATCTTTTGTGAGAAGCAGTGTCAAAAGCCTTTCTGAAGTCCTGATAGGCCATGTGCACTGCCCCTTCCTGGTCCACCACTCCTGTCACCCAGTAGAAGAATCCTATTAGGTTCATCTGACAGGATATCCCTCTAACAAACCCGTGGTGCCTGTGATCACCCAACCACTTCCCTTTCAGGTAGTCCTCCAGACTTTCCTTTACGAATGCCTCCATAATCTTTCTGACCACTGATGTCAGGCTCACTGGTCTGTAATTTCCTGCATCTGCCCTGTCCCCTCCCTTAATGTATGAAGCAGTACTATGTTTGCCCTCCTGTAGTCATTTGGAACCTCTCCTGTTTCTAGCCACAGAGTGAACAGTTCCTCCAACGGTTCTGATAATTCCCTCCTGAGCTCTTTCAGGATCCTGGGGTGCTCCTCATCTGGACCCCCTGGCCTTATTTACCCAAAGACCCCCTAGTTCACTTAAGACCCTTTTTGCCATGAAGGGTGAGGTATCCTTCTCCTCATCCCCACTCTCACGCTCCATCTTAGGCTCCCCATCATGCTCTACACTCTTTCTCTTCCCCCCATCCTCTCTCAGTTTTGCTATCCCCACCTTATTTTTCGTTCGGTCCTATACATATCTAAAGAATGCCTTGTCCTCTTTCTTGATTTTACTAGTAATATTTAACTCTGATTGTGCTTCAGCCATTCTAACAGTCTTACCCACTTTCCTCTGCAAGACCAGATATTGGTCCCTGTCCCTCCCACTCTTTGTATTCTTGTAGACTAAGAACACCATCTTTTTGGCCCTCACCCTTTCTGCCACCTCCTTCATGAACCATATAGGTCTCCTTCTTTTCCTACTTTTATTACCCTATTGACCCCTATTTTGGTTGCTTTCCAATAGCTACCCTGATCCTATTGCACTTTTCTTCCACCCTCTTGCATTCCCTTAGTCAGTTAAGGCTTTACTCAGGTATGTCCTCATCCTCACAAAGTCAGCCACTCTAAAATCCAGGACCTTTGTTTTTGTGTGGCCCTGCTCCAGCTGGTTCTAACATCAAAAACCACTGCCTTATGGTCACTGGTCACCAGGGGTTCCATCACTTCCATCCTGTCAGCACTGTCACCATTTGTAAAAATGAGACCCTGTATTGCCCCTCCCCTAGTTGGCTGTTCCACCAGTTGCTGAAGACAGGCTCCCTGGTTTAAGTCTAAGAAGTTCCTGCACCTAGGGGTTGCCACTGCTGGGAGGTCCCAGTGTACATCTGGGAGTTGCTGAAATCTCCCATCATCATCAGCTCTCCCTTGATTGACATCTTGAGGATATCCTGAAGCAGGACCTTGTTCAATTCTTCACTCAGCAGAGGGGGTCTGTCTACTAACCCCACTAGCAGTATTGATCTTTTCCCTCTTTCCAGATTTACCCATAGTACCTCATTTCCCCTATTTCCTCCCTGCAGCTCTGTGAGCTTAATTGTTTCTTTTATAGTGCTACCCCCCACTCCTTTTCCCTATCCTATCCCTCCTGTGCATGGTGAATCCAAGAATTGCCAGATACCTGTCCTGGTGCTCTGAGCACCAGGTTTTTGTTATGGTTATGAGGTCTAAATTCCCTGTTACAGTCACCTCCAAGCCAGGGGTTTTATTCCCCAAGCTCTGTGCATTTACACACGTTGCTCTCCACTTTTGCATCCCCCCTTGCATCTGTCCCCCTGCTATTTTGCCTGTTCCTATCTGTTGGGGAGTGCCAGCTAGGCCTTTGCCTTCTTCACCCCCCTCCCTCCTGTCCTAGCTACATACCACCAAAGGTTTAAATGTAGGATATCTTCCATATGTCCCATCTACTTTTACCTAAGTATCATGGAACACTTTACATTCAGATGTAGTCTGTCTTTGGCATACATACCCTCATCCTACCACTTGTCCCCCCCATTTATCCTAAACCCTCTACCTTGCACCATCCTTCTAAACAATTATTCAACTCAAATATTCTAATTTGCCTCTGCATGGTGGCACAGGGGACTGGAATAACTTCTGAGAAGGTTATTGAGCTAGCCACCAGCCTACAACTTTCCCCCAGTTCCCTTAACCATTGCTGGACCTCTGGAACCTCATTCCCAGCTAGTTCATCGGTCCCTTAGTGAAGTACTATATGATACATGGTTCCCTAAGTCCTATCCACTTCCTGCTTAATCCTTGACCCTGTCCTTCCCTGCTCCATTCCAAGAACACATACTTCTACCCTCCGCTCCCAATGCTTTTTCCAGTGGATGCCCTTTATGATAGGGTCCCCAAAGAGTGAAACTCTTTCTTCCTCTTGTTGCTGTACACCTCTTGACCTTAATAGTCTGTTTTCTCTCCTCCTCCACTTATCCTTTGGCTGATAGGCTTCCTCCCTCCTGCCTGCCTGTCACCACTATGGTCTTCCCTTCTCTGTGTTGTACCTTCTCTCCCTGGCATCACCCCACTGGGGCCTGTTTCCCTATCTACCCCATGTCCTGTATGTCCTCCACCCTCATCTTCTCTGGTCCTCCTTCCCATGCCTGATATAGCCAGTATGGATTTCTGACCTCCTTTCTCCCTATCCACCTGCCATCAACCCTCCTATAGCTCCCCATTTGATTCTCTGTCACCTGCCTGAGACCTCCCAGCCTGCACTACTTCTGATGAGCCCCAGTCTCCTGCCTAGACCCCTTGAGCTCTCAGTCTCATATGACCTCCACCCTCCTCTCTTTCTGACCTCCTTCTCATGACTGTCTTAGCCTGTAGATATTTCTGACCTCTTGTTTCCCTACCCCCTTACATATACCCATCTCATGCCTCTCCATTTGATTCCCAGTCTCCTAACTGAGTCCCTTCAGATTGTACCACACCTATTGAGCCCCTTTCTCCTGTCAGGGCTCCATGCATTCTCAGTCCCTCCTTATTATTTGCCTCTTCAGATCCTTTTTCTAGTCCCTCCAGTGGTGCAAACCTGTTTAACCCCTTGGTCACTCTTTCCACTCCTCCTCTTGTGTTCCGCCAACCTCCCCCTTTCTGTATGTCTGTACTCTCCTACTTGTTTCCTTAGCTCCCCTCATTTCATGTTTTCCACTTCTGAATGATGCCAAATGGAGGGGAGTAGAGGGCATTCAGAAGTGGGGAACAAGAACTACAGATGGTTAAACACTAATCATTTAGATAATTCCCACATTCTAAGAACAGTTTTTAAGAATACAAGATAGCTAGTCTCAAATTAGCAGTCTACTTTGTTTGTTGAGTACTATTTTAGTTTGGTTTCTCCCCTAGAACCACAATTTCAAGGTGCTCCATTTCCTCCATGTGTAGCATCCAACCAATGTTTATTTATTTATTTTGCTTTTGTTGACCGGGTAAGTGCACTAGACAAATCCTGCCTATTTTCAGGCACGACCCGGGGGAGGGGGCTCTGGGCAGTGCAATGTTCTGCCTATTTAATAGATGGAGAAGGCGGGAGTGGGAGGCTGGGCAAAAAAAGTCTTAAGAAACTGGAAGAATGAATGAACAGCCCACTCATTTAAAAGGCTTCCTTAGTTTTTGAACTTGGTGCCTTTTTTCTGCAGCCATTTATTGACTGCTCTCTTTTAAAAAAAGTCTGAAGTCTTTTCAAGGTCTGATGAGCTATTTGTTATTAGTATTAGTTATTACCAACTAATGGATTATGTAGAGGATAGAAATGTACTAACAGAAACACAGCATAGTTTCTGGAAGTAACGTAGAATAACTACTGCTCTGCTGGAACTTACTGATGTTTTTGAACAATGCCTTGGTCAGTGGTGACTTGACTGGGGCAGCCTATATAGATTTATCAAAAGCATATGATTTGGTTAATCATGAAATGATTGTTATGAGATTGATTTATCTTAGCTTGTCCCAGAATGAAAGGTTTGCAATTGGTTCAGGGATTATTTATCAAATATAATGCAGAGTGTTCAAACTGATGATACTACAGTACATCTTCCCTTAGACCTGTCAGTATTAGAATCCCACAGGGGTCCATATTGGGGTCATTACTTTTTATCTTATTTTTAAATGGACTTCCCTCTGTTTGCCAGGACTGCTAAGTCATTATTTAAGCTGAAGATGGAATCCCAGGAATGAGGGACAGAATTGGCCCTCGTCTTGCAAAGCCTTTCCAAGAGGATTTTAATAGAGTACGGGACTGGTTTTATTAATAGTAAATTAGTAATGAAAACACACACATGCACACACACACACACACACACACACACACACACACACACACACACACACATATACACACACAACTACACATACAAAAAAAATCAATGCTATTTTTATACTAGTAACAAACTAGTAAATGTTGAACAATAGGAGATAAAAAAAATCAAACCTGTGGGCTGGTTCTGCAGCAGGTACAATATTTTAAATATTTGGGAATCTTTCTGGATAACACACTGTCCAATGCCAAGCATATAAACTAGGTGGTAAAAATAATACAAGACTGAGTTTTCTGTATAGAAATAAAAGAAATGTCAATATGGATGTATTAAAATTTGTCACTCAAAGATTATTGCTTTCAGTCATTGAGTATTGTCTATTGTTCTGTGGTATGGCTACAGACAGTGTGATATCCAGACTGAAAATGGCCTATAACACCGTATGTGGATTTGTTTTAGATGCTAAAATGGATGCTCATCATTGTAATCTCTATACTCAATTGGGAAGGCTGCCACTGGATTAACAAGTAAAATATTAAGATGGGATTTTATTGTGGAAAATACTGAATGGTCAAACCACAAAACAAATCCACACAATGCTAAGTGTTTTATTAAATAAGGTCTACATGTAGTATGCAACTAAGATTTGTAGTACATACAAACTGAACATTATAAATAAACATATTGGATGTTTTAAATGATGCTTAAAATACATCTGTTTAGCATTGCAAAATGTCTTTTACACAATTAGTTTTTTTTATAACTTTTTGTATTTGACAAAGTAGTTTTATACTTATTAGATCTCAGTTTAAATAATTTACTGTCTGACTGGATCACCTTTGAAAATTTGCACTTGTGCCTAAAGGTATTTCCCTAAGAATGAAAAATAAAATCAATAAATAAAATACTGCTTCTTTACAGATCATTGGTGAGGCCTCACCTGGAGAACTGTCCACCATTTTGGAGTCCTGAACTCAGAAAGGATATTGATAGGCTGCAGTCAGTGTAACAAAAGGTCACAAATATGATTCAGGGCTAGCTGGGCAGATCTGATGGGGAATGACCGAAAGCCCTGAACATGTACTCTCTGGAGGCAATATCGAAAAGGAGAACATGATAATGACTTACATGGTCCTAAGTTATATAAATGGGGTAAATTATCAGGAACTGTTTGTTAGAAACAGAAATGCAGTCAGAAGGGGACATACTTGGAGACTGGTGGGGAGATAAAGTCAAGAAGAATGTGAGGAGGTTTTTCTTCACTGAAAGGATAATAGAGTTATAGAATAGATTACCAGTAGAGGTTGTGGGGCAGGACCATTGATGGTGTCATATATTTATGGGACAAATCCAGGGGAAATTAATTTGTAAATAATGTTCCCCTTGGTTCCCTGTTACTATATAAAAGGTGTGGGGGTACCACTAATGGAACGTAGAAACTGATTAATAGAGAAGTGTGGTACTCAACTTTTAAAAAGGAGACAGATTCAATGCTGGTTTTTGTTTATACTTTGTTTTTATATGAAGATCTTGTTGAGTTCATATCATAATTCTATATATCATTTCACTTTTGTTTAGTACAGACTTCCATATAAATATCCCACCTTATTTCAAATAATGACTGTCTCATTCATTTTTTGACTCTCTTGTAAGTTTTTAAAAAATCTTTGTAATGTTTCAGGACTTGTTTGTCTCTCCATCAAACCCAAGAGTTGCTCCAAATTGGGCAGAAAAAAAAAATAAACAAGTATTTAATATAAATGTCTGTCTCCCATATCATTAACATATTTAATATTATTTCATTACATAACCAAATAAGGTGAGAACAGACCTGTGAAAATTAGCATATCTGACTAAATAATCAGCTTTGGTGGCTCTTCTGAAGAAAAAAATTAAAGCAGAAAATTTCATTTCCTATAAATAAACATAATAATATTTAGCCTTAAAATGGCTTTCAAAGGGACCTATCTATTCTCTCATTCTGTATCTGTACACTATTGAGATGCCATAAACTCATTATTTCTCTACAAATATCAAAAACATTCCTATTTAATTTCTACATGTCCCCAATGAAAGATCATCTTTTTAAATTCTCTCAGCCATACTTAGTATTACTCAAAGTTTATCCAGTGCTTTACCTTTTTTCATTTAACTAAATTTAAACAATCTTTCAACTCCGACAAAGCGTTACTTGCATGTACTCTTACATCACATAAAAGTAAAGGTTGAAACTAACATACTAAATTTCCTAAGTATCGTATACAGGCAATGCGGCACCTCTTCTATGATTTACCATATGAAGAACATAAAGGCCTGGATATTCAAACTGCACCAGACTGTGGTGCAAGCCTGGGTGCAGCTCAACTTTGTTGCACAGGGGTGTGGCCTGGGTGATATTTAATGGAGCTGCACTATGGAATAGCAGGTTTGAATATCGCACCCTGGCCACCCCCACTGTGCATGACACAGTGGCACAGCACCAGCGAAAGTGGCCAGAGTGGATCATGGAGATGCAGTGGTGCAAGTGCCATTGCACCATGCACAGCACCTGCGATATTCAAATGGGGACATGCAAATGGGGCCATAAGTTATGCAAGGTGCACAGGGGTCCATTTGCATCTCATTACAGCCCCATTTGCATGCCATTAGCATGCAGGTGCGTCAATCCCCGATGACTTGCGCCTGGCACCCTGCCAGGCAGTAGCTGTCGAGGACCGATGCCTCCTGCAGCCCGATTGTGGGAATTCCTGTAAGATAAAAGAAAAACCATCCAATATCCCTGGTGGTCCAGTGGACTGCACTGAGCCCAATCACGGGCATCTATAATTGCCCCCCCAAGTCCAATATCCCTGGTGGTCTAGTGTACCCCCCACTCCACCCACCCACTGAGCCCCACCGCCCCACTCCCCCATCAGCCGGTGGGCAGCAGCACCCCAACTGCCTGCCGGCCCACCACCCACCGACTGACAGCTCAGTGGGCTGCACGCCCGTTGGTTCACAGCATGAGCCAATGGGCATGCACTCCTACCACTACTCAGTCAGATATGGGAATGAATTCATTCCATATCTGGACTAAAATATATACAATATAAACTGCACTGTACTACTCAGTCCAGATATGTGAATGAATTAATTCACATATCTGGACTGAGTAGTATGATATGGGCTGCATGCCCATTGGCTCATGCTGTGAACCAATGGGTGTGCAGCCCTACTGAGCTGTCAGTTGGTGGGCGGCAGGCGGGTGGGGAACTGCCACCCACCGGCTGATGGGGGAGCGGGGTGGTGGGGCTCAGTGGGCAGGTGAAGTGGGGGGTAATCTAGACCACCAGGGATATTGGACTTGGGTGGGGTGTGATTATAGATGCCCACAATCGGGCTCAGTGTGGTCCACTAGACCACTAGGGATATTGGACTTGGGGGTGTAATTACAGATGCTCCCCATGGGGCAATGGGGGATGCCACCAGGTGTGGCAGGAACTCAGGTGGCCACCCACAGGTGGCAGCTGCTGTGTTGCACCCTGCAATGTGGCAGTTCACCTGTGGGTGGCCATCACTTGTTCCATTCTTTCCTGGCATAACTTTGTGCAGGCGCAGGTGGGGGTTGTGCATGTATGACTCTGCACATCCCGGACTGAATATCAGGCTGTGCAGGTTATGCATGGGCACACCCCCCCCATCTGTGCCTACATACATTACTGATGCGCTTCAGCGCATCGGGATTTGTGAGGCACACTTTTCCCTTTTAAATATCATGCCGGGGTGCATCAGTGGGTTGTGCATGGCGCAACACTGTTGCACCATCCACAACTCTTTTGAATATCTGGGCCAAAGTCTCTATTAGTGTTAAGATGGCTGAATCCTGTAAGAAATTTGAATTTTACTTACTGGGGTTATTCTTTTTGTTACATTTCAAGCTGCATTTATTGAGTTGTGGTTTAAATTTTGCAATTAAAGCCATGTCATTAACCCTATTGGAATATATAAAGCAGAAGAGGATTCCAAGAGGCCTTAGGGTGTTGGTAGACTCACAATTCAGCTTTAGCCCAGAGGGATTTCAAATTAAATGGGATGACATAAGGACAAAATGTTCATTTGATTTTATGCTTCTATTAATTGAAACCATAACAACAGAGCAAGCAAAGGTTTTAGAAGAAATTAGAACTTTGGAAACACAACTTAAAGAAATGATTGAAATTTCTCAGTTAAAAATGATATTAGAAAGAACTGAAAAATCATTAATAGATTATGACAACCACATAAGAAATATCAAATTACAAAAATTTTGTCAAGACATTATAGACTATAAAGAGGGTAAAATCTTCTAACGGAAAAGATCAGAATACCAAACTACAATATATAATTTGGATAAAACTGATACCTCAGCACACTCCTCAGAATCGGAAACACAAGAATCTAGAAATGTTACAGGTAATAGACCAAGAAGATATTTTCCCAGAAATCAAAGAATATATCAAAACTATAGGACCTACTCTATACAATACACTCCATATAGGAACCACTGCCATCAAGGTTATCAGAGAGAGGAATATTATGAACCTCACAGACAGGGATGGAATTTTAGAGACCAACAATATGAACAGGATTTTTCCAAACATCAGGATATATCGGAACCTTCTACTTCAGAAGCCAGACACAAAGAAAAAGAGAAAGACACAGGAGGTCCAAACAGAAGGGAGCCCAACAAAACACAGAAATCAAGGTCCAAGACAACACAAAATTAATTATTTACAATTTGTCAACCAGGATTTTAACAGAAACAGAAAAACTGGTTTTGGAGAAAGGCCTATCATATAGCTAACAGAAAAATTAAAATCGTTTGATTTACATTTAGATCTTGAAACATTTTATAGAAAATTACAGTTGAGGCACTTTTTTTCTTTGAAAGATGCTGATTCACAAACCCAGATGTATCAACAAGATAAACAAAAACTTAAACAAGATCTGGGAGTAATATCTGTGATTGACCCAATAGGTTTCTGCCCACTGAATATAACAACTTATATTGAGAAGACTAACAGAGAACTAGAATATATACTAAAGAATGCAAATGAACAACAGCCTTCTTACAACTTAAATAGAACAGAAAGAGATGATCTAGAATCATCATAACAGGACAAAAATATTATAATTAAACCAGCTGATAAAGGGGGAGCAATAATAATTAATAATTATGAACTATGAAGATTACCAAAAAGAATGTTTGAGACAATTGAATGATATTATTACTTATGAAAAAGTGAAAAATATACCTTATGTCTCTTTAAAAGAGGAAATAAAAAAAAAATTGTCATAGAAAACAGACAGAGGAATAATAGAGGAATGGGTCAAACCTGAACTGATGAATCAACATCCAAATATACCATTGTTCTATTGTCTCCCCAAAATACACAAAGATGTGAATAAACCACCTGGCAGACCCATAATTTCAGTCATAGATTCTATTACAGAACCATTATCTATTTTTGTGGATCACTACTGCAAAGAATTGGTTCCCAAAATGAGATCTTACATAAAAAACAGTAAGTACTGTATACAAATGATAGAAAAACTAAATGAAAATGATGATCTGGACACTTGTGTCCTGGTAACCTTAGATGTAAATAATCTTTATATGTCAATTTCACATTCAGAGGGACTTTCAGCTTTGAGATCAGCATTAAATAAGAAAGAAAAGAATAAACCAGATATGGAATTTCTGATTACACTAACAGGATTTGTTCTGAAGAATAATTATTTCAAATGTGAGGAAACGTGATATAAACAAATAACAGAAACGGCTATGGGAGCAACATTAGTACGAACGTAAGCAAATCTTTTTATGTCGGAATTTGAAAATCAATATATATACTACAATGCAAATGAATATAAAACATATTTGAAATTATATAAACATTTCATTGATGACATTCTTATTATCTGGGATGGTTACAGAAATGAACTAGAGCAATTTCATTAATATTTAAATGGAGTCACGAAGTATCTTCAGTTCACTATGAATTCAGATGAAAAAGAAATTCCATACTTAGATTTATTAATAATAAAAGAGGGCAAAAAAATCACTACAGATCTATATTGAAAAGAATCTGATAGAAATACCATACTTCATGCACAAATTTTCCATCCACCATGACTTAAGAACAGTATTCCATACAGCCAAATTTTACATGTCAAAAGAAATAGTGGAAATGAACAAAGATACATAACAAACCTAGTACAAATAAAAAATAGATTCAAAGAAAGGGGATATCAAGACAAGGTACTAGAAGAAGCTGAGATGAAATGCAATAAAATACCAAGACAACATCTTTTACAGGATAATGTGAAAAATACAGGTTCTATAAATAAAATAACTATGTCAATGCAATATTCGACATGCTTTGGAAAAATTAAAGATCGATTTAAAAAAAAAATTGGAACATATTAAGCACCACTGATCAAGGGAATACTATTTGTCATGAAAAATCATGGGTAACTGTGAAAAAAAAATATTACAATAAGGAATCAATTGGTCAGAAGCCAGCATTGGACCCCACCATCCCAGCCTACTACTTGGCTACAAAGAGATGTAAAAGGTTTCCTTCCCTGTGGCAACTGCATCCATTGCAACAATGGTATAAAAACCAAAACTTTGAACAGCACCTGTAAAGATCGAAAATATGAGATCAGAACACTCATTATATGCAATAGCAATTATGTAGTATATTGTGTTGTATGTCCTTATGGTCTTTATTATATTGGACAAACTACAAGACCATTAAAACTAAGAATCACAGAATATAAGAGCTGTATAAGGAGAGAAGATGAGAAATCAGCACTAGCAAGACATTTTAAAGAACGAAAACATCAGGTTTAAACTTGAAAGTTCTTTGGAATAGAAAAAGTACATGAACCAGCTTGAGGTAGAGATCGAAATAAGATACTAGCAAGGAGAGAAGCTTGGTGGATTTTTATTCTAAAAACTAATAACAAAAGATATGGACTGAATGAAGCTTTGGCATGCACTACCTTTCAATAAATAAAAACAAGAAGTATGATTATGCCCCCCCCCTTAGCCCCATAATCTCTTGGGGCCATCTCTTTTTCCCTTATTTGTAATAGAATTTCCCTCCTAAAGGATTAATATTTCAGTAGCATACGACATTAACTTATGGTAAATGATTGTGTATTACAATATTGTAAATATGTCTCCTTTGTCCCGGATTCCCCCCTTTCTCCTCACAAAAAGACAGAGACCATTGTTTGTTGTTGTGCTCAGATTGGCAATTAATTTATTTATATATCATAATTCCATGTTCATTTCATCATCTTTTATTATTATATCTCTCACAATTTCATTTATTTCCATCCATATCAATCTCTGATCATCCCTCTTTCTTCCTCTTTTTCTCCCCCCAGGTGAAAACCTGGGTGCCTTCTTCTTCTCCTTTTCTATTAGGTAACGGTGAAAACTGAGACCGCTTTTTCCTTCATCTTCTTCCTCATTTGGTCTTATTCCTTTTTCTTTCCCCCCTTCCCTCCTCCCCCCTTTTCCCATTTTCTCCTGCCATCCACCTTTGGCAGTCCATAACCATATTATTATCTGCCATCCACCTTTGGCAGTCCAAACTGTCCGACGGGACTCGTCTGTCATCCACCTTTGACAGACCCACCACTGAGTCCCTTCTTGACTGCCTTCCTCTTGCTCTGTCTTGTAGGGTGGGTGGGAGGATCAAAACTCCAGCAAAAGTGGCTGAAACCCCTCTGTGCTGTCCATTATGTACCTCCACTTGCCCCTCCCCTTCCTGTTGCCGGGCCATTGTTTTTCCCCTGTCCCTTCCCTTCCTTCCCCCCCCCTTCTGAGCACAACCATCCTGATGGAAAGGGAACCGGTGCACCAGGACAACCTGGTCTGCCCCTTAAAGGGCAAACTCCATTGTCCTGGATTCCCCCCTTTTCCCTCACAGAAAGACAGAGACCATTGTTTGTTGTTGTGCTCAGATTGGCAATTAATTTATTTATATATATAATTCCATGTTCCATTTCATCATCTTTTATTATTATATCTCTCACAATTTCATATATTTCCATCCATATCAATCTCTGATCATCCCTCTTTCTTCATCTTTTTCTCCCCCCAGTTGAAAACCTGGGTGCCTTCTTCTTCTCCTTTTCTGTTAGGTAACGGTGAAAACCGAGACCGCGTTTTCCTTCATCTTCTTCCTCATTTGGTCTTGTTCCTTTTTTTTCCCCCTCCCCTCCTCCCCCCCCTTTTCCCCACTAACCAGTCTCCAGCTTGTGTTGGATGACTGGCTTTCCCCTCACTTAGGGTATTATTCTCCCTTACCTGAGGAAAAAAACCTCCCTAGTCCTTCTCTCTACCTTTTGTTTTTATTTTATCTTCCATTTTTTGCATGCCTCCTCCATGCCTCTACAAAACCGATTGTTTCTGTGTTAAACATGTCTATGGCTAGATCCAACAGGTGCACCCCATCTGATCTGTAGAAATCTTCTACCCATTCTTCTACACCCCGCAGTATTACCTGTCCTCCCATATTCCTTACCAATGTCTCTACCTTCTGTTCATCTTTCTCCTGGCCCTCTCCACGGCTCTATGGCTGTGCTCCTGCCTCCAAACCTTCCTTGGTATCATATCTGACCAGGCAAGGTTTACCTGAGGCCACCACTGCTGTACTGTTTCTAGGTCCCTTTTTATCTGCAAGTATGTGTCTACCCATGGCTTTCCCGTAAGGTCATCGCCCCCCAAATGTATAATAATCAAGTCTGGACTGGGTCACTGTTCCTTAAGTTCCCTCAAGGTGGGAAGCAGTTGTGCCCATCTCATCCCCCCGGATGCCACGCCAAACCAACCCACATTGTTTCACATCTTGGTACAGCTGCTTTCCCCCAGCCTTTTTCTCTGCTCTCCTTTCTGCCCAATAAATATAGGAGTGGCCGCAGATCCAGACTTCCATGGTCCTCCCTCTTCCTATGGGGTTTAAGCAAAAATAATTATCCTCTATATGATCTTAGTTTCCTCACCATAGTATCCCTCTCCCTGTCCTCCTCTGCCCTCTTTGTCTACACCTCTGTCACAAAAACATAGGCAATAAGTTAATCTTCTCACTTCAGTGCTTGAATGTATCTCTTATAACTGGCAGACCTCCAGCGTCCTTTTTCCAAAATACTATTCACAGTTTCGCCTGCCGCTGCCCACTGCGAGGCAGCCCTGATCTGCAAGGAGTGGGACGAATAATTAACTGGGTCCTCCCCCCAGGAATTGCATGCCTTTCTTGAGCAATGCTGTGACTTGATAACTGATGACCTGTCTTCCACCACCATGGACAAATAATCTCCCTGTCCTAGTCCCGTGCTCTGCAGTGAAAGCCCACAAAGCCTGCACTGGCCATACTGCATCCTCTACTTTTCTCTGAAGTGTCACCATGTAACCCTGTCCCCTTTGATCTGTCTTTGACCTCTTAATGTTGATCTGTATCTCTCTCATCCCCCAGCTTATATCTTCCCATTCTAATCCCCCTTCCTTGTCTTTTTTGCCATGTCCTACCACCTCACTCACTCTCATGGCCCCTGCAAACATTACAACACAAATCAAGTGAAATAGCTGGGCCTTGGTCTTTGATCTGCATATTGCCGGTAGCACCTCCTTCAGCTTTTCCAGCCACTGTTCCCCATTGATCTTCTATTGTCTACTGGCCCTTGTCTCAACCTACCCCATCCCTGCATCATTCTTCTAATAAACAAAGATTTTGTCTGGTCCTTCCATCCCTTTAGACTGCAGATAACACTAATCCCTGCCAAATAGACCCCCATTGTGGTGTGGGCTGTTCCTTTTTCCCATTACTCCATGGTGAACTTTCCCAATTGTTCCTCTGTGAGTGGCCTACTTATCTCCATATGGTGTGCCACCCTGAATGTTTGAAACACTCGCCAGGCCCCATCATAGGCCCTCAGCATCTGATGTGCCCATGAGCTGCAAAACAACAGTTCTGCTCCTTCTTACCAATGTCCCAGATGTTCGTTGGTATGGGCATTTTTTGCTCCTCCACTGCTGATGCCAGCCTCTGGAAATGGTCCAGCTGCAGATGGGAAAGGCTGTCAGCCAGGGTGTTGTATGCGCCTTCTGTGTGTTTTGTTCTGAAAGATATGTTCAGCTGCAAGGCCCTTAACACTAAACGTCGCAAGACTTGCATGACCATTTCTGACCTGGCTCCCCTGTTGTTTAGGACCTCCACCACTGCTCTATTGTCACACCAGAATGTCACTCTCTGATCCTGTAATTCCTCCCCTCAAACCAGGGTGCATGCCCAGATGGGCATGATCACTAACAATGTTATATCTCCTACCTTTCCTTCCCTTAACGGTCAGAAGGCCATGGTTCTGCAAACCACCTGCCCCTCAGGTAGCCCCCCCATGCCTAGGCCCCCGGCTGCATCTGTGTAAAGCTCGAGGTCTGTGTTATACACCCACTCCTCTTGCCAGAAAGAGCAGCCATTATACACCCTGAGGAATGTTTCCCATACTCTAACATCCTCCCTGATACCTTTTGTCAGGTCTACCCAATGGTGTGGTCTGGTGACCCCAGCTGTAGCTCTTGCTAACCTTTTTGTGAATGCGCTTCCTGGTCCAATAGTCCTGCAGGTGAAGTTCAGATGCTCCAGTACCTGCTGTACTTGTTTCAGTTCTACCCTTCTCCTGCTGGTTTGTGCCTGGATCAGTTCTTTCAGTTTCTTCACCTTTTTGTCCGGCAGCCTGAATATTTCCCTTGGGGCATCTACCTCAATACCCAGAAAGTGTAGTACCCTGCTGGGCCCCTCTGTTTTTTCCAGTGCCAGCAGAACCCCTAATTCCTTGCACAGCCCTTGAAATTTGACAAGCATTTTTTGTGTCTCCCTTTCCCCCTTACCGATGAAAAGAAAATCATCCAAATAGTGGATGACCATTCAGTAACCATTTATTTTCTTGAAATATCCACTGCAAACAGGTGCTGAATGCTTCAAATGTTGCACACGCTATAGAACATCCCATGGGCATGGCTTTGTCAAAATAGTACTGTCCCCCAATTTTAAAACCCAATAGGTCCCTGTCTTCTTTCCTAACTGGCAGCATTCTGAATGCAGATTCGATATCCGTCTTTGTTATCCATGTGTCCTGAGTAGCCCAGATTATCCAGACTGCATCCTCTAAAATCACATATGTCACTTTACTATATTCCTCCCTGATAAAATCATTCACCGACTCCCCTTCTGGATAGGATAGGTGGTGAATCACCCTGTACTCTCCTTCCTGCTTCTTGGTTACCAAGCCCAATGGCGAAATCCACATGTTCTGCAATGGGGGGGTATCAAATGGTCCTTCTACTCTCCCTGCTGCCTTTGATGCAAGAACATGTACAGGAACAATAAAATCATTGTACAAGTAAATTTTAGAACAAGACAAAAAAACAGTTGAAAAAGTGTACATGTACATAGGTTATGGAGTAGCCAGTTTGAGCACTAAAGGTCTATGCTACCAATTTCAGACAAGACATTTGTATGGAACCAGTGAGGCATAAAATTCAGATTAAAGAGTACAGTACATTGACTTGTATGCTATACAACTGAGTAAGTAACGAAAGGGTAAACACGTAAAATAGCAGTGGGGGGTAGATTGAACATGGGTTGTTGTAATGTGGAGAGAAGAGGAAGACATCCAAAATAATATTACACATCATTGGCCTGTAGTCAAGAACATGACCTCCAGAGTTAAACCACTTTACTTTTCATTAACTAAACCAATTTAGCAATGTTCCAATAAGTAACATGGGTGATTGCTGAATTGTGTTAATTATGGCAAAGTAAAGTGATGATAACATACTCCGGGATGTGCAGTCATAATGTAACAAGGCACTTCTGGCTATGTCTTGTGCCTATCAAACATGTAAGGCATGCATTGTGCATTCAGGCAGACTGGATGGAGCATTGGTCTTTTTCTGCCATCATTGTCATTGTCTATTTCTCCCTTATAACTGCAAAAATAATGGAAGAGAAAATCTTGCAAGTTGATTGGCTATTACCTGTGCATTATATCTGTCTAATGCACAGATGAAAACAAGTGCTGACAATCTGGATAAAACACAAAAAGAAAATAAAACAGCACATTTTAAAACCTTTCGTTTTCTCTAAATCTCAATAGCTCAATTTAAAAAAAAATCTGAACAGCCCCTGGGAACAACCTGTGGCCTTGCAGCCACATACAGTGCCCCACTATTCTACATTTACCTTCCCATAATAAATGTAATTGATTTAATAAAATAAGCACTTTCAAAAGATAATTGTTGCTCCTCTATGTCTCTGAGAGGTTTAGGAGAAACATAAAAAAAAACTTTTTCTCTCCATCACCTTACTCGACAGTCCTCGGTACTCTCAGGTCCTGAACCATGCAGATCCCAACTGGTTGGTCGATGGGGGAGTGGAAGATGAAACAGAAGATGACTGGCACATGGACCCAATGAATGGTACAGGTTGTGGCAGAGCCACAAACAGCTATAAAAAAAAAATATTGCTCCCTACTCCCCCCTCACTGCCACTGATCACTCATTTGTGATGGTGAACACTTTTACTTGGAGCCACCCTTTTACCATACCTCTTCCCTGACAAACTCTTTTTGGTTGTCTCTCATGATCTCACCCAAATGCAGCAATATTAACAACAAGAAAAAGTCAAAACTGAATTACTTTTTTGAATAAAAGCATGTCCATGATCTCTGCCCCTCCTCCCCTGCTCCACCACTACCTCCAATTGCTTGTTTGTGATCGTGAATTGCTGATTCATGCTAACAAGATTGGTAAAATAAAACTGATTCTTTTAATTCCTATAGTATGAGATAATTTCTGTGTCTCCAATAGTCCAGCCCAAAGTCTTGTTCTTAGTTTTTCACATTTGTGCTTGGAGCCAGCTGATTACCATGCTTCCTTGCTCACATACTCCCACGTCAGGTGTCCCACATGCTCTCACCCAAGTACATGAGTTAAAAAATAAGAAAGAATAGAAAGAAATAAGAAACATATTAATTTAACTAAGCCCCTTTATGGATTTCTCTCAATAACTTGGAAGGGGTCCTTTGATATACAAACAGAAATATGGCTACAGGGGGAAAAATTACAGCTATAGATGCCATTGTAGGACACATTTCTAAAACACAGAAAAAAAATAAATCCAGCTCATGAAGGTGAAGGGATTATTTTATGTTAAATTAAGATAAATGTTTAACTTTCTAATCATTTGATCACATTAATTTAAATTTTTAAATGCATATGAAATATAGGGGATCCATTTTATAAATGCCATAAGGTACTCCAGGGGTGAGGCAGTTCTAATGCACAAGAGGGGATGAAGGTATTTGGCCTGCAGCCTCATGCCTTACTATCCCCCTGGTTATTTGTTAGAACTGTCTAATGCACGCCTCAGAGTGTCTTATTGCTTACATAATGCACATTTTGTTACTCACTATAACAGGCCTTTATAAACACTGTCTATAATAATTTACTGGTGATTCAAAGCAGGATAACATGCATCTCCAGTGTTGGTTAGTAATTGGTTACAAGTAATGCATTACTGTAATCTGATTACATTGTCATGTAACTTGTAACAGTTAGGAATTATTTAAAAGAAAATGTAATCATGGGAAGCTACAGATTACATTTTCTTTTGAATAAAGCAGTTACTGTACTGCAATTTACTAAATACCTTTTTTGAAGGATGATCATGTGGCCATGATAGAGCAGGGAACTGGGCTGGCTACAGCAGTGCTGGATTTACTATGATGCAAAATATGCCTGTATATAGGTCCTGTGATTTTAAGGGACCCTCCAAGCTGAGTGTAGCTACCACTGGCTGGCTGCACACTAGTTAGTTTGCTGTGCAGGTGCACCTGTAACTCAACTGCCTGCCGGTGCTGGATGTGTATGTCAGTAGGGTGGGTCCACATGTTTGTGGCAGTTGCTCTTGGCTTTCCTGTATTTTGTTTGCTCTGCTTTGCCTTACCATTTTTGTTGGCTGAGCGAAGAAGCCAGTTGAGCACAGCCGATGAAACTTCCTGAGTCATCTGACCACTGGAAATGTGTGAAGCTTCTGCTGCTGTTTTGGTGCCAATCACCATTTTGTGAGGCAGCAAAGTCATCACCACAGCAGCTCTGTAGACTGTAATGACCTCTGGTGTCTGAAGATTTGGGTATACGCAGGTCATGGGCATTGGGCAGGTGAAGATTAATGAGGGCAGTAGGTGGGGAGTTGGTGATGGTGACAACTGTCCATTATTATGCAAACAAGCCTGGCCTGCAAGGTCAGGAAGTGGGTTATGTGCAGGGTGCTGGGGCCATGGCATGAGCTGAGCTAAGTGGTGGATTTGAAATAGTATCACTGAGGTAAGGAGTGTCACAGCAGTCAGGTGCATGGTAAGTATGGTGATTACCTTCCATGCTGAGAAGATTCCAGTGGACAGGAGGAGCAGGGCAGCGATGGAGGAGTATGCACAGATAGCAGGAAACTTCAGGAAAGCAAGCAATTATCCTTCTAAAAAAGCTGGGTATTTGTGAGATAAAAACAATGTCAAACTAAAAAGTGTAACTGTTACTCTGAAGTGAAAATTCATGTGTGAAGTGTGATATATGAAACACTAGAAACAGCCTACTAGGCATGAGAAAAGATCAGGATGGGATCAGCATGCTGTCAGCTAGCAGCACTCTTGAGCACACGTCTTTGAAAGACCAAGACTTATTAATAGCTTGTGGTATGGTATGTAAACCCTAGGGAGTGGCTTATCCAGACATGATTAGTAGAAAGATAGTGCTGTGGCCATACCTCTCAGATTCATTTACAAGGGACATGATAATATCCCTCAATGGTACTGTACTGGTTTCATTTGAGTTGGGTGAGATGTGGAGAAGAGCTGCCCTGAACTGATGTCCCCAGGCTATGATTAAGTTCCCCTGTACTGCTCAACCATTCATAGCACATGAGTGTAACATGAGTGTAACAGGATTTGAAAAATGGCAAACTGTGATGGACATATGATGAAATATAACACTGTAAGCTTAGAATATTGTGGATGTCACTGCATTGACTTTTAAAATGTTTGCTGATAACTCAGCATGAGAGCTTGTATTTGAATTTTTTTAGTCTCAGCTGTCAATATTGCCTTCTCCAAGTGGGAGTTAGGATTTCTGAGTGGTAAAATGAGTGAACTACCTAGTAACAAGTAACAGTTGAGAAGTATGCCCCCAATGATAGCCATGATAAGGTCGTTGGTTAACACAGCCTTTGCAAGCAGTGCGTAGGAAGGTTAGGCATGGCAAGCACTATTAACAAAGCATTTGATTTTTAAAGCGGATTCAACAGCTAAGAGACTAGCTGAGCTCATACAGTTTGTGTATGAGCTTGTGCCTTTTGGAAAAAACAGACCTGCCACCACTTCAGCTACTCCTACCAGGCCTACCACCTACCAGGTAACTGAGTCAGTCACTCATTCACTGTTAAAAAAAACATTTATGTTAAGTGGCAATTTGGTAAATAAATAATACAGAATGATTTGTTCGGGATCTGCTCAAGTCAACTGTATGGGTTATTTTTTTTCTTTGAGAGACCAGACAAGATAGGAATTTAATTTAATACAGAACAAAGTGGCTCCACTCACAAACTTGCTAGGTTCCACAAAAGTCCACAGGCAGAAAAAAATGACACTAAAACCAGGTTCCCTGAGGAAGTTCACATGCACAAAACCAGTCATGGCACCTAGTAGTGTCTTATGATGCCAGTTATGTTGCTGTGATCATGTAAGTGTTTTTTATTTTATACACTGCACTGTATAACAAAATTAAGTGTTGTACATCAATGCTTAGTTTCTGTGCTGTGCTTTTCTGCCTGAAAAATTGTAGTCCGACTAGAAGAACCACTAAGCCATGCTTTTCATTAGTTGCGGGTTGGGTGGGTTTTATGTGGTTACTGGATATGTATCAGTCTTGCCAGCTGACATGTGAATATGCTTTGTAGTGTTTTTATTGCTTGGTTTAAGGACCATTACAAGTTTATACAAACATACAGTACATCATTTTAAAAAGTATAAAGTGATATAAATACAAGACAGTTCTATAAATAAAACAGACAGTAAGTTAAAAAAACAACACAATACTGTATCGGCATAAATATACGCAAAGCCAGGAAAGCATCAATGCAGTCTGAATCAATGGTTTAAGAATAAAATGTTTTTGTTTTCTTTAGAGATATACAATTCATCACTACTATCTCCAGGAAGGTCATATGGAAGTAATATAAATGTTTTATCATAACTAGAAACCATAAAACCTGCAGAACCTCATCCAGGCTTATTGATGTTAATCTGTAGTCTATAGATTGCAACAATGTACCTAGCAACCACATAAACAATTGCTTCATCACTTGTTGTGAAAAATATTTTCAACAGGAAGGATTGGCCCTCTGTTAATCTTGAATCATAGATAGGTTTTAGCCATTTTTCCCTAAGCTGATTGTACCATGTGCAGACAAAAAACACGTGAAACAAATTCTCTAAATATTGGAAGGAACATTGGCAATAACTATCATATATGTTAGTACCCTTTTGATATCTTGCAGAGAGTACACTGCTTGGGAAAACTTCTAACCTGTATTTAGTATACAATACTTTCATCTTACTATCCTTAATTATATCAAGATAAGGCCGATAATGATGTAAACAATTGTTTACTCTTAACCATGGTGAAACATGAAAAGTCAAAATAAGTTAAAGATCTTGGTTTTTATATTCAGCAGCAATTCAATTAGACACATATTTCTGATATTTAAGACTAATTTTTATTATCTTAGATTAATATGCTTGTAAATATTCTAGATCAATATCATGGAGGATATGAAAAATATACGAGAGCCAGTTTGATCATAGGTTACCTAGATTAAGCCAAGAATATGTTTCCATTAATGCAAGCTAAGAAATTCATTTTTTGTCCTATTGTAGTAGCTTAATCCAATAATTTATTTTCCTAGCAGCCCGATAGCCTGAAACTTTGTTAAACCTAGTTCTGCTCTAGTAATAGCTGAAGGAACAGAGTTACCAAGGCCCATACTGGACCTCAGTAGTTTAATTAATGGAATTTCTAATGAGTTACCATTCAGTACAGACCAGATTTCACTATTGAATGCCGCCTGAGCATTGTATTTGGCTTTAGCAGCTGCTATCAACAGTTTTATAGAATTACCCCCACATTTTCTATTAAAGGAGTTGAGTGAAGCAACAGTTTGTTTAAGACTAATCTTTAGATCATTATTGTGTTTAGTCCATTTACCATTCCAAGAAAGAATTAAACCTAAATAGGTGTAATGTTTGACAGTATTAAGAGACTTTAGGCCATCTTTCCATGTTTTATATATATGATTTGAGACAAACGCCAATACCTGACTTTTGCCATCATTTATCTTCAGATTATAGTTGGTAGCATAATTAACCAGAATATTAAGCTTTTGAAGCAACCCAGACTGAGTAAGAGAAAATATGACTAAGTCATCAGCATATGTGAGTACAGCAATATGCTAACTGAAAATTTTTGGGGAGTCAATTCTTGAGGACTGTAACTGACTTAATAATCTATCTATATATAGACAGAACAGAACTGGCGCAAGTACACAGCCCTGCCTGACCTCAATATTCATTTCAAAATTAGAAGAAAGTTGACCACTTCTCCCAAGCCTCTCTTGGGCCCATGTCTGACTATATAATTCCCTAATTACAGCAACTAATTTGTGAGAAAAAACCTTTTCTTTCAAACAGAGCCATAATTGAAATACATCTATTGCATCAAATGCTGAGCTAAAATCTATGAAAACTGCAAATAATTTTTGTTTCCTGATATGAATATATTTTTCATAAAGGTGCGCGATAGTGAAACATTTGTCAACTGTGCTAAACTCGGGCCTGAAACCTGCCTGCAGTTCAGACAGACCCCAAGTGCTTGTAGTTGTTCCATCAATCTTTTTAGTACTAACATAGCAAAAATGTTGCCTAGATTGTCTAGCAGAGATATTGGATGGTACATTGATGGATCCAACATGTCCTCTTTTTATAAATAGAAATGATTATTCCCTGATTCCCCACCAGGAATGACTCACCCTACAACTTCTGACATTGGATGCTCGCTGGCAATATTTATTTAAATGGCACATGTTACATTCTTTACATCTCATTATATCATAGAAACACACAGTACATTTTACAATCAGACAAATTATTCTGTTTAGACTTATCAGTCTATTGTGGACTTATCAGTCCAGGTCTTCCTCCTTGCCCATCTTGTCTCATCATTCCTTCCATTTTGGATGGTCTTCGGGGTCCAGACACTCTGATCTGGCTCCCCCTCCATCACCAGTACTAGGTACCAGACTCTTACCTGGACTCCCCTCCCCACTAGGTGTGAACACAGTGATTGGCCCCCCTAGCTCTATCCCCTCTCTCCATTTACTCCTATGCCTGGGTTCCTTTGTCTCCAGAATGTGGTGCCTACCCCTGCCACTCTTCATGACCCCCTTTTGTCCCCTTCTCCCACCCCCTTTCACCCCCCTTTCTCCCTTCATCCACCGGTGGGCTCCACCTAGACCCTGGCCCACCAGCTGCCCTCTGCAGCTCACGTGGCCCCCTTCTGGGCCCCACACTGAGGCAACCTTCCTTCTTTTGCCTCCCTTTACTGTGTGCTTCTCTCCTGTTTCCAAAACCAATCCTACCCCAGGACGGGTGGGTGGGAAATTCAAATCAACAAGAAAAGAGGGTTCTCCAGGGGCTGTCTGACCTTATAAAGCCCCTAAGAACCCCTGCTCAGTACTTCTACAAGCCCCTCCCCCCAGCCAATGGCCAGCAAGCTCTCTTACCCTGTCATATGACCCTCCTTGGCCACCCTTGGTGATGGCACTACCCTAGCCCTGCCCCTTCCCCTTACCTCCATCTTATGATTTCTGGATGGGTCCCAGGGACAAAATGGCTTGCCCTTTATAGGCAAGCTTGATTGTTTCCTGATTCCCCACCATAAATGAAACACCCTACAACTTCTGACTTTAGATGCTAGCTGGCAATATTTATTTAAAAGGCACATGTTACATTCTTTACATCTCTTTACATCATAGAAACACACAGTACATTTTACAATCAGACATATCAGTCTGTTTAGACATATCAGTCTATTGTGGACCTATCAGTCCAGGTCTTCCTCCTTGCCCATCTTCTCTCATCACTCCTTCTTCTATTTTGGATGCTCTTCAGGGTCCGGACACTCTGATCCAGCTCTCCCTCCATCACCAGAACCAGGTACCAGACTCTTACCTGGACTCCCCTTCCCGCTAGGTGCGAACACAGTGGTCCTCCCCCTAGCTCTATCCTCTCCCTCCATTTACTCCCATGCCTGGGTTCCTTTGTCCCAAGCATGTGGTGCCTACCCCGCCCCCTCTTCCTGTCCCCCTTTTTTCCTCTGCTCCCACCCCTTTTCCATTGACCCATCTCCAGCTTGCAATGGAAGATGGAGCTCCCCCCTTGTGGGCTAGTATCTCAGGCCTTTCTTATTAATTGTCACCACCAGGTTCCCCAATGGCCTAAGGAACAGGCACATGCCAAATTCTGACAGGTGCACCCCATCTACTCTGTACACCTCTGCCTGCCCAAAAGATATTTCTGTGTGCCAGATGTGTACTTCCCCCATCTCTAGCACCACCATGGCTACCTTCCTGTTGTGGCATTTCCATGCCACTTCCACTGCTTTGACCCCTTTTCCCCCTCTCCCCACCTGTCAGAATGTGACCTCTGACCAGCTGAACAATATGCCTGGCAATGAGCTTCTCACCTTCTCCAGGTCCTCCACCATGTCCTTTACCAGGGTACCCCATGGTACTCCACCCAGGTTGCCCCCCAAGTGAATAATAATGCAGTCCGGCCTGGGCCACCACACCCACAACTCCTCCAGTAGGGGCAGGAGCTGGGTCCACCTCATGACCTGTATGCCTTTCCACTGAACTCTCGTTTGCTCCATTTCTGGGTGCAGCTGTGTTCCTCTCCTCATGGTAGCCACAAACCTCTCTTTGACCAATAGATGAATGAGTGCCCCACAATCCAGATCTGTCACTTGGAGCCCTCTGTGGAAAGAAAGGAACGAGGGCTATCCATCAACACCTCACATAAGTTTTGTAACAGTTGGATATCCAACATCCCACCTGCTGTACCCCCTCTGCTGACTCTTCCCTCGCCACCTCAGACACTGCCCCTATTCTAAAAGAGTGCGGGGCCTATGCCTTTGGGATCCTCACCTGTGAATGTGAGTGCCTTCTTGAGGACAGCCCCTACCTGGTAACTCATCACTGGGGATCCATCTCCATGTTGGAACCTTGTCCCCTTTCCTGCCCCCTGTACATTCTTGTATTCCTGTATGGCCCTGAGCGCACATGCCCCATCCCCCTTGTGCCTCCAGACCATCACTGATGTGCCCCAGCCCCTCTGGTCAGTTTTGGGCCTAGGAAGTCAAATGCTCACCTCGTCATTCCCTCATGTGACATCCTTGAGCTGTAGTGCCCAAGGGGACATCCTCCATTTTACCACCACCACTTCACCAACCCTGAATGCCCCCCTTGGCCATGACGGAGAAAATTACCTTGAACAGGCAGACCTCTTTGGCTGAGGACCACACTTGCTCTATGGCCCTTATCACATTTGAGAGCAGCAGTCTCATTATGGGCCATCTCCTGTCTTATCTGTAACCCTGCCCTATTTGCCAGCTCATCACCATCTTCTGGACAGCTCTCCCTCCAGTTGTATCCACTCACCCTCAGTTGATTCATACCCAAATGAAGCCACCAGTTGGCCCACCATGGTGGCATGGATGATACCTGCCTCCCACCTTTCTATGATATATTACATCACCTGCTTTTCCTGCACTGGCTCGCCATCTCCCAACCCTGCTGAGCCCTGAATTCTTGGAAACCTGCCCAGGCCCCTTCATAAGCTTTCAGAGTACTGTCCACCCAGGCCAAAAATATCCAAGTATTCACCCTTCCAAATTTTTCCTTCAGGGAAATTGGTACGTGGTCCCCCAGGGTGAAATCCGGTGGTCCATTGTGCAACTTCTGGCTACTAGCGGGTTTGCTTGCCCCGCTGTCCCCATTCTGCCCCCGCTTTGATGGCTTGCAGTGCCCGCTCCATCTTTTTCATCCCCTCATCCCTCATGTACCCCAGGAGGCCATCAAAATTCCCCTTATTTTTCACGTCCACCCCAGTCTTACCCCCGGCCCACTGTGGTGCTGGTGGCTTTGGTGTCGCATCTGGAATGGGAGCCAGGGCTGGGCTGGGTTCTGCTCCCCTGAACCTCTTGCTCGGCCTCTTTCCCACAACTCCCCCATCTCTCTCTTTCTTTTTTTTCTGGGCCTCCTCCTACACCTCCTTTCTCTTGGCCGCCTCCATCAGTTCAGTCATTTGGCTCATCAGCCTTACTATCTGCTCCATCATCTTGGCACTGGAGGCCAGTGTTTTCTTAGAAGCCATCTTTTCCTACTAGAATATGTACCAAACAACAGCAATTATCACCGCCCCACTGTCTTCTCCACTCATTCCTTCCTGGTGAACTCCGAGCTGTCCTGCCTCTGCCCTGAGTCATGTCCCTTGGCCCTCCTGGGCTGACCGTTCAGGCCCCACCCATGGAAATTTGCCCCTGCTCCACTTGCCACCCGTGTACTGTGGGTGCCCCTCACCCTGGAAGCCTCCCTTGTTCCCAGAGGCCCCCCTTCATCAGCAGGACCACCATGCTGCTGGCTAACCTGCAGTCACCAGGCCCAGCATCGTCTCATAGAGGGCCGAACCTTGCTGCCCCACCTGGGCACATATCCAGCATCTGAGCCTACTCTGTCCTGCCCAAAGCTCCTGTCGCATGGTTCATGCTTCTCCAGTAGCCTGCATCTGTCCACACGCCGCTCCACTCAACTTCTGTCTCCCCACCCTTTGGCCACCAACCCTGCACAGGCCTAACCATGTGTGCAGCGAAGTGCCACCTTCTGCACCCTGCACCAGTGTCAGATCCTCTTGAGACCTTTTCCTAACCTGTGTCCTTAGGCTCCCCCCCCATGCAGCCCTCATCATCACCTCTGCCACTTGCAGTGAAACATAGGCCCCTTAGCCCACGCCATGTGCACCTCCTTCCTTTGTGGTGCCCTGCCTATGCAGGCCTTCGCCTTACCCTGCCAGCTTCCAGCTGGCCTGTACCACATGGTCCACGATGCCTGTGGACCAGTCACCCACAGCAGTCCCCTAGGCTGCGCCACATGTTCTCCATTGTCCCCAGCTTTCCTGCAGCCATGGTGTCTACATGTCTTCTCCCTGCCACTCCATGGCCTGCACAAACCCCCACAATGCACAGTTCAGCCAAAAGCCACTGGCCCTATGGTCCCGCTGCCTCCCCAAGCTTGCACCATTACAACAGGTGCCCCAGCATCCGAGACCGCAAACCACCACCAACTCCTCCATTATTTCCTTTTCTTTTGTTGTTTGAGCCTTGCTATCTTCTGCTTCACCATGCTGCAAAACACACCAGCAGCGCATGGCCAGAAGCACGCTGCCTATCACTCATGATGCAGCCCTGACTGGGCCTGCCACCCCAACGTTGCTTTAGCCATGTTCTGCACCATAAGCAAGAAGCCAACTTCTTTTTATTTTGGGGCCCTTGGGCCAGTGAGAGCCAAGGATGCAGCTTGTTGCTCCCAAACCAGATTGCCCAGAAACACATTCCAATGCTTGCCGCATATTACCACCTACACCAAGGGGCCACAGCTTCCTCAGCACTGCAAAATACAGACTGTAGCAACACACATTGTAAACTAAACCTTGTGGCATTAAGCATGAAACCACTGCTAGCGTTTTACCCATCCACAGAAATAAACCTAAACGTTTTCAGCATTTCTAAACCACAGAATGCAACCACTCTTTAAAACAGTCCACCAAACAAACATTGCAAAATAAACATTGCAGAATTAAACGTGAAAACGCTGCCAGCATTTTACCAATCCACAGAAATAAACTTAAACAAACATTTTCAACATTTTAAAAACCACTGAATGCAACCACTCTTTAAAAGACAGCCCACCAACACCGGGACACCTGAGGCCTAGAGGTCTACTTTTCCCATGTGGTGACTTACTTGACAAAATTGCCAGAGATGTGCTGATAGGAATTCAGTTCAAATCAACAAGAAAAGAGGCTCTCCAGGGGCTGTCTGACCTTATAAAGCCCCTAAGAACCCCAGCTCAGAACCTCTACAAGCCCCTCCCCCCAGCCAATGGCCAGCAAGCTCCCTTACCCTGTCATATAATCCTCCTTGGCACTTCCTCAATTTGTGATTTCACTACCCTAGCTCTGTCCCTCCCCCTTACCTCAGTCTTATGATTTCTGGCTGGGTCCCTGGGACAAAATGGCTTGCTCTTTATAGGCAAGCTTGATTATTGCTCCCTACCAAGATTTAGGAAATTCTATGTGAATATGCATTCATGGGAAGCAGGAGGTTAAGGGCTTACATGGGTCATAAATGGAGGCTTAAGTGGTAGGAGTGACTAGTAAGCACATGTAGTCCAAGGGAGAACAGTTTTATTGTTAAAAAAGGAATTCATTGACAAGCATGTAGCTTCCTGGACCAAGTTATCAAAAGTAATAGACAGTAATAGAAAAAGCAATATGTGATACAGTTAAAGTTACTGATTACTTTTTATACACCAGTAATAAATAACTGTAACTGATTACATTTATTTAAGAGTAACTAGTAACTGTAACTGATTACATTTTTAAAATAACTTACCCAACTCTGTGCACCTCTATGGAAGGCGAGTTTGGAAAGACTATTTTTTAATAACTTGTAATTGTAAGTAAGATACAGTACATTATAAGCTGCTTGGAATGCTTGATCTCAAATGCTGTGAACTTATTGACTACCTTAGCAGTTGATAGCATCCAGGAGATGACCACTAGAGTAGCAGTTTTATTCCTAATGGAATTGATGGCACACGAGAGGGATAATAAAAAAGTTTTTTTTGTTTTTGTTTTTTTTTAGGAATCATCTTATAATAACAAAAAATTCCATTGGAATTGCTTTTGTCTTAGGTGAGCAATTGGATAGGTAGGGTCACCCCTTTCTTTTGCACCCAATCAGGTTGGAGCTTTCTCGGTCTTTAAAACTGCCTCAATGAAATCCAGGAGTGGATGGACTCGAGTTGGTTGAAGTTGAACTCGGAAAAGACAGAGGTGTTGGTAGTGGATCCGGCATGCCGGATAGGGGGGCTGGGGGCTGATTCACCCTCTGGACTTTATGTCAGAGGTGTTTCACTACCAAACTCCGAACAGGTGCGTAACCTGGAGGTAATGTTTGAAGAGGGACTGACTTTGTATTCACAGGGGTCTGCCATCATCAAGTCCTCATTTTACCATCTGAGGAATATATCTAGGATTAGGCACCTTGTTCCATCTGGAGATCTTCCTATGCTGGTCCATGCCTTTGTGTCCTTGCGTCTGGACTATTGCAACTCCCTTTATCTAGGGCTTCCTGGGGTTGAAATCTGCCACCTACAGCTGGTGCAGAACACAGCGGCCTGGCTTCTGACTGGTACCTCCCGGTCCAGCTGTATCTCGCCAGTGCTGCGTGGACTGCACTGGCTGCCAGTGCAGTGGTGGATCACATTTAAAGTCAGTCTTCTGACTTTCAAAGCCCTACATGGACTTGGCCTGGGCTACCTGAAAGAGCTCCTGGTCCCTTACTGCCCCAGGCGGTTGGTCCACTCAGCTGCCGAGGGTTTGCTAGAGATCCTGAGGGTGTCTTTGAAATCTTCTGAGGCCCACACATTCATGTATGCAGCCCCTACCCTCTGGGATTCTCTACCCTGTCAGTTACAGGAGTGCATGACCGGGAGGGATTTTATTTTTTTTGCAATTTAGTAAGTTTTATTGAAATTATTCATTTAAAAAAAAAAGGCAAAACAATCCATAACATAACTGCATATACAAAGTAGAACATAATACGTACATACATTTCTTAGTAAGTATATCTTACAAAAGAATAATATGTTCATATTTAAAAAATCAACAAATAAAATAAACCTAAACACCTCCCGGTCCTGCCCCCCACACCCACACCCCAACCCCAACAGCACTACAGGTATAAGAGAGTTATTAATTACTGAACCAGCTGATTAGTTAAAGTTAATCCACAAGGAAAAATTAATCAGTGGGCAGAAATTACTAACAAGTTATATCTAGATGATAACTTATATTAACATCATAACTGCTGGAGCTGAGAGTAAAAAGTGGCCCAACATCTTTGAAATTTGAACCAGGCTCCTGTTGACCATGCAACAGTTTGTTCGCCAGCTAAAGCTGTTAGGAGTTTCTGGTACCATTCTGCAAAGGTAGGCGTCTTATTATTCTTCCAATGGCATAAAATAATTAACTTAGTAACTGATGCTATTAGGGCCATGTAGCTTTTGAGATTAGTTGAGTGTATCGTAGAATAATCTCCTAGCAAGCATATTTCAGGAGTAAAATAGGCTGAAAGGGGAGGAATATCCTGCAGTTTGGACTGCACTAACTGCCATAGATCTCTAATTTTGGGGCATGTCCATAATTTATGATAGAAAGATCCTTCATTTTCCCCACATTCCTTACAATTGGGGGATGATTTCTTACTCATTCTGTATAATCTTACTGGGGTAAAATATAAGTTATTCAGCACTTTAAATTGCAGGAGATGCAATCTATCTTGATTTATGTATCTAGTAGCATTAATCCAGATAGCATGCCAAAACTCAGTTTTTTTTCTAATTTTAATGCTGACTTCCAGTAAAAAGCCTTGGGAGAGATTGCCTTATTCCCATGGAAACACAGTTCCTTCTACAGCCCTGCGATTGGTTTAGGTCGAGAAGCTAGAACATTTATACCACTAAACTGGACTCCTACCTTAGAGTTCCATGGGGCAGGGCCGAGGAGATGAGTCACAGCGGACTGGATTTGGATCAGTTCAAATAACTCTCTGAGGGGTAAGATACATTTTGATTTTATTCTAACAGGAGACAATAATTGGTCTCCCCTCAACTAGGTCTTGGAGAACAATTTCCACCAATGGAGGACAAAAGGATGCTGGTTAATAGGCTTCCCACCTATGCGTATATTGGGATTATTTATTAATGGGTGAGTGAGATCTTTTACTGGTGACCACCCAAATTTGATGCATAGTTGATTATGGGCTTGCAGATCCCATCCCAGTGGCAGGTCCTTAAGATCTCTGGGAAAGGTAGCTAAGGCAAGATATAGTAGTGCTTTACAAGAAAGGTAATAACTTTTCAAGAGTGACTGCTCTATTTTCCACCAGTCTGGGGAGTAGTCTGTGCAATGCTCAGATGGGTCATTTTTTAAAAAAACTTGGAACTGTGGATTGCCAAGTAATATAGAAAAAAATTGGGTAGCTGTAACCCTCCCTCTTTCTTAAGTCTGGTCAATTTGGAATAGGCTGTCCTGGAGGTTTTTCCAGCCCATATAAATCTGGAACATAAGGAGTGTAACTCAGTAAACCATTTAATTGATAGGTGTATAATGAGCATAGTCAAGGGGTATAATGGGTGGGGAAGCACCATCATTTTAACCACATTTATTCTCCCCCCATAAGGAAAGAGGCAAGGACTGCCAATGCTGGAGGTCCTCCAACAGACTTTTAAACACTGGATCTAGGTTCAATGTTTTCAATTTAGACAAGTCATGGGTCATTTTGATACCTAAGTATGGTAACGCAGTGGGTTCCCATTGCAAACCCATTTCCATTACTAGGGGTTTAATACAGGAGGGGGATAAAGAGTAAACCATTGTTTTACTTCTGTTTAATTTGTAACTAGAAAATGAACTAAAATCATTAATAATTCCAAAAGCCATAGTCAAGGACAAGCACCAATTAGCCAAATGTAACAACAAATCATTTGCAAAGGCAGAAAGTTTATATTGTTAATCTTTTATTGAAATGCCTTGGATTTTCTCTTCTAATTTCAGCCTGCATATTAGGGGTTCTATATAAAGATTAAATAAATATGGAGATAGGGGACAACCTTGCCGTGTTCCACCGGCAAGCGAAAATACATTTGAAATCTCATTGTTGCAGGATACCTGGGCTGAGGGGCATGAGTACAGTGGCAGCACTTTTTGAATGTAGTCTTGTGGGAATCCAAATTGCTTAAGGACTACAAATAAGTATGGCCAATCAACTTTATCAAAAGCTTTCTCTGTGTCTAGGGCAAACAGGGCTGCTTCCACAGCTGGATCCCCAGACGCAGAAATGAGATAGAACAGCTTCCTAAAATGATCACTCGCATTACGGCCCGAAATGATACCAGTTTGCTCAGAGCTAATTAGAGTAGACCAAACCACAGTCATGCATGTAGCTAAGATTTTTGCATATAGCATTACATCATTATTAATTAAAGAAATAGGGCAGTAACTTTCCGGTTTCAAAGGATTTTTCCCAGGCTTTGGAAGTAAAATAATGTGGGCCTCAAACAAAGATTTTTCCATGACTGGTGCAAATGACCAAAAATTAAAGACTGAGGTTAACAGCGGGGTTAAAGATGGCAAAAAAGTTTTGTAAAACAAGGCTGTATACCCGTCAGGCCCAGGAGCTTTGTACACGGCTAAGGAAATTATGGCTTGTTAAACTTCCTGTTCTGTAATAGGGTCACTTAACTTCTTTGGAGATCCGGGGTAAGAATAGACAGATGGGCCTGCTCAAGGAATTGCATCATTTGCAGGTCACTGGGCAGCCTGGGACTGAAAGGGGTGTACAAATTCTGATAATAAGAACAGAAAATTTCCACAATCTCTTCTGCACTCCTAACTACAGTCTCAGTGTTGGGGTATGCTAAAGTCGAAATCCACCGAGATGAGCTTTGCCGTTTTAGTTGCATAGCCAGTAGCTTACCAGCTTTTTCAACCTGACCGACACAGGTGGCCTTCATGTGAGAAGTCGCTCTGTCCACCCTGTCGAGCAAGTAGGTCGCATATTGTGATCAAAGTCTTGCTAATTCATTGTGATCTGCCTCTGATGAGGCTGGAGAAAGTGACCTCTTAATAGCCCTAATTCACTTGAGCTAGGTATCAACCTGGGACTGGCCTGTCTTCTTGCGAATTGTGGCAAGGTGAATTAACTCACCCCTCCAAGTAGCTTTCAGAGCTGCCCAGAGGGTATCGAGGTTAGAAAAAGAGTTGCAATTCCAGTGTATTGTTTGCTGTAAAAATCCCCGAAATCTTTCTGCTAAAGCCTGGTCTTTAAGAAGAAGATTATTAAGGGACCATGTATGGGGTGAATAGAGAATTAGGAGAATTCTATGACTACTAGAACAGGAGAATGGTCTTATATCACTCTAGAGTCTATCATACTGTCTCTTACCTGGGATAGCAATGTTTTATTTATAAGGAAGTAGTCCAGCCTAGAGAGAACTTTGTGAGGGACTGAGTAAAAAGTAAACTCTCTAGAGGCTAGATTTAAAGTTCTCCAGGGGTCAGCCAATCCTATCAATTAGTTCCCTTAATGCTGTCTGTGCAGGGGAGAGACTGTCTGAGATCCTATATGTTCTGTCAATATCATTAGCAAAGACCAAATTAAAGTCCCCTCCCAGTACACATGGCAGGTGAGATAACAGTGCCAATTCTGACATCATCTTCACAAAAAAAGAGGGTGAATCAACATTGGGACCGTAAATAGTGCCAAAAATTAACTCAATGCTACCTAGTACCCCTTCTAAAAACAGAAATCACCCTTCTGGATAATTTATTTCCTTTATACATTGAAATGGCAAGGATTTTGCAAATAGAATAGCCACCCCTCTCTTCCTGGAGCTCTTCCCTGCACAGTACACTTGGCTCACCCACAACTTTTTAAATAAGGCAGCATGGGTTTCAGGGAGATGAGTCTCTTGTAGAAATGCCACCTGTGGGGAAAATCTAGATAAGTGACATAATATTGTGTATCTTTTCCTGTTGTCTATACACCCTTTAATGTTCCAGGTTATAATTCTAATCCCCTGGGCCATAGCTCCTAGCCTCACTTTTAGTGAATATACCCCTTAAACCCAAAGGTGCTGTGTTATCCTACACCCCCATCCTCCCACTCCCCCCAATTTAGAAAACCAAAACCCTCCATTAAACTGCAACGTAAAAAAACTAGTCCAAAAATCCCAAATTAATCAAAAACACATCTCCTGGCCTTGTGCCAACTCCAGTTTACCTGGTACTGGTGCACCCTACAGTGGCTACAGGTCCTTGGCAGCCTGAATGAAAAAGGAAAATAAACTTCAGTGGAATACAGCAAGAACTTCGGTATCCACTCACAACTCAGCAATTTTTGCTTCAAGAAGGTACTTTAAACCCCACATCTATTATTCAAGAGCAAACGAGGCATTTTAAGCCTAGAAAAAATGTCCTAAAATACAGTGCCATGCAGCAGCACTGACATAGGGGATGCTCCATATAACCCTATTGAACCAGGCTACTTATTTAATTACAAACAAGAGTGTAAAGAAATTGTTATTCTTCTTATTTTACCCACAGGAACTTGATAGAAAAAACATAAAGAAGGGATACTCACTATTTTAGTAAGTTAGAAGAAATACTCAATTGTTCCCCAGTTTACACTGAACCATTTAAGTGCAGGGGGAAAAACAGAAACACTAAATTGAGATCTGAGCAGTGTAAAACCCTATTTCAAATATGTGTTTGTTTTGTATTTGACCCCATACCAGAAAAAGTGAGAACAATCAGAAAAGGCAGGACATTCTCAGCAACAAATTCCTAACAACTTAACTATGTACAACAACAGTAGGCTCTTCTCGAGAATTTAAAAGATAGCAGTTGTGCTTGTGCACTGGTATTAAATGAACAAGGAAATGCGGTTACTAGGAGGTGCTCCATGCCCATGTTAATGGTTAAAAATGTCTTTTCCAAATAGAACTAAGGAATGGGGACCAGAACTTCCTCCCCCTCGAGCCCTGCTGACAATGCAAAAAGCAAATAGGGTATATCAGAGCTGCTACTGAGCCTTTTTCTTCTAAAAAAGAGATTACAACAAATAATAAAATCTTCTTAAGGTCCCCATAGTTACCCCTTTTGCTGAGCTGAAATAAAAGTCTGAATCAAATTAGGATTTTAATAGTCCAGTTTTCATTCCATCCTGGAGAAATAATCAAGTTACAATATTTTAAACCAATGCGGTATCGGAAAGGTCCCTTCAGGTTTTGAATAGGTGTGGAAGTTACTCCACTAGCTCTCGTTGTGCTTGCTCTGTTGTTTCAAATTTGAAGATACCTTTTTGTACATGCACTTCAAGCCTGGCTGGATATAACAATCTGTGTTTTACATGTGCAATCCACAACTTCGACAAGATGGCTCGGTATGTCTGCCTCGCTTGATGAACTCGCAGAGTGAGATCAGGTATGATCTTTAGGGTTGTACTCTTCCATTGCACAGCAGCTACTTGCCGAACCACTTTTAAAACATGATCGCAGTCTAAGTAGTTCATCTCCTAAAGATTATTGGACGTGGTGGGTCGGAAGATAGAGGTTTAGCATGCAGTGCCCTATGCCCTCATTCTATAACATATGTGGTACCATTAGGGCTTGGGCCAGCTATCTTTGTACACAATTTTTGTAAAAAAACTGTGATATTAGGTCCCTCTTGACACTCTGGAAGGCCAAGTATGATGAGGTTGTTTCTCCTGCACCGTCCTTCAAGGTCATCTGCTTTGTCATCCAATTTTCCCAGTCTGTGATTGAAGGCAATCATCGTCGGTTTGGACTTGGCTTGTTTGTCCTCAATAGATGAAACTCAAGCTTCCACATCAGACACCCAACGTGCTACCTCCTGCATGGTAGGTTTTAAATCTTTTAGGTCATGTAAAATCGCTAGTACTGCAGTTTTTATTGTGGTTACCTCCAGAGCCATGTTAGATATGGCATTAGATTCAGGGTCTGGAGCCAGCATCGCGGCGGGGATTTGCGTAGGTGAATGGCTTTGATGTGGTCGCTTGGCCTCCAGGCTGGGCAATGGATCCTCATTGGGCTCCTCTAATATTGCAGGGTTCTCTGCATTCCCCAGAGGGATTTCCATCAGTGAAATTGCCATCTTCTCTCAACAGCTTATAGATTCTTAATATGTCCAAAAACAACCATATATTTGCTGTTTTCTTGCTGTTATTTTGACAAAAAGGCTCCACGGACTCAGAGCGCTATAAAAAGCTAGCTACCCTGCCATCTGCATCACTTGACTCCCCAGGGAGGGATTTAAAAAGGCCCTGAAAATGTATTTATGGACTCAAGCATTTGGAGTCTGATTATATTTGTCTATATGTGCTAGTTGTTTTTAACTTAAGATTTGAAATGCTCGATTTGTTTTATTTTGTAAGGCGCCTTGGTTTTTTGAAAGGCGCCATAGAAATAAAGTTTTATTATTATTTTATTTTTATTATTATTTACCCCGATGACCCAGTGCAGCATGATGGGCTGCTGTATAGGTAAGGAGAATTCAGCAGGGAGCTCAGTAAGCCACATCAGGAGACTGGCAGGGCTGCAGAAGCTACTGCTTGGCAGTGCATCATAGTCAAGGGTTTGCATTGGGCCAGCTGGGTGGCACTGAGGGTTGAGGCACTGAATGCCACACCTCACACCACACCGGCAACCCAGGTTCAGGAGTGGACATGGGCCATCAGGGACTGGCAGGGGAGAGGAAGGATTGAGTGTCCCATGACTGCTCTCCTTCCTCTGGGGCGGGTAGGGGGCAATGCATCATGCTGCAGCAGTACCTGGTGGAGGCCAGCTGCACTACAGTTGCATGCCTGGAAATGGAGGGAGTGCAGCGAGTGTCAGCATGGCTGTGCATCTGACACCATTGCACATCCTGCTCCCAGAGGCATGAAAATGGTGGAAAATAGTGGATTGATTTCAGCGGCTGAAGGCCATGCCCTGCATCCCAGGACATGAGAGGCACCTTCACCGGGGTGTGGCCGATTCCGTGTGCGTGGGGCATATAAATCTACGCACCAGACCTGATCCGGAATTGTGGGTGCTGGCTGCCGGAAATCACTGGGTCCGCTCCGCAAGGGTGAGAAACAGGAGTAATATAAAAAAACAAAGGTTTGCATTGGGATCCAGTACTGAAGATATCCCTTTGGTGGGCCAAGAGAGCTTGCTTGCTCTGACTGGCTTTGCTGCATGCAGTAAACTGTACTACAAAAGCTTTGTCCAATGCTGGCTAGGTGAGTTGGTCCAACAGATAATGTGGGAGAAAACTCCACATGCCATTTCCTTGAAGGCCTGGGTTCCCAGCCTCAGAGCTCTCTAAGCAACTGCCAGAGTCTAGTCCAAAAATGGACTGCCTCAGGGAGGGAGGACAGCCTTCCTACCAGAGCTCCTGCCTTAGAGGTGAAGCCATGTGGGTGACTGATGTTAAGGGAAAGGCCAGAGGTATAGAAACATAGAAAATGTTGGCAGAAAAAGACCATTGTTCCATCCAGTCTGCCCTGTTATACCCTATCATATCCTGATACATATTGTCTATTTCATGTGTTTGCCCTCTCTCTCTCTTTCCTGCCCCCTACACTACAGTAAGACTGGTCCATAAGGCAGACCCTAGGCCTGATCAGGGTATACCCCTGGGAAAGCAGAGTATATCCCTGAGAAGACTGTGGCTTGGGCAACAAACAGCTATATTGAGGGAAAAAAAGAAACAAACAACTGGATATGTCAAGGGCCTATGTTAAAGTCTCCAACTGATGATTAGCCATATGGAAGTGCTCTTCACATGGAGTAATATTACTTAATTCAAAAAGCAGTTTACTCAGGAACCAAAGGAAGTGTAGCTCTTATCATTTGGTTCCAGGTTTACTTTAAACCCTAATGACTGTCCTGAGCTGTTACATGAAATGCAGAAGAATGTCATGGCTCCCATGGGCTGTCTGAAAAGTGATTAGCTACATGTAGTACCAGTGCTTCATAAATCCAGCTCCTTTATTATATTTCTTCTTACAATTGTATATCAAACTCATGTTTGACATGTCAGATCTTTTGAAATGAGCTCATCTTGTTATGATTTTGAGCACTGATGTGAGTGAAAGGCTTCAAATGCAATGCATAGTCACATCTGAGAGACTTACAAGAGCAGTAAATCAAGACTAGTAAATCAAATACTCTGAATGAATTGTCTATGTGGATTATGAGGTACTATTTGCATAACTTTGAAATATTTATACTGATGTAATTACAATAATTAAAATCACTACTGTGTCAATTGTTAGGTGCCATGAGGCATAATAATTACTACAATGCAGATCAGACTTTACTTAAGCATAATTATCTTATTTGATTTAAACGTACTTTAAAGGATTTCTGAACTACTTTAGCTATTTCCTTTAAATATCTTTTGTCACAGATGTTGTTTAGTTATCTTGCATTTAATGTTTGGTAACTGTCATATATTACATATATAGTCAAAAATGTGACATTGTACTTTGAAATGTTATGTGTACTAGAATGTTCTTGAGTTAATATTTTGTCATATATACAATTATCCTACAGGTTTCGGTAAAACAAAAAATTGTAAAATGATACACACACAGTATCCACTTATATGGTGCAACATATAGGGAAGGGTGCAGCAAACAGAGTATAACTGTCATCAACAGGTTATCCAGCACTAGTGTCCCATCATTAATGTCAGATCTGTAAAACATAATGAATCCATCATGGACTTCAGACCCTGGAGAGCCAGGTTCATTTTCCACCATGGCCACATACTCAAGGTGTAACCTGGGCAAGTCAATTTACACCATACTGTGTATATACTGTATTGCCCACTTAGGTTAAAGAAGCATAACATTATATATATATAGCATTAAGATATCTCTCTCTCTCTCTCTCTCTCTCTCTCTCTCTCTCTATATATATATATATATATATATATATATATGGATACATGATACATGATGGGCATGAGTGTGATATGGAAAATATTTTCACTCCTCTAGAGTGACCTCTGAATACTCACGGTGGCTGAAGCCACGAGTGAGGTTTCAGAGGTCACTGTGCTGGACTGAACATATTTCCCATATCACATGAGTGCACATCATGTATCCTATTTATACAATGGGGCCTCATTGTTGCAAAATGTACAATTTGTTTGACTTTGCGTGGTTGCATGGATTTGGGGGGTGTAATAAATGGCATTTATTTTAACTCTGCTGATGTCATCAGAATTTATTTCACTGCAGTGAAAATAGCTTGTTTTATCTCACTGGAATATGTCTCACCCTCATTGTATAAATATATATACTGTATTATACTGGTGCAGTAGCACCAGTATAGTTAGACTTGAGGTGAAAACGTCTATGTTAAACCCAAATGTTTGAGCCTTAATAACTTTGGAACTTGTCAACAGATTTGTAATTTGGCTTGCTTAATCTCTTGTAGTAGGTCTCTGTACTTGCCAAATTTTGGGTGAATCCATTTTGTGGTTTGTGAGATACAGATCATCACAAAATCCTAATTTTGCCAGTTTTTTTATGTTTTTTTGTCCACATGCATCTCTGAAACGCCTTCATGTTCTGCTCTGAAAATTTCATGGTAAAAAGGCTTTGGTTCACAGATGTGTCTTTTAAAGTTTGGTGAAAAACTACCAATCCATTCAAAAGTTATTAACATTTTAAATTTCCAATTATTTCCTTATGGGAAAATTTATATGTCAGGAGCGAAAGCATTTTTGAGATTGCAAGCGCTATTTTTTGTGCAAATAATGTGATGTTTTTGCACAATTTTTTGCATGGATGGTTACATTCAGCCATTTTTGTTTTCACAACAATTACTGTATTTTCACATGTAGGGTCACAAAGAGCCTGCATTACTTTCACAGAGCTCTGTTGTGTCCGCCATCTTGTTTTCTTATTACTGAGAGAGAAAACAAGTAAAAATAAATATAATATAAAAAAGAAACATCAGAACTAAGCTAAACTGAACCTGTTTAGCTAGATTCTGATATTTTCTTTTATGTACTATGCCCTGAAACACCTTGGTTGGTCACCTGAAATCTTGGGTGCCAAGCTTAGTAGGAGGACTGCTCCTACCCCTGTTCTCTGTATGAGAACACTGGGGTTTGGTTTTCTTTTTTTTTATTATTATTTTGTCACCTGCCAGCTGCCCCCTTCAGCCCAACCAGCACCCCCAGCCCTGACATCCTGGAATTAGTGGGACTTACCTTATACCCGGCCCAGGAGCGGAGACTGTGGTGGGTCTGGCATCGTCCTGCATTGGGATCCATTTTTCTCCTCCATTTTCATCCCCAGTTACCCCGGGGCCCCAGGAGTAGAGAAGAATGTGTGTGGAGGTGTACATGCATACTACAGCACCACTGACTGGCCCTTCTGCCCACTCATTGACCTAGCACCTGGTGCTCCCTCTAGCCTGTGCTGCCCCATGGCCTCCACCGGGAGGCAGACAAGATCTGAGAGATGCCACCATCCCTCCTTCCCTGGAGAGGAGAGCTGCCTTTCAGCAGCTCCATCCAGCTCCATGCTCTCCCCCCCACCAATCTCCAGTGGCCCATGCTCATTCCCAAACATGGGTCATCAGCATGGTGCAAGGTAAGGCAACCAGAACCTTAGCTCTCGACACCACTGGGCTGGCACACTGGGGTTTTCTTGACTTGTGCAGCCACAGCTGTAACTTGTGCTGCCAGCTGTGCTTTTAGGTCTGACCCGGTGTTGTGTAATAGCACCTCCCACCTGCAAATCACTGTCTGTAGTGGCACCATCCCCTCCCATATCTAGGGACACCTCCACTCTCTGATTCCCATAGTTTATTTTTAGTTTCTTTACATATAATCTGGCACCCTGATGCCCAGCCCCAGTGTCAGATCCCCTTCCCACACACACAATCTGAGCTTTTTTTTCTGACATCGTGGGGCTCAATCCCTGTGTCAGCATTGCAAGCACCCCCCACCATAGTGGGGCACTGGGTAGTCCACTCCCAGTGTCCATAAATAATAATTTCTATTTACTTGTGAAAAAAAAACTGTCCCGATGTATTTTGGTCCCTCAAAGTCTCTGCTGTCTCCCTCTCCCATCCCAACCCTCCCACTAAGCAACAAGTACCACACACACACACCCCTTGCCCTTTACTTACCTCTGGAGATTGTGCACTGTCATCTTCTATCAGGTGGATATTTAGTGTTCCCAAATGTGGTATGTGCGAATATAGGTAGAGCTTATGTCTGCACATACAGCAGCTTGGAAAATGAAATGTTCACCTGTTATCAGTAAGAAAGTTAAAAAAAAATACACTGTGCTGGCTATAGTTCATCTGTGGTACAGAGGACAAGGCACAAGGATGGGAATCAAAGAGTCCTGGGTTAAAGGCCAGTATCCCCATGTTTTTTCCCCCCACCTGGCATGAAGGTGAAAAAGGATAAGGTGATGGGGGCCTTGAACCCATGATTCTCACATTCCCAGCCATGGGCCCTGTCCTCCACACCACAGAACAAGCATGAAACACAGCTATTTTTTTTTCCTTTACCATCTTCATGCTTAACTGCAAGTGCATAGTTTATGTTCGAAAATGTGCTATACGGGAAAACAGACATAGCTTTCTTTAGTACATATCACATTTTTGAATATGGGCTATCCACGTGTGATGGGGCATGGAGATGATTGGTGTCGTGTGAGTCAGAGATGGCTCTATCTATTGCGGCCCCTTTGTTTTGCTTTGTGTGATGGCAGCCCACTTTGCTGTCCCCTGTGTGGTGGCACCCTCCATCCCCAACCCCTATTATGCGTTTCTCTGGTGTCTAGTGGACCCCCCATCCTCTAATCTCTAGTTTGCTGACATCAGGGGGCCCAATCCCCATGTCTGCAGCAGAAATGACCCTCCATCCCAGCACTGTGGGACACTGGGGATCCCCTCCCAGTATCTCAGAATCCTTATGTATTGTGGCACACCCCTCCCCAACCCCCGTTATGTGTTTCCCTGGTGTCTAGTGCCCCCACACCACCTAATTTCTGGTTTGCTGACAACAGGGACCCAATCCCCATGTTGGCACTAGAAACGATTCCCCTTCCCAGCACTGTGGGACACTGGAAAGCCCACTCCCAGTGTCCTGAAATCCTTATGTATACTTGCACGGAAAAGAAGAAAACCATCCCCCGACATCCTTTTATTTTCTTTTACCTGAAAAAGAAAATGCTTCCTCATTTTCCTGTCATCTCATCCCCATCCCCATCCCCACCCTCCCTCAGAGCACCCACCACCCCACACCTCCCCTTTCCCTATCCTTACCACCGGAGGTCATCCGCTGTCATCTTCTGTTGACCAGGACAAGTCTGCACTCTTCAAAGACAAACCACAAACTGAAGAATCAAGGTAAGTACCATATAATGTATTACAATGGTGTTTTGAACTTATATGGATATCTTACCCATTTTTTAGTATTTATTCACCAAACTTTCAACATGGGCTTTTTGGGACCCCATCTGATGAACACTTTGACTGGCATTTCATTAATCGGGCCCTGAAGGTGATTTTATGTTTACTACACAGAATCACCTTTCGGGACTGATTAACGAAACAATAGTGCCAGTGTTCATGAGGTGGGGTCCCAAAAAGCCCATGTTTGAAAATTTGGTGACAAAATTCCTAAAAATGGCCACATTACATGCAGTCATTGAAATGTTTCTATGCACGAGCGTAACTTTGGTAACTTTTAATATATTCTGTCCAAATTTTTTACATAGGCATTTTTTTACACCACCTCATGAACAGTACAGCTGTCATTTTTCACATCCCGTCCAAAACATGTTTTCGTACCTGTGGCTCGGAATGGTGTTTTGGCGCACATTTGAACATTCTCACCTACAGGGTTTATGAGTTGGGGTCATAAGAAGATTATGTTGAAAATTCTGGGTAAAAATATGGAAAAATACCAAAGTTACAACCACTGGCCACAATTTTTGTATGCCCTCTCGTAACTTTGGAAATTTTAAATATTTTGACCCCCGATTTTCAACATCGCCTTCTTATTACCCAACCTGTTTGCACCTGTGGCATGGAATGGCATTGCAGTTGTGCAGAATTATGGTTTGTCTGGGATTTTAAAAGTTTCTCTACCGGCTACATGTACTGGGATAATAAGACGACTATACTGATATTTTGGTCATGCATCTAAGGAGGGATGGGTGTGCAGGGTCTGGAGGACTGTGCTCTCCCAAAGTAAAATAAGGAAAATCATGGAGCATGGGAGCGCAGGCCCTGCACTCCCACTGTGACATAAGGACAGTTATGCAGGGTGGGAGGGCAGGGCCCGAAGAGTGGATGAGGTAGAGTAAGGGAAACAAACACAATTTAAACTTAACCCAACAGCACAAAATGCAGTCTAACTATATATATGCATTTTAAAATATAAACACAACAGGTAAACACAGCAGGTCAGATTTTGGGGATTGGGGTGGGTTGCAATAAAGCCAAAAATGCAGTTTAAAATTGCACACAGTTTGCCCAAGTATAGACTGCCAAATACAATGGCAGAAAAAAGAACTTTGAAAACACAGGCCCAATTCTCTTTATCGAACACAAGAAAACACAGCACAAAATGCACTTCAACACCATAACACAATCCAGTCAAATGCAAGCCAGCAAACAAAGCAAAAGATTTTTTGGGGGGGAGGAAGTGGGATGTTGTAAGGCTAAAAATGTAGTTTGAAAAGGTATGCATAACAGCTGCACTGGGGAGAGCAACAGTGGATAGAAAAAAATTCAGATAATTCAACACTGTAGTGCCACCTGTGGAGTGGGGGATGCAGTGGAGAAACCGAAGGCAAATAGTTTAACACTGTAGTTGTACCCAGAGGGGGGAGGCTGAAGTGGGAAAATAAAGGTAGAAGGCAAGATTTCCAAAGGGTGGTGCAGGGCTTGCATCCTGCCCTGTGCCACCACACATAGGTTCTGGCCATGTTCCGAAGCCTTCGCTGCAACTGTACCCGATTTTCCAATCTCAGGTGCGGTTACGATGGTTTAAACAAGGTACAGCAGCTTGCACCAAATATCTGGCACAAGCTCAGAAACAAGGCCCACCCCCCCAGGATTGCTGCAAGGTAGACCCGAGGAAGTTGGCCTACCTTGTGGCAATTATCGTACAGGACAGAAAATCCTATTAGATCATCTCAAGCTCCATGCACCATATCATCGGTGCACCAGGGCTTGTGGCAATCTAGTACATTTCAAAAATCCTACCCAGAGCATTTAACACTTCAGTTGCACCTGGAGGGTGGCTGCAGTGTATTAAATTGCAGCACTAATGGTACAAATTCTAAACTCTGTAAACATTACGCAGAACCTCATTTTCTTTCAAACTGTTTGGACTCCTGCACTAAAAGTCATATTCCTATTAATTGACCTGGAACCACACAGATTAACATTCAGATTATATTAGTGTGTTCGGGCACCATAATTGTTACTGAGACCAGTACCAAGATTTGATCTGGAACCAAGATCAGTAGCAGAGCCAATGTCCATGCCAATCTGACATGTTTTGTGATGGTTTGATCAATTTTTATTAGGTTAGTCACTGTCACAACAAAAAATATGTATAGCAAAGAATATTCTATATGTTTCCCAGTAGCAGTAATAAGAAAAAATGACTTTCTCATATTCCTAAAAGCAATAATTAAAAAAAAAAATAATCTCATGTGCACATTGTAATCTAGTATTTCTATCATAAGAACATAACACAAGAAGAACATATTAAATGAGTCAACAGATGGGGATCACATGATCCATCTAGTCTGCCCATTGTGGCTTCCCCCTCTCCCTAGTTATCTCCCTAAGCTGTCCACAATGCCTATCCCAGGCGAGCATGAATTCTCTTACTGTCTTTTGTGCTACCACCTCCGGTAGCAGACTGTTCCATGGGTCTGTCACCCTCTCAGTGAAAAAGTACTTCCTGGAATTGCTTTTAAACCTACCCCCCACCAAAAGCAAGTTGTGTCCTCTTGTATGTGCAGTTCTGTTTTCCTGGAATAGGTATTCCTTCTGGCTTGTGTTAATTCCCTTGTGAATGTTTCTATCATGTCCACCTATTGCTCCTCTGCTCCAGGGAGAATACATTCAACTCCTTGAGTCTTGTCTCGTATGACTCACAGTGCAGTCCCTGCACCATCTTCATAGCTCTTCTCTGTACTGTCTCTAACTGGTCAATGTCCTTTTCCAGGTGAGGCCCTCAGAACTGGATGCAGTATTTCAGGTGCAGCCTCACAAAGGATCTGTAGAGTGGAATGATAACCTCCTGCTTTCTGCTTGAAATATTCCTTCATATGCATCTGAGGATGCCACAGGCCTTCTGTGCTGCCTTCTCACAATCTTTTCCCACCTTTAAGTCATCAGTGATGATTATCCCTAGGTCCCGCTCCATCTTTGTCTCCTCTAATTGACGCCCTTCAAGTATACACTTTTTTTCCTGGGTTCCACTTTCCTAGGTGCATTATCTTGCACTTCTTGGTGAGAAACTTTAACTGCCGATTTCTGCACCATTCTTCTATTTTTCTGAGATCTGCTTCCATGCCTCAGGTTCCCTCCTGTGTGTCCACTGTGTTGCAGAGCTTTGTATCATCTGCAAACAGGCAGACCTTCCCCTTCAGCCTAACGCTAATGTTACTGATAAATATGCTGAATAAGACTGGACCAAGCACTGACCCTTGCGGAATGCCACTGGTCACTTTGCCCTCCCTTGATAATGATTCATTGATCAAAACTCTTTGGGTCCTATTCTGAAGCTAGTCTTGAATCCAGTTGACTGTCTTCTGGCCAACACCTGTGTGTTCTAGTTTATTAGCTAATCTCCTGTGGGGAATGGTGTCAAAGGCTTTGCTAAAGTCTAGGTATACCACGTCCACTCCCCCACTTTGGTCTACAGTTCTGGTGACCCAGTCAAAGAACTCAATCATGTTTGTTTGGCATGAGCACCTGGCTGTGAAGTCATGCTGCTTGTGGTCTAGTTTTCCATTTTCCTTTAGGTGTTCCACTATTTTCTCTTTTAGCAGTGACTCCATAATTTTCCCCACTACAGAGGTCAGGCTGACTGGGTGGTAGTATCCTGCCTCATCCTTGCTTCCACTTTCATGCAAGGGCTACTGTTGTCCTTTCTAGTCCTGAGGAACTCTGCCACTTTCTGGTGACTTATTGAATGGCTCAGCCAGTGGTGTAGCAATTTCTTCCCGAAGCTTTTTTAGTACTCTAGGGTGGATACCATCTGGCTCCATGGCTTTATCCAGCTTAAGTTTATTAAGCTCTTCTAGGACCCTCTCTCTCATGAAGGGGACCATGTCTGCCCCTCTACTATTATGCACTTTCTTGCCTAGTGAAGGTCCTTTACCACTATCTTCAATTGTGAAAACTGAGCAGAAGAATTCATTCAGCAACTCTGCTTTGTCTCCATCTTTCTTTAATAGCTGGCCTTCTTTTGTTGTTAGTCAGACTATTCCCCCACCCTTAGTTTTTCTTTTTTCTCGTATGTATCAATAGCATGGTTTATCATAATACAGTTTTCTAAGCTAAGCCTAAATAAAACAAATATTTCACCCACAGGCAGTCTTTCTTGCCCTGTAACCTATGACCACTAGTCTTCTTGCATGAGAGAAGTAATACTAGATGCTCACAGCTGTCCTATTCCTTACCACATTCTCTCTGTCTGTTTGTGACCCATTAGCAATGTCTAGCCAAGAACTGTTGAGACTAACTCACAAGGCAGCCATGTTCTTAGAGCTTGCCCCCAGAGTGTCCTGTGCTTTCATGTCCAAGGAAATTGCTGTAGCAATTAACAGACCAGCTCAGCTCTTCCGGGCTGTTGACAGGCTGTGTAATCCAGCCTGTCTTCAACTGGTTAGACCCTTTTCACAGTTTAAATGTGATGAGTTTGCTCTGTTCTTTGCTGATAAGAGCTTCTTTACCAAATTTGGGATCCTGTTGGCACCCTACATTTGGACTTGTAGTGGCGAGCCTGTGATTGTCATGGGCACTCCATCAATCTGGTCTGACTTTGACCCAGTGCCGGTCGAGGATGTTGTTAGGCTCGTCCATGAGCTGAGCTCCACCTACTGCAGTTTGGACTCAGGTTTGACACGTCTTCTTTCACGGTGAGGTGAATCCATTGGTTCAGTCTTTGCTAGGATAGTCAGTTTTTATTAGCAAGTGGGATCTTTTCTGAGCCCCTTATGGAGGCAGTGGTGAGGCTCCTTCTGAAAAAGCCTTCACTGGACTAGAATTGCCTTGCAAACTACACACCTGTCTCTAACACACCCTTTTTTAGGGAATGTTATTGAGAAGATGGTGCCTTTACAGCTGAAGGCCCATTTGTTAGCTCATGACATCTACAACCCTCTCTAGTCAGGCTTTAGGAAAGGCACAGTACTGAGACTGCCCTAGTTTGGGTGCTTAGGAGGCAGTATAGCGAAGTGGTTTAAGGCTCTGAGCTGCAAGCCTAGAGACCTGGGTTTGAATCCCACAACCCTCACTTGCATACTGTGTGAGCCAAAGCAAGTCACTTAACTTTGTTGTGCTTACAGGTCTCACCTGATATCAAGCTTCGGCTTAGTGTGCCTCTCCTGGTTAAACAATTTCCCCTTTCCCTTTCCTTAATGATCTTCTGGTGGCGATGGATAGAGGAGGGTGGTTCATTCTTGTTCTCCTCAATCTCTCAGCTGCTTTTGACACCGTGGACCATAGTGTGCTTTTGGATTGCCCGTGGGTTCGTTGTGGACTCTCCAGTGTGGTCCTCAACTGATTTCATTCTTTCTTCACTGGCAGGATGCAGAGGGTGTTTTTTTTTTCCTCCCAACCACTGCACCTGCCATGTGAGGTCTTGTAGGATTCCATTTTGTTCTGCATGCTGTTTGTGGTGTATATGCTACCACTAGGGAACATTACAACATGGCACTGGTTGGGTTTTCATTGCTATGCTGATGACACCCAGCTGTATCTGTCTTTTGCACCTGAACAACTGGACACAGTCTCAGTTTTCAATGCCTTGCCGAGGTCCAGGACTGGATGAGTGTCAACTGGCTAAGGTTAAACCTGGATAAGATGGAAGTTCTGTTGATTGATCCTGGTCAACCGAGGGTTGGTATGTAGGCTGGTCGAGTGTCCGGGCTTAGGCTTGGAGACTTCCAGCTTCTCACCTTGCCAGGGTAAAAAATCTTGGTGTTTTGATGGAAAGTGGTCTAACACTTGGGTCTCAGGTATTGGCCATTGGTCCAGGTTAAACTCTTGATTCCCTCGGGTGACCTGCCATCTCTAGTTCTGGCCTTCTTGACATTGCGGCTTGATTACTACAATGCCCTTTACCTAGGGCTATCTGGGGATAATCTTTGCTGCCTACAGCTGGTGCAGAATGCAGTGGCCAGGCTGTTGTCTGACCTTCCAAGGTCATGTCATATTACACTGTGCTGCACTTTCTGTACTGGCTCCCTATTAAGTGGTGGATCACCTTCAAGGTCAGTTTACTTACCTGTAAAACCCTACATAGTCTGTAGCCTGGTTACCTGAAAGACCTCTTACAGCTCTACCACCCTTCCCATCCCCTCCGGCCATCTGAGTAAGGCCTCCTAGTGATTCCCAGGGTTCATTTAAAATCATCTGATGCCCTGGCTTTTTCAGTTCCAGTACCTACCTTGTAGAATTCACTGTCTTGGTCACTTAGAGAGGCCCCCTCAGTTGGTGCCTTCAAGAGGGATCTGAAGACCTTTCTATTTAGTAAAGATTTCCCCTCCTTTTAACTATGTTCAGTTTTACATTTTTTGTATATCTTACTGTAATTTGGTTGATGTTATTGGGACATGTTGTAAGGTGCCTAGAGTCACAATAAGATAAAGAACTCTAACAAATAAATAAACTAAAACAAAAATAAACTAAGCTAGAGTGGCACAGTTGTAGTGTGGTAGTGGTATTTTCCTGCTTTAGAGACTTTTCTCTTCCTGGTTTTCTCCCTGATATTACTGGTATGCAATGGCACACAGAGATGCATGTGGAGGCACTAATGCATGTCAGCATCTAGGAGCTGCCTTCTTCTTTTCTATACATGCTTACTGTTCTGCCGCCTGGCCTCCATGGGCAGCAGTCTATGAGGAGAGCACTGTATCCACTATAGCTGCCCATGGGATTCTCGATCCTCCCTCTCCTGGCAAGCCCCAGAGTAAACTGTGTAATTTCATGATCCCCAGTCACCAACATAGTGTGAGGTGATGCAGGGTATATATTTTTTTTAATTGCAATTTGATGGGTCAATCAAACCATAACATTTTAAAAAAGCCTTAATGCTACTCTTACTTACAAAAATGTTATTGCTACTGCACAGCTTAGGTACTGTACATCACATTTTTGTCTCTTTAAAGTTTTTATTTCCAGTAAAATGCTTACTAGTTGATCTAATTGTGTGCCATTTAATCAATTATACAATGTAAACATTTTGATCCTTTGTACCATATTCAATGAGACTTATAAACTATGATAATCATAGCAAAGTAATACAAAATTAACTTTAACAGTGGTTGAACAACTGCATGAAACATCTCCTTTGTAAGCCCACATGAAATAATTAGTAGAAACCTGAAGGCTAACGACTGATTTATTTTCCTTAGTTTACTTTTAATTTACAATTCTGTTATAGGCAGACTGTATATTAAGTATTTATGATATCAAAATCAGACAAAGAAAGAGCCAAACAAGGCTTCACCACATGGGGTGCAAATAAATCAAAATGTTTCTTTCAATCTAACACTTAATGTAAAAAGTTAGAATGTGTATTTTGTAATTTAAAATACAGTGATCCTTTTATGATATTGTGAGAAAAACCAGCAACATGGCACAGTTGCAAAAAGTATGCAAAATGGGCTTTCGCAATTTCGCCTATCATGTACACCATCCTTACTGACACCTACAGTAACGTGAAACATATTATGAAACTGGGAAGTCTCAGCATCAACCGGGACCTCAAACCCTTTGATTCAGAACTTGATGGTGCTGGGCCCACACTGGTACTTACTCCCAGTTTCATAATATGCTGGACTTATATTGATGCATTGCTCAAAATCAAATATTTCTTGGCATTTGTGCATTAATGTAGTGTTGTTAATCTTCTTGCATTTCTATCTCTAATGTTTTCTCCACTTCTCTCTTTCTTGGCACTAAGGAGGCTCACAGAGGGCAGGACAGCCTGCTTCAATTCCGAGGTGAGACAGTACAAAGAGATCTGGGGGTGGCTCCAAACTCGGTATGTTACCACAATACAGATATTTTCTATCTTTGGACTGATCAGTCTTCAATCTTTATTTTATTTAAGTGTTATTCCACATCTATGCAATTAAAAAATAGCAAGTGTCTGTATTTATATTTGCAAAAAGCAGTGAGGAAGCAATAATATTTTGCTACCAAAATAGTGCTTTTTTTTCATGTATTTGTGTTTCATCGCCCACATATTCAAAAGAGATGCATGGCCCAAAATGGAGATGTGTAGCGAATCTTAGAAAATGTGAAGAAGCATGGAATTTGAAAGATAGAGATGCGTTGCACATTTCTGTATGAGCAAGCACACAGAAATAATGTACACAGCACAGAAAAAGGGGGTGGGCACCTGAACATGCCATGCAAGTGCATATTCAGTCAAAATGTGTGACGTATGTGACGCGCATCACAAAAATGTGCTGTGCAAAGTTAGGTATGAAAAGAGATGGCCTAAATGGGACAGCCACCCACAGGCAGGCTGCAGAACTGCAGACTGATGACCCTAAGACAGCCTTAATAGAAGCACCAGGAGGTGCTCCAGGCACATGCACACAGCAGTCATGCCAGGACTGTAGTGCCCAAAGTTACAGCAGCACTGTGCCTGCCCACTGGGCAACTGCCTGATGCTGGTGGGTGGCACCACTGGCAATGCCCAGTCTGTCACCCCCCTCACCCCACCCAGGTCAGGAATTCCCAGCTGCCACATGACACTCAGGTGCCCTCCAAGCACACCTGCAGGGCAGAAAACTACAATGCGGCACATGTACCAGGTGCCATGGACTGCACCCAAGTGGCCGTCAGAGTGCCAACTTGTGGATGCCTGCACCCATGGTGTTGTCTGGGACAATGGTAAGCAGCGTGCATGGTGGTAATGGTGGCAGCATGACATGGGCCAGGGACAGCAGAGTGGCACACCATAGGTGCACTCTGCATGCCTGTGCCGGACCCACATCACCTGTAGCCACATATATGTCATGATGCCATGCCTGCAGTGTGACAATGCCATAGGGGCCCTAGGTTTGGGTCACTTTGGTGTACTGGTGCACAACTGTGAGAAGCCTGGGGCAGGGGTGGCACCACCTGTGGCCTGGAGGTGGCAGGGGCATGCCCTAATGACACCAGACCCTTCCAGTGTTGTAGCACTGCAAACCTCTCAACTGTCACACAAGACAGGGTACGACACTCATCTTATCTCTCAGACACCCTCTGACGTATATAGAGTGGGTGACAATACACTCTAACCACTAAGACTGTTAAGCAGCATTGTATGATACTATGAGATGCTTGGTTTACAGCACACATTAGCAACATTAATGCATCTATTTCCACAGTCTTCCAAGCTTGCAGTGTCATGTGTGATGCTGTGCCACACATTCTGAACAGTTGTCACACACCTTGGCACAAATTTGTGTTTTAAAAGGTTGGGGGGTATGTAGCACTGTACTCAGGCCTATGTAGTCCACCCACACACAACCATGCATTCTCACTTGGCTACTAAACTGCAGTACCTCCAAATCACCTTTGTGGAGTGGTGGTGCTGCCTTGAAAAGCTGGGTCTGCGCATGCCAATGGTATGCAAATGACTAGAATACATTCCAGTAATGAGATGCAAATGTATTGTTTGGGCATTGACTGTGCAATGGGGCCATTTGCATATTCTGGCTGAATATTGCAAATATGCATGCTGCACAAGTGATTTTGCATCCTGCAATTCTGTATGCTCTGCACTGGGCTCTGGGCACCTGCTACACTGTGCATCCCCCACTGTGCGATCGCACATGTTCGGGATATGCGTGATTGCATTTTATCAAACACCTTCTGAATATACCATTTTTTTGTGCCAGCACAGTTGGGATGCACAGAACAGGCACATGCATGATGCAGCCTACCACTTTTCAGTATGGGGCCCCATATTATTTTTTGTATTGGGATGAACTGGTATGTTAGCGATTCTGTTTTCAGTATTGCATGAGCAACATTTGCTCACTCTGACATGTAAGCCACTTTCAGATAGTAATTTAATGTCACCATGACATCACATACATTGTCAGTGTTTAAGGGACAGTCTTTGTGACAGATAACTACCCCTGAAGAAGTGCCAATTGAGCAAAGCACTAGGGCACCTGGTTTTGTGGTTTTGGTACTGGCTCCACCAATTGTGTGTGTATATTCAATAAATATTTTGCTTTCTGATCACAATTTGTAGCAGAGCGACCTATTTATTTTTGCCATTGGAGTACAGATTTCCTGGTGTTTAAAGCAGCCCTGCTGTGACAAAGTTCCTTATACTCCTCCTTTTGGTGGGGTTGCTATTGTTGTCATAGAAATTAGGCAACCAGCTTTTGTAAAAAAAGAACACAAATGGGACTGCACTCCCAGGAAGACATTCAATGGTGCAACAATGTAAGGGGCATGTTGTTCCCCCTAACAACACAAGTGAACCAGGAGGTACAGTGCACTCACAAGGCAAAACAAGTTACCACATGGAAAGCTGCATTAACACTTTATTCAGCCAGATAGACTATCACAGGCACAAGATACAAAAACAGGGCTCAGGCTAGAACCTCAGCCCGTCGAACCACCTGAGGAAAACCCCTGGTCCAAGTGCTGCGGTTCTAGTCTGAGCCCTGGTTTTGCAACGTGTGCCAGTGGCAAATCTATCTGGCTAAATAAAGTGTTTATACAGCTATTCATGTGGTAACCGTTTTGACTTGTGAGTGCACTGTACATCCTGTTTATTTATTTATTTATTTATTAGCTTTTGAGGACTGGGTAGGTTTAACCAGCATTTGTAAGCCTAGCTGGTTCCCTCTTAAGGTGGGGAGTGCATGACAGGATAGGTACCTGTCTAGCCCTTAGGGGAAGGGTTTTATTTTCTCTTCCAAAGTCTGTTTACCTGTAAATAAAGAAGGGATGTCCCATGAACAAATCATTTTCTAAGTCTGTCACAGCAGCACTTTTCTAATTTTTGTTTTGTTCCCCGCCTTTTCTTTTTTTGGCTGTGGGACAGCTGCTCACAGTAACCTCTTACCTCCAGATCTTTCACTGTTCTTTCTCTTCCCATTGTAGACATTTTCTTTAATCAGAATATTGGTGGTTTGAATATGTGACCCCTCCAAAAGAAAGAAACCCTAACCAAAGGACCTTGTGGTAGATGAAATATAGCCAGCTGTTTGTATTACTTGCTGCTGTTAGCAGTGTATTAGTGTTAAAAACACATACTGAACCACGTGTTGAATCCTTGTCAGTTAATCTGTTTTCTGGCCTAAACAAATACTTGAATTGCAGTTACAAACACTTGTGTACCCCACCCCACCCCCAACTTTATACAGTACCTGGGCCAAAGAATAGTGTTAACCAGTTTCTTTTAAAGGACCCAGCCAGATTACAGCTTTTTCAAGCACTTTCTGTTTATTTGTTTGTTTTTAGCAACGGTGTCGAGAAAGAGGAAATTATGCCTCTTGTACAAACTGCTTGCAGGTAACTTGTTTCGGCATGCAGTATGGCTGCTTAGGGTGGGGTCAGCCTCACTTCCAGATTACTAATAGTTTCTTCCAGAGGACTGTCCCTAGCTACTGGGAAGTGATCAGTGTGGGACTTAGAGGAAATTTACATATATAGCTTTTAAGCTGTTATACCTGTTACACTAATGCTTTAAAGTGCAGATATTGGCCTAAAGAAGTCCATGCCCTAACTACTGTTGGTTTGTCTGCTTTGACTTTATGTTTTTCTATTTGTATCTCTGTTTCAAAGCCTAATTGTATGAAGAAGCAGAGCTAGTGATCGAAAAGATGAGTATAAAGACTGCAAAGGAAGATACTGTAGGGTTACTGCCTGTTCTTATTTTTACAGGGCAATCCTGATTTGGGCAGCTGCATCTTGCAAAAAAACATTGAAAAATACTACATGTCCTGACCGATAGAAAAAAATGTTTTCTAATTTTCCTGTAAATGTTGCAGTAAACTATAACACCTTAACTAACATACCTTAAAATGATAAAAAACTATAGAAACAATTAAACATTTACAACACTTATTCTTAAGTTTTATCATTTAGAGTAAACACATCTGTTGCATTGGTCGAGGTTACATATTGTCCTGCCAAAAAATCATGTTTCAGTAAGAAATGTCCCTCTTTGGACTTATTAAAAGGTGGTAACTCTATGAGATGAGACCTGCTCAGTAGCTGCCTAGCCTTGGAAGAGATAAGATCTTAATCCCTCTCCTGGTGCTTCCTGGATGGGTGGCATATCGGAGATCAAGGTGTGAAGGCCTAACTGAGGGTTACAAATAGAGCAAGGGGAGGTTACTACTCTTATGTTTACTGGTTACTGGACTTCTAACCTGCAACTGAAGGTGGGATGGACTTTTTTGTTATTGATGTTTTATTTTGAATTGTTTTGAGTTTTGATTTATTGCCATATTATGCATTCTCCTGAATAACACCACACTGAGGTGTGTTGCATCACATAATCTGTGTCCTCACCTTCCTTTTGCACCCTCAACCCCACAACAGTTCCTAAACAGCTCTTCTTGAAGGCTAAGGGAGTTTTTTTCCCTCAGAATCCTTGCTGGTTTGGGTCAGCCATCTTTATTCATATATGTGAGAGCTGTTAGAGCAGTTAGGCCTGCAGATCAAACATCTGGATCAATACTTGAAGAAAAAAACTTAAAACCATATGTTTTTCTTTTGCTATCTGCCAGATATGATTTGGCAATCCATTTTTTGCATGAATTTTGCAATTCCTTCAGTTTATAGTGAGCATTTAGGATGTCTTAATTTTGCCCCAGCTAAGTAGTTAAGGAAGGAATAGCTTTTTCCTGTGCTTTAAAATTTAGCGTATGGACCATTAAGAAGTCCTCTGTCCTGCGCAACAGTATGGTGCACTTGCAGTTCTGAAACCTCATGCGTCAGCACTGAAATTCACTGTATAGCAATAGTGTCAGCTGACATTGTGCAAGGAAATTGTGTTAGTAGCTGCATATTAAAAAGAAAACTGTTTTGCTTTGTTTTGTTTTGTTTCATGATCAGCCAGTAGCTGTACAGGCACCCCACTCAAGTGGATGCTTGCATCATGTGCAGCAGCAGCAGCAAAATACATACAACATGCAGTTTTGTCATTCTGACAAACAAATACAAAAAGCCAACATCAGTTATGGAATAAATCAGATGTCAGTTTATTAAATAACACAAAGTGATATTTGTAATGCCAGTGTATATTAAAAAGTGCCAATTTACTTATGAAGAAGCAGTAGCAGTGGGTTAGGGAACCAAGACACAGAATAGCCCAGCTTGTTTCACTCTAGACTTTTCCATGGAGTGCCAGATGTTGCTGCCATTTGGGTTTAAATCACCCCGAATTTAAAAAAACAGTAAATGCAAGGTGCAAATCTAGTGATGCGTAACAACAGCCAAGTTCTGAAAGAGGTAAAAATTACAAATACTGCAGCAATAATAATCTTAGTAAAACGTTCAGCTAGTTGTGATAATCCTTCAGACACTAAACAAAATGGTTTTGTCCTATTTAAAATATAGACATAACACCAACAGCTGAAGCCATATATTCAAAATGGGCAAAAGTGGGGTGTAAAGGTTTGCACTGCTTGTGCCTGGGCATGATCCAGAGGCCGCTATATTGAATCAGATAGCAGACTGGTGTAATCCAACTGAATATTGGCCCATGTAGGCAGAGTGCTAAGTCACTTTGTGCTGTCTCAACATGGACCTGGGTTGTTTCCAGCTCACAGGGAATTCTGCCCTGGTACCAGATAGCGCTGGAGCAATGGTGCAGTATTCAGCCACACCATGTAAATCAGCCCATTGGGCATAAACGGCACTAAAGGGCCATTTCTATGCCCATTATGGGACCATGTATGTGAGAAGCAGTGGTCAAATTGCACCTATTCTGATGTCATCCCTGGTAGCTAGAGGCATCCACCACCCACTGAACACCCATCCCACAAATGTCTGATCTTGCCCTGGAGTGCAGTGGCACCTCCACCCCCTTGAACTGCATCCCGCAGATGTCCTACAGTGCCCTGGTGTCCAGTGGTACCTCCAGCCTTGAACAACTGGCCTGGTAATTGCAAAGGATTTCCTGGTGTCTAGTGGCACTGCCACACTCTGATGCCTCATCACAGTTGGGCACCTTGAGTCCATGGTCTCTGGTGGCACCGCTAATCTCTGATTCCCTGTCCTAGTTTGGTATCATGAGCCTCTGGTGTCCAGTGGCGTCCAACATCCTCTAATTCCTCATCCTGGTTTGGGACTGTGATTCCCTGGTGTCTTGCAGCACCCCCACCAACACTCTCTGATCCTCCATACCAGTAGTTGCCAAGGATTACCTAGTGTCTAGTGGCAACCCCCACCCTCCAAGCCCCCATCCTGTATAGGACACCCTAGCTCTGGTGGCTAGTGGTGCCTCCACCCTCTGATATCCCATCCCATGGTCCCAGTAATAACATTGTCATCAAGAGGTACCCACACTTCCACCCACTGAATGCTGATTGACATACAGAGTTGTACACATTGGTGGGGCAGTGGCTCCCCACCCACTCCACGTGCACCCGGACCACCACCCTTTCATCACCCCCTGACCAGCAAGGGTTTCATCAAGTCTCATCAACAGCAAAGTTGTCAATGGACACTACAATTAAATACATTTCCAATGACGATCACATCACCTGGAAAATATGTCTACCGACCGAAATGGTGCCCCACTCATTGGTGTACATTTAGACTGTTTGCAGGAGGCTTTGCCACCCCCACCCTGCAGACTTATATATAATCATCTCTGGAGGGACGGTTTACTGGGGACAGCAACCAACACTGGGAGTCACTGTATCTGTACAGCACTCAAACAACCCATTCAACACTCTGAATGCCAAATGGGTTGATGTTGCTATGTTGGTTTTGCTGTATTGGATTTGCTGAAACAATGATATACAACCAGCAAGACAGGGTCATGTGGTGACCCCCAATATAGTGACTGGTACAGCCCTCCTCTCACCTCCACAGCTGGTTGCCATATGGGCTGCCTGTGAGCATGCATACAGTATATGATATACTGTACAAGAGCTCACTGGCATTCCATACAGCAACCAGCTGAAGAGGCTGGAGGAGCTCTGTGTCAGTCACCTTTTCAGGGGTCACTGCATGATCCCAATTTGCTGGTCAGGGGGTGTTTGACAGGAGGTGGTTCTTAGTGCAGGTTGGGGCGGCAAGGGGGCAGCTGCACTGCCAAAGTTTGCCACTCCATATGTTGGCCAGTGGTCAGGCAGGTGGGTGGGGGCAGAGGTACTTCTGGATATGAGGGTTATTACTGGGACCATTAGATGGTAGATCAGGGGTGGAGGTGCCATTAGCCACCAGAGCTAAGGTGTCATATATGGGATGGGGGCTTGGATGATGGGGTTGCCAATAGACACCAGGGAAACCTTTGCAAGTACCAGGACAGGGATCAAGGGTGGGGGTGTCTCTAGACACCAGGGAATCATGGTACTGAACTGAGATAGTGGATCAGAGGGTGTAGGGTGCCACTGGACAGCAGTGACCCATGGTACCAAACCAGGATAGGGGATCATGGGGATGCCACTAGACATCAGGGACTTATGGTACCTAACTGGGACATGGGATCAGAGGGTGGAGAGTGCCACTGGACACCACAAAGCTGTCTTGCAAATGGGAGGGCTGAGTAGGGGTAGGTTGCTGCAGTACAGCTGTCCCACGATCTGTGTTTTGGGGATGTGGTTCACACCCAATTGAGTCATGCTTTTTAGAGGTTTTAAATAGCACCGTTTCAGTTTCCATTTACCACTGACACAAACATTTTAAATTGTTGCATCACCTGTATGCAGGAAGGTACCCTTCATTTGCATGGGCACAGTGTTATTTTAGTGTCTGGGTGCTTATGGGTTTAACCAGTGCTACAGGGGTCTCTGACTATGCGCCCCACCCCAAACTCTGGGAGCAAACCCAGTTAGCCCAGGCAAACACTCACTAGCACTAGCACTAACTTTTGAATATCTGGCCTCTGATGAGTAATGCAGAACCACACCTCAAGGTACAGGCAAACAAAGCTTAGAAAAGAAACAAAACAAAATGAATGCCTCAAAATGTGGTTCTTCTGCAATAGTTGTCAGCTGCTGGTGTCAAGAAGAGACAGAACAATAATTTGATGCTGATATGATTATCACACCTAGCCGAAGGTTCTATTAAGATTATTGTTGCATCTGCATTTGCAATTTTTATGTCTTTCAGAACTTGATTGTTGTTATATACCACTAGAATTGCACATTGCACTTACAGTCACTTTAAAGTTTGGTTCATATAAGCCAATAGGGTAACAACATGCAGCACCCTTTGAAAATGCATAGAGCAAAACCAGAACAGGCTAGTCTGTGTGTCGGTTCCCTAATCTGCTGTTACTGTGCATATCGCATTGTTTTATTTAATAAATTGACATCTGCTTTATTCTGTGACTGGTGCCGGCTGTTTTTCTTTGTTTTAGTTTAGTTTCAATCTAGCCTGGCATGGTCATGTTGTGCCATTATATAACAGGAGAGCAACCCATGAGTAAAAAAAAAATACATTTGTGATGTAATGAAACTCAACAGGCAGAACAGCAAGGGGAGTGATTGTCTCAACTAATATTTGCCCCATGGACCATTCTCATTCTGATCTTAACTATGAGTAATAAAAATGAAGCAAGCTTAGTTACTAGTTGTGGATTTTCTGAATTAAATAAAAGATCTAGCAAGTATCTAGGAGGAAAACATACAGCATCAATATATTGCTCAGTCCAGTTTTCTCTTATTATAATACCAAGGGCAAATCAAACAACATCGTAAAAGATGTTCAGGTTTATTGAAACTACAATAGCATGAGGTGGAATCAAAGCCTTCTCAATTACCATTGTGCAAGGCCAATATGTTATTTATTTTATTTATTTCAATTTTGTTAACTAGGTAGGCCCATTGAGCCCCAAAGGTCTCTTTTTCAGGGGAGACCCAGAGTTAGTTACATAGAGAAAAACATTTTGCAGATACAGTACACAGGAGCAAACAACAATGCTTACAGTCAGGAAAGTACACATCAAGGAATCATACAGTCACCAGTAGATGATTTAGTATACACTCACATTAGGACTAGACTTATGATCTGGGTGGAATTAGTACAGAACAATTATTGACAGTATATTTACAACTCAATAGCTGAAGAGCATTTGATAGGACATTTATAGTTATTTAAAAGTGCAAGTGCATGTGCAGTTGTCCAGCAGGTGCGTCTGGAGCCTCTTATGGAAGGCTTAGAGGGAGCTAGCTTGCTGTAGGTGGCAGGAAACTTATTCCAGAGAACAGGGGTGGCATGGTCAAAGGATTTACTGCCAGCCACAGTCCTTACCCTGGCCCCTAATGAGTAATGCGAAACTGCATCTCAAGGCACAGGTGAACAGAGATTAGAAAATAAACAATCAAAGGCTTAGAACTTGAATTTGGTTATGATAATATCATGGGGAATCCAAAATTATGGGGGCAGAGGTACTTCTGAATAGGAGGGTTGTTACTGGAACATGAAATGGTAGATCAGGGTTGGAGGTGCCATTAGCCACCAGAGCTAAGGTGTCATGTATGGGATAGGGCTTGGATGGTGGGGGTTGCCAGTAGACACCAGGGAATCCTTTGCAATTACAATCCCCATGATATTAAGATTGGGTTTTAAATAATGCTGTCTGGCATTATTAATCAGCAGTTTAGGTACTTTCATGATTTTAAGCATGGCCGAGTCCTTTTCTCTAGAGATGTCCTGTACCTTCTTAGTAATAACTTTTCCATAGGACATATGTTTTTGAATTCCTGTATTTATGTATTGTTGTAAGAAATAGAGGTCATATTCCCTAAGAAATGATGCTACCTGCTTTAGCTATTTTTTTTTCCCTATGGGAACACTCTAGCATTGTATATTTCCCTTTAGGACTCATGGCCAAAAGAGATGTCCTGACTATATGTAAAAATCTTAAACCAGAATGTTAGTATCCTTGAATGTATATTGTACATTAGACTTATTAGTCCCAAGTCTGCTCTAATTAGTGAGCTTGGGAAAGCTTTGGAGAGTTTTAAAACGTTAAACCTTTACAAAGATATAACCTTAAATTTCTAACTTTAATATATCCTTATAAAGGTTTGTAATAACACTTTCCAAATTTTGGCTTCTATAAATCCCCACATCTCACATGCATAAATACCCTGATTAATCAAGTTTGCATTTACTGCAGTTGTAAAGGGGATTTTCAAATGACCACCATAAAGCCTAATAATGTGTTTTAATGCCATAGTTGATGTGTTCATTTTAGAACGTGTGCTAAGAATGTATTTGTTCCACATAGTATTTGAACTAAATGTAAGTCCTGATTAAGGAAACTGTCACAACCTCAAGAATGACATGATTTAAATGAAAATGGACCTCTTTGGTGCTGGTCCCATTTCCAAAGACCCTGATTTTTGCTTTGCATGTATTAGAGAGAAGCTTTAAATGTTTTGTTAAAGAAATAAGCTCATTCAACATTTCCTGGTGGCCTTTTTTGAACTGTGATATAAGGGCCAAACCAGCTGCATTGGCTAAATTTTTTTACCAAACATTTTTGGAGCACAGAAACCTAACTTTACAATTGTTTTCAAAGAATCTCATTAATATAGCTATTAAATAGAGTAGGGGGCATTACACAACATCGGCAGACTCCACATTTAGTCTTGATATGCTCTGTATAATCCATAGCATTGTGTATCTGACCTTGACCCAAGTGTCAGAGTATAGCTATCTTATTAAAACCAATAAATTCTGATCTATTTGCAGGCGTTTGAGTTTTTGCCAAAGAAGGGATATTGATATAGAGTCAGAAGTAGCAGTAAAATCTAAAAATTCAACATATAATTTTTGTTTCATAATTATAACATATTTTTCAATTACGTCATCCAATAGGAAGCATTTGGTTTTAGTAACCCTGTTATTTTTTCTACAGCTGGTCTGCAAAGGTGATATAATATTATTTGGATTAATCCAGTTAGTAAGTCTTTTTAATAAGACCCCCTGCATATATTTTAGCCATGTTATCAACTAAACTGTTTGGACAATAATTTTGGGGGTCTGATTTAGACCCTTCTTTGTAGATTAGAACTACAAAATGACCTTGCTATGTGTGGGGAGTAAAGGCATACATGATTTCTTTATTGCAGACATTTCCAATGACCCAAGACCATGAAGAAATATCTAATTTGTAAAAGTCTGAAAGGATATCGTCAAGTCCAAGGGTTTTATTATTTTTGGTAGCTATTATAAATTCTTTAACTTCAGCAGAGGTTATCCAAGAAAAAGGTTTGGTTATTTTGCCAATGAGTGGGGTTCAACTTCTGTTAAGGTATAAAATACATTTTTATAATGTATTGTCCAGACATCAGGTTGCACCTCATAATTTTCTGCACCAGAAGCAACATGTTTCCAAAAGAGTTTAGCACTGTTTCCCATAAAGTCTTCTGACATACTATCCCACAGATCTTTATAGCATACCTCCTTTTGTTGCCAAAGATACTGTATGCTTTTTTTCTGTTATTTAGTTCATTTAACTTCTGCCTTGAAGGAGCATTTATAACTTTTCTTACAGATTTTGTGAGTTATTTTTTGTTTGCAATTTCTACTGAACCAGTCCTAATATTTCAATTTTCTTGGATTATTATTTTTTTATATGAATCCTTAATAGGTTGTAATGCTCTTAGTAACATAGAAACACAGAATCTGAGAGCAGATCAGGGCCACATGGTCCAGTCAGGTCAAAGTAGAATTTAGGGCACTGCTATATATCACATCACCAAAACTGAAGGCAGGGAAAAACATTTTTAAGACAATCTGATATCTGGAAGCAAGAGAGATACAGGTTTTGTTACTGTTGAGATGTCATGAGGTTGAAGGTGCAGAAGGAAGGTGAGAGGAAAGATTAATTATATGGTCACACCTCTTCGTGGTTTTATTTAAGGAATGCTCATAATCAGGTAGTAAATCAAAACTCAGAATAATTCAGTATAAAAGATCAACAACATAAAAGTCCATCACACCTTCAGTTGCAGGTTAGAAGTCCATTGACCAATGAATGTAAGAGAAATAATCTCACATTGCTCTATGTGTGACTATCTGTTAGGACTTCACATCTGGATCTCCAGTACTTTAAAAAAGCTCTAAAGACCTTCCTTTTTAATCAAGCACTTTCAGTGACGTAAACTATACTAAATTTATTAGGGATATAATGTTATTTATTACTGTGGTTTTAATGCTGTATGTGGAATTTTGTAAAGGCACCCTGAGCCTGGGAAGGGCACCTTATAGAAATAAACTTTTACTTACTTACTTACTTGTCCCCTCCTGGAAGCAGCAGGAGAGGGATTGAAAACTTACCTCTGCTAAGGCTAGGCAGCTTCTGAGCAAATACGATCTCTGTATCTTCCTTTGCAGTTTTTATACCCAACCTTTTGATCACAAGATCCACCCCTTCAACCAATTAGGCTTGGAAACAGAAGATACAAATGATAAAACATAAAGTCAAAGCAGGCACATAAACAGCAATTTGGGCATGGACCTCTTTAGGCTGATATCTGCACTTTAAAGCATTAGTGCAACAGATATAACAGCTTAATAGCTGTCACCTGGGACAAGCACCAGGGGTTGAGAAGGGGCTGTTCTGACTGGGGACGTCCCCTCCCTGCAAAGAAAGCTCCATTTGGGAGCTCAGCAGCAGCTGACCATATAGCCAATTGAAGGGTTGCTAAGGCAGAACTTTGGAGCTTTTGCTCAGTGGACTACTGTGTGACTGAGTTTGAGCTGCTAAGCTTTGCAGCAGTTGCCCGGAAAAAGCAGCAAGGGGATAAGAGGGGGCTTTTCAGTCTGCTGCCTCCAGCTCCCCCCACAACGATTGCCTCTTGTGCCACCAGAAAAGCTCCTTTTGGGAGCTCAGCAACAGCCAATCCTCCAGCCAATTGGAGGGTGGTTCTGTGTAATTCCCTGCAGAACCCAAAGTGGCCATCCTGCTTGCAGCCATCATGCTAAGGACTTGTGCAAATGACAGTGTATGTCTTGAGTCTGCTGGAGTCAGCTGGAAGGCAGTCAGGTTGTCAGCCATTATGCTCCATTCTTCTCCTGTCTCTGTTCCAGCTGTTTATGTAGGGTCAAATATCTATTAGTTAAACCACTTCTGTTTATGTTGTTATTGCCTTAAATATACATACTGTGCTAGAGGACTGTTCTCCACTTTAGTCTGTTTAATAAGAACATAAGAACAAAAGAAAGTGCCCGCAGAAGTGGACCGTATGACCTATCTCATCTGCCCATGTGGGCTACCCCTCTAGTCTTTATTCCTTCCTAAGTTTCAGCAGTGCCTATCCCATTCTAGCTTGAACTCTTTTACTGTCTCTGCTGCCACAACTTCTGGCGGCAGACTGTTCAAAGACTCCGCCACCCTTTCGGTAAAGAAAAACTTCCTGATATTGGTTTTGAATTTACCTCCCTATAGGTGCATGCTGTGCCCCCTTGTTCATGTAGACAAGCTTTCTCTGAAAAGATCTCGAGTTTGTACTGAGTTAATTTCTTTGAGATATTTGAATGTCTCAGTCATATCCCCCCAGTCCATCCTCCTTCCCAGTGAGTACATCTTGAGATGGTTGAGTCTTGACTCATAGGGTTCTTGATGAAGTCCATGAATCATCTTAGTAGCTCTCCTCTGAATGGTCTTCAAATAATCACTGTCTATCTTTGTAGCTCTCCTCTGAACAGTCTCCAGAAAACCTCTGCCTTTCTTGAGGTGTGGTCTCCAGAACTGGATGTAATACTCTAGGTGTGGCCTCACTAAGGAACTGTACAGTGGGATTGTCACCTCACTTTTTCTGCTCATAATACCCCTACCTATGAATCCAAGGATGCAGTTAGCTTTCTGTGCCACCTTTTCTCATTGCCTGGTTGTTTTTAAATCATCAGATATAAGTACTCCTTGATCCCTCTCAACCTTAGTTTCTGTCAATTGTTCCCTTCCTATGGTATATTTCCTGCCTGAGTTCGTTCTCCCCGGATGCATAACTTTACAGTTCTTGGCACTGAATTTCAATTGCCATTGTTTTGATGATTCTTCCAGCTTTTTTTAGCACAGAGTCCATTCCTGTGGCCCCCTCTTGCATGTCTACTCTGTTTGCAAAGCTTGGTGTTGTCTGCGAACAGGCATACCTTTCCCTCCAATCCATCAGTGATGTTGCTGATGAATATGTTAAATAGAACTGACCCCAGTGCTGATCCCTGGGGGACTCCACTGGTTACCCCACCTTGGTCTGACAGAGTGCTGTTTATCATGACTCTCTGGGTTCCCCCTCTGGAGACAGTTCTTAACCCAGCTGGCTATCTTATGCCCCACTCCAGTGTGTCTGTTACTTGTTTGTTAGTCTCCTATGTGTAACAGAGTAGAATGCCTTACTGAAGTCCAGATACACCATGTCTGGTCACCCAATCAATCATGTTTGTCTGGCATGACCTCCCTGCTGAGAAGCCATGCTGCTTTGGGTCCAGTTTTCCATTTGTTTCCATAAATTGCGCTAGACTTTTCTTCAGTAATGTTTTCATGATTTTTTCCACCACTGAGGTGAGGCTCACTAGACGATAGTTACCAGCATCTTCCCTGCTCCCACTTTTGTGCAGTGGTACCACTGTTTCTTTTTTTCCTGTCATCTAGGACTGTGCCACTCTCCAGGGACTTATTGAAGAGGACTGCAAATGGGGAGACAAGTTCTACTGGAAGTTCCTTCAGTATTCTTGGGTGGATACTGTCAGATTCCATTGCTTTGTTGGTTTTTCATATTTTCAGTTCTTTAAGGACCCTTTCTTTTGTGAAGGGATTTGTGTCAGCTTCACTGCTGTTGTGTCCTTCATTTCCTAGTACCGGCCCACTACCCTGTTCCTCTTGAGTGAAGACTGAGCAGACATATTCGTTCAGAACCTCTGCTTTTCTTTGTCAGCCTCCACATTCTGCCTCTCTCTGGTTCTCAACCAAATGATATCCCTTTTCCTTTTTTTTTCTCCTGTATATATCTGTAAAATGTCTTGTCCCCCTTTTTAACTCCTTCAAAAATTATTTCTTCTGTTCATGCTTTTGCTATCCTCATTGCCTTCCCAATTTCCTTAAGCCTTGCCTTGTATTCCTCCATGTCACTGTCCCTGTCTGTTTGTACTTTTTGAAAGTTTTTTTTTTTCACCTTTATACTGAAAGCAGTCTCCTTAGAAAACCAAAGAGGGTTTCTCCTCTGCTTAGTTTTACAGATCTGTTTGGTGCATTCTGTTATGGCCAGAGTTATTGCATCCTTTATGGCCTTTCAGCTTTCCTCCACATCACCCCCAGCAACATCATTGAAATGGTTTTTAATGCAAGTTTTCAATTTGACATAGTCAGCCTTCCTGAAGACCAGGAACTTCACTTGTGTCTGTTGTTGTAATCGTATGTCACTGCTTGTGTATTACTATTGCATCATTATAATTGTGTATACTGCTTATTTATCATTACTGCCTTGTTTATTGTATAATCCTGCAATGTGATTTAGTTTGCTTTTCATTCTTTGCTACCTGCTGTGTCCTTCCTCCTTATTTTGACTCTGTACTATGTCTTTCTTTCATCTGCTTATATTCAACTCCATATCTGATTGTTCCTAATCACAACCCCCTGACTGCTTACCTCCAAGGATTGCTACCTGTCAGGATTTTTAGCTGGTGATCTGGTTTTCAGGGCATCTATCCATTAATCCAGTTTTGCTCAGTGCTGGTAAAGTGTTAGAGCTATCTTTAGTGCTCAAATATTTTTGAAACAGATTTTGTCATATAATTCATTGTTTCAACTGCATGTCCAGGCTACAAACAAGTTCTTTATATTATCAATCACATGGATGCAGTGTGCATATTTATGGAACACATACAAACACAGGAGAGAAAGAAGTAAGTGCCTCAGCTGGGTCTTGAACCCAGGCCACCCTGAATACCATTTCGATCACACTAACCAGCTCTGCCACCTAGGCAAATGGAACCTGGGCCATCCTGAACACACATTACTCTTTCTCCAATGCACAACCTGGTGCTGCACAAATAATAATTATTGCATTATTAATCACATCAGTGCATTGTGCATATTTATGGAACACATACAAAAAGGAGAGAAAGAACTAAGTGCCTCAGTTGGGACTTGAACACCAGCCATGCAGAATACCATTCCAGTCATGCTAACCAGCTGCGCCACCAAGGCAACTGGAAACTGGGACATCCCAGAGCACACAGGTTCCAGTTGCTGTGTGGCATAGCTAGCTGGTGCGACTGGAATGGTATTATGGGAGGCCTTGATTCAAGTCCCAGCTGAGGCACTTACTTCTTTCTCTCTTCTGTTTGTATCTGTATCAGCTTTAAAAAAACATAAAGCATTTAAATTAAAAAAAAAAATGTTTTGTTGAACTGCTACTTTAAGTGTTGTCTTTTACTGACATAACAAATGGGTTTGGAGGAGAAGCAATGCAAGATCAGTCATGAAAAGGGGTGGGGCAGAAGCGGAGCATAGGATCCAGCTTTTGCTTCATCCAAAGGTGGCAACCCTATTTCCTACCTCCCCTAACCCCTGGCTTTCCTTCACTCCTCTATCTCTCCTTACATATCATCAATTGCACTAACTCCCTACATTGGGTACCTTTCTTTCTACCTTCCCCTTCCCCTGTGTGACTTCACTAGTGCTGTTTACACTCTTCCTTCTTCCCATTACGTATTGGCTATTGCACTAACTCCATATATAGGGCCTCCATATCTCATATTCACTATGCTGCATTCACTCCACTCTCTTTTTACCTGCCCCATCACCTGATTCTTGCCTACCCATTCCTTCCACCTCCCTACCACCCAGCTCTATTTTTCATATCCTTTCTTTTCCCCCTACCTTACCACAAGTGCCTCATTCTCCTCATAGCTGGCCTTTTTTTTTATTCCCTTCCTTTTCAGGAAAGCTCATACTCCAACCTCTTAGCCCCACCACTACTCCTTGTTTTAGAGTTCTATCACTCCTGCTCCCTCTCTCAGCTTAGCTCTCTCCCCTTGCTCCTTTTTCTTTAACAAGTTCTGATCCCACTGCCTTCAGTCTTTATAATATGTTCCTAATCACCCATTTTCTACTTCCCCTCATGTTTTTCCTAGCATCCCTCCCTCCTACTGGGTTTCCTACTCTTTCCCCCTTCAACTGCCTCTCCCCCTCTCCTTCTCCCACCCTCCTCTCCTCCAACCTCCTCTTCCATTCACCCTGGCTCCCTGGTTGCTCCCTCCACCCTTCTTCTTGCCTCCACCCTGAAACTCTTAGATATTTTCTTCCCACCTGCCCCTATCCTCCCTTTCACCCTCTATTTCTCCCTCACCTGCCACAAAAATGCATCTCTGTGTTTATCAAGCTCCTTATCTCACTGCTGCTGATAGTGGCAGGTGATATTTAGCCAAATCCTGGCCCTGTACACTCCCTTCCCACTTGTTTCCCCAAAGGGTTTAGAGTGGCATTCATCAATGTCTGATGCCTCCTCCCAATGATAGACCAGATGCAACCACTCATGGTTAATCTTCAATCTGATGTGTTAATTATCTCTGAGTCTTGGCTAACCCCCCAAATCCCTGATACTGCAGTCATGATCCCTGGGTGCACTGTTCCAAGCAGGATCATGCTAAGAGGGATGGTGGTGTTACCATCTCCTCTTAATTACATCTTCCTCTGCATATGAATTACTCCTCATCATACTCTCTCTCCCTTTTTCTGTTCCTTTCTTTGTAGCTGGTGTCTATTGATGCACTGGCCTATCCCCCTCGTCAATCACAGAGCTCCTTACCAATATTTCCACACAGGCCTCTTCTGGAAAATTATTCATACATTGGGAAGTCAATATAAATTGGCTCTCCCGCTCTCAGACTAAATTCTGCCAAAACATTAAGCCACTTCAACATTATCAACTGGTCTCTGACCAAACCTGACACAATCATAAATCCCTCAATCACTCCTCACTGGAGTGGGTTCTTACCTTTCATCACCGTTGTATCACAAATGATGGCACCCTCCATGATACATAGATACATAGACAGTGTCGGCAGATAAGGGCCTATGGCCTACCTAGTCTGCCCATTTGAGTATGTAACTTCAGTTTATGTTTTCCTAGAACTCTGTTGCCTCCTACCCCTGACCTCCACAATTTCTTTATGTCTATCTCATGCATTCTTAAATTCTGTGATTGTTTCAGCCCCCACCACTTCCTCACACAGGGTGTTCCACTTGTCCACCACTCATTCTGTGAAGAAATTCTTCCTCACATTTCCTCTGAATCATCTTCCCTCCAACTTTATCCCATGCCCTCTAGTCCTGGAACATCTTTTTCACTTAAAATAGTGTATTCTTCCACCCTGTTCCTCCCTGTAAGATACTTGCATGTCTCTATCCTGTCCCCTCTCTCTCCCTCCTCTCCTCCAGGGAGTACATATTCCATTTTGTTGCCCTCCTCTGAACCTTCTCTACCCTGTCTATGTCCTTACTTAGGTAAAGTCTCCAGAACTGTACACTGTACTCCAGGTGGGGCCTCACTAGTGTCTTGTATAGTGGAATCATGACCTCCTTTTTCCTGCTGGTGTTGCCCCTGCCTATGCATCCCAGCATCCTATTTGCTTTACCTGCTGCCTTGTCACACTGTTTCCCTACCTTGAGGTCATCGGAGATGATAACCCCAAGATCCCTTTCCTGCTTAGTGCATGCTATATCCTCCCCCCCAACTGATATATTGTGCCAGGGTTTTTGTGCCCTATATGCATTATCTTGCACTTCTTTGCATTGAATTTCAACTGCCAAACCCCTGACCATTCTTCAAGTTTCTGCATGTCCCTTATTCTGTCTACACCCTCTGGTGTGTCTACTCTGTTACAGAGCTTTGTATCATCAGTGAACAGTGAAATTCTGCCTTCTAGGTCCTGCGCAATGTCACTGATGAAAATGTTGAATAGGACCGGTCCCAGCACTGATCCCTGTGGTACCCCACTGGTCACTCTTCCCTCTGTGGAGTGACAGCCATTTACCACCACCCTCTGTGTCCTGCTGCCCAGCTAGTTACCTACCCTCCACACTACTGTCCAGTCCACACCCATATTCCCTAGTTTGTGTAATAGTCTTCTATGTGGCACAGTGTCAAAGGCCTTGCTGAAGTCCAGATAGGCCATGTCCACTGCCCTCCCCTGATCCACCTCCCTAGTCACCCAGTCAAAAAATTCAATGAGGTTGGTCTGACATGACCTCCCCCTTGTGAAACCAAGCTGCCTTGGATCCTGCAGTCCATTGACAACCAGATGTTCCACCATTCTCTCCTTCAGTAGTGCTTCCATGATCTTCCCACTACCGAGGTAAGGCTGACTGCTTTAGCAAGCCCTTTGTGATCACCATATGGTCTATTGAGTGCTCAAAATTTACCATCCCAAAGCTTCCCTAAACTCCTCCATATTTGGTCCTTCCAGTCACTGGACTTGTTCTCACTACATGCTGACTTGGTAGCTACTGAATGGTTGCCCATTTCTTCTGCTAGTAACATGAATTCTGCCCTCAAATATTTTAATACCAAATTCCTGTCAATCTGGGTTCTGCATGCCTCCACTCATCAGGAAAACCAGGGTCCATGGTTGCTATCTCCCTCAGATCTCAGCAGAATTGCTGGCCTGTCTACATGTATGTGATCTTGCCTAGAAGACTTGTAAGTTCTCTGGCTCCCTTGCTAACATGGTCAAGTAACAAACCCTTTGCAATGCCTGTACCACAGCCACTCAGCTTGGCAAAGCTGAGTACTTTGCCTTCACCTTCCAGAATGACCTTAAACACCTCTCAATGTTCTGGAAGTTCATTCATGCCCTCTTCTGTCCCCCCAGCTCAGTCCTTGCTCTAGTCCTCAAGGTGGGTTATATCCCCATTTCTGACCCCTCTCTATTTCCTCAGAGTTTAACTCATTCTTCACTTCCTGTGCCTCCTCCCTTCTCTTCTCCCTCCCCTACCCCTCCCTCTGCCCCTCCCAATCCTTCCACCATGTTTCTCCACTTCTCATTCTCTCCTATTATGCCTCACTCAAGACTCTTTTGGCTCTTACTCTCTGAAGGGCAGGAGCACTGATGTGCTTGATCCCAAACTCCTCCATCTCTCCACCCCTGCTATAGCTCTATCAATCACTTCCCTTCCCAACCTCTCTTTCTCCCTTGCCTCTGTCACCAACTCCTAGAAACAGGCCACTGCATACCCCTTCCCAAAGGAGGAGACTCTTCCTGTCCTGGCAGCTTTCACCTTATCTCCCTACTCCCCACTTTTGCTAAATTATAGGAACATCTCATGCTATCCCAGCTATCCTCCTCCCTAACCTCTTCCTCTTTCTTCACCCCTTTCCAGTTTGGCTCTATAGATTCTACTCCACCTCCTCCTCCCTCCTCTGACTTACTGACTTCATTCTCTCAGGCATGGATCAGGCCCTTATCACCTGCACCATTTTTGCTGACTTTGCTAAAGCCTGTGACACTGTGGTCCACCCCCTTCTCCTTGTCAAGCTTAAGGCAGCTAGGCTCTCTAACTTCTCAACCAATTGGTTCCACTTCTACCTTAAAGATAGGTCTCAATCTGTTAGATTTGGAGGTTCCTTATCCCCTCCACTTTCTATCAGCAGTGGTGTTCCACACGGGTCCATCCTTGACCCAATATTCTTCACAGTCTTCCTGAATGACCTCCCTGCTGCCTGCTCACTTGCATCCCTCCACATGTATGCAGATGATACTGAACTATTTACCTCTAATTCCTCCCCCTCAGATCTGATGGCCAGGCTTCTGCTGGACTTCAACACAATTAGCACTGGTTCCAGTCAAATCAGTTTTCCTTCAATGCCAAGAAAACAGTTTCCCCTGATCTTTGGCACTAGGTAGAAGCTCAGTAGGCCTACCACCCTTCCCTACTTCCACACCATAGATGGGGCCACAATCAATGATGTTCCCTAATTTAAGTACCTTGGGGTCTGGCTCGACTGGCACATCAACTTTTCAGAGCATGTGGCTGTCATACACAGTGAACTTAACCCTAAACTTGGAGCATTATACAGAAATAATGGCTGCATTTCTCTTCCTGCTTGCCAAGCTATGGTCCTGAAAATGATTCTCCCCATTATTGACTATGGTGACATTGTCTACAGTGTTGCTCCTATGACCACTCTATTCAGACTGGATTCCCTCTTTCACTCCTTCTGTCGCTTTGCTTTGGACTGTTCTCCCTGCACCCACCATTGCTTGCTATATTCCTCCCACTCCCTTCCCTCCCTCAAAGCCAGATGCCTCACACATTGTACCTCCTTTATCTAAAAATACTGGCTAGACTGAAAAGCCCTCTCCCTCCTTACCTTACATCTCCTCCCCATTACACCCTTCTCAACTCTGGCTATTGTTCCCTTGCATTCCCTTCAAGGAAATCCTTAACTGGACAGGCTGCTTTATCCTACCATTTCCCCAAATAATGGAAATTTTCTCCCCCTAACTATCTGCTCTGTCTCTTCTCAATGCTTACTCTCCTCTCTTCTCCACAAATTCACTTCTCACCCCTGCAAATGCACCTAATACCTGTCCCTATTCCACTACTCACTACCTTCTACCCCCCACTCTCCCATTCTTCCTGATCTACACTGGAACCCCCCTTTTCTCTACCTCATAGTAATAAGCCCTAGCTCCTACTGTTAACTCTCATTTCCTCTGCACTTTGAATTGTATTTCCTTGAATCCCACTGGTTGGCATTCTCTAACTACCTCCTGGCATAAACTGCACTTTGCACTTTGAATTGTATTTCCTTGATACCCACTGGAGTAAATTCTTTGACTTATCCTTTCTTAAATTGTTTATCGATTGTATCTTAGTATATGCTGCTTAGTTTTTTCCTGCTTTGTAATTTTGTTCTAATTGTTATTCATTGTCCTCCTCTACCCCCTCCCCCCCAAATGCAATTTGAAACAAACTGGTATCAGCTCAGTATGTTTCTCCTGGTAAAATGTTTGAAATAAATAAATAAAATATCTTAATGTCCTTTAAGTCCCACCCTGATCACTGCCCAATGACCAGGGAAAGCCCTTGTGTAGGAACTCTTAGTAATCTGAAAATGAGGCTGACCTTGCTCTAAGCAGCCATAGTTCATGCAGTCACCAAATACCAGCAAGCAGCAGATAGGAGAGACGTAATTTCCTTTCTTTATAATACTGCTACAACAAAAAGCAAACAAACAGAAAGTGCTTTAAACAGCTGAAATCTGGCAGGGTTATTTCATGGAAACTGTTAGCTTAATACTGTTCTTTGGCCCCGGTATAAACTTGGGTGGGGGGGCAAAAGTGTTTGCAACTGCATGTTTGTTTGTTCAGGCCAGAAAACAGCTTAACTTTTAAAGGATTCAACACATTGCTCAGTATGTGTTTTAGCACTGATGTATTTCTAACAGCAGTAGGTTATACAACCAGCTGACTGTATTTCAGACCGCAAGGTCCTTTGCTTAGGGTTTATTTCTTTAGGGGGGATCATGTTTTCAAATCACAGATTTGCAGACTACAGAAATGTCTGCAATGTAGTGAGAAAGACTAGTGAGGGAAAAGGTGACTATGAATGGATCCCACAGCTAGAAGAAAGAAAAGTTAGAGCAACAAAGAAAGAATTACAAAAGTGCTGTTGCAACTGTCTTAGAATGTGATTGTTCATGGGACATCCCTACTTTGTTTACTACAGGTCCACAGACCTTGCAAGAGAAACTAAACCTCCCTCAGGGGCTAGACTGGTACCTACTCTGTCACAAGAGGTTTCCAAATTTGAGAAGGTACATAGAATGGAAGGCATCAATGTGGACTGAGACATCAAAGTGCCTGTCAAGCCACACACCCGGGTATTTAAAAGAGGGGAGATTGTCTAATTTGGAGCCATCCATGGACATGAAGGCAGTGGTGGGGTTAGAAGGTAATCTGGTGCTTCTAGGTGCCAAGGGTCATGGAGACTGTCTTTTTGACATTTAGAGAGTTGGTTGTTATGGAGCTACTGCTGGACATTTGACAGTTCAAGTTATAATGACTTCCACAGATAATAGGAAATAATAATGATTTAGTTCTAAATTTACCATACTGAGATCTAAAGAAAATGTTATTAAGGAGTTCAAGAAGAAATAAATAAATAAGCACATATGCAAGTTATGACAGTTGTTGATGTACTTCTGAAGATTATCTATTAAGAAAAGTAATTGTCAGAGGTGTAGGGAGTGTTATGTGTTTTTAAGGGGATGTTGTGTTAAAAAGAACAACAAAAACTCTTTGAAATTGCAGTTTTATAGTTTTTTTTTTGTGTTTGGAATATTGCATAAGTGAAATAGAACAACTGGGTTAGTTTCACATTTTTGCATGCCATTACTTTTTATACTCAGATGCTGTTAGCCCAAATCTAGTAATTGCACATCAGTATCAGTTTTCATGTGAAGGCACATTTTTATGTTGGCCTCTCTTGTGCAGCCAATATCATGGGACAGTGCAGCTTTTGAGGAGGGGTCGCTGTTGGGTGAATTCAGGGCACGCACCCGTAGGTGCATCCCTCATTCTCCAATCAGCCTGCATGCCGGCGCCACACCATGCATACATAATGTGGTGAGCACATCTAAGAAAAGGTCTGCTGCAATCCAAGCAAAGGTTGTCATATGCAGCGGACCCTTCCTATGTGCTTGCTGACATTATGAGCATGGTCGGCTAGCGGGCAGTTGCTCAACTACTGCCGACTTCGGGGGTGCCCAATCCCCCTGTTAGTTAACTCACCTGCTTACTTTGTGTGCCAATGGGGGAGACCACTCCCCATTGGAATAAACCCCCCCAATTGTTGAATGCCAAGGGGGGTGCCCAATCCCCCTCAGCTCACCCCCTACAATCTTTGTGTGCCGATGGGAGTGCCCAATCCCCGTCGGCATTACTTCCTCATCCCCCCTCATGTTGTGGCGACAAGGGTGCACAATCTCCCGTCGGCTATAGACCCCCCAAACAGTTAGGCAGCACACTGAGAGCCCACCCCAGAGTGCCAAATCACCTGCAAAACAAAAACTGTCCTCAATTTTTTTTCCTGTAAAATTAAAACGGTCCCTTGTAGTCTCGATGCCCCCTCCCCCCACCCGCACCCACCTTCTGTGCACCCTGCCTCCCCTCACCCCCCTCACCCCATACTTACCTGCGGAGTCCAGCGTGACGATCTTCGGTGGACCAGGAACACATCTGCACTCTTCAAAGCCGACCGCAAACTGAAGAAATGCTGGTAAGCTGTATTATGGAATGAATAGGGTTTTTTCAACTTTAATGCATATCTCGGGCATTTTTGCAAATTTTGGCCCTAAATTTTCAACATGGGGTTTTTTGGACCCCTTCTCATGAATTCTTGCACTGTCATTGCATTATTCAGTCCCCAAAGGTGATTTCGCAGTCACTGCTTGGCATCATCTTTTGGGACTGAGTAACAAAATCACAGAGCCACTGTTCATGAGAGGGGATCTCAAAAAGCCTATGTTGCAAGTTTGGTGGGAAAAATCCAAAAACTGACTGCTTTATGAGTGTGCATAGCAACTGGGTAACACACACTCGTAAGTTAGCATATTCACACTATTTTCACGACAGATTCTCAACATTGGCATTTTACCACACCTTCTTGTGAACCGTACAGCTGTCATTTTTTACATCCTGGCCAAAATGTGTTTTCGCACTTCCAGCGCAGAATAACACAGTCGCTGTGCGAAATCACTGTTCGGGACATATTATGAAAATAACAGTGAGTAGAGGTCCTAAAATGCCTGTGTTGAAAATTTTGTGACAATTCTCCATAAAATGACTTTTTTACGAGCGTGCGTAACAACTGTGCAAAGCAGGCTTGTAAGTTAGCGCATTTGCAATATTTTCACACCACATTCTCAACATTGCCATTTTACCACACCTTCTTGTGAACCGTATAGCTGTCATTTTTCACATCATTGCCGAAATGTGTTTTCGCACTTCCGGCGCAGAAATTTATTTTATTTTATTTAGTTGTTTAACCAGAATAGCACGGTTGCTATGTGAAATCACTGTTCGGGACACATTACGAAAATGACAGTGACACTGTTCATGAGCAGAGTTCCTAGAATGCCTGTGCTGAAAATTTGGTGACAGTACTCCATAAAATAACTGTGTTTTGAGCGTGCGTTGCGCAGTTTACACACACGCTTGCAAGTTCACAAACTTATAATATTTTCACTCCACATTTTCAACAGTGCCATTGTTCTATACCTCCTAATGAACATTACAGCTGTCATTTTTCACATCCTGACCAAAATCTGTTTTCGCAGTTCTGGCGCACAATAGTGTGGTTGCTGTGGAAAGCCCGTGTTCGAAACACATTATGAAAATGGCAGTGACACTGTTCGTTAGCAGATATCCTAAAATGCCTATGTTGAAAATTTAGGGATGAAAGTCAATAAAATGAGTGTTTTACAAGCGTGTGTTGTGCAGATTGCACGCATGCTTGTGACTTTGTGAATTTGTAATACTTTCACTCCAGCTATTCATCATTGGCATTTTTCCATACCTCCTTATGAACAGTACTGTTGGCTGAAATGTGTTTTTGCACGTCCGGTGCAGAATTGCATGGTCACTGTGCGAAATCACTTCTTGGGACACTTTGAGGAAATGACGGTGACACTATTCATCGGCAGAGGTCCTAAAATGCCTATGTTGAAAATTTGGTGGCGAAAGTCCAGACAATGACTATGTTGCAAGCGTGCATTGTGCAATTTCCATGCACCCCTGTAACTTCATCAATCTGCAATATTTTCATGCCACATTTTCACCACTGGCATTTGTGCACACCTCATTATCAACAGTCCAGGTGCCTTTTTCTACAGTCTGCCCAAAATGTGTTTCCGCAGCTCTGCTGCACAGAGGCGTACTCACTGTGCAAAATCACCTTTTGGGACACATTAACAAACTCACAGCACTATGCCTCTCCACCTTCGCCACTGCCAATGCCAGCGTGACAACATTCGGCATTGACAAATGCTTGTTTTATATAATCCAGTCCCACTCACTCTCTGTGCATCACAAAATGTCAATAATCTGAGGATTTGGAAGGGGGTTCTAATCTTTAAGAGTCTCAAACAGCTGAAATGTTCTGGGATAGAAAGTAACCATAAGTTATTGCCAGCCCTAGGGTTTTGGAAAAGGATCCAAATAATTTTTCTGGCCATTAAATAATTATGTATTATGTATTTGGAGGCAGCATTGTGCAGTGGTTTAAGGCTCTGAACTGCAAATCTGATGACATCCAGCAGACCAGACCTGGGTTTGAATCCCACAGCTTCCACTTTCATACTGTGTGACCCTGAGCAACTCACTTAACTTCCCTGTGCTCCCAGGTCACATCTGTAAAACAGCTTTCAGCTTAGTGTGGTACTCCTGGTTAAACAAGTTAAAAAAAATGTATCTCTTTGAACTATGTTCATGTCTAGTCATGCTGGGCCACTCTGGAGTCCCTTCTGTATCTTTGCTCACAAAACTATTATTTGACAATGTGCCTTCCCCACAACCTTTGTATCACTGAAATGTTGGACACTGACCCTCAAAATAGGAGATACATTGATAATCACCAAAATACAATTTCAGAACACTGTGAAAAGAAGTGCTTTTATTTTTTACATTTTTCATTTGGATGTAGCATCATAGATTATAATGAATGTATGTGTTGATGTCTGTGATTACAATGTTAAGCAGCACATTCTCTATGTAAAATAATACCCTCTCCCTATGTCCTCGTGAGACTGAGGCCTTCTGAGATGTAAACCGAGATGGGCATTTCTCATAATGTGGGACAGTTGACAGGTAAGATGATTCAATACATTGCTTAATATAATTAGAAAGATGAGCACATGTGAAGTTTGTTTAATATGCCCAGTGTGTTATTTCATGTGTTAATTTTTAATAGTCAAATTTTTGTTTCCTTATACATGGTCCCTCATTCCCCCCAAAAATTCTTATGGTGCCAAGTGGCACCTATGTCCCCCCAGGGTGCCCCAAACCTCCCACCCTTGTCTCAGATGGCAGCCAGTGCAAGCTCTCCACTCATGTCCTTGTCTGGCCACCATCTGACTCATGCAACTGCAATATTAACATACAGATGAAATATTGATATAGCAGTTGTGAGATATCTTTGAAAATCACTTGTGCATTCTATGTAAAATCACTTGCATGAGTTTCAGTCATCCCACAATATTGAGACATCTAGAGTGGGTGATGTTTCACAGTTTTTGGAGATTTTTTTTTTCATATTCAGAGACCGCTTGAGTTGGTAACAGCAAAGATAAGAACATGGGTTAAGGCAGGAGGAAAGGGGCTGAATTGCAAATAGGGTATTGGACAAGGCACTTGAAACAATGTGTCTTTTAGATGAAATTATTACTCTTATGTTCACTGGTCACTGGGCTTCTAACCTGCAACTGAATGTGCAATGTACTTTTTTTTGCTGGCACCTTTCTATGTCTCTATGACATCACGTAGAGGGGTGACATTCTGTGAATGGCAAAATCAGGGATGTGATCTGTTTACCCTGTTCGTATAACTTGAGTCTAACTTTCATTTTAGGGGTTATATTTTAACCTCTACCAGACCAAAGAAATCCAAAAATGTGGACTGCTAATTTAATTAGACTCTCTGTATCCCATGATTCATATATCAAACAGATAATAACATCAGAAAAAGATCTGTTGGCCCATGCAAGCTTCCAAACATACTTAATTTTTTTGGACTAGCCCTACTGGACATCCCACTCCTTTGTTTCTGCACCCCCCCCTTTTCTTTTGAATCCCACCCATATGTCTGCCCAATCCTTGATTGAAGCTGCTCAAGGATTGGGCCTGTACTTTGTCCTCTAGCAGCTTACTGTACTTTTCCACCTCTCTTTCTGTGAAAAAGTGCTTATGGCCATCCATTTTGAATCTCCTCCCCTGTTAGTTTAAGTGAGTTCCCTCTCATCCCCATATTTAAGCCCAAGGAATACATTCCTTGGCATCAACCCTATTGATCCCATGCAGGTACTTGTATGCCTCGATCATGTTGCCCATTCACTTCTTTTGTGAAGGGTGTACATGTTCAGGTCCTGAAGCATCTCTTCATATGTCACATACCCTAGTCCATGGACCATGGTTGCGCTGTGTTGTACTGCTTCCACCTTGTTTCAGGTTGTCCTCAGATGTGGACTCCATTACATTGTGCAGTATTCCAGATGTGATCACACCAGTGATCTGTACAAAGGGAGGATTACCTCTCTGTTTCTACTGCTTATCCACCTCTCTATGCAACCCAGCATTCAGTTTGCCTTGCCCACAGATCTTTTACAATGAGCTATTGTTTTTATGCTCTCAGATTTCATGACCCCTAGTTCCTTTTCCTCTCTGGTTCTTTCAGGCACCACTTCCCCAGCTTCATATTACACTCTTGGGTTCCTCTTCCTAATGTGCATTACTTTACTTTTTTCCCATTGAATTCAAGCTGCTAGATCTCTGACCAGCTGTCCAACCTGTCAAGGTCCTTCCTGAGTTCCCGTATCCCTAACCTCCATGTCCACACTTATGAAGATCTTCATGTCATTTACTAAGAGGATGATCTCACCCTTGATACCTTCCACTATCTCACTGATGAATATTTTGTAAAGGAACAGGCCCACCATAGATTTCTGAGGTACTCTGCTTATTACTTCCCCTACCTCTGAAAACTCCCCACTAACTACTACCCTTTGTGTTCTTCCCCTCAGCCAGTTCTCCGCCCAAGTTGTCAATTTTTCCCTGACTGCAAAGTCCCTTATCTTTTTGACCAGCCCTCTGTGGGGACAGAGTCAGCAGCCTTGCTGAAATCCGAGTATACAACATATACTGCCTGTCCCCTATCTGCTGCTCTGGTCAGCCAATTGAAGATAGTGTCCAGTCTGGTAAAAATTCCTCCACATGAACACATCATCCTAGGTGCAAATGAGTATGTGAATCCCTGGTGATGTAGTGGTCCCCACCCAACCATTAACCAACCACCCTCCTGCCCACCCACAGAGGACCCTCACCCTGCATCCCCCTCACTTAATTGCCATGCTCTATGAAACTGGTGGGCAGTACATCCCTTGCGTCCCATGACTGTCAGATGATGGCCGGTCAACAAAGTGATAGGATTTCCAATTTAACAGAGCATGGTGATTGGTATGAAGAAGATCCAGGGTTAGGATCCTAGGCAGGTGGATGAAGGGTTGGGAAGTAAGGGGAACACTACACCACCAAGAAGTCATGTGAAACAGAAGTATGAGAAATATGAGTGGTCTGGGACAAACAGGCCACCAATGAGTCATCCAGATGGCCCTTTGGTGCCTTGCATGCCCAGTGAGCTCATTTGCATGCTGAGGTTGAATGTGACCCACAGAAGACATGGTGCTATCCCATTTTAGGAAGCACTATCCCCTGGGGAATATATGATTCCTGGTCTATGTCAGTGCATTGCAGATCCACTTACTGCATCAACATAGCTCAATATTCAGTCAGTGCCACTTCATCAGTGAACACTAACCATCTAAATATCACTCAGAGCCAGTTGTTCCCTATCGGAAACACAGCACAAGTGGCTGTCTGAAATTGTGCCCATCTCTGAATATGAGGCCCTAAGGCATGGCAGCACCTAGTGTGTTTAGAAAAGCTCTGACAATGGAATAGGAACAAGTACTGTATGTAAATGTTTTTAAAATAAAATGATTCTTTATTGTTGTTTATTTTTAACTTATGTGTTTTTGATGCTCGAAAGGAATTTGTAGTTTGTAACAAGGATACAATATGCATTTTCTGTATAAAAATAAGGTTTATTTCATAAATTCATACATCACTCCCACCCGACTCTGCTGTTTACAAATAGCAACCACTGCAGCCTGGTTCCCTACTTCATGTCACCGAACATTTGTCTCTTCCATTTTTGTGTACACTATCCTCCTCCAAAGAAGCACATACTGTTGACCTTAAAACCATAAAGACATTACAATGTAATTTTGTTACATTATATAGCACATTAAAACAACATATCCAGAAAAACTTAAACTTACAGAATGTTATGGTTATTTGTCATTTTAACATTTTTACCTTGTTTGTAAACGAAACATTATTCATCATGATTTTATTAGATTTTCTGAGCTTAGACTTAGAGGAAACAACCTAATAGTGGGCTCTTGACTACAAATGTAACACATGCTTTTTTTTTCTCTTGTTACTGCAACTTTACTGATTTCATTGCATCTCATGACAACAATTATGTATATCACTGTTTTTAATACTTCAAACTATTTACTATATATCTTGCTTGTATTTGTTGTAGTGCCTGTCATGTCCTGGGTCTTGCCTGAAATGGATCCATTGGACCAGTGCATATATCAGGTTAAAGAAAATAAAAATAAAAAATAGACTTTTACAACAAATACCTAAAGGCAATATCTTTGCCCATTACCCATTAAGTTATACAAGTTACTAATGTCCCAAGCTAGGTGATGCTATAGAGAACCATCTTATTCATTAGCAGAGGTACAAACATGCTATTATACAATAATTAATTTTCTTTTAAAGATGTGCATGATAATATTTATACAAAATACATTTTCATTCTATCCTGAATATGAACAGTGCTTTACTGTCAAAATACTGCCTTCCAAATAGCAAAGTGGCCCGGGAATACTGCCTGAGCTATTAATAAAGCACACCAGCTTTTAGCTTGCAAAGCAGCCTTCTTTCCATCAACTGTGTCTCAGCCTTTAATAAAGAAACTCAAGTGGTGTAGGTGAAAAATTACTTTTCTCACCCGGTCATCTGTCTGTCATGTATTATTCAGGTCACCAATGTTTGTCCTGAAGTGTATCATTCCGTTGTTGTGTCAGGTATGAAATATGTTCAGTGTAATTCCATCAGACTCTGTGAAGTTGATTAGAACAGATCACCTTTCCGCATGGACACAAGTTATCTCAGCAGATTGACTGAAAAAGACTTCTTCATCTTTACCTTATAATAAAGAAAGATATGAGTTAAAGCTATCCTTTAAGTGGAAAATAGTAAAAAAAGATGGTGTGAAAACATGCTGAAAGCAATAGTCCCAACATAAATAATCCACATAAATTCTTTATTATCCAAAAACTGTTTGTGGATGGAATTACATAGTAATAAATTGGAACAGCTGTCTATATCTTTCTGTTTCATAACAATTTAAGTCAGATTTTTTACAAACCACAGTAATATAATTTCAAAAATATATTGTTTACATTTTTCTCTTTGAAGAGTCTACATTGGCAAATAAAATTCCTGCATTCTGAAAATGAGTCAGTAAGCATACTTGTATGCATTACTGCAATAAACATGAAGAAATAGTGACAAATATAATGTAGGACAATGCTGTCAGTTAGAAAAGAATTCCACATTTTGTTGAAAGCCCTGGCAAAAAGATAGACATTTTATAAACATTTCCTTTACACATGGAAAGTGGTTATCCATAAAATATAGATATGTTTAAGTTTGTAAAATGTCTACCCAGAAAATCATAGTGCTGTCACTCCTGGAAATTTTGGTGATTTCCCCAGATATGTTGAGTAGGTATTTTTCAGCCAAGTACTGGATGTTTTTACAAAAAAAAAACTGAAATAAAAAAATGTGCATGTTCAGATGAATGTAATATATAAACCACAGTCCTAAATAAAAGTATCTGAGCTTGACATTCAAAAATGCATACTGTGTGAACTGTAAAGAAAAACAAATAGCTAGCTAACACACTTAATATTGAACAAAGGAGCATGTCAAATAATCAATGAAACACATTCATGTTAGCAGTTTTTCTTCTTATTGTACCTATCAGAGCAGGTTATTTTTTCACTAATGTTCTTTATTGCATATCACATCAGACATGATATTTAAAATTATGCAGAGTGGTTCTAAATCAGGTTTCAGTGCCCACCTATTTCAGAAACAAAAATGCATCCCTCAAACATGGATCCTTCACCAACTTTCCAAACCACTGTCTCCTTCTACAGTGCCACTATAGTTAGGGTTGAGTAGGGTGTTCAATGTTAAACATCAGACTTTGCACATTAATATCTTTGACACTGTTTAACAAAATTACCTGCAACTTTGCATGTGTTGTGTTGAAGGCAAGGTCTTGATCTGTGGAGAGTTTTGTGGTGTCAGCTTGTGCAGTTTCTGAGATCTGCATATGTCATTTTTCATAAAAGGATAACTTTTCTCCCATACTTAGCATGTTTTTTTTTATTTATTTGTATAATTTGGATTTACAACCTTTGAGTCAATAACTCATTTACAAAGGCACCTCATTGCATGGAGGGTAGACAACAATTGGTAGTGAGATACAACAGTGGAGAACGATATAGGTGAGGTACAATAAACACAAAGCAGTTCCAAAATTACAATGATACACAGAAGCTTGCAATTAGCTACATTTCAATCTATTATACCTATGGGTAGTAAGGTATGCGTTAGAGATTCTAGGGGGGAGCACCTGGGGAGAGGGGAAGGGGACAGAGGGTAGATTGGAAGGGGAATTGTCTGCAGCCTACATGGAATGATGGAATGGAATTTTTTCTCTTATCTTGCACAGGACATTTATCTTGTCCTAAGGTAATGTCTTTCATAGATCTGGTGGAAAAATATTAAATGGTTCCAGAGTTATATAACATTAAAATTTAAGGTTCTCCATTATGAGTAAGCACAGCAGGGTTTTTGAGATAATGCTGTGGTGTGAAAGGAAAAGTTTCATGTTGCAGGAGCTTTTTTGGTTTTGCACCACTTGCTTCTCAGAGTACAAAGTATTTTTCTGGATTGTGAGACGACTATCTTGATGCTTTTCTCCACAAACTAACAAACATGGAAAACACATAAAAATGCTGGCATTTTAAAAAACAAACACCAGAACCCAACTAAACAGGCCCTGTTTACCTAGATTCTGATTTATTTTTTAAAGTGATGGGCAGAAATAGCTTTTCTGGGCACCCAAAATCCTGGGTGCCCAGCTTAGCGAGAGGAGCCATTCCCCATGCTCTGTATATGAGAACATCAGGAATTTCTTGACTTCTGCAGCTGCAGATGGAGGTGGGCTGCCAGCTGCACTGCCAGTAGTGAGGCAGTGATGGCTTTATCTCAACTCTCGCTATCTTATGTCAGCAAAAGGGGATGCTGGATGAGAGGGTGGTTGATGGAGTCCCCAGAGGTAAGGAAATAGAGCATGAGAGGGAGCTCAATGCAAAGGCAAATAGCAGGTTTGGGGATCTGCACATTGGTGGGGTTGGTTCACAGTATGGAGTTGGAGTATTAAACTGCACAGTGCAGCATTTGCAGCAAGGGGGGCTGAAAGGGATCTAAGCTGAGGGAGAAGAGGGAGCTGCACAATTTGGGGGGGAGGCAGAATGAGATCCGAGCTGAGGAGTTTCTGCCACTTGTCTGTGGGAGTCAGCAACATTCCTGGAGCTGCATAGTGTAAATCATACCTCTGAATTGCTCATAATTTCATGTGACATACCAGATTGGAGCACATCTGTGACAACTGTATGACTGCCTCACATTCCCGCTGGTATTTCCAATTTCCACCTTTGACCACACAGTGCACAAATGTTGGCATTTTGAATCCAGCCTCCATTGCACACCAAAACACTGGCCTCTGCTGCACTGACTGTGCATCCACTAGCATGCATACCTGGGCAGGCAAATGACATGTTGCTGACTTCCTGGCTCTCCCTGCCCATGGATCTGTAATGTGTTAACTCTTTGTTTCCCCACAGGTCAGCTGCTGTGCTATGTAGTAGCTGGGGGACCTAAAGGGGGGACCAAAGCTTTGGTCAGATTTCCTAGCCAACATCTACTGAGGACAGACTTCCTGACCCTATATGCCACACAATTATTGCCTTTGTTTTTGACTTGGTGTAAGGTATGTCCTTTTGACTTGATGTAAAGTATGTTCCCTCCAGCTGTCTGGCTATTTGAGAAAAAGAGAAGGTAGTATGGCCAAACATTGTTGAGAGAGGGGTTGCCCATTGCTGGTGACTGATCATAGATACAGCTTTGATCAGGTTGCTGTGTAGCTTAGGATGGTGGCAGCATCAGTAATCTAAGCTGCTTTACTTGTGATTTAGGAAATCTGCATAGTCCAATGTGGAGGGGGGATGACCTAGTCACTTTTTCAGATGATGGCCTGCAAAAGGAGGGGGGGTTCAGATAAAAAAATAGACTATTTATTCAACAAAAATCTGACTCAAGAACCTACAATGGGGTTTATTGAAGAAACAGTTCCTGAATGGGAAGATATTGACTTTCTCCTGGTTGAATTGAACAACTCTGAAAATAAAGGCATAGCACAGAAAATGATAGGACATTTACAGCCCATGGAGCAAAATACTTTGGACACTTTACTTTCCCAAGATCTTTCAAACCTTCTAATCACTAAAGAGGAAGAAAGTGAGTCTGTTCAGATGTGACACACTTTGGATCAGGAATGTACAATTAATAAGGAAAGAAAAATCCTATATAAACCTGACCCTACATTTATGCTGTCAATATTTAACCCTGCTATTCTGATGTATGAAAGGGTGGTCCTGCAGCAGGTTAAGGATTTGTTGGACAAAGCTGGTAATCCTAGATGTAAAAAAATGACCATTGCTGAGTTTAAAGCTTTGACAGAATTAAGCCATTGCAATGACATTATTGTTAAACCAGCTGACAAGGGGGGCAATAAAGTGCTTCTGAATAAAAATAGCTATATTGACATAGTAATGAAACTGCTTAATGATGTAAGCAATTATATGAAGTTGCCATGTAACCGAAGAACTAGATATAAAGTGGAATTGTACCAACTGTTACAAAATGCTGTTATAAAAGGAGAAATAACAGAAAAGGAATATGATTTCCTGTGGAAATAAAATCCTACAATTCCAAGCCTATATTTATTTATTTATTTATTGAAATGTTTCACCAGGAAGGCACACTGAGTAACAAGTCACTCATCTCCCAGTGCAACCTGGGGGAAGGGATACAATAGGAATGAGGCATTAAACAATCAAGTTACAAATATATGTTAAAGCAGCTGACAAGAGAGGCAATATAGTGCCTCTGAATAAAAAGAACTATACATATTACCAAAGATCCGCAAAAATATGGAAGATCCACTGGGTTGTTCCATTGTGGCAGCGATTAACACTTTAACTGATAGGCTTGGAAAATTTGTGGATTTCTTCCTACGGAAATGTGTGCATGGCCTTATATCCTATATCTAAGATACTACTGACTTGCTCAAAAAGCTTAAAGATGTACAATGGGAAGAAAATATGATATGGATCAGTACTGTTGTCGAGTCATTTCATGCTAGTATAAGACATGAGGACAGGATTGATGCCTGTAGATTCTTTTTGGAAAAACAACCTGAAAAGGAGAATATCTTAACAGAGTACATTATACAGATATTAAGGTTAATTTTTTATACATTTTTTAAAATGTATGACTTTGATAACCAGGCAAGTGCACTGATCCCAGGGACCATTTTCAGGCATTACCTGGGCCATGGTAATGGCACTGGAGGTAGCATTAAACAAATACAAAGCAAAACAGTAAACAATAAACAAAATACATAATACAGAAGCAAACAGAATACAATCAAGCATAGAGGACAAGTCAGATGCAATGGTGTGAAGCAATGCAAGAGAATACAGACAATATACCTATGCAACACTGGTACAGAGTATTGAGTTCACAGGCAGATTACAGGTAACTGAGAGACAGCAAGGGATGCACAGTGTCTCTTAGTCAATTTCAGCTGTCAGGGGAGGAGAAGGGAGAATAAGGCTAGTCAGACAAACACCGACAGCTAGGCTCAGTTAGGAGCCAGTCTTTGAGGTGGGCTTTGAACAGATAGTGGGTTTACAGAGAGTGAAGCCTGGCTGTCAACTTACTGCATAGTGAGAGGGCAGCAGCAAATAAGGCTTTCCCTCCCATGTTGGTAGATACCCTTGGAATGTGGAGGGGTAAAATTAGAGCATAACCAGCTGCATGAGGTTCTGACCTGGAATAAGGCTGTAAGAAGGGACTCTTGGCCAGTGTGGACAGCATTATTGACCAAGCAGCAAAGGGAAAGGTTGTAGTGGCCTAGGAGTGGGAGCCACCCCAGAGACTCATGAAGGATGCAGTGGTGGGTGGAGAAAGGTGCCAGTAAGATGAAGTGACAGGCACTGTTGTAAGTGGTGAAGAGCTTGGCAGTGAGGGAAGAGGAAGCCCTAGTGTAGATGGAGGAACAGTAATTGATTATGGGGAACAGGCTAAACTGAACTATTGCAAGCTGGCCCTCAGGAGTGAGGTAGTGTCTGAATCTGTAGGCTATACCCAGCTTCTGGAGAATCCTGCGAACTACTAAGTTAATGAGCTCAGAGAATGAGAGGGATGGATTCAGTAAGACACCAAGATACTTTAAAGTATCAACATTTTCAAGCATCTGGCCATCTGGGGAGACAGTGTGGAAAAAAAGTGAGATTTGAGTTTGGCTAGGAAGGGCTTGAACCTCAACAGAATAGACTTAGTTTTTTTTAACATTCATCAGAAGGAGGCTGGTAGCAAACCAGTTATGGGCTGCTCCATAGATTTGGGTGAGGATTGTGGAAAAGTGGGAGGGGGATTTATCACTGACAAAAAAGACAAGGTCATCTGCATAGAGGAGGGAGTGTAAGGTTAGACTGTCACAGGCAAGTGAATTTCTGAATAAGGAGAAAAATAGGTGGCCCAGAATGGATCCCTGGAGGACACCGGTAGAGGCAGGCAGGGTAGGGGAGCAGGCAGGGCCCACACTGACAAATTGGGAGTGATTAGAGAGGTAGCTGAGGAACCAGCTTGATACCTTGTGGGAGCAGCCAAGAAGGTGTAGTTCTGAGTGGAGAAGGGCATGATTTATCAATTTAAAAGCCTTGGAGAGGTCTACGAAGACTGCACCAGTGGCTAGACCATTGTCCTTGTTCCTGAGGATGTGATCTGTCAGCAGTACAAGGGTATTGGTGGTACCATGATGCTTGCAAAAGCCATGCTGCATGCTACACATGAGGTTGTACTTTGCAACATGTTCAGTGAGCTGGTGGTGGAAGACTTTCTCAAGGAACTTACTTAGATGGGGGAGGATGGAGATAGGCTGATAATTGTCGGTGGAGTGGGGGTCAACAGCTTTGAAGATAGGTATCACTTTGGCCATTTTCCAGGGTTCTGGCATAGTACAGGTAGATAGGGCAAGGTTGAAAATAAATGTAAGAGGCTTTACAATACCAGGGGAGATGAGTCTGAGGATGATGGGTTACAGGCCATCAGATCCGGGGGGATCCATGGTTTGGAAGATGTTTGAGAAGTTTAGAGATATCAATAGGAGAGACTGCCTTGAAGTAGAAAGGGGGAGAAGGGGGGCTAGGGAGGAAGGGGTCAGTGTGGGGGTGGTAGGCTGATCCACTGGGTGGGCAACTCGGGAGCTTGGAGAGGAGCTTGGAGAGGTCGGTAAATTTATCATTAAAAGCCTTGGACACTTCTAGAGGATTGGTTACCAGGCCAGTAGGGGAACTGATTTGAGGGGCAGCCTTGCCAGGTTAGGGATTTAGAAATGAACCAATAGACTTCAAGAACTTCTTTGGGTTACTGAGACCTTTTTCCTGAAGGTTATGGAAGTAGTTCTGCTTCAGGGATTTGGCCAGGTGTTTGCACTGGTTTCTCAGGCACCTGTAGGCATCCCAGAGGGTGGGGGATGCCTTGTGGGCAGTCCAGGCATGGTCCCTGTCCTTCATGTGGGAGAGAAGATCTTTGGTGATACAGCTGGAGCAGCCACCACAGACCTATCTAGTTGTGATAGGGAAATGCTTTTCTTGGAGTGCCAGCAGAGTCTGGGTGAAAGATGTTACTGCTGAAGACACATCAGTGAGGGAGTAAAGTAGAGACCAATCCAGTGACCAAGCTTCACTAAGAAGGAGGGGGGTGTTTGGGTAGCAAAAGCTTTGAAAGGATAGGTATTTGGGGGAGGTGGGTGCTTGGTCTTGGTTGACCAGAGGATGAACACTGGCGAGTGGTCACTGATGGAGTCAGCCATTATTCCAGCTTGTAGTATGCAGTCTTCCCTGTTAGGGATGATCTAGTCCAGAAAGGTTTGGGTGGCAGGAAGAGGGTTTCGCCTCGTGAGTAGCATGATCATCTGGACAACATTGTGCTGTTTTAGCAGGCAGACATAGTCCAATTAGTTGTCACTCAACCAGTTTAAGTTGAAATCACCAAGGAGAATGGTGTCTGGTGGAAGATAGTGTGCTGAAGCCAGATAAAAAGTTGTTTAGGCCCTCCCACCCAGCAGTTGGAGGATTGCAGCAGCAGCCAATGTAGAGCTTCTTTGTAGAGCCAAAGGTCAGCTTGGAGAAGAGCCATTCACTGGGGGAGGTGGTATCTGAGCAGAGGACAACAGTAACAGAGATGGGTTCCCTGAGGAACAATGCTATGTCCCCCTTTTTCTTGCTGGGCCTTTTGAGGTGCATGGAGAAGTGTCCAGGTAACTGATACATGTGGTCAGATAGGTGAGGTTTTATCAAGATTTCCAAGAGTCCCAGCATTTGGTGCTTGTGCAGAAATTCCCATGCCTCGAGGTCTGGGAACTTGGAGGGAAGGCTGCAGATGTTAATAAGAGCAAATATCAACCGTGTGGCATTTGCCCAGGTGCCAGTGGAGGAGATAATACAGGAGCTGGTTGGACCCAGGTTACACTCGATGTCACCAACAAGGAGTAGGAGGGAGAGGAAGAGGGTGTATGGGTGGGGGGGGAATTGCATTGTCTAGGAGCAAGAGGACAGGTAGTAGCCAAGAAGACGGTGATCCATATTAGAGAGAAAACACAGGGTGATAGCACCAAGTGGGGACCACACGCTGGTGGGGCAAGGGGAAAGGTGGGACAGTGGGGAATGGGTAGCTTTGAAATAGGCTAGGGATTTCTGACCCAAGGCTAGCACATTGACACAATAGTTTGTGATCAGTAGCATGGATGGTAACGACATGGCCAGCAGCATAAAAATTAGTTGACTCATAATTTTAACTATAAAACAGTGTATTAGATGGAGGGTCATTTAGCAGAACTGTGGGAGCTGGCAGCTGGGGGTTTAGTTGAAACACATAATCATGTGCTGAAACAGCTCCAGAGGGAGGAATTGTAGAACTGAGAAGGGCTTGTCACTATGAGTCAACTCTGTCAAAGAAACTTCTTAATTTCCTAGTAGTAGCAAGTCATATGTGAGAAAAGCGGTAGGGAGAGTAGCTGAGCAGAGTCTGTCCAGGTGCAGTGAACAGGAAAAATAAAGCCAAGGAGAGTTCGAGGGTATAGTTGGGCTGACAGAGTAGCGCAGTAGCAGAATGCTGGCCTATGGTGTAGAGGGTCGGAGGTTCAAAACACAGGCAGGGCCGGATTGGAAACTGGAGGGGGTAAGATAGGGAAATCTGGCACCAGGGTTGTAGAAAAGGGTTGGAGGTCAGGGGGTAGGGGAATGGACAGTGGAAATAGGAGGTTGGAAGGGGTTAAAAAGTGACCCCTAGTGGTCATAGAGTATAACCTGCATATGGAGAAGTGGGGACTTTACCACAGGTGCAGTAGTCAGATGACATGTCATGTGACTATCTGGGACCTATTAAACTAGGGACGGCCTTGAGTGGGTGGGGTGGCCAGGGCAGTCGACACGTAGCATCGACAGGCTAACACTCCCACATGAATATCCACACCCACTATGCAGACTGTAGGTCTTCTTGGCCGTTACCTTGCTCATCAGCTCCTTTAGCAACTGCTGTGCTCCATGTCTTGGGATGTGAGTGGGGGACACATTTTGACATGTTACTATTTTGAGTTTGTTGACAACCACTTTTTACAACTCTGTGGTATGGCCATGGGTGCCTCCATGGAACTGTCTTTTGTAAATTTATTACTGGGATGCTGAGAAGATGAGGTCATTTGTAACCATGACTTAAACCCAGTTGCTCCTAGACTTTATATTTGGCAGTGCTTTATTGATGACATCATCTGTGTCTGGCGTGGTGACGATGATGAAATCTTGGAATTCATCAATTGGATTAATCACAGCAACTTGAACTTTAGGTTCACCTCAGTATCTAGTAGTGAAGGTATCAACTTCCTTGATGTCACCATCATCAGACCAGATGAACATCATGGGAACATACAAACTAAATGCTACAGAAAAAATACAGCCACAAATGCTGTACTTAGAGCAGGCAGTGCCACCCTGTAAGACTTATGAACTCAGTTCCCTATGAACAGTTTCTCCACTTATGTAGGAATTGCTCCAATACTGATGATTTTGAAACTCAGGCGAATGAGCTTGAAGCTAGATTCCTCAAGAAAGGCTATTATAAAGAATTGCTAACAGAGGCTAGGGACATGGCAGCAAGCAGGCAAAGGGTAGACCTGCTGAATAAAAACAAGAATAAAAAGGAAAACACATGGCAGAATTCCACTAATGTGGCTCCAGTTATGTTTGTAACCAAATATAATAATTGCGCTGATCACATAGGTAACATTGTTTACTGTAACTGGCATATCTTGTTGGGGGACCAGCAGGTTGCAAAATTTGTAGGAGATACAGCATGAATCAGGTTCAGTAGAGGGTCTAATAGTGGGGACAGTTTGGTCAATAGTCATGTGGAACTAGAAACAAAAGTCCAGAGTGCCAAATGACTACCACAGAGACCGGGGGTGTACAAGTGCCATGGGTGCATCTTTTGCTGTTATTGCAACCAAGGGCATATATTTCAACACCTTAACAGATTAGAATTTAAATTCTCTGTTGAAGAATTCATTACATGCAAGACAGCTTTTGTAGTGTATGTGCTATGGTGCACTTGCAGTATGTTATGTATTGGCCGTACCATAAGACCTTTAAAGACATGCATACAGGAGCATATCAGAAATAGTATAAATAAACAAATGGACAGTCCTGCCAGAGCTCATTTTTCATTATGCCATGCGGCCAGTCGTGGAGAACTGAAATTCATGTGGATTGAGTGGGTACCCACCACGAAATTTGGAGGTGATAGAGTGAATCTCTCACTCCAAAAAGAAAGTGAGTGGATCTATTGGCTGGTGAGTGAGAAGCCAGATTCTCTCAATGACCAGTGGAACCTTAAACCTTTTTTTAAAAATAAATAATTTTGATTTTGAGGTAATAAGGTTTGGTCCATGTTGCACAGTGCCTTCTCTTAGCTGATTAAGTGATGTCTTCACAAAGTGCAGTTTGTTTATTTACTTATTAAATTAAATTTGATTTATGAATTTGACATATTATTATAACTAACTTTGTTGTCTATCTTTCTCTCTCTCTTCCTTACAGGAAGGATCTTCATTTACATTCTTCTGGCTAAAAGCAACATTTATGTAGATCCCCACATAAGTGTCCCAGGTGGGATGTGAACCTGAAGATCACAGGATTGTTTTGACTATAGCTTCTCCTAGCCTTGCTCATCCTTTTTGTGCTGTGATTTTCAACTTTCTTTCCATAGTTCATGAAGCGTAGTGACATATATATATATATATATATATATATATATATATATATATATATATATATATATATATATATATATATATATATATATATATATATATATATATATATATATATATATGTAATAGATAACTCACTCTAGGTGTGCAGTGCGCTGTATGGTATCACTCCTTGGTGTGAATTGTTACTTGCGAGGCCACAGGCTGAGTGCATCCTCCCAAGTGTATATATCAGAGTGCGACTGCACCTAGAGTGAGTTATCTATCTTATAAATGGCAAAATTGTTTTGAGGGAGTTAGTGCAGTGCGGTTGCGCCTGATATACACACGGTCATGTGATGTGTTTCAACCAACCAGCAGAGATAATTTTTCCTACCCATTTTATATATACATAATATATATATATATATATATATATATATATAGAGAGAGAGAGAGAGGAGAGAGAGAGAGAGAGAGTACTTGCATAGTAGTACAGCTATAGTTAGGGTTGGATGGCTACTTCTATGTTAAACCCCAAAGTTTGTACTTTAATAACTTTGCAACCATTTATCTGATTTGCCTGACATTTTGCATGCGCGATGTCCAACTATAGATCTCTGGATCTGAAAAGTTTTGTTCTGGTCAGATGTACAGTTGCAGAGCTGCGGAGTGTGAAAAATTTGAAAAATCCTCAACTGTTGTGCTATTCTATGTCACACTCCAGACAGCGAATGGTGTATGTGTCTGGCATCAAATGTGCATTTGTATATGTGGTCTTGGTCAGGGTGGTGCCTTTTGAAGAATTGGTGAAAAAATATTAATCCATTCAAAAGTTATGGAAGTTTTCCATGTCCCATTTTAGCCTATGGGAAAATTTCTTTGAGCAACACGAAAACTTTTGAGAAAACATTTTTGTTTTCGTGTTCTGGATTTTTATTTATGTGCTGCAGCCATCTTGTTTTGAGTTAGAGAGAGAGACATAAAACATTGCAAATCAAAATATAGTGCCTCTTGTTAAATACCAACACTTGTGTTTACCTATTCGGTCCTTGAAGAACTTGTCCCGGCATCAGTTTTTGTACAGGTAGTCTGTAAATATGTTTTTCAAAAATGTTCCGCCATTTTGCCATTTTGTTTTCGCAAAAAACATTTTTTTTTGCATGATAATAGCCGTGCACAAAATGAAAGGTGGTTCGTCAACATATTTTTGTGCATGAAAAGATTTCATTATAAGGTATAGGGGTGTTGTGAAAAATTTTTTGTTTCTGAGAAATCAGTGCTTGAAAACATTGTCCCATGTGTTGTTTTCTTTATTACTTCATTGTGCCAAGGTGGATTCTGCTTTTGGGCTGAAATTTGCAGGGTTGCAAACCCTAGTCCCACAGATGTGTGTTTTAGTGGTTTGGTTCCAAAACATTCAATGGGCTCATACAGTAGTTACAGCATTTTTAAGTTGAGAAATTTCCCATAGGATAACATTACAGCACCGGAGGCACCTTTCGGCACCTGTATCTCGAAAATGAGTCAAGTTATGGATTTTTCACTACCTGTAGCATAGACTAAGCATGCATGGAGGTTTAGATGTCATTGTTACAACTGTAGTGGAGTTTATTTCATAATTTCTATGGTTACGGACGTCCGGTGATGTCACATACCTAGCAGCAGCCTGGAGAATGAGCTCCCCTACTTGACTGCCCGAACAAACTAAAAATCAAAGTCTATTATTCGAATAAAATCTGACAAAATGGCGAAAAACTCTTGAGTGGGAACCCACAAAGCAAGTAAGAATAAATCAAAAAGTGGTCGACACTTGGAACATTGAGATGCTAGAGGATTAGCAGAGCATGGTCTGAGCAGATCATCCTCCCCGTTAAACCCCACAGCCTCAGAGTACGACACAGATGGGGAGTTTGAAAAGCTCTCTAGAAGCCATTTTGAAGTGCTTCTTAAAGAGATCAAACAGCTCTGACAAGAAAACAAATCTGATTTTAAAACGGTCCAGCTACAGCTCACACAGAAGGAAACATGCTTTGGGCAAATGGAGGAGCGTATAACTGAGATCAAAGACAACACCATGCTGCTGGCCCAAGTCGTACAGTCTTTATGGGCACATACAGCGGAGCTGCAAGCTAAGTGCACTGACCTTGAGGGATGCTCCAGATGGGAGAACTTGTGCCTTTATGGCCTTCCAGAGGGGTAAGAGATGTCCCCTATGTCAACCTACATTGAGAATCTCCTGAATGACATATTGGACCTCCCACCAACTATGAACTCCATGTGGAGTGAGCACACCATTCACAACAACTGAAGCCACAGGACCCCACTGCCCACCCTCGCTCCATCATTTTCAAGTTGACTTCTTTCCATACTAAGGAGCACATCCTGTGCAGAGCTTGGGCAAAAAATGATTTATCATACCTTTCAAATCGTATCTATATGGACCATGATTATCCCCAAGAGATTCAAGCTCAATGACAGCGCTTTGTCCCTCTTCTAAAGGTGCTGAAGGATAAAGCGATTAAATTCCAAACACCTTTTCTGGTGCAACTCCAGATCTACTGGGATGATGGGGTGAAAACCTATCCCTGGATGGAAGAGGCACTTGCAGCCTTAAAAGATAAGGCACTCCCTATACCGGAGATAAGGAGCATGAAATCCGGGAACTGGGCCTCGGAGTGGCAGAGAGTATCACACAGGAAGAGAGCTGGCCCTGCCCCCTTTACACCATCAGACTCAATGCAGCAGCTCACACAGCTTCTGAACAAGAAAGCAGCTCGCACAGCCAAAAATACCTGATTGGCTCCTGAGGGCAGTGAGTACTGTTTATTTAACTCCCTACTCCCAGCCCTTTTTAATGGGCATGAATGGTGATTTTTTTTTTTCTTTTATGGCCCGCTAGTTGCATAGTGGACAATTGTGAGAGGACTGGGACTCCATCAGAGAAGATTGCATTGTGCCCCCTACCCAGACTTGCTCTGCCACACATAGGGGAGTTTCTGCAGGATTTGAACCCTTTAGCTTGCCTTGGTAGGAATGGACGAAATGAGAGACACTGTGATGGGACATTGCGATGTTAGTACTGACTTTCTGTTTTCTCTCATTAAGATGGCCTCTCTATAGTCCTGTATATTTGGGAGAGGGGGGGAAGGAGAAAGAGGGAAACATTTTTTTTTCTCTCCTCTCAATAACAGGAAATGACCCACCTTTTCCAGCACCATCTTTGGGTAATGAGAGGCAATTGTTGTAATCGACTACGGGGAGGGGGAGGTTAGATTGAATTTTTAGGCTTAAGTGGGGTTCCTGTTCAGAAATAAGCCATGTAATTCATCCAGGTTATATTAAAGATGAGGCAGTCGGGGGGGAGGGGGATGCTGCTGGGGTGTAGCTATAATTGAGCTATCTGTGACGACAGCCACTTCTAGGCATTTTGAAGCCATCAAGAGTTCAGGCTCCAAGGGAGGTCTCCCAGCAGTGGAAGTTCACATATACCTCCTCAGTCTGCTCTTTTCAGGGCAGATTCAGAGGCCTGTCTTACATACAGATCTCCAATCTTGGAAGCAACAAATGTGTACATCTAGTTGGCTACTTTTAGCCTTGTTAGTCAAGTTGGCAAAAGTTAAGTGTTATTTTTTGGGCTGCAACTCTGTGTGGGTAATGTGTAGGGGACGTGGGGGGGGGATGGTTGAAATGGAAACAAAAATGGTAAATGAATGGGGCAATTTTAAGTGGATGCTTTCCAATAAGAAAGAATGGCTTTAACCTATACTATTTGTACATATAATGTACATGGGATCACAAACCTGGTAAAGAGAAACAAGATTTTAACAACTTTACAACGTTCGGGAGGGGATATAATGATGCTGCAAGAGTCACACTTGTCTATGTCTGAACATAACAAACTTGAAAGACTTGGTTACTCTCATGTCATAGCCTCATCTTATTGGGGGGGAGAAGGAGGAGGACAGTGGTACTCATACACCATAGGGTCCCATTTGAGGTGCAGGACACCCAAACGGATAAGGAGGGATGATTTATCATGGTTAAGGGTTACCTTAATGGCCAAATACTCACCCTGGTCTTGGTTTATTTTCCACCCAGTACATCTTTGGAATTCTATAAGTTTTTTTTTCTGCAGTTGGTCCAATGGGGCAAAGGGCAGATTCTTTGTGGGGGAGATCTAAACCTGACTGTGACCCAAGGAGGTGTGCAGAGGCAGCCCTCTACATACAGCACTAAAGTGACCAAAGAGGTGTCCAGACTCTTAAAGGAGCTAGGATATGAGGAATCCTGGAGATTCTTAAATGGCAGTGCTCCTCACTACACTTTTTTTTTCCCAGGATCACTTGTCCTACTCCTGTCTGGACTACCTGTTGGTGTCAAAAGAAACACTTGGGGCTGGCTGCTCAGACGTGGCTGGGAGACTGGGTTCTCTCAGACCATGTTCCAGTCTTCCTAAAATTTAAATTTGGGCCCCAGAAGAGAAACACATTTTGGAGGCTTAATCTTTCACTATTAAAAAACAAAAAAGATCTGGAGATCATAAAACAGACATTACAACAGGCACGTAGGGATAATGACACCCCTGAGGTGTCTCCCTCGATACTGTGGGACACTCTTAAGTCAGTGACCGATGCAAACTAATTGAGATCTCTGTCCATAGGAAGAGGGAAAGGGAAGCTCACAGAGATTCCCTCTTGAAACAAATTGGGGAGCTGGAGGAATTACAGTAACATAAGGTACGCAGCCAGAGAAGTAAGAAATTGGTCCGGTTAAAGAAAGAATTGAACTCTTTACTGGACTACTATAGTGAACAAAAGTTAATCTTTTTAAGGCAGAATTATTATGATGGGGGGCCTAGGTCTTTGAAGCTATTTGCAGCCCGACTGAAGGCTCAGAGAACTAAAGCAACCATAACAGGAATCAGACACCCCTTCAATAACTCCTGGCAACATACGATGATGGGCATTTCTAATGTCTTTCTAGATTTTTATACCCAGCTATACTCCACCCCTCAGGAGGTCCCAGAGGATCAGATCACCACCTACCTACAAAATCTTAAATTACCCTCAATGTCAGCTGCCCAAAGAATTTCCCTGACTGCCCCCATGTCATTACGTGAGATAGAGTCAGAGATAGAACTTTTGAAGAGTGGAAGGTGTCCTGGGTCAGATGGGCTCCCTTGGAAATGTTATAAAACATTTAAAAATTAAATTTCTCCTATCTTGAACCAGGTTTTTACATTTGTTATTTCTCCCATGGGAAAGATACCCACCTATGGGACAGTGCAATAGTCTCAGTGATCCCGAAGGTGGGCAAGGTCCCTTCTCTCTGTTCGTCTTACAGACCCATATCAGTTCTTAATATAGACTACAAGCTTCTGTCTTCTATTCTGGCCCAATGACTTAAAAATGTAGCCCCTCAGCTTATACACATGGACCAATGTGATTTTATTACAGGCCGAGAGGATCAGGATAATATATGTAGGTCTATATACCTTTTAGAACATATACAACAACAAAAAACACCTGCACTCCTACTAAGTTTAAATGCCAAAAAAGCTTTTGATAAAGTGTCTTGGCCTATTCTAAGGGGGGGTCCTTGCCTCCTTTGGGTTCCCGAGACAGTTATATTCAGATCATATGAGTCCCCCACTTGCTATATTCGAACAAATGGACTTATCTCCCCCGGTTTCCCTCTCAGGAGGGGTACATGGCAGGGATGCCCTCTTTCCCCTCTCCTATTCACTTTTTATATTGAACCACTGGCCCAATATGTCAGACTTACCCCTGAGATCTCAGGTATTACCTAAGCTGAGGTAGAACATAAGATAGCTTTATTTGCTGATGACATCCTGATATACTTGACTGAGCCTGAGAAATCTCTCCCACATTTATTTGGGGGCCTATCACTTTTTTCCCAGCTCTCTGATTATACCATCAACACAAATAAAACAGAGACCCTAACAATAAAATATGAACCCTCTAGAGACACCTAACCACATTATACAATGAAGTGGGACCAACAATCCCTTAAATACTTAGGGATCAAAATCCCTCAGGACTTGAGGTAACTCCATGCTTGCAATTACCCCCCTCTGATCAGTAATTTGAAACAGGACATGAGAAGGTAGACCATTATGTCTCTTTAATTTTATTCCTGCAATTTGTCCCTGAAAATGAATGCCCTACCATGCCTCCTCTACCTGTTCCAGTGTGTTCCAAGTCAAATAACTAAGAAGGAACTACAGAGCTGGCAATGGATGTTCTTCCATTTTCTCTGGAATAATAAAAAAATGAGACTCGGATTGTAGCTTGACAACCTCCCCAAGAATAAGGGTGGGATTGCTTTACCCTCTCTGTTACACTACTGGATAGCTGCTCAAATGTGACTGGCACTCTTGTGGGGCATCAGAGGCTACCAGGCACACTGGAAATACATAGACTTAGCCAGGGGGCTCCCCACCCCTCTCCTGGCCTATTTATTGTGTAATGATATTGGCAAGGGACAGTTAAAAAGATTGGGGTGACATTTAGACCTCACAACCCCAATGACACACCCCATGATCTGTCAATCTTGGGATAATTGGTGGGTTCGGGAGGGGGGCAACCCTAAAGATTTTTCATTTCCTGACTTTTTGTGGTTTAATCCTAAATGATGCATTGACACAGTTTTTTTGCATAGAATTTCCTTATTTTTTGAGAAAGAATACAAAAGTAAGAACATGCACAAGTTGGTGGGAGCGCAGGCCCTTCCCTGTCACTCAATCAAAAACTTTTAAACTAAACCCTTTCCTCTCCTCTGCTGGTAGGGCAAGAACTTTAAGAGTGTGCAGACATAGGTGCATGGAAAGAGAAAGGATAAGCAAAGGAATGGAAACTGCAAAATAAAAACCTAGGAGAAGGAGAAGAAGAGGTAAGAGAGATCACACAGAAATAAGTATATGATACTGGAAAACAGCCGTATTGGTAGTGTGAAACTGTAAAACAGGTCATGCGTGGCAGATCAGCACTCAGCCTGTGACAAAAGTGGTTCGTGGGTGGATAGATAAATGCAGAATTTATTTTAGCTTGCAGTGTAACATAAAATCAGGGTTATTCTAAGATGAATGTCGGAAGAGAGACCCATTTATCTGGATGTGAGAACAATAGATGTATTGCTTCTCACACCCAGAGATAAGTTTCTCTCCTCAGACGTTCTTCCCAGGATAACCCCAATTGTATGTTAGACTGCAAGCTAAAATAAATTCTGTATTTATCTATTGTGCCAGGAGTATTCTGTCATTCTTGCTATAAGGAGGTGGCTTCTGGATTCTACTCCCTCATGGAATCCGTTTATCCCTCCAATATTGAGAGAGATGGAGAGGGCATGTAACTGGTACAATACTGCTCTCTTTTTTATATATTTTCTTACGCTGTTACATGCAGGTCACCACATCAAAGGCAATATTTGCTTCTACCTTGCTTAGAAAGGAATGAAAGCCTGTATTGACCATGTGTAATGAGTGGTCATCCTGTTGTTTTTTTTTTAATACACGATGCTCACTCACAGATAAATTGGCAGCATAACTATGATATTTAGAATTTTTTTAAAACTCTTCTACTTCTCCATCCTCGTGAGCTGAAAATGTGTTTATAACAAAGTTACATAAAGTGTACATCTGTGTGTGTGTGTTGGGGGGGTATCTGGAAGCCTTTCTTAAAGTGCAAATTTCAGGATGTGAGTTATCATCAGTGGAGCCTAAATACTGGATTGGGGAGGGAGTAAAGAACAGTATGACCCATAGATTCTCGACTGTCTCATCCCATAGCAATTGGGAGGAGGGCTGGTAAAAAATGATTTAGTTGTAACTATCAGGAGAACTTAGTTCAGTTTTAAGCTGGAAAGAATTTAAAGGAGATGAAGGCACAAGCAGTAAACTTTTTTGTAATGCTTGTTCTTGCTTTTTGGTCAGTTGTGTCTCAGTAAGATTTATAATTACCATTTGTTCTGACACACAGCATCCTCGGCATGCAGCACAGAATTCCTTTTCTGTTTCTGTCTCTCTATCTCTCTGTCTCTCTCTCTCTGTTTCTCCCTCTCTCTCTCTCTCTCTCTCTCTCACAAACAGGCACACAATAAGAAAAACATTAAAAAAAATACAAGATAAAATTAACAATGTAAATACAAATATGTCACCTGGTCCAGATTATATTTCAGGATGTTCCTTAAAAATATTTATTAATCAAGCCACTACACCATTACAATACATCTATAAGAAAACAAACTCAGAGTTGTACTGAAGGACTTGCAATTGGTGCATGTGCTTATTTAAAAAAAAATGGAGACACCTCATTTCCTGCCAATTACCGACCAATAAGCCTTACTTCAGTTAGTGAAAAATTGTTGGACAGTATTATTAAAGATAAAATTTACACCATAAAGGCACGAGTCTCTGCTCTAATTTTACAGCCATCTCCTGGCCTCTGCCTTTTCATTTTTTGAAAGCCAGTGGGTGATAAAGAGTCAGCGAACAGACCGTAAATGCAATCTCAGCACCAGTGCCATTCCATTCAGGTACTGCAGAGGTGTACACAAGTAGAGAGTACTCAAATATTCTCAGTCAATACTACGTGTACCACATGGAGTTGAGAGTACCATTCAAATGTGTATATATATTCTTGGTAAAGGCTCACCTGCTATTTTCTGTTAATATGTCAGGACAGGTCTATGTAAGTGCAGTCATACATCAACAGTCCCATGTATGCTCCTTCTTGTCCAGAAAATGCATGACTCTCTCCCTCCCTTCCGGACTTTATCAAGGGCTCAGATAACAAATGTATACAATGTTTTTTATACCCCAGTCATGAATTGTATTAACTTTACAATCAAATACATCAGATATCCTAACTAATGCATCATAACAGCATAATCCAGTTTAAACCTTAGTGTTTAAAGAACTTATATTTTAATAGACATCTAAAAACATATTCAGCATAAAAGATGTCTCCTCTAAGAGCCACCAATACAAAAATTCTGTATCTTATATTTAATTTACTAATCACTTGCCCATCAATTAATTCATACTTAATTCATTATCAAAATCACAAGGCAGTCATCAATACTTAAGTTTATTAGATTTTAAACAATCCACTAGTTCTTGTGTTCAAGCTTGCCTGTTAGTTTAGGAACAGTAGATCCTGTTTTCCAATTACCAGGGAGGAACAAGTATTTAGGTCTATTGATTTAAGTCATTTAATGTTACTCTGATCATTCAGGAAGGTAAAATCATTTCCCAATGATTTTTTTCTCTGATGGGCTCTAATGTCATCACTGAAGCAAAGTGAAAGCTCCCATTCACAAAGTGTTAGTTCAGTGTTGTTATAGAAACTGTTAGTGTGAAGCCGTTGGTTGTAAACAAAAAGACCTCAATCACAGAGGAGTGCACTACATATACCTACAGAGGAGACAGAGCAATGATTAATTAAAACTGGCCAAGGATATTTTTGTATTCATCTTAAAGATTAACTGCACAGCCTCAATTGATTTAATGTTTTATGCAATTCACTGCAAAATTATTTACATGTCCACCTCCTCCCCAAAAAGATATGACAGAATGTTTATGATTCCTATGAATTTGCTTACTATATGAGATATGCTCTGTGTGTAATAGTTTTGTAATCTATATGGCATTGGTTTTGCCATTGTCATTATATTTATCCTTCTCCGTCAAGTGTGTCTTATGCTGCCTACTATGCTAATGTTATGTCTTTTTGTCACTGGCCGAACTGTGCTGTTACAATTTTTGGATGTACATTTGTCGTAACTCAGGAAACCATACCTGTACAATTCAGAACTATCTGTATTGGATCTATGTTTATAGGAGGGGAAAAAACTACCAGCTATAGCCACTCTTTTTTTATCATGTGTATCATTAGAGTAAAGGAGGATTGTATATTAAAGAATCATTGCAGAAAAACTAGTCACAGAAAAAAATAGAGCCATAGTAATGCACAAAGGTTGCCAAAATTACTAAAAAAGCGACTGTATATAGATGTCAGTTATAATTGAAAGGGCCTCTGTAATAAAGACTGTGTAAAAGAAGCAGTTGCTTCTAGGAGACAAAGAGAGAGCGTGTGTGAAGAGCTCATTGAAAATTAAATAGGGATGGGAAAAGAGGGGTGGGGTAGTACAGTGTAAAGTGGGCAGTAGCGGGAGGGTTTTAAGAGCTTGGTGAGACAAAAAAACCAAAATGAGTCCAGATCTGGAGCTGACAGTGATTTGCTGAATAACATCAATACATCTCAGGATAAGGAAGACTAAATTCGTGCAGTCTTGAAATTTACTAATGTTTTTGGTGATTTAAACTGTTACTTAGGTTCTGGGCTCAGGTGGTACACATCACTGTACTATATTGCAACCTTATTCATGACTGATGCTGATAAAAAATAACAGACATTTTCCTGTCCTCTTTATTTTCAGCTGGGTCAAAGAATTTGCAGGCTTGTGATCAAAGAAATTGCAATCTCGAGGTCAAAGATTAAAAATGCTGAAAGTCGACTTTTAGGCAGAATTGAATGAAGCCACTGCCATGTCTCGAGAGACCGAAGCCCCCTGAACAAAACCCACCATCATTTGTGTCCCTAGGCCACCCCTGAGCTGAGAAAAATGTATTTTTACCTTGCGATGCAAGATCGCTGTCAAAGAAGCTCATGATCAAATAATTTCTAGTCTCACAATCAAATAATTTGCAGGCTCATGATCAAAGAATAAAAAATGCTGTAACTTGAGTTTTTGGCAGAATTACATGGAACCACCACCTTGCCTAGATAGAACGAAGCCCCCTGAGCAAAACCCACCCTCATTTGTGTTCCTAGGCCACCCCTGATCTGAGAAAATTGAATCTTTAAAAGGGCCATCTTGTCCCTCACTCGCAATGCATGATCGCCATCAAAGAATCTCGCGATCAAAGAATTTGCAGGCTTGCAATAAAAGAAATTGCACACTCATGATCAAAGAATAAAAAATGCTGAAACTGGACTTTTAGGCAGATTTTAATAAAATCACCAACATGCCTCGATAGAACGAAGCCCCCTGAACAAAACCCATCCTCATTTGTGTGCCTAGGCCACCCCGAGCTAAGAAAAATGTATTTTACCTCACAATGCAAGATCGCGGTCAAAGAACCTCACGATTAAAGAATCCACAGGCTTGCAATCAAAGATTGTTAGCGAGCTGTGATCAAAGAATTTAAAACCTGATAAGTCTATTTTTGGACCATTTTACATCAAACCAAAGACATGGCTTGATAGAATGAGGCCCCCTTAGTAAACCCCATCCATGTTTTACTTCAGGAGTGACCCCTGAGGCAAGATATTTGAATTTTTAGGGTCGAAAAAGCAAAAACAAGATGGTGGACCCTGCGGTCAAAGAATTCTCGGGGACAAAGATTCTTGAAAAGGCTGCAAATTCTTTGACCACCAGATGGGACCAGATGGCCAGAACACCATTCTTTGTTCGCAAAACAACATATAAATTTTCCCGTTGACTTATAATGGGAACTTAAAAGTGGCATAACATTTGAATGCCTTAATATTTTTTCACCAAACAAAAAGCAGCATGTTTGGGGCAGCCAAGCTCCTTCAGATGAGCCATCTCACAGAGCAACACACCACACAACAGCTGTGCAGGGCCATGGACAAAATCCCCAAAACTGCCTCCAAAACTGGATAATTTTGTATTTTTCAGCGTTTTTGTGTGCAAAGACTGTAAGTCCAACCAAAATGAAATTTGGCTGATCAAGAGATCTAACATGCCCCACTATGCATATAAAATGTCAGCTAAATCTGTTGAATGGGTTCAAAGTTATTAATGCCCAAAATCTTTACTTTAACATAGAAGTGCCTTCTTAACCCTAAATATAGTGGTGTGACCATGCCACTATAATATATCTATCTTTATATATATATATATATATATATATATGCATAGATAAATATATATATATATATATATATGCATAGATATATACACATATATATATATCTACACACAACCAACATAAATTTGCTGAATAACATTTAACTTAATGCAAAAACATTAAATGTTAAAGCTTCTCACATAACATGATATGTATAAAAAGCACGCACAGTAGAAAATGTTTTAGTTTTTTTTCAAATAAAAGAATAGAAAGAAATGTAGCATCAGGATGCTAACAGTGTTAAAACAGTATCAGATGTATATACATATTTACAATACTGTGTCACAGTTTGGTGGTTTCTGCAGTCATGTCCGGTGAATCAATGATCTATTCCTTTGAGGAACATATCATACAGCCATCATTGGTTTTAGCATTACATAGTGTTATGAACCTATGACAGTCTTAAATAAAAAGTCATACAATGCTTCAGAATCATATCACTACATGTGCCAAGATATAACTTACTTGCTGACATATAAGTGCTACCCAGCTCCTTCAAATCTGCTTGGACCATGCTCATACCCGTCTTGTAAGTTAAGAAATCAAGATCACTCATGTAGAGCATGACAGTAAAAGACATAGTAGTTCTAACTATTAACAAGCTGTAAATGTATTTGCTATGAGCAGATATCAGTCTACCATGTCATTCAATAACAGCTGAGATATGCAGTAAAAGGAGTGACACTGTTTGGTAATCCTCTAACAGTAACAGTACTACTCACACAAAGCATGAAATGCATCATGACAAGCTGAGTGTGCTCCAAGAGGTGTAACAGTGACACGTCAAGAACATCACATACTGTACGAGCTGCAGACACCTTGTGTGTACCAACGCAGAAATAATTCTGAAGGGAGTCATGTGATGCCTCTGAGCTAATGGCTGCATTGCTACACCACTCCTGCCCACTTCAACTTTATTTAGTCTTTTTATTTGATTTTACATAATCTTGCCATTTAAAAACTGCTGGTACTACTATTTAAAACCTACCAGAGCATTAACTTGGCTGGGTTTGACTCACAGTTACTCTACAATGGATGCCAAAATGCGACAGGCCCTGCCATGTCATACATCGCCTCTGTCACTGGATAAGAGTTCTAAAAAGTCAGGCCCAGAGCACTGCCTCGGAGCGCTCTTCTGCTACCACATCGTCTCCTCCTCCGCTTACGGAGGAAAAATTTATCTCTGAAATGCAGCCCCTGAAAGACTATATAAAAACCATGTCTGATAAACTTAAATCCCTTCAGCTGAATTTAACTGCTACCACATTGAGAGTGGGAGATCTGGAGGCTTGTACTACCTCCTTGGAAGGATGGAGAGATCGCACTGACCCTGAGATACTCTTGCTCTGTCAGAAACTTAGTAAGATGGAAAACAAGTTGGAAGATTTGGAAGGACAGAGCAGGAGAAACAATATAGTTATTTTTGGGTTACCTGAAGATGCAAAGGCTGCAACTCCAATTAAATTTGTCCAGAAACTGCTTGAGCAAATTGTGGGGACTTCACCTAACAATCTGTATTACATCTTTGAACAGGCTTATCAGTCCTTGCGCCCCCAGCCACTCCGGTTCCCCGGCCATTTCTTTTGAAATTACTGAACTTTCTGGACAAGCAGCATATTCTTCAGAATTTCTCAAGAACTACCAACTGCTATCTGCCAGAAAAGAGCTGCATTTCATCTGATAGTAGTTAAATTGCTAGCAGTGACTATCCCATTTAAGGTCTTATACCCAGCCAGGCTCCATGTATACTGTAAAGACACCTGGCACTCCTTCAATTCAGTGGACCAGGTGAGTAAGGAACTAAGGTGACTGCTGCCTGATTTGTTTGCTGAAACCTGACGCTGATATGGTCAACAACATGGCTCATTGGGTGACCTATCTAATCAATTGGATCAGTGTTTTGATGTATGGGACCTGGTATGCTACACCCTTGTAGCACATTTACCTTGCACCTGTGATGTTAAATTTTTGTCCCCTCTGTCCAGACTGTTTGATTTCGTAGGTCTAATCCCTTGGCCTTCACAGGAACTTTGATTGTGACAATAGCTTTATCTGCTAGCTTCAGTTTATTTTCTCCACTTACTTGACACAGGACTGGTATGGACTTGGGTTTTCATCTCTCTCTTTTTCCTTGACATCTTTTGAAATAGAACTGGTGTGGCTTGCTGATTTCACATGCTCCTTTGACATTGGATTTCTCCTTTAGCTCAAGCTAGGTTGGTGTGCTGTTCTCAAGGACTTGGACTCTTCTCCTGATGGGTTTCTATTATTTGACACTGGACTACGATAAGTTTTTTCAATAATGTTTATGGGTCTACAGGTTTCTCTTATATGTTATGGGTCTCTATATGAGAAGTTTTATGGGGCTTGTTATGTACTTTGGGGGGGGGGGTGATCTTAATTGCACTTTGGTATAAAAATACTTCCTGGTAGTGAAGTTACCAGCAATTGTTATCATGAGGTGGATGTGTACTCCGGGGTTGATGCCCCATTTAATACTAAATTTTTTTCCTTTTCTGTATTGGGGTTTCAGGATAGTGTGTGGGGATGGTGGATGATGTTAATTGATGCTGCTAAAGAAGCGAATGGCATGAGCCGGGAAGTCGGGAAGGTGTTTTCCCCTGATATTATTGAAGGTTGGTTTTGTTCAAGCTTTTTGTTATTATATCAGGGGATTTTTCGGGGATGGGTTGGGTTTTGGGAGGGTTAAGTACAAGTGCTTCAAGAGGGTCTTGTGGGGTGGGGAGGAGAGCATGTTATTTCAGTTCATGAATGTTTACTAACACTTCCTATTGGAGTTCCAGGGGGTGGATTGGTTCTACTGATGTTGGAGTTTATGTTTTTTTTTTATTTACCCATTCTACTTTGATGGAGTTAAAGGAGATAGGAAATGCTTTTTACATAGTTAACTGACCTTCCATCTTCCTTTCCATGCCAGTTATGTATTCTGATATGCTTTGATGATTTTTTGATATATAAATAATCTAGCTTTGAGGCGCCCTCAGATCTACATAGAGTTCCACTTTCCTCACCAGCTACTGCTCTTGATTTTCATATCTCTAATGCATTCTATGACATCACAGACTCCCATTCCATGCCATTCATCTGAATGGCCTGTAAAGGAGTTTGTGATGTCATAGAATGTTCAGGCAGTATGAAAAGAGATAGCAGCAACTGCTGAGCAGAGAGGGATTCAAGGTAGTTACAAAAGTCACAAAATTAGATTATTAATTTAACAAAAAGGTCAAAAGTGTATCAGAATACTGGGTATCCAATAAAAGAACAACTGGAGGGCAGCTATAGGTGTAAAAATAATTTCCTATCACCTTTAAGGAGGGAAGATGGGGGAGGGTGGGAGAATTAATGCCACTGACATCGGGTTTTCTTCAGGATGGCCTGCTTTAATCTTGCCCATTTTGTTTTGGGTTCTCACTACTTAGAGCTGTCACATAATAGCTGTCTATAATTTTTGCTCATGGAACATTAAAGGTGCTCAATTCCCTGTTAAAAGGGCTTAAGTCTTGCTTCACTTACAAAAGCTACATGTAGATGTGGCTTTCTTGCAAGAGACTCACCTGCTCCCATCCCAGGCACTCCTTTTTAGGACAGCCTAGGTGGAACAGGCTTTTGGGGCAGGCTGTGACTCTCACAGGAAGGATACATCCATTCTGATAGCCAGGAGACTCCCCTTCCATCTTTTGCAGGAAGCTGGGGATCCTTAGTGGTTAAATCTTTTTTCTGAGCATCGATTGGCCACTTGGAAATGATATTGGGATCTATTTATGGTCCTAAAAAAGATGACCCTCACTTTTTTGCTTCTTTGGTGTCCCGGTTAGCCTCCTGGAGCTCCCTCCCTATTATTTTGGGGGGAGATTGGAATCTGGTGCAGAGCAATGAGTTAGAAATATCTAATCAGGCTGAATGAGCTCTCTCAGCTGGGCAATTCTCTCTCTGTGAATTCATGGACTCCTTGGGTCTGGTGGACCCCGTGCAGAGCTATGTATCTAGACCACCAGGAATATTCCTTTATTTCCCTACCCCATAACTCTTGTTCTAGAATTGATTATTTTCTACATAGTGCAGAACACCTTCCTGGGATCATTTCTTCTCATTTTTCCACTAAAGTCATATTGGACCACCACCCTATAGTCATGGAGCTCAATCTTTCTCCTTCCTCAGTAAGGGATAAAGTGTAGAAAAGATTTTATGAAACATATCAAATCTTTCATTAAAAACTTTATGGTAATTAATAGACCCTCCCTGACTAAGCACAATTTCTTCTGGGGTGCCCTGAAATGCTCCCTTCAAGGGGAATTGATCTGTTTGGCAGTGAAGCGCAAGCAACAGCTTAGGGCTAAATTGTCCTCCTTGCTGAAAAATTCATGCTATAGAAGGGTGCATTTCACAAACCTCACCTTAGTTGGAGTGGGAATGTTTGGAGAATCTCAGATATCAGTATAATATTTTATTGGGGGAAAAGGCGGAGCATTTATTGTTGCATTCCAAGGTGAAATATCATGATCAGGGGGAGAAAGCTGGGAAGCTATTGGCTCTCTGGTTGGATTCGCAAGAGGTGGATAGGATTGTTTCTTCTATCTGCTCTGCTTCTGGTCAGATCCTCACCTCACCGTGGGATATTGTTGATACAGTCAAAGCCTTTTATCAGTGATTATATGCTCTGCCTTCTTCTCCTTTCGCTCCTGATGTCTTTGATGCCTTCCTTCAAGACATACCTCTTCCTTTCTAAACTGACAGACTCTTCTATTGCTATTTTGCAAGCTCCCTTAACCATGGCTGAAATCTCACAAGCTATTGATTCCTTAGCTTCAGACAAATCTCCTGGCCCTGATGGGTATACGATTAATTTTTACAAGGCTTTTAAAACCCAATTGGCTCCCATATTATTAGACATTTGCAAATATTTCTTTATGGCTGGGGTATCAGACATCTCATTAACTAAGGCAACTATAGAGGTACTTCCCAAGCCTGGCTGTGACCCCTTGTTGGTTACTAATTACAGGTCTTTTTATCTAATTAATGTGAATTTTAAGATATTAGCCATAATTCTGGCAGGTAGATTGAGTCATGTGTGGAACCCCCTTTTGAGTAGGGAGCAAGTTGGGTTTGTGAAAAACAGACTGTCGGCAGACCATCTCTGAAAGTTATTGTATCTTATCTCCATGTCCAGAGACTCTCTAACCCCTGCGGCTTTGGTGTCCCTGAATGCGGAAAAGGCATTCCATAGGGTTTCATGGGATTATTTGTTTACTTTCCTGGCTAAATATCACATTCCTAAAGAGTTCATAAAATGGATCAGGGTACTTTATTCCTTCCCGTTGGCCTGCATACTATATAATGGTGTTCTCTCCACCCCATTCCCCCTTCAGCAGGGTACCAGGCAAGGCTGTTTACTTTTGCCTTATCCCTTCAACCTTTTCCTGGAACCCATGATAAGTAAACTCAATAGTTCCATGCAGGCTCAAGGCATTGCAATAGGTTCTCAAGAATGTAAACTATTGGTGTATGCCAATGATATATTTTTGTATATCTTCTCCCCTGCTATGTCTCTGCCTGATGCCTGCATATTATTTCTCAATTTGAATGTATCTCCAATTAGAAATTGAATTTAACTAAAACTGAGGTAATGTCACTTAATGATCTTACTTTAAAAGCAGATGTTGATCACCTTTGGTCGCTCTGGGTGAGGGATAAACTGAAGTATTTAGGGATCTTCCTTTGTACATTGTTCAATAATATGAAGAAGTTTAATCTTGATTCCATCTTGTCTTGAATTAAAACAGACCTTCATCATTGGTCTTTACTATCTATTTCATTGTGGGGTCACTTCAGATAGCCTAAAAATGAATATACTACCCCAGTTACAGTATTTTACCCTCTGCAGATGTATAATTTAGCACTACCTCAGTTATGGTTTAATCAAATCCATAGACTTTTCACCTCCTTCTTGTGTCAGGGTAAGGCGGCTCATCAAGCCCTGTCTAAACTAATGCATGCTGAACAGGATGGGGGCTTACAGGTCCACAACCTTTTTTTGTACTATCTGGCAGTGCATTGTACCAGATTTTCTTATTGGCTCAGATTATCCAAGAAGCATCACACAGGGTCCTATGTCCCATTCTGGGTAGATATAGAGCATTCTTTATGTTCTAGTATTGCTTTATCCCTTTTGGGAAATTGTTTTTTTCCCCTGCTTAAAGCTGCCCCCTCCTCCCACTATATAGCATATTATTATCGATTCCTGAGGGACTATTTATTTCATGAAGAATGCCTTAGATTCTACTATTGGGATCAAGCCTTCCCACCTAATAGTCCCACCTGGAATTGGCCTGAGATATGGTCACACCTATACAAATACATCAAATGGGATAGATACAGGTTTATGCAATTTCAGATTTTGCATAACCTGTGTTATACTCTGGTCACATTACATAAGATGGGTGAGTTACCTACTGACACTTGTTCCAGATGTGGCAAGGAACCGGGTTTCTTGTTTCATATCCTCTGGTTTTGTAAAACAGTGGTCCCCTTCTGGAAGGCAATCCAAATATGTTTAATCCCATTGCTTGGTCTATCAGAAACATTTTGTCCCCTAAATATCTCTTTTGGGGGAATATAATGGCACCTTGATTGGTGAACAAAGGCCACATATGACCTTGATTTTGACTTGTGCAAAAAAAGTTTATACTTTGGCATTGGTTGGATCAGAGTTCCCCCCAGCTTCTTGAGTGGTACAGGGAAGTGCTGTTTGCCCTACGAGCAGAACATTTGATAGCCAATATGATGGGCAAGAGTCATACATATAAGCATATCTGGGAACCCTTGTATGTTTTATTAATGGTTTGAACAGGAAACACTGCTTTTGGTGAGATGCTAAGGCATGACTAGGCAGATCAACATGCTTGGGTTCCTTTCCTTGTGCATTATGGGTATACTGGTAAGGCAAATGTCTGGTGGGTAGGGGGTTTGATGTCGTGGTTGGGGAGGCTGGGGAAGGGGTTTTATATAAAATGTCTTGTTTCTTAGGTGTTAATTTCTGTTTTCTCTCTCATATTTGTGTTCTTGGTTTTGCAAGCATTATGCAACGTGTTACTTCATTTCCTTTTTTTAATAACATTTATTCAATTTGAAAAAAAAAAAGAAATAATTCTGAAACACATGTCAGTCTTAACGCCAAAGACATGTAATGATTCAGTATCTCATAACTACATGTGCCAAGAAATTACTTACTTGCTGACACATAAGTACTGCCCAGCTCCCTCAAGTCTGCTTTGACTGGGCTCATGCCAGTCACATAAGTAAAGACATCAAGGTCACTCATGTAGAACATAACAGTAAAAGACATACCAGTTTTAACTGTTAGTAGGTTGCAAATTAATTTGCTATGGACACTTTTGAGTGTTAAATGGGTCTCAATAACAGGCTTGACAAACAACAGAATTGGCATACTGTTTTTGTGGGCCTGTGACAGTGATACTACTAATGAAAACACATACTGTATGATGTGCTTAGTGGTAAGTGGAATGGACTCCCCAAAAGTCTTACAGCAGCACACCAAGACTCACACATAATCAATCAGTTAAATGTATGTTTTGAGCCCATAACAGATAACAACTTGTCACAAAAGTAACATGTCATTGTGAATATATTTAAAGGTGACCTACATACTATGCCTGTTTGCATTCTGCCTGTCTGTGTTCAGAGGTAGCATAGATAGGGCATCAAGAAATCTGGAGCACATGGTAGCATTCTGGAGGTTTCTAACCAAAAATCACTCCTCTATGCATTGTACACTGTCTACGTTATGGGGAATGATTACATATGCATCTTTTAGATTTCTGGGTAATCATTCTCTCATAGTACACACTATATCATTACACTCCACCCACCCACTTCTAAATCTACACCATGTGACATAATGCCCTGACTGAAAAGAAGGTCCGTGATTTCACATCACAATCAATACCCACTATCTCCTGCAAATGTAGGTGAATGCATTAAAGAAGAATATTGGAAACCATATTGATTTCATTAATAATCAGTACCTCTATCTTGTCAAACATTGACATGAATGCACTTATGATTTTGAAAGACAACTTTCTGTACTCTCCTGCCTTGCCATGCTCAACTGGCAGCATAAATAGCCTATGGACAGTAACACCACCAATATTGTAAGCTGCTAGACCAGTTGAAGCAGATACTATAGCAGATGTTGGTGTGTCAGTAAGTCTATGAACACCTGCACTTATTGCTTCAATTACAAAGCTTTTACCAGTGCCAGCAGCTCCACTGACAAACATCTTAACTGGCATATGTTTGTCACATAAACATTCCTTTTTATGGTGTTTCACACCTTGTTCAACAGCATGCATCACTTCAGCATAGACAATTTGTTGATGAGCATTCAATTAATCTATAATGTTGACTGATTTATCAGTAAAGTGCATGCATTACTGCATAGCACTTTGTATCTCTGACATCAACACAGTCAGGTCATTTGCAGGCAGGGGAGCACCAAGTGCTCTTTCACCCGCAGGATCAACCATGTACTGTGAGTTCCCTAGAGTATCATCTTTCAGTTGTTGCCTTGCTTTTTCAAATTGTTCTTCCTCGAGGTCCAGTCTCTTTATATATGTAGTTGACACCTCAGTTTTAAAGAACTCATAGCTCAAATTGAACTGCTCTTCAAAAGTATCACATGTACCTTTTAAAGTACTCTCATCTCTCCAAGGTTTAAATAGAAATGGAAGAGCAAAATAGAAAGGCTCATTACTTTCTGTTGTTGTCAAGCTGAGTTTACAGTTGTCAACTAACCACAGTTTATGCCTCTTCATCAGACAACCATCTCAGCCTGACACCTTGTATATGTTCTTTTCAGGGTCAGAAGGGACACCCCATTTGTAGTCATAACATTGGGTGATCTCAAACAGACACAAATCATCCATTGCACTATGGCACTTTGGATAGTAATTATCAATGAGGTTGCTTTTCAGTATGTTTGTTGATGTTGGTCTCATTGCAGCAAGCTCCTCAATCATCATAACTTCTGAGCACACAATGTCTCTTCTCTTTAAAGTTCACATTCAAGTAGCGGATTGACTCAGACTGGCCATACAGGCAGGTACCTCTAAGACAGTAACTAGTCTCATATGCTTCACACTCATGGTGTGACAGAGTTTTCAATCCAAGTGACCACAGTCAAGTAGAGATAGACCTGTTGCAGTTAGACAAGTCTTCCTAGAGTTCTTGTAAACAGGTTTGCTCATGCTTGGTGATATATGAAGTGACATACTGTATCTCACCAGAGCCATTGAGTTGTCAGCAACATACTGAACATCAATGCTAGCCTGCCACATCAACAACAGAGCAGGGCTGTAGTCATTGATGTATACTTCTGACTCCCTATGGGGCAACTCGTACACTCGTTTTGCGGATTTAGCCTTCAGATCATGTTGCATAGCAGAGAAAACATCATTTTGGCATGCACTCATACAGACTCGCCTTAGGAATATGAATTGGCATCATGTGTAGCAGTTGCCTGTTTTTTCACCTTTCTGTGACAGTATTTGCTGCACAAGTGTCACTGAAATTTCTGCACCAACTTCAACAATGTTGGGCTGTCACACTTATCAGGAATCTGGCATCGCATAACTCATTATGAAGCTTAGAATGTCAGCTTCATCACTGTCAATAATCCACAGATTATCTTTCACCCACAACCGCATATGCATGTGGGGTGCTCCACATGCTTGGTATTCCATTCTCCAGAAATTCAACAATGACAAGAGGTGGATTGTTTTTGGACAATATAAATCATAACAGCACTTGAAATTGGTGCTGAAAGTACCATGACACTGACACTGGATCCAGTGAACATATCTCACCAAGAGTCATACTCTGTATGCCATCTACATCTGAGTTAGCCCACCTAAGATGATCAACCAGGTCATCCTAATAGTAATCTGCACAACTAAGTGTGACAGACCATGTCACTGGCTCAAACTCTCTTAACATGCACATCACATCTGAGTGTCATCTGTACCAATACTCTTCGGTGCCTCGGATGCTGGACAGAACTGAAGAAAGACTAGCTTGCAATATCTCATCTTTCTTCTCACATTTCTTGATCAACTGCGCAGCTGTCATGTTGTAAAATTCTGTACCCAGTCACAATGTGTGTGCAATGCCCGCAGACAAAATGCTTAGTTCACTCTCCCACAAAAGGTGAAAGAGATATGATATATTTCTGCAGAACTTTTCATCTGAATATAGCAGTCTTGAAGCTCTATACTCAGCTCCAGGAACCCATACCTCATGATCATCCAGCTGTCCACCTGTGCCATGTGGAAACAGATCAGGAAAGCAATGTGCCTCAAGTGTACACTCCCAGACACTGACAGGATTACCCTCTACCTATTTCATCTGGTACAAATCTATGTTATCCACAAATGGGTCCTTCCCATGCAATGGTGAATAATGTATTGCTCATACACATCTTCATTGATGGCAGCCTCAACTTTTTCAATCATGGCCTTTGAACAGTCATGCATGTCAGCTTGCATCTGAACATCAGCAAATGTTCTTATGTCAATGTTCAGATAGAAAGGATTATGTTGTCTGAGGTACTGCAAAGCATGCTTGACCTTTTCAACATTCACAATCTGTTACCATATTGTTTTGGTTTTAGTTGGAATACCATTTGCCAAGATGACAACGCTATTATCTCTTGAGATGGTGTTTACATTCTCTTGCAGTGGTAAAGGCAGATACATAATAGAGCCCTTTAATAACTTAATCAGCTCTTATTTTGGCAAATCTTTCATTTTGGTGTTAAGCTGCAGAATAATCTGAAATAGTTTCATTGCCTGAATTAAAATTCTCTTAAACAAATTAAAGCCAGCAATTACTGCAAGGTTCTTCTGTACTTTCATTCCATTTAGTACAGATCTAGGAGGCAAAGTATCAGACTTGCTCTTACAATAACAGTATGTGCATAGTGACACAGTTCCCTGTATGCTAAACTGTCTTTAGTAGTAAATATGCAACCAGCCAACCCCAAATCTCATTCCTTCGTGAAATGTTGTACAGGTCTTCATGAACGGGCTATTCCTTGTAAAACAGTCATTCACAGGAGACACACACAATGTCAAAGTTCTGAGTTTTGCTAATTTCAAATTTAGCAATCTCAGTGCCAAATTGTCTTAACAACTATATCTTTTGCACTGTGCCAGTCTGCATGACATCCATGCTACTATCTGTATCAATACTTTCCCTCAACTTATTTTTTGTTGGAGTTCTTTAATAAACTCAATTACACCATCAAGATCTCCATCATTTAACAAAGAATCAAAGCATGTGAAGTCTCTCACAGCAGATCTTGGCTGTTGCACAAATCTCCACATCCCAGAGTTGTGTACAGTGATCATGTGAAAGTGATGGAATATACGCTCACATGCTCCACTCTGCAAACAAGCAAGTGAATGTCCTGTCAGACCAGCGAAAGGTCTAATATTGCACTTTTCAGTAGCGGCAAACAGTTTGTGTCTTAAACATCTCTTTGTGTTTAAAAATGTCAAAAGGAACTTTTCAATGACAAGAAATGATTCTTCCCTGATATTACATATGTCATCACAAGGCCATTTCATAGCATGTGACTTCCTTTGGGGAATGTGCTCAGAAGTGTCATCATTGTCATCCATGACATTATCATCTTGTGACAAAAGTAAAATGTTCTGAACTTTGCCACACACATCCAGTATCAAAATCACTTTACTATTATGAACATTATATGTCTCCTCCCAAAAAAATGCCTCTGAATGTTCACAATGCATCCACTTTCCATCAAACACTGAACACCGATGTCTCTCTTCAACTGTTCAAATACTATAAGTCTATCTCTCATGGTTTCAATTTTGGCACTCAGTTTATCAATGGCTGACATCATAAAAGCCCACAACTGTGAACATATGTTCATTCCCATATTCACAAAGTGTCTTGCTTTCAAACTTAGTTTCATGGGAGTAAGTTTCCTTTCAACTTTCTTCCCTTTATGCCTGACAACTTCAGAAATGATACGTTCAATCCTAAACTAACAGTATGCATCATTTTTTTGAAGAAGTGAGCTCTGTTGTGATGGGTGACACCAAAAGTATCACCAACACCACTGTTTCTGTATTTCACTGAGCTAACACAACTAGCCTTATGAGGTCTTAGTGCAGGTCTTTTCAGTGAGATATATTTTTTCTTGTCATTCTTCAGTGAGAGTTTCCCAGAACAAACACATTTTTTAAAAAGTGTATGCTTTTTTGAAACTTTGCCAGTAGAAGAACACTTAGCTGTTTTCTGTTTACGAGAAACAGTAGTTTTCTCATTCTGGCATGGCATGGCACCACCAAAATACCTGTTTCATTTAGAAAGTACCTCCACTTTTCATACAATAGTCATTCCTCTAAGTCTTCTTGAACTGAAGAACTCTGCTTTTCTTCAATAATTATACCTATAAAAAAGAAAAAAAAGAATTAGATTCAGTGGCTATTGACATATACCAAACAGTGCACAGGATATCATTAATTTTAATAGTTTACAATAAATAAGCTCCCGGTGCATCCCCTCTGTGAATACTACAGTTGCTCCTAGCCCTAGATGCAGCAGCGCAGCTCCCATGCAGGCTAGGGAAAGCAATGAGGCAGCACATCTCATGATGTGCTGCACCCAATGTTGTTATTCAGAGGTAACAACATGCATATCACACCATTAGATATGCAATGTGCAATGTGGCCATTTTCATGTCATCATGGACCCATTTGCATGCACTCTGTAGGGTTGACTGCAGCAGAATGCACCAGGTGCCCTGCAATAGTTATGAGCCTCTCATATCCCAAGGGAGGCAGTATGCAGGCCCCACACATTTCCAGCCTCTTTGCCAGTTGTAGGAAAGGCCACAACAGAGCCCCTGTGGTCCATAGACACCCTACTACAGAATTTCCCATACTCAACAGTGTACCCTATAGCAGTAATGCCATGCCCCAAGAAACTCATATCTCTATCTGGATTCCAGTTACCAAGCTGCACTCTGCAGAGGCAGAGACATGTACATAGAAACCCCCCACCCTGCTCATAATCCCAGTGTAAAGCTGCACACAGTGGCCAAGGCATCCTGTGCAAAACACCCATCCCCCACCCCAACACACATGCATTGCTGACAGTCCCAAAATGATCCCCCATCATTTCAGCAGCCCTTCACACCCCCACTGAGTCAGGCACCCTTACTCCACCCCACTCCCCCCAACCTAGTAGGCAGCAAAGGTCAGCAGGTAGCACAATCCACCCACATACCACTACGGCTGCCCACTGACAGAGTTGTCCGAGATTGACAGCTATTGTACTACTGAAAGCCCATTGGTGGACCCTGTTGACCGATGGCCTTGCAGTGAATACTATACACTTCCATAGCAGTTTGTGTTGGGGGGTATACAATTGAGGTAAATACAATAGTGACAACAATCTGTACTGTGTTGCCATAAACAGAAATCATTTGTTTGTTTTAGTGATACTGTGTAAATTAAAGCAAAAAAAAATCTCATCTATGCCCTTTACTCATAATATATAAAAATCTCAGTATTGACCTTTAAATTCACTATTCTCATGCAAATAAACAAGGTAACATACTTAAAAACTAATTTTTTGAACTTTTTGCCATGACCGAGGATTTTGTATGTTCATGAACATGGATCTTTGTTTGCGACTTGCTCATGGTCAAGAATTTTGCATGCTCATTAACATGGATCATCTAGATGACATTTTAATTATTAAAATAGGCCTAGGCTGCCTAAAAATGCTCTAAATCACATTTAAAGTTGAAAAAAACAATATTTCCACACTCAAAAACAGTTTAAAAATATTTATTTTTTAAAAGTGGTACCTTTAAATTCACATGGTTTGTGATATTCTTGTGATCAAGGATTTTGTCAGCTGGTGAATGAGAATCCCCATTCACCACGGCTCATGATCAAGGATTTTGCATACTTGCAAACAGAGATCGCAGATTTTTCCTCTTAACCAAAAATGTAACAAAAATTCTAAATAGCTGATTAAACAACCTCCAAAAGGCACACAAAGCTATATCCAACAAATCATGTTTTTTTTTTCAGAATGGCAGAAAGCTCCAGAGTTACTGCTTGGATTGTGGGGAGCAGTCTGCTTGAAAGGCAGCTGCATTTAGTAGAACAAGTTATTTTGGCAATAACTTGCAGCTAGCAAACTGCAATGTGTTGTGGTTTGGCAAGGGTGGCATGAGATGGGAGCAGCTCATGCCTACTATGTGCCACCTACTGCAGACACACCCTACACCATATATACTCCTCATCCACCTCAGAGGTATTGTTTTGGGCCACAAAAGGGGAGTAGATTTGATTGAGGCTGCTCAGTCAGACTTGCAGTCTCTTATTGAGATGATACCTGCTTGTAAGATTCTATATTCAGATATTAAAGAGCGGATGATCTGGAAAGATGAGGAATGCTGTCCTGATCTCGAAAGATCATGGCATAAGGTTAACATTAAAATATCTGGATTCCTTCTCGTTAAGGGAATGCACACTGTACATCACCCTCAAATTCTACATTTTAAACATTGGATATATCTAAACAATGGTGTGCATCTCTCAAATGCTGACAACACTATTTTCACTGGGGACCTCTGAGATCACATTCTTGCAGTTCTCTGAATGTGTACCACTATATATCTGCATTGCCTACTATGCAACCCAAACCAAATGGCTCTTTTAAGAGCCACAAAAATTGGTCAAAAATAGAGTCTCTGCACACACAGAACACAGACTGAAACACATAATATTTTCTCTGACAGAATAGTGTGTCTGTTGCTGTCATTGTGGTTGCATGTAAAATAGAAATGTGTTTAGGTTTGATGTTTTAATTCACAATTTGACTAGGAGCATTCTATTGAGTGCTTGAGAGGCTGTTATGTGATGATGTTCATTTGGAACATGGTCTAACCTTAACATACACTTCCTCATGTCTGAGGTGATGGGAGGGAGGTGGGGGTTGTGAATTGGGAATGGGGGGGTTGGGTGGAAGGGGGTGCAGTGTAGTACATCTACAGTCCAATACTGTTACTATGCCACATGGTAGTGCTTGATGTTGTACATACTTTCTGTGTTGTTTGTTATACTGTGCTGTGAAGTGTTGCCTTAGACTGTGTCCCATCCTCACAACAGATATGTTGCTGTTTCAGTTAAAAAACACAATGACAGAGTTTATTTGCACAATGCACCAGACTTACATCTTGTGCCTACTTTTCAAGGGAAGTAAACTGCAAAACTCTAGGTACTCATTTCACCCACATTCTCTCCTCATAGATAAATATCTCATATTTGCTACTGACAAGGGAGATTGTTTGGGGGGGCAGTGTTACACCTCTGCTATGCAATGTCACAGAGTTAAATAATTTCTGAGATTTCTCTGGAGAGGTTATATGACAATTGAAAATTGTGCAGTTGACATTTAGTTGTGACTTTTGAATACACACTACTTGCAATTTTACTGGGCTACAGAATTACCATTTTAAAAATTGCTCATTAGCACACAGTTCTTTTATTCTGTGGTGTGGTTGTCAGGCAGGTTGACTGTGAATAGTTATGCCTCATTAGAAATATTGTGAGACCTCAGCATATAGTACGTTATGTTTTGGGTGTATGTGTGGGGGGGGGCGCAACTGCAGTGTCACAGACATAAAATGGCACATAGTACTATTGTATTTTTGTTTGCTGCCAAAGATGTAATACTATAATGGAAAATTGATTACTTGGTCTGTTAGACTCAATCTAGAATTAAGTATTTGATGTATGCATGGGGTGACACTGACACAGTACCTTTGCACAAGATGTAATAGGTAAATAATCTGCACAATTCTTCAAAATATGATTGACCATATATGTAATACTATTAACTTGGTGTGTACTGTTATCTTATAACTTAGTTCATTATAGTGTGTGTGTGACTTTGTGTGGGTGAGGGGGCTCTGTGTGTGGGGGGGGTATCATGTCATAGCATATGTAATTTGTGCTGAATGCAGAAGCTGCTGCACTTGCAGGAAGGGAAGTTGGGGGGTTGGAAGAGCGACAGAGGTTTGAGGATGATGTGTACTGCCTATACCATAAACTGAATGTCACGATCTTCAGCAATGATATTATGTGTATCTACCACACAGTTTGGAGAACCTAATATTGATCACATCATGTTTCTCTTCATCTATCCCACAGCTCATCAAAAAAACAACAAAGACCATCATGCCAAAGAACTGGAGTGACAGTGATGTGCTAGCCCTTGTTGAAGTTGTTGAAAAATATAGCAATCCATCAATAGTGATGAGGGCGACCAACCTCACCCTGTCATGCACTTGGGCAAAGGTTAAAAAATGTACCTATATTATGTCAGTAATAAAAGTTGTTCATACAAAAATATCTAATTGTTGCCTCAGTAATATTGAAGTATACAAAGTTCAGACAAAGTTAAGAAAGTGTTACCAAATTGACATTGTAGTTGTATGCCTTTTTGAGCTTATAACAGGTGCAACAAAAGTTAATTCCATGCTGCATTCTTCATTGTGAGTTAATCTGTCAGTAACGAAAGTACGGTACAAAACATATACTGTGTGTGTGTATGTAAATGAGTAGTACATTTTCAGAATAATCCTATTGTTCTAAACATGCATTCTCTCAAGCACAGTATTCTTAGGTAGATATTATAATGACATGCTTATCTTCTCGGTAAAAAAAACTAATTGTGATATTACTTAGATAAATCAGTTATACTCACCTTAGCAGTGTTTAAAAACCTAATTTACTTGCACATATATATATTACAAAACATTTCTGTTTTTTTTCTCTTTCAGATTGATCATGCCTTTGGGAAGCAAGGTATTGACAGGACACCAGAAGAGTGCCAGAGGAAGTGGAAGCTTACCTAGCAGATATTTTACAAAAGTAAGGCTGCCGGGGACGTCCACCGGTCCACCAGAAGAATAAGGACTGGTACAAGGTGGCACACAACATGTGGATGGCAGCAGGGAGGCCAGAATTTGGTGATCATCATCATGTATTCTTCTTAGTATGATTAATAGTGTTAGTGGCTCAGAAGGTAGCACACACTCACCTCGGAGGCCAGGAGATCAGAGGGCTGTGGGTTCAGTTCCCACATCTGGCACTTGGGTTAATATCCTAGTACTGACACTGCAGTGCAGCATGAGAGGGGTGCTGCACTTCTGAGGTACCGTCTTTCAGATGAGACATTAAACCAAGGTCCCATCTGCCTGGATTGGTGGTAGTTCAGGTGGATGTTAAATATCCCATGGCACTTATTGAAAAGAGTAGGGAATTTTCCCGGTGTCCTGGCTAAATTTCTCTCATTCACTAAAATACCACCAAAAGCTTAATCTGGTTCAAGGTCAGTTGGCATTCATCTGTATCCCCCTCCCCCGGGTCGTGTGCCTGAAAATAGGCAGGATTTGTCTAGTGCATTTACCCAGTCAATAAAAACTAAATAAAAAATAAATAAATAATACTACATCAGTAGAAGTCAATTAAGCAATATACCATGGCCAAGAATATGTGATGACAGAATTTACCCACGCCTGGTGTGACTTGTTCAGGAGGCACAGTTAAGTGACTAAACCACAACAGAAATGTATAAAGCTTGTCATCACCCACACCCATTCATGGAATATTTAAACAGTATATCACAAACAGGCATGGGTGCTGACAGGAATAACCCACGCCAGCTGTAGTTTGCTCACGAGGCACAACTGAGTGAGCAAACCACACCAGAAGTGAATAAGTTTTGCCATCAATCAAACTTTGTTATGGGATATTACTATAACATTAAATAGAAAAGAAGGAGAAAGATGTCCTGTGGATGGCATAGGATGCTTTGGGGGGGGTAAAGTGGCTTTGGTCATAATCAAGTGCTATATTGCCTCCAGGGTGTAATCAACTTACTGGTACTTTAAGACCTGCTAGCTTATTGCTATTATTTTTTCTATAAATGTATTAAAACTATACTGCGTAAACAATAATGCAACAAATTCCTACTACAGCATCCCACTTACTCAACAGTGTTACATAATAGAATGTTTAAGAGAAGGATGATGTGTAACGATTAACATGGCACCTAAAATCATGTGATCTAATAAAATATACAGCATTAGTAAATTTATTTAAAATGACAATAGATGTTTTTTCTCCATGACAGAAGTGTTTTATACTGCACAAAAAAACCTGTGTTTATACCAGTGTGCAACAATAACAGAATACTCTCAGCACTATAACAAAGTATTTAGGTAACATGTAGTACCATGTGTAACAGGATAACAACATACAGTGAACAGTGTTCATCCACCACACTGTTTCTAACCCTTTCTAGACATAAGTAGTTTCATATTGTTTTTTGATACTCAAAGTAGTAAGAAACAATAAGGCACTGAATGACATTTTTTTTTTCTATTTTTTGGTTTTCACAAACAGAACAACATAGCTTCCCTGCCATCACAGAAAGGAGACTCCACCTTATGCCAGTCCCAGAGGGTCAGGAACATGAGGTTCCAGCAGTCGGCCAGCTGCTAGTGGTTGACTCTGCTGGTGGGTAAAAGTCATAGCCCATCCTGCACACACAGTTGTATATATATATAATGTAACTTCAAATATGTTTTTTTATCTTCAACTGTGGTAATTAAGCAATATAATACTACCGGGTGTGGATGATGACAGCATTTACCCACGTCTCATGTGGTTTGTTCACGAGCCACAGCCAAGTCAGGAAACCACACCACAAGTTGATAAATCTTGCGATAAGCTACATCCATCATCACATATTACTATTTCACAATGTAAAAAAAAAAGACATAAATGTTTCTCTCCTTCTTTCCTAGTTTTCACAGGTTCCAGTTACAGAGAACAAAGTAATATTGTGGGTGATGGCCTTAAAGTTTGGTTCCCTGATTGGCTGGCACTTCTACCATGAAGTGACGGCACAATTCACACACTGTAAATTGTGACAGTACAGCTACTCAGGAGCTAGCATTTTAACAGCTATTATACAATGTAGAATCATAATTTAGTAGTGGCAGAGCCATGACTAAGCTTTGTAACTAACACGAACTTACCAGACAATATAAATTCAGTAGTTTGAGTCAGAGGAAACATATTTAATATATTCAACAGTAGATTGTAAGAAACAGTCCTTGAATGTACAACATATGGTATAGAGAATAAAGAAGAGTCAACTATATGCGCATGCTGTGAGTTCTGCCACAGAGTAGTCCTGATTCCCCTGACACCTCAAGACTGAAGCTTGAGAAGTTCATAGTAATCAGAACCCTCAATTAGCATAAGTCAAAGTCAAAGTCAAAGTCAACTTTATTTAAAAAGACGCCCAATCCCGAAGGCTCTGGGCGCCGCACAAAACCTATACAGTTTGTCATACTGTATACATTCAAGTAAAAATATCATACATATAACTTAAACCCCAAAAGCCTGCACAAATAAAAAGGTCTTTAGACTACTCTTAAAAGCCTCTACAGTGGGGGCCTCTCTCACTTCAAACGGCAACGAGTTCCAGAAAGCTGGAGCAGCAACTCCAAAGGAGCGATCCCCTGCTGATTTCAGCCTAGCTCTCGGAACTGTGAGGAGGCCACCACCAGAGGAGCGAAGATCCCGGACAGAGGTGGACGGTACCAGGAGATCAGATAATACCCTAGTAATCCATCAGGTTGCTCATTCTGTATCTTATTTATTTATTTATTGAATTTTGTTGACCCAGTAAGCCCACTGTGCCTAGAAGTCCCTTTTTCAGGGGTGACCGAGGGGAAGGGGATACAGATGGTAAGCAATTGAAATTGAACCAGATTAAGCTGTTGGTGGTATTTTTAGCACTCATAGTGTATGGTAGTATGTGACATGAGTACACTGTGTCTATCTTTCTTTCACAAAGAAAATGAATTGTTTATTCTCTAGACCTTCTAAAATGCTTTTGTACCATACAATTTTATAAAGGAAAGGAACTATATGTCAGTATTCTAAATTGTTGTGTTGTGGTAGTGGCATAACTGGTACAGCAGAACAATATAATAATGGCAGTATTGCTGCAGAACATGCACATTCCAGGTGTGTAATTCCATACCTGGCAACCTTTCCACAATGTACTATGTAATGTTACTATTTTTCTTTGCTGTTAAACTGGATGCATCATTACCGCACTTGACATTGTGATAACATCAATCGGACCTATGCACCACACAGGCAAGGGAGAGTACACAGAAAGCTTGCATTCCCCATCTACATAGTTGCACACCTGTGCACAGGTGTGTACCAAGCAGTATTCACTACCATCAGCCACCTGTCTGTATCCCTCCTCCCTCTGCCCCACACAAACACGTGTTATGCACAACTCAACAACACAGCTGTAAAGTGGGCAGAGTCATAAACCTCATCAGTAATCACATTACTTGCATGGAGTATGACCCACAGTGTATCCCAGTCACAACGTGTCACACATTTTGAAATGTGTTTACCACACATCTCACTAATGGTAGTTGTAATACTGTGCATATCACAATACCTACATCATGCATAATGATTGTGCAGCATTGTGTGACTCATTCTGAAGGTTATCAACTTTGATGGCTGGAGGTTGAGGCACTGATTAAACACTGCATGCTACCACGCTGAGGAGAAGCTGGGGAAGCAGGCTTTGTTTGAAGCTATTTCCATACTTCAAAAAGGTATGCCACCTATGTCATGACTTACAGAAGTTGCCAGTTTATCTTGTGTGTATCAGCCAGCAAGCCATCTCAGGTGTACTTTTGTTTCCCCAGGAGGATTCCAGGTGGTGGCAGTTGGACTGGAGGAACAGGAAGGGCCCTTTGAAAAGGCCTGAACCAGAGCTTGAAGCGGGTTTGCCAAGAGTTCGTGAGTGAAGAAACATTGGAGTATAGTGGAGACACAAACAAAAGATACAAATAGAATCTGGATGCTGACAAATGTGGAAGAGGTATATTTTTTGTTTGCCATAGTCCTGCATGGTCTCCAAAAAAGACAAGATTGATTTTTTATATGTCTTTTATTTCTGTGTCCTGTGTTTTTACTCTTTAGACTTGGTCATTGACTTTCTAAATATCTCTTTGGTGGTGCGGGGAGTTTTGTGTGCTCCTGGCTGTATAATTGTGTTTTTGTGTGATTTGCTCAAATTTGGCACTACTTAACCTTTTATTTGGTAGTCCAATTCAATGTAGTCTTTTTTTAATTCTTATGTTAATTTAAAATTCTCTGTTGCTCATAGCAATTGGATGATGGAGGTCATGTGGGGTAAACTCATAAAGTGCATGCTTGTCATCCTGAAGTTAGACTTGCCATTGTGAAGCTGAAGAAAAAGGGAGTAGGTGCAGTGGGAGCAGCAGGAGAACCACATAGCCCGCTCCCATACATGTTTATTTTGTGATCATTGAAGCGTGTGAGATTGTCGAGTGCAGTTACTGTTTTAAAAATGTTTTTGAATGGATTATATGGACTATATGGACTATACGAGGTAAGTACAAGAGAACATCAGAGTGAAAGAGTATAGTAGTCATTGAGTCAATTCTTAGCCCTTTAGTTTTTTTAATTAAGTGTGACCAAGCGTATTTTATTACTGGTGCTGTTTCATTCGTTTTATTCAGGGGGATCTTTATTAGCTATTTTTTTCACTCTCCTATTATGATAATAGATAGCAGATTAGTTTGTTTTTCTATTAATGCTGCTCTAATAGCTGTTCTATTGTTATAGCTATAGTTGCCTGCTGAGTGTATATTTTTCAAGGATTTGAATATTTATATTTACAGTATATCTATAATTTTTATTTTTACTTAGGCCTTACTGTTTGCTGGCTTGGCTCCTTATCGGCTTTCATTAATGGAGGTGGTAGTGGAAGGAGAGATTGCTGTCCTGCTTGGCTATTTACGAAGAAGCTGGATAATACCCTCTCCCCCAGGTTTCTTGGATTCTGCAGTATTGGAGGAGCTGGTGGAATAACTTTGGTTGGGAAATTTTTGCTGATCCCTTAAAGATCTTTGTTACTTTGCACTTTGCACTTTGTATCCCAAGAAGCTGTGTCTACTGGATAAGAATGCATCTTATTGCATCCTTTTGTATACTGGATAACAACTGTGTACCTTATTGCATCCTTGTGCACTTTTTTTTCGGTATTTTTCACATTTTTCTGAACTGATTTAGTTCCTACAGGTTTTTATTGTGACTGATAGAATTGGAGTATTAACTTGTATATTAAATAGGACCTTTTTGCTCAGGTCTTTTCATTGTAAATTGATTTTGATTATCTGAAATTCTTATTTTTAGTTTAGTATACAGTTTGTGTAATATTCTGATCTGTGATCTGAATCCCGTAAGTGGTACATTTGTGTTGCTATTTATACTGAATATTTATATAGTCCCTTGTTATAGCTATGGTGTCAACTGGGAAACAGGTACAATTGGGTCTAAATACTTCACCTATGATGACTATGCTCTCTGGTAAAACTATGAGCAAGAAAACAAAAATGGAGCATTTAAAACAAACTAAAATCATGGACCATTTATCCACTATCAGGAGTTTGGAAAACGTCTCTACACCTATCCTGACTACTAAATCTGCCCTAATTAACACTTGGAACAGTCTCATAGGAGAAGTAAAAACACATACACCTATTAAATCTAATGTTTCTGTATTCCACAGTAATGAGTTGGAACAAATCCCGCATCTGTATTTTTCTGATGTGTCAAATAAAACCAATGGGATCTCAATAGATGCCTCAGTGTCTGAAGATATTATAAATAGTAAGTCACAATCTGTGGATTCAGATTATAGGAATTAAAGCAAAAATATCCCCATTTTAATGGATACAATTAAAAGTGATTGTCTTAGATCTACAGACTAAAATTTAAGGCCTTAATGCACTTTGTACACTCCACAGTTCCATAGAAGTAGATAAAAAATTATATAGACACACTAAGAGACAAGTGATTTATAAAGAGGATACGGTATGTCTTGGGGAGAACATTTACTATCCAACGGCCATCAGTAAAGACTTGATTAAAATGCTCACAAATTGCTTCACTGCTTCACTGCTAATGTGCTCATTATGGAGCAACTGATAGCTGTTACAAAGGAAATGGGGGCAATTACGATGAGTGTGCTTAATAATCAAATAAAATTGGAGAAAATTAGTGGCAAGCTGGATATGATAACACTTCCCTTGGAGAAGTCTGAATCAATTATTTATGCAACTGGTATTGATATCATAGGAACAAAAGAGGTTAGAGATATCAGGGAAGATTTTTCTGCAATAATTATTCCAGACTCTCCTAAACCTCCTAGACTTAGGAAGACAAAAAAGAAAAAAAAGAGGAGCAAAAATAACTTAGGAAGTGCACCCAAGGAGACAGTTAAAGATAACACAGCTGACCAAAAGGTTATTGCTGGACAAATAAAGAATGTACAGGCAGTACCAAATAAGATAGTAAAGAGGACCCTTGTATCAGAATATCCCCTGAAGACAACATCCATGGTAGTGAAGGGAAAATCTGAGGTGGAGTATAATCTGTGAATAAAACTTGGGAACCATGAAAAAGAAGTAGAGAAACTGTTAGACAAGTGTCTGTCTGTAGCTAATGGTCAAAAAGTAAACACTAGTCCTAATGTGTGTGAAGATAAGGCCCATAAACTGCAAATGATAGGAAAGATCAAGAGTGTGGTAGAAACTCATCTTGGAGAGGCTATGGCAAGGAACATTTGCTGCCCAGAGGACAGTATGGAGGATCAGGAGAGGTGTGAATGGATTAGACTCATAGGTCCCCCATACTGGATAGAAGGATCAAAGATAGAATTAATAAGACAACTGATTCTGCTCTTTAGATTGACTACAGGTATTACAATGTTAGAAACAGATATACAGAATGTGGAACTGCTGACTGACTCTGCTGGAAACTGTGAATGTAATATCTATTTGTATTCACCTAAACTGGCAAATGACATTTGGTACAATGGGTGAATAGTTAATGAGTTTGGAATGCAACTATATTTAGTGAATAGGGACTGTATTGTCAGGGGAATTTCTCAAGCAATAATCTTTGAGGGGAAACAATCAGGACCAACATGGCTAAGTATTTTTTCCCAAGACCTATAATAAGAATAATCGGAAATGGAAAGGTATACTAAGTAATTATTTTGGCAATCTACTGGAAATATCTATAGGTAGAAATGGTATCTTAGAAGTGATCAGACAGCTACAGGAATTGAATCATTTCTGCGTGCAATATATCTTTATATAATGAAACCTGGGCTAAAGTCAGATTTGGTTAAATGACTAAACCATTTAAAATAAACTGTGGTGTAAGACAAGGTTGTATTCTCGCCCCAACATTGTTTAATTTGTATATGGATCCACTTATCAGGGAATTCGAAGTAACTGACAGAGATGCACCAAAAATAGGTACTAGGGTTACACCTATATTAGCTTACACAGATGAATTAATTTTAATATCCCAAATGAGGGGGGATTACAGACACAACTCAATGAATTAGAGAAATATACAAAGCATTAAAATTAAAAATAGATTACTCCAAAACTAAAACCATGATCTTTAGGTCTAATCAAACTAATTATCACTGGAAGCTGGGATAACATAAATTAGAGTGTGTTAAATATTATACATATATTGGTTTAACTTATACTAATAATGTTAACTGGAAACAACATAAAGAAACAGTCTGGGGAAAAATTATAAAAACAGCAAATGATTTGAGGAAATTCAATTATACATATGGGTCCAGATATTCAAAGGGGTTGCGCCTGGTGCAACTGAGTTGCACCAGCGCAACCCCATACTGCACCCCTTTGGGATATTCAAAAGGCTGTCAGGCACAGCATAAATCCTGATGCACCGAGGCACAAATGCAGTGGTACCCCCCCATTGGCCCGATGCGGGAAAATGTACAATTAATATCCCTGGCAGTCTAGTGGTACCCCCTCCCTCCCATAAACCCAATCACGGGCAAATGCACACATAATATCACTGGTAGTCTAGTGATGCCCCCCTCCCTCCCATTGTCCTAATCATGGGCAAATGTACAATTAATATTCCTGGTGGTCTAATGGTACCCCCTCCCTCCTGTAAACCTAATCGCAGGCAAAAGCACATGTAATAGCCCTATGTGGCATATATTTTCATCCCTAATGATGCTGTACCACACCATATTACTATTTTTAAGCAATTGAAATTGTTTGATTTTTAGGCCCATTTAATTATTGTAAACACAAACTACTAAGACAGCATGATATAATTAGGTAAATGTAGCTAGCTGCATTGGTAAATCAGTATTACTTTGTTGAGTGTAAGAGATTGTCAAATTTCACAGAACATTTTTTTTGTCTGCATCAACTGTTTCACAAGAAGTAACTATCAATAAGCGAACCTGTATAGCTAAAACTTGATAACAAAACATGATAAGGATACCACCAACAAACAGCATGCATTTTTAAATACATATAATAGTATTCACCAACTACACCATTCCATAGCAAGAAGAGCAGTTGTGAGTGGGTGGAGTTGTCCATATGGGGGAGGAGCCTAACCTACAGTGTACATTTTTTAAATCAAAAACATACCATAACTATAAGGTAAGAATATGACAATGCATGATAACCACACAGAGCTGCAAAGGGAGATGTTGCAATAGGAAGAGTGGGAGTGTCATATCATTGAAGTTTTTTCAAATAATATACAGTAAGATTGTATAGTAGAGCAAATCTCTTTCCCAAAAGCCATGTCATAATGTTTTTTTGCAAAGTGGTAAATTAATCCTTTATCTTTTATTTCAACAGAACTCTCCACTGTATGTCCAAGGACTTTGACTGTTCTAGAAGGTAAGAAGTATATAGTCAAATTATCCTGGGTTACTAAATTAATTCATAATATCCTCTAGGTTGTGCAATATCTGGTTATACTGGGCTATGCAGTGGTCTTGTCACAGCCAACAGCACAGGCACATGGCCTCATACCTCCTGTAAGGCCCTATATAGCCAATGATGCCTACCCTGTGAGTGTATTATTGCTGTCAAACAATTGCTTTTGCACACTTCAATGACAGCTTTTAAAAAATGCACAGTGAGAAGTCGATTCACACAACTTATGCTACAGATGCAGACTTGTACATAATAACTAGGAGTAGACAGTGAGTAGTTGATGTGTCAGAGGGGCAGCTAGACTTCCTTCATAAGACAAACCATAATGGCTATGGTTGCTGTCCATGGTCTAGAGGACAGCAAAAGAGGCCTCTCACATGTAATTGATTAATTGCCTCAACAAGAAGAGGAAAATGTTGCTCTCCAAGAGACCACCCATGGTCTCACTTTATTGCTGGCCGAGAGTTAGAGGTCACAGAATGCATACACCACCTGATACACCAGAACCTGCAGCAGTACCAAGAGATGGACTCAGCCTTCCAGCTTCCTCAGTAGCAGGAACCTCCACCAAGTGCTTCTCCCACCGAAACACCAGAAGAGGAGGGGCACTAACTCCTGACCCTCCCAGGGTCTCCAGTGGACCCTTCCACTTCCTCCTGCTCCCCCAAGGTGCCCTCCTCACCAACGAGGGCTAGCAGATCACTGTCACAAACAGTGTGCTTCTTTTGTTTGCCTCTCTCAAAACATGTTCAATTTATCTTTTTTTGTTCTTTTTACCCCATGTGAAAAAAACACTTTTGACCTTTTAATTAATCAAAATAAATTTTTTTTTTGTTTTATTCGTTTTATTTTTCTCCAAAAACAATATTTGTAAATATTTGTGAAAAGTATGACTAATCAATGTGTTTTTTAACAAAGAACTGCTTTTTTCTATTTATTTGTTCATTTTTTATCCCCATGTCAAAAAAACACATTTAACTTTTGTAATTTCTTAAAATATAGAATTTATTTGTCTTATATTTTTCACAAAAACTACATTCGTAAATATTTGTGTAAAGCATATCTAATCTATGTATTTTTTTTCTTAGAAAAGAACTACTTTTTTGCAACTATTTTTTTTTCTTTTTGACCCCGTATGAAAAGAACACATTTGACTTTTTAATTTATCAAAATATCGATTTTTTGTTTTATTCATTTTATTTTTCTCCAAAACACAATATCTGTAAATATTTGTGAAAAGCATGACTTATCTATGTTTTTTAAACAAAGAACTACTTTTTTAATATTTATGTTTTCATTTTTATCCCTGTGTGAAAAGAACACATTTAACTTTTGTATTTTATTAAAATATAGAATTTTATTGTTTTATTTGTTGTATATTTTACAAAAAACAAAATTTGTATATATTTGTGCAAAGCATAACTAATCCACGTATTGCTTTGTTAAAAAATATCTACTTTTTTAACAATGTTTTTTGTTCTTTTTTCTCCCCATGTGAAAATAACACATTTTACTTTTTAATTTATTAAAAACATATACATTTGTGTTTTTTGGTTTTTCTTTTTTTGCCAAAGAGAATTGCAGACATCTGTTCAAACTATTGTCACAATTTTTTGTTCTTTATTTATTTCTTTACCAGGAGAGACACTCTAAGCTGAAGCTTGATTACAGGTGTGACCTGGGAGCATAAGAAAGTTAAGTGACTTTCTCAAGGTCACACAGTATGCAAGTGGGGGCTGTGGAATTCAAACCTGGGTTTCAAGCTTTGCAGCCAAATCTCTGCACTATACTGCCTCCTTTTTTATCTCCCCATGTGAACATAAAACATATTACTCTTTATTTTTTTTTAAAACTGAAATGTGTTGTTTCATGTTTTGCATTTTTTAATTCATTTTTGAATAGTGTAAATGTATTTATTTTTTCACAAAGAATTACTTTTTGAAATATAAAAAATGTCTCACTTCTCTTCTTTTTAAATGTTAAGGTATATCTATGACAGAGAGACAGCACCAGTACAGAGGGTGTGGGTGTGTGTGTGTGTGTGCGTGTGTGTGTGTGGGTGGAGGAGGGGATTTGTGGGAGGGGATGGTGGAATGGTGACTGATGCACCTACCAATTTCTGCATAATTTCTGCATAAGGAAATGCATGTGTGGGAGTGTGGGCCCACTAACCTACTGCCTTCTGCATAATGATATGTGTGTGTGGGAGAATGGGCTCTCTGGCCCCGTGTTACATGTACACATAACAAGAGAGACATATAATACCTTATAGGGTAACTAGTATGTGTTGGTCAGAACACGGGCCCTCTGGACCCTGTGCTCCCACTAACCTACCAATTTCTGCATAATGAAATGTGAGTGCAGGACCTCCATCCCCTGTGCTCCCACTTATGTATAACAACAGAGACATATAATATGCTATAGGGCTAACTAGTATGTGTTGGTGGGAACACGGGACCTCTGGGCCATGTGCTCCCACTTACACATGACAACAGAGACATACAATATGCTATAGGGCTAACTAGTGTGTGTTGGTGGGAAAGCAGGCCCTCCAGGCCCTATGCTCCAACTATCCTACCAATTTCTGCATAATGATATACTGTGTGATATACTGTGTGGGAGCGTGGGCCCTCCAGGCCCTGCGCTCCCACTTACATGTAACAACAGAGACATGCAATACCCTATAGGGCTAACCAGTGCGTGTTGGTGGGAGCGCAGGCCCTCCAGGCCCCATGCTTCCACTAATCTATCAATTTATGCATAATGAAATGCGTGTTACACCTAACAACGGTGCCATACAGTAGCCCTATTGTCCTTAAAAAGGGATCCTTGTCACACTAATTTTCCAATATCTCAGTAACCGTACAACCTATGAAAAAAATTCCACTGCAGGTCTAATCTATGACTCAGAAACCTCCACATGTGCTTAGTCCACCTAAAGGTGGTCAAAGCTGCAGGTAGTGAAAAATCCATCTCACATCATTTCCAAGATACAGGCACCAAAAGGCACTGTGGGTGCCGCAATGTCATCCTGTGAAAGAAAAAAATCTAAACTTTGTGATGGCAAATATTTCTAGCTAATTAACTTTAATACCAAAATAGCATAATTCACATCTCTGAGACATCCCCTTTATACCTGCAAATTTCAAGCCAAAAGACCAAACTATTTATTTACAGTGCAGTGGAAAGGTTTTTAAAATCCTAGTTCACAAGGTGTCAAAATCCTCACTCGCGAGGTCAATCCCCGTTCGTGAGCTGTCAAAATCCCCATTCGTGAGTAATCCTTGATCATCAGATTTTGACCATCTGGTCTAGAAGTCACAATCAAGGATTTTGTGAGCTCACAAAAGGGGATCAGCTGACGAACAGGGATTTTGTCAGCCCACAAAGGAGATTAAAACACCCAATCTCCTTTTGCGAGGTGACAAAATCCCCATTCACCAGCTGATCCCTTTTGCTGAGTTGACAAAATCCCTATTTGTGAGCCAATCCTCATTCATGAGTTAGGGCCATCTGGTCTCTAAGTCACGGTCAAGGATTTTGCTACCTCGCGAAAGGGGATAGGCTCACAAAAGTGGAGTTTGTCACCTTGCAAATGAGGATTGGAAGCGAGTGATGAACGAAGAATTTTAAAATCTAGAATGGACTTTTTTTGTCAAAACAAACAAAACCAAAGGCATGTGTTTGCAGAGGGTGTTACCCTGAACAAAACCCATGTCTTATTCCACCAATAAGTCACATGTGGAACAAGCTATGGCATTTTGTTTTGTGGGAAAAAATGAAAACAAAATGGGGGCTCATGAATGAGGATTTTTTTTTTAATGAACGGGGATTTTTTAAATTCCTGTTTGTGAGCTGACAAAATTCTTGACTGCGAGCCCAATCCCCTTTCACAAAAATATACATATACATCTTGGAGTGAACCAAGCATGCTCAGAACCCAAAATGTCAAAAATTAAATAACTTTGAAACAAATTTATACTTTTTCACCAAACCAACACTGGGTTGTTCTTTAAATAAACCTCTTTCTACCCTTGAAATTTCAGACCAAATTTCAAAATGGTGTGGCCGCAGCATGATGGGCAAAAATCAGCAAAAAAAGTGCCAAAAAATGCATTTTTTCTGTGCTTCACTGCATGGAACCACAAGTCCGGCTGAAAAGCAACTTAGCAAATCAAGAGATCTACCATACGAGACCACACATTCCAAATTTTTTGCAAATCCATTGTATGGTTGCAGTTATTAAGGTGCAAAATTTTGGGTTTAACATTAAACTGCTTACTCAACCTTAACTATACTGGCATGACCGCATCAGTATAATATATATATATATATATATATATATATATATATTTACCGTAAGTGATGCTTATTTCAAGCCTATTATATTTTCTAAAGATATATGCATACCTATATATATATGTATATATATATATATATATATAGAGAGAGAGAGAGAGAGAGAGAAAGAGAGAGATAGCTAGATATTGTAGCATGAACTGATGTGCAGACTTGAGTGAGATTCTAGGAGATCTACGATGGTGCAAGTTACTAACTGTCTGTACGCAGCAACATTTGGAGAGAAATTTTGTTTTAATTTTGTTTTTTGGATTTTATATTTGTTTTATTTTTATTTGCTTTATTCGTTTCACTCATTTTTGTTAATTAGTTATGGTTTAGGCTTTTAGTGTTAACGAGTTAGGGCTGGACACGTGAAGTAGTAAGTGTTAGGATCGATTATCGGTATTAGAATTAGCTTTGTTTTAAAGTAGCCACAAAAACTAACATCTTTTTTGACCAGCCGATGTTTGTTGCTGGTCGCTCTCCATTGTTTTTTGGGCTCCTGTGGCAAGGAAAAATCAAGATCTGGGCAAAGAACAGATCTGTTTATTTTTTCTTACCTGGTGTTGGGACCAAGTTCTATGGAGAAGAGGAGTTGGTGAGGACTGCCTGCTGTCTGTTGTCTGGGCAGTGGAGTCTGTTGCTGGGACCACAAATTCAATCTCTGGAGCTGTGGACCATCTGGAATTAAGTTGCATGGATTTGTTTCAGTGGAATACTGCTGGCATGGAACGTGAGCTGGAATTGAGCTGTCAGCATTTTGGCACCAGACGGGGAGGTCTGTTGGCGGTTCCTGTTTTGGGTCTCAGCTGCTGGTCTCCTCTTTGACTGGATTTGGATGGACTGATCTCTTTACCTGGCCTGAATCCAGGGAGGGTTCACTAAAGCTGTTGGCCATAGGGGAGATCGGGTCTGGTGCTGTTGGAGGACAGGCACTAGTGTATTCGGGGCTTCTTGGGTCTTTGGGTGGCTGGGCTAGAAAGCCTGCTTGTGCTGAACCAGCTGTGGCATAGAGACCTTTGTGACTTCTCAGGGGATGGCTGGGTTGACCATTGGATTCAGTTTCATGGCTCCCCCAGTAGGCCTGCTGCTACGGAAATGGTTCAGTACCACCCTTTGAGGGCTGTTATCCCAGATTGTCCTAATGGTGGTACTGGATCTATCTGGTATACAGGGTGAATGCATGGATCCAGGGGATCCAGTACTCACCTATAATAAGGTGGTAGTGGCAGCCCAGGATTTCATAGTTCCTGTTCATGTTCATCCCCTCACTCTTCGGTCAAGGTCTCCTTGGTTTGATGAGACCTTGAAGGAGCTGAAGAGAGAGGGGTGAAGGCTAGAGGGGAGATGGCGGAAATCAGTCTGGAGTTTGACAGACTTAGTTTGATGGGCCATTATGTGGCCTATCAATCAGTAGTCACCCATAAGGAGGCAGAATTCCTGTCCAGGGAGATTGCTGCTGCGCCGAATCAACCAGCTCAGCTCTTCTGGACTGTGGACAGATTGTGCAGTCCAATCTGTCTTCAGCCAAGGGGGAGCTTTTTCACAAGAATGGTGTGATGAGTTTGCTCGATTCTTCATAGATAAGGTTGCCATAATCAGATCTGGCATCTGTCTGGCCCCCTCTAATAGGAGCTTTGGTGGTCGGCAGGAGATGTCTTGCCTTCAGTTTGCTTGGTCTAACTTCAGCTGACCTGCAGTCACTGACATTGTAATGGTCATCCAGATGTTGTGACCAACTTGCTGTAGTTTGGACCCTAGCTCCACATGCCTCCTTGTAGGATGCATCAAGAAATTTGGCCGAGTCCTTGCCTAGATAGTCTGGAGGTCTTTGGAGAGGGGGTCTTTCTGGATCACTTGAAGGAGGCAGTTGTTTGGCCCCTCTTTAAAAAAACCCTCCCTTGACCCTAACTGTCTGGTGAACTACAGACCTGTCTCTAACCTACTCTTTGTGGGTAAGGTTATTGAGAAGGTGGTTGAGTCACAATTGGATGATCATTTGACCAGCCACAATGTCTATGATTTTTTCCAGTCAGGATTTAGGAAGAGAAACAGCACTGAGATGGTCCTTGTCCTAGTACTAAATGACATCCTGATAGCAAGAGATTGTAAGGCCGGTTCCATCTTGGTCCTTCTCGATCTCTCTGCAGCATTTGACACTGTAGACCATGTTGTATTGTTGAACTGCCTGCGGTTCATCTGTGGATTGTCTGATACAGTCCTCAGATAGTTTTGATCTTTCCTCGAGGGTAGGACTCAGACAGTGGTGTCTGGGATTTATTTCTCAGCCCCTCTGCCCCTATCCTGTGGGGTGCCGCAGGGTTCCATCTTATCTCCAGTGTTGTTCACAGTGTTTATGCTGCTGTTGGGAGAGATTATTAGGTGGTACGATCTGAGTTTTCACTGCTATGCAGATGATACTCAGCTGTACATGTCCTTTGTACCCGGTCAGGATGTATTCCTCTCAGTGTTTAACAACTGTCTAGTCGACATCCAAGACTGGATGAGTGCAAGCTGGCTGAGGTTGAACACAGCTAAAACTGAGGTTCTGGTCCTGGACCCAGATCATCAAGAGGCGGGTTTGTTGGCTGGATTACCCTCTGGGCTATGACTTGGGGGTGTTCAGCTGACTACCTCAGACCAGGTGCAGGAACCTGGGCATTATTTTTGATGGGGGCCTAACCCTGAAATCTCAGTTGGTGGCAGTAGTCAAAACCTCTTTCTATCGTCTGAGGAATATCATCCGGGTGAAACATCTGGTTCCTCCCGAGGATCTTCCAGATTTGGTCCATGCCTTCATTATCTTCCACCTAGACAACTGCAACACCCTTAACTTGGAGCTACCAGGGGTTGATATCCTCCGCCTGCAGCTAGTGCAAAATGCTGCAGCCAGGCTATTGACTGGTACTTCTAGGACCAGTCACATAATGCCTGTGCTCCACAGACTGCACTGGCTGCCAATAAAGTGGTGGATCACTCTCAAGGTCAGTTTGCTGACCTATAATACCCTACACAATCAGGGACTGAGTTACTTACAGGATCTCCTTTGCCCTTACCGTCCCCTCCGCCCTCTCCGGTCCACCAAAGAGGGATTGCTAGAGATTCCCAGGATCTGTTTAAAGACAAATGGGACTCGGTCTTTTAGTTTTGTGGCGCTGACCGTGTGGAATTCTTTACCTCGTCAGGTGGTAGACTGCCTGACTGTTCAAAGTTTCAAAACTGCACTAAAAGCCCATTTATTTAGACTAGCTTATTCCGGCTCTTAGGCTGCCATTGTAATTTATATTGTTTTAACTGTTGTGTTTTACTAATAAAGGCTTTTGCTGTGTTTTATTATGTCTATTTTATGTACAAGCACCTTGGTTGCAGAAAGGTGCTTTTTTTACAAATAACATTTTGATTGATTGATTGATCCCTTACATGTTTCTGCATTTGATTCTTGTTTGTAATTTGAAATTGAATGACTTTTACCCATTTGTTAAAGAAGAACACATGATGTGTGATGTCACCAATTGTAAAAGTATTTGTGTAACTTGCTTTTTCTGTCTAGCCTTTCCCGCTTAGAAGGCTTCACTGCTGAGGTGCTAGGGGTGAGGATTATGTGGCCCTAGTATTCATTAAATTTGAATTTGCAGTATATTTATTTTTATTTTCCTCCTTGCTTGTGTGCTGATAAATTGTGTCTGGGGGTGAGAGTGACACAGTTTTTCAGATGGGCACCCTTCTAGAAGTAAACAAGGCAGGCAGTTAAGAATGTGGTACAGAAGCCTCCATAGTGTTAGTGATCTTGAGGCAATAAGAGGTGACAAGAAAAGGTGATACTTCTGTGTTGCCTCTATCTGCATGCACCTTTTATTATTGCAGTCTATGCTACTGTACTGGCAGTGACCCCTTTATGACAGGGCTGCTCATTTGGACTGGACTACTCTGCAAAGCCCCACCAGCAGCAAACTGCCACAAGCAGTACAGGACTGGACTTGGTCAGGTACTGTACTTGATTTTAGTCCCTCCCTAGGATTCTTTGCTCCTAGTTTCATGGGCTCTTCATGGCTTTGGGTGGACTGATCATCAAGCAGTGCTCAACTGCAAAGTGGCTTCAGACCTTTACTTAGCCTTTTTTGTCAACTGATTGCTTCAAGCATTCCTTGACATTGCCTGCCAAGTGCTGCACCTAGATTCTCCAGAGAGGACAAGATTAACTTTTTGCTTCCACATTTTCATGGACTGCAAATGATACTAAGTGATCTTCTTCTATACTTAGTCTTAATGATTTTTTGCTTAGAGGTGGTGGATGAGGTGTAGAGGAACATCATATGCCACAGGTGTACCTTGTTCCCCTATTCAGTAATGGTAAGTGCCAGTGAAAACTGGTTGCAGGCTGATTTGGGGTGGGGCTGGTTATTCTTTCTGTGCAGCCTCCCAGGTTATATGGTTCTGTCGGGAGACATAGTGTTGTGTTTCCCTCTTTCTGGGCCCTTTCTCTCAAGCCTGAAAAGTAGGCTGGGTATACCTCTAGACTACTTCCCTATGGTTTAGGCAGGAGTTGCACTGTCTTTTGTGTTGAATAGCACTGCCCCCTCTATTGGTTTCTGGCAGGCATTAGATGAGGAAGGGAGGGGAAGAGGGAGGGAGGGAGGGTGGAATTATGCAATGTGGGTGTTGTATCTTGAGTATCAAGGCACAACAGTAGTGTTGGAGGCAATGGAGGGAGCTGGGTAGAGTATTGTTGGGATTGTGGAGTTACTTTCAAGTGAGTCATGGAGGGAGGGGGATAGTTTTGGGGGCTGTGAAAGAAGGGAGCTACTGTCTGGTGCTGTGGAGGGAGAGGGCAAGTGTTGAATGTTGTGGAGAGAGAGAGGGCTACATACGTGTGTTGTGGGGTGAAGTGGGCTAATTTCATGGGTTGCAAAGGGATGGCAGCTAATGTTGGGAGCATGGATGGAGGCTTCTAGTGCTGGTGGACTGTGGAAGAAGGGGGATAGTTTGGGGGAGGAAAGAGATGGGGTGTACTGTCTGGGTCTGATGAAGGAGGTGGGGCTACTATTTAGGGCTGGGGGACTAGTATCTTGGGCTGTGGAAGATGTGGTAGCCAATGTCAGGGGCAGTGGGGGGGCTAGTGTTGGTGCCAGTGGAAGGAGAGTGTCTGGACCTGTAGAGTGTATGTTTGTGGGGGGGCTGAGCAGATGTTCTTGGGGGGGCATGCAGGGTAGGTGTTGGTCAAAAGTTGGGAGGGCCACCAGACCAGGATGGATGTCAGAACTTGCTGAAGGGTAGAAGCAATAAAAGTTAATTTTTTTGCTGATTTACTCTTGCCAGTGGCATCCTGGTGCATTGCTGATACAGTTTTTGAGTTGTGGAAAACATAGAAAAGAAAAAGGCTTGCAAGCAAGCAGTGGCATGCAACAGTTTCTGGAGAGGAATGGTTTTAGAAGAAAACGGAAGAAGGAAAGGGGTGGTGACAATGTGGGGGGTATTGTCCAGGGTTGGGGTGAACGGTGGCTATTGTTGGGTGCTATAGATGGAGAGGGCTTGTGTCAGGTGATGTGTAGTGAGGTGGGCTAGTGTCAGGGTGCTGTAGAGGGAGGTGGGCCAGTGTCAGGGTGTTTTGGAGGGAGGTGGGCTAGTGTTGGGGTTCTGTGGAGGAAGGTGGGCTAGTGTCAGGGTGCTGTTGAGGGAGGTGGGCTAGTGTTGTGATGCTGTGGAGGGAGACAGGCTAGTGTCAGGGTGCTGTGGAGGGAGGTGGCTAGTGTCAGTGTACCATGGAGAGAGGTGGGCTAGTTTCAGGGGGGGCATGGAAGGAGCTGTGCTAGTGTGAGGGGGCATTGAGGGGGTGGACCAGTGTCAGGGTGATGCAGAGGAAGGGGGAAATTGTTGGGGCTGTGTGTGGAGGGGGAGTACTGTCAGGACTATAGTCAGAAGGTGGCACAGAGGGACGAGGCTAGTGTCAGGGGGATTGGGGAGAGGAGGCAATGTCAAAGGTCTAGGTAGAGAAGGGTGTTGGTTAAGGGTCTGAGTCACAAAAGAAGTGTTTACATCAAGGTAAACTGTCCCACTGGCAGGCTGATGTGTCTGAAGAGGGAAGGGTGTCCATGTTGGATTGTGGAGGAAGAGAGGAGGAGAGGTGTTGGGGGGGTAGTGTTAGTGGCTATGGAGGGAGAGGGTAATGGCCCAGAGTAAATAAATAAAACAAAACAAAAAGAAGACAGAACTCCTGTTCTCTCTGCTCTCCAATACCCATCTCCTGTTCCTGGTCCACCATACAAAAAAAAAAACACTCCAGCTCCCTCCTTTTGCCTGCTGTCCCACACCAGAGTAAGACAAATTAGTATGTGGGCAGGTGGCAAGGTGGCAACAAGCTTTCAAAATCTCAGCCAAACCAAATTTTTTAGTGGCCATCTTGTTTTTATTTTGCTGTGGTGAAAATAACTTTGTGAGTAAGTGGCCAGTTTGCTACTAAGTTTCAAAATCTGGTAGACAAATCAATTGATTTAGTGGTATACAAACTAATTTATTTAGTGGCCACTTGGCTTCCTGATTTCTCCCACTTTGCCACACCATCTGTTCTCTTTCACTTTCCCTGGTTTAGGACATTACAAGCCAGACAAGCTGGACCACCATAAGGACTCCATCTGGTGGCATTCAATGAGCAGAGTACTCTGGGCCTCCTGGGAGAGAAGAACAATCCCAATGATGCTTAATCCTGTCCCCCACCATGCTGGCCCCTTGAGTAACCCAAGTTGATTCTTGAAGCTTAGTCGGTGTCGTAGTATCGGTATACCCCCTCCGCTCAACCCATTTATGTTAAAAAAAGAAAACAAAATCCCAGGTAATTCTTTGGTATTTTATTAGTCATACTAAACATTTTTCTACTCTGTGCCTCCAGGTCTGATGGGACACCGACCATACTGTCACAGGACACTAGCCACATGTATCAGATAAGTATTGGTTAATGTTTACCTTACCTTGCCTGTTCTATTTAGTTTCTAAAGAGCTGTAGATTCTTTGTGACCCCATTGTTATTCTTATTTTACAGGTATGACTAGATGTTCCCTAAAGACTCACCTATCCCAGGCTCCCCAGGATCCAATTAGGAGATCTCTTACTTACTATCTATGTTAGGGTGATAAGCTGTAATGGTGCCACCTTAAGTATTAAGACACTGTCAGCTTTCGCTTGTTAAGAGGTTGGTGACTCAGGGTTAGAAATATATACAATATTCTTTTTATTCAATTTTTTGCATGTCCATCCCAGATGGACCTGCACAAATGAAGATACAATTACACTGTAACAAAAAGAAGGTAAATTAACTAAAAAAAAACCTAGGTTAATGCACTCATTAGGGTTGAAGGAAATGAAAAGCATTAGGGTTTGCAGTCTCAGGAGCTTTGGTCAGTTGGTGGTCTGATGTTCTTTGGGGATGTCAATTCCAGTGCCCATCCCCTCCTCTGGGCAAATAAGGTTATACATGATATCTTGTGTCATGCAGAACCCTGCACTTCTTTAAGCAGACAGATTCTTCCCATGACACTGGGATCTGTGGATGTGCATCTGCTCACACAAGTCTCAAAGTGACTTGTGTGAATGAGAATATGATTCCACTCAGGTCTCTCAGTGACATGTGTGCCAGCATCTTTTATACACAGTTTGTGCTTTGGAACATTTGGATTTCCCTGAGACCCTCACTTACAAGTCCCCAGGAGTCCATTCACTGAGCCATGCCCCCACATGGAGGCGTTCTCCATTGGTTTCTATGGGGTTATTTTTTTAAGTAGGATTTTTCATGCTTTAGAGGGCAAATTTAAACAAAATAAGGCCACTGCTCTGACAAACAAGGGCCTTGTTAATTGAGCTGTGGCCTTAATTTGTTTGGATTTGCCCTCTAAAATATTAAACATCATATTTAAAAAAACTGCCCATAGAAGCAAATGGAGTGCACCCCCATGCTCTCCAGATTCTTAAATCATGAAACATGCAAGCATAGGGGCATAGCTCACATTCATTTCAATGAGGACCCCAACAAATTTCATGGGGACACCCACTTTTTAGCTGTGGACCCCCATTTTTTTCTAGAAAGTCCCAGATCCCCAAACAAAAATTCCTACTGAGAAAGCCCTGATTCCACTATCTCAAAAATAATAGAAATTCTTTGTAAAAAAACTGCATGAATGCATCATTTAGGGTTCAATTTAATGTCACAAAAGTAGGGAAATGTGGCATTAGGGTTTGCAACCCTAACTCTCCACCACCACAAGCAGCAAAAGGACAAGACCACATAACCAACCACAGACATCCATCAACAGGTAAGGCAAACAACATACAACTGTTTCCAGATGACAGAAACACAGTAGCAATGATATGCTGCCTTTGCGGATTTGTATCTGCAACACCATGAAGACATGCCACACAGGGGCCTGTGCTTATGCAGCCACACCAGTGTGTATATTGTACAGCATGCATGGGTATCTGTGGCTGCAGATGTGCAGGCTATATGGCTAGATAGCATGATCTGCTGTTGCATGGTTTCCTTATGCAAATGCATAACTGAAAAACTGCAACCCCTTGAACAATTTATAGATCCATTGCTGAAACAATGATACCCAAATTGTACTACTTTCAGCTGCTTAACTGCAGGCCACTCAGGAGCCTGCCCTTCTGGAGACAGAAGATGGTGTGCATGTCTTATACCTATATGTGAAGAGGTGCAGGCCCCTCAGGAGCCTGTGCTTCTGTTGCCAGAAGTACTGTTGTAATTTTTGGTATTAGGGATTTGGGGGCATCTGCGCTTCTTCAGTCAGAGGTCAGTGTGCATGTCTTACACCTGCTGCTGCAGAAGTACAGACTCATCAAGTGTATGTATGTCTTACAGTGTGCATGTGTACCTGAGGATACAGAAGCATTGGTCCCATAGGGGTGTGCATTTTTGTAAACAAAAGAACTGTTGTCATTTGTTATATCATGGATTTGTATGTGTGGCTGCAGGAGCCTGTGTTTCTGCATACAGAAGCAATGTTGTGATTTGTGGATTTCTGTCTGCAGTGAAAAATGAATATGTATGTCTTGAAGTGTGCATGCTGCACATACAGATCCACAAAGGTAGCACATCAGTGCTACTGCATTTGTGTCATCTGGAAACAGCTTGTTTGTTTACCTATTAATGGCTGTCCATGGTTGCTTGTGTGGTCTTGTTCTTTTGCTGCTTGTTGGCTTGGAGAGTTACGGTTGCAAGCCCTAATGCCACATTTCACTACTTTTGTGATATTAAGTTGAACCCTAACTGGTGCATTAACACAGTTTTTTGCAAAGAATATATAGTATATCTGTACACCTTGTTGGTGATTAAAGTTATGTTCTAAAGAAAAAATAAATTATTCTTAGAATGAAACATGAGAATAATTGCACTAAATATAGTATTAAAAGCATTGTTTTACACTTCTAAAATAGACTAGTTTTGTCATATGATAACGATTGTTCACCATGCTCCACCTTGGCTGTAGAGAACGGATCTTTGTGATCATTTCCTGGTAATACAGTACATTTCTTTTCTGCAATGAGTAGAATAATATATATGTATGTATCTATATATATATATATATATATTTGATGTTTCATGTATCCTGTGGAAAGGCTCCCTGCAAATGATTTTCTTTAAAATCGTATGTCTGTTCCAAAATACACCTCTTTATTCTGTCCATCTCTTCACAATATTTTCCCAGCCAACAATATGCCTCAAATATATGGGTAGTCTGATTTTTCCTGACCACAAAATAGTTTTTAAAATATCTTTTATTATTTTTTAACTGAACAAGACCCAGATATTTGTAACCTTAGTGCAGTGTAACAGTATTAGTGTTTTGCTGTTAATAGTACGGCCAGCACATAAGCACTGGCATTGCTCTAATTGAAAGAGACACATAGCTTGGCAATGATCTGTTAATACATCAATGTTAACATACATTATACAATGGCAAGAAAAAAACCTTGGGCTCTGATTGGTCAGTCTGGGCCTAGACCCTGGATGTTTTCCCAGTACAACATCATGGATCTAGTCCCAACACACATATGACCGCATGACATGTTGACGGAATCATTCCACTATCCATAAACAAAGTGCCCACACTTAACGTGACTACTCTGCCTTATGCCAGTACTTATGTACTTTTTTAAATAAATTCATCTTACCCACAGAAAACAAACTGAATGTACCACACACCAAAACCCTATCACATTCCCCAGATGCATTTAGTAAACCAAATCCCCTGACATTCTCTGAATAAAATGAAAAAAACAAATGTAAAACAAAGCCATCAGTCCAATTGGCTTCACTGTCATCAGTCCCTGGCTCTGCCCTTTGCACTGATGCACCAGCATATCTGTTTTTAAAAAAAGCACAAACTATACTTTTCTGTGTAAAACTAAAAAAAAACAAAAAAAAAAAAACAGAAGGATTTTAAAACACAGCTGTCACCCAGAATAGGAATAAGCATACCGTCACAAAATCACATACCAACAATTAGGTTTCTGTGTTACTCCTTCTGTTCTCAATTTTTATCAATGATCCAGCTGAGGTCTTGGAATCCTGCTCAACTATTCTCTGCACTGATGACCTGATTATCTACACTAGTTCTTCTTGTATTGCTTGCATAAACACATCACTTACTTCAGACTTCAATAAGGTCTTAGACTGGCTACTAGACCGTAAGCTTGTACTAAATGAAAAGAAAATGAAAGCCATGCTGCTAGGTTCCGTTCCGAAGATTAAGACCTGTTCTAGTTTGCTGGAGGTTCTTCACCCAGGAGGATTTCCACTTGAAAATGTTACTTCCTTCAAGTACCTTGGGATCCTGCTGGACCAGTCCCTGGATTTTAATCTTCACATTCAGTCCTTGTGCAAAGCTGTAAATTCAAGACTGGGAGTAGCTTACAAAATGAGCTACATGCTTACACCTTCAGCCAAATTAGCAATTGCCCAAGGTATTCTGCTCCCAACCCTTACTTATGGTGCCTCTATTCTTACCTCTGCCCATAAAACCTCCCTACTAAAATGGAACGTAACTTATAACAATATATGCCAATTTGTCTCTTATAGCCTCGACTCAAACATCACTGCCTTCTTTATAAGGATCTGAATTGGCTCTCACCCTCTGCCAGTAGACAATACTACCTTGGATCAATAATGGACTCGATCATCAGGGAAAAAACCATCCCTGCTGACTGTGTTGCTGGTCCCTCAACCATCCTCCCATGGTCTGCGATCAACAGACAAATCCTTGCTCTATATTCCGAGATATTGCATGACTAAAAGCACAGGGGCCTTCCAATTTTCTGCTCCCAGGCTATAGAATGCTCTTCCACTCAACCTCCAGCTGTCTTAGTATCACTTTGGATTTAAAAGTGAATATCGTCGTTATCTATCCTTAGCTGATGCTTGTACATGCTTTGACCCAACCTGAACCTCCTGAGACTTACCAGTAATGTCACCCCTTCTCTAATCCAGCTCCAAGACTGTCTTCTCTTCCCCTCCCCATATTTTTCCTTCACTTTGTAAATAACTTCTTCACTACTAGCTCTCTTCCTTCTCAACCTTGTTGCTGACCATCCACTGTTGTTTTGCCAATTACCACCACTGACCTTCCTTCTGTCAGTCTTTCTTGTTGTGTTTGAACATTCCTCACATTTCTCTCTATATAGCCTTACTATCTTACTAACCCTTTTACTCCACAGGTCGGGTCCATGGTTTCTGCACTTATTATATATCTTACTGCCATTATTTGTATAATGCTTGCCATTATTTTTTGTTGTTTCTACTCAGTGTATTTTTGTAGCACTGCAGTACTGTTCCTCTGTATTATTGTACCCATGTTGCTGTTGTTCAACTGTTCTCTTTTTGTTGTACTCTCTCGGGTCATGCCTGAAAATAGTCATTTTATGGCTAGTGCACCTACCTGGTTAACACAAACTAAATAAATAAAATAAATAAATTTAAGAGCTATTTTGTAACCCCAATTTCCCTACCTGTTCAAAAAAGAATGTTTCATCGAAGAGCTGCTGCTGATGTCTTCTCCAGAACTCACTGTCTAGTCTCCCTGTCAACAAGCTTACAGGACCTGTTTCTCCAAAGATTAAAAATCATGTGCAATGCTTTTTACAAGTTAATAAGGCAGCAACATTCAAAAAACATTTCTATAAAAACTACGTTTCAGGTTTTGGAACAAAGTTGACAAATTCATATTTTAATGCTTTTTTGATGTGGTCAATTTCTCTAGGGCTGCTGAATGCTGAGTCAGCATGCCTCCAGGCTGTTGATATAATTTGGGGTGCTACTCTACTGTGTCTGTTAGGAAGTTGTACTGCTACTAGTATTGCATAATGTTGGTAACTTCATTGCTTTTTGTCAGTGTCTGCTTCATAATAAGTTTTAAAGAGCATTTTTCCCAGTCCTTTTGCGTTCATGCATAAATTACCCCTTCCATGCATTGATTCTGAGATTGTTCTTCATTACTGTTCTCTGCAGTTAGTCTTTCCATTCTGCAAAATAAATGAAATGCAATTCCAGAATCAGTGCAATAAGGGGTAGTGTATGCATGTAACTCAAAAGGACTGGGAAAGGTGCTTTAAATCTCAATCTCTCTATCTCTCAACAAAATATTACTCTGTTTTATAAGATGTCTTTTCCTAGCAGTTAAACCTCAGCCTCCTGTTCTTGTACATTTCATGTCCTGTCTTTCACAAAATGGGGAACTTTTTGCATGAAAGTCGAAAGGACTGGGAAAGATGCTGACAACAATTCTGTCTTCTCTCAAATCCCATGCTTTCTACCAAGGGTGTAGAAAGTCAATTTTACAAAAAAAAAAACATATTGACAAGGCATTTGGACTTTGGCATAATGCATTCCTAACATGGTGTATTGGGGAAGGGGGAACATAGCATATGCATTGAGTATTAATAGTTTTCTCTTGCAAAATTGCTGTGACTGCACTGTACTACACAGTATGTCACTCCTTTGCCTTACATTGATGCTATTGGGAGCTAGCAGCACAGCAGCTGAACAACAAAGGCAAGTGCAGCAGGGCTAAAGTAGGGCTCAAAAACAAATCGAAATTATGGAAGGCAGAGTAAACCTTGGCCAAAAATATCAAATGCTCAAACCTTTTCAAGTCTAGTATTGCATATAATGACTACAAGATGTAACTTTTTGGACCATAATGAAAGGTGCTCTTTAACAGGGGCCTAATATGTGTTAATTCCTGCTAGCGGCAGAAGTGTTAGATGTGGTAAAATTATCATTTTAATGTGGAATATAACATGGATGAGTGTAAATGTAGGTTAAGTAACAGACTGTCAGGGAGAAAACACTAGGGGCCAGATACTCAAAACTTTGCTCCTGGCAGAAATCAGTTGTGCCATGATTGCACCACAGCGCTATATTCAAAAGGCCAAACAGTGCCGGTACAATGAGATGCTATGAGATAATGTATGCACAGTGCAAAGTGAGGGGTGGGGGCATGCAAACAGGCGCAATGGTATATTCAAAAGTATAGTGAGACGCAACATGCGTTAGTGCAACATGTAGAGTGCTTCAAATTACAGCCCAAGAAAAGGTAGTCTTAATGCCAGGCAAACCCAGGATGGGGGGTTGTGGACACAGCAGAAACTTGGAACAAGGCTGTATGTATCCAATGAGGAGGCAGTGTGGGCTGACGGCCACCCTGGGCCACTCCCTATGCACAGGCACACAAACTGTAGCAGTGCTGTGAAGTGAACACTCCTGTAAATGTTACAACTGAGCTAGAACACCACTTGCAGCAACTAACTATTTGTACGGTATTGTAATGTACCGTAAAGTGTACCTAATGTGATATTTGTGTATTGTTGTGCATTGTATGTCTTTATTGTACACAGTTGCATCTCAGCCACACAGTTAGTGTCTCTGGGTCATTCCTGACACTGGGCCTTACCTGGTGAACAAGATCATAAAAAACAATTACCAGAACACATACATGGCAGAGACATGCTGCATAGAGATGGCACTGCCCATGTCACTGTCATCTGGCACTGGTGCTAACCCTGCCAGGCATTAATGGGTGCCCCAGTGTCTGGTGGACACCATGGCAGTGCATCCATGCAGCACACACCTCCAGTTCCCCCATTGGGGTACACCAACACAGTCCAACAGAGACATGCTGCACTGGGGGAATGGAGGGTGTTGAGGGGATGGTGTACAGGTGGCCAGGCTGCACCACAAAGTAGGTACTGCCACACAGCTGGGGCCATCAATACAGTGCTCATGTTCCACTGCCTGGATTGCTCCTGACAATATTGTGCCAGTATGATGGTATGTGTGGCCCCCCCGGGAACATATCCTATACCTGTCAGGGATCTCCACACACACGGACAGCCATGTGTATGGTAGTGTGGGGATACCATGCTACTGGTGCAGCACATGAGGGTTATAGGACAGTATGACTCTGATGTCCACTGTCAGACCATGCCTTCCAGCTGTGCTTGTCACTGTGTGGATAGCAGCAGTCACTGTTGCCTGACACACCCTAAGCATTGCTGTGTACCCCACAGTATCACCTACTATGGTACTGTACCATCTGATAAACACTGTGAAAGGAACAATAATGTGCCTCTGGCATGCAGCATGACCACCCATTCCTGTAGTGCTGCTCCCCTGGGCCAAATTAGACTTTGCATCTGTGACCAAATCAAGACTGCAGCTAATGTTCTGTGAGCTGTGAGCACACAATGAATGTGGCAACTGACCTCTAATACCAGTCGGACCTACAGGTGGAACTGTGAGCACAGAAAGAAACATGGCTACCAACCTGTAATACCAGTCAGATCTTCAGGTGGAGCTGTGTGCACCATGTTATAGCACCAGGCAATATACATGCAAAGCAGGCTATAAAGAGACGCTAATGTGGCTGTCTGCCCATGGATTGCCTGAGCAGGCTCATTTGCATTGCAGTTTTGAATATAGCAAACTTTAGCTCTGGGCAAACAGGATTGTGGCAGGCAAAATTGTCTGCACCGTGCAAATGTGTTAGCACCACGGAATACTGTAATGTTCCATTACATGGTTCTGCAGTATTGGAACTGCACTGTTTGCAGTTATTGTGTTCCACTGCTTTGCTAGAACTCACATTGCCCACATTGCTCAGCCTTTATTCACTGGGCTGCTGTTGCAGTTTGCACTGCTCTCGGTTGCTATATTCAGTGCTGTCTTATTTGCCAGATTATTGTTGCACTGCACTCTCAGCTCTGTTTGCATGCCTTCATTGGCACAGTATATTCAACTCATTTAGGCCCGGGGCTATTCCTTTGAATATGGAGTGCAAATGGTTCTGGGCTAATTTTGCTTGCCGTGCAGTGGTAATTTTGCCCTAGGCCAAAGTTTTGAATATTTGGCCCTAGGTTGGATGGGTTGGTTAATGCATATAAACTCATAGTAAAGTTTCAAAATAGGATTACTTCTCCCACCTCCATTTACAGGGAGATAGAATAGTTGTTTTAAAGAGCCATCCTGAGAAATCACCTCAATTGAATGACAGGTGTGAATGATCACAGCCTTCCACTACATCTGAAAATTACTCAGTCTACAAGCCTCACCAGTGAAAACAGGAAATTTTGCTCTCATGCCTTTCCAGTATAAAAAAATAAACTGAAACTGAAACTGAAGCTCACTGCAGTGTGCTTTAAGTCAGCATTCAGCAACCCTGGAGAAAAGGACCACAACATAAAGGCACCAAAATAAATACATTAAAAAATACACATCTGTCAACTTTTTTACAAAACCTGAAACACAAAGTTTTTATAGCAATGTTTTTTGAATGTTGCTGCCTGTTATACTTGTGAAAACTATTGCACATGAACTCCAACCTTTGAAGAAACAGGTTCTATAAGCTTGCTGACAGGGCAGACTAGATTCTGAGTTCTGGAGATGACATCAGCAGCAGCTCTTCACTGAAACTGGCTTTTTTGAACTGGCAGTGAATATAGGGTTGTAAAATGACTTGTAACTTTTAAGCAAAGTAACTTGGAGGTCTCATTTTTGGGATTAGGCTGATTGGGGCTATGCTGATCCAAATTCTGAAATTTATTGATGCCAAAAATGTAAAATTCTGTCACTTCAATCCTCAGAAATATTCCACATGAGCCCTGTGAAAGACCTTAGACTTTTCCCCACACAGCACTGAGCCCTCTTGACTCAATCAGAGCCCAGAACAGACTGCTCAAACTGCCCAAGGTTCCTGGGATTTCTCCCAAACATTCTGCCCTCTGATTGGCTAATTTCAGTCATCAATCACAATCATTGGCTTTCTTTGATTATTGATTGGAAAGGTCTCTTGGTGCCTGAAAATGGTTCACACCTACTCCCTTCAACCTTCAGAAACAGTTAAAGGCTTCTAACCAGCTGATTGACTGTCAACTAAGGTCAAAGGATCATAATATGGCTGATATCATCCAGCCCAATATAAAGGCTATGGCAGTCTCAAGTTTAATATTCTCAGGTAAACAAACTTCTCAGTCTTAATCAGTACTTCCCCCCCAGACTAGTAGCAGACATTGCCCGCAACAAATCGACTGCACTGTCACATTCGTAGACCTCTCCCTCTGCCAGTTGCTGCCTCTGCCAGTTGCTGCACAGTCTCCAGGCAGTGATCTAGCTCATAATTATTCATAAGCACCTCATTAATACCCATGAGGGCCCATTGGGAATAGTGATTGCTGGTGTTTCTAAACTAAATTCCCAGTGCCACTTCTCAGGTGCTTCCTTCAGGTGTCTGACCCCCACTTAACTGAACACAGGGGTTAGAATCACCGGGGAGGAATCTGGATGACTACTATGGTGCTCCAAAGAACAATGCACTACTGTGCATGTGCAGGCCAGCTGACCACACTAAACAGCAAACTCAGGTCACCAGCACCTCGATTAGACCCCCACAGCCCCAGGAGAGCAGGCAACAAAAAAGGTAAGCCTCCACAGGGGGGTTTCACAGGCATACAGATCAAAGCTTGACAGCAGAGGGGGAGAGTAAGAACCAGATAAAAAAAAAAAAAAAGAACAGTCTTATGTGACAGATGAGAGAGCCAGCAGCACCGCCTACTGGCCAAACCAATGCATCAACAGTTAAGCACATTTTCTTTTCCCTGAGTATTCCTACCCATTGAAAAATTGATTAAAATATGAGTTTAACCGTAATTTTTTATTATTTTATTTTTTTCTTCACAAATGAGCCATTGTATAATAGTAATAATGCACTCCAGGGTGTGTGTTCTGCCTGGATAACGTCCCTTCTCAGGTGCCGGACATACTCGGCTTGTGGTCTTGTGCCTAACCACCCGAGTTGTGACATTATCCCAGTACAATACACACCCTGTTGTGCATTATTGCTTAAATGCTGATATGTACATGAATGCATACAGTGCATAGTGGTATAGTCATTGGTTCCTGGAAGCGCTAACAGGCCGTTAGCACTGTGCTAATTAGCACATCCAGGAACCTTGTTGTAACAATGCATTAATGATGGCATGTTGTTACAACATGGTCCCTGGCATCCATTCCGTCTTACCTGATCCTTTTTTTAAAATGTTCCCTGGTGCTAGTGGTATTCTTCCCTCAACTGATCCCCTTCTAAAATTATATGTGATGATATTAGTACCCCTTCCTCAAGTGATCCCTTTCTAAAATTATTCTCGGTGCTAGTTGTACCACCTTCTTCACTCAACCCCCTGTTGTTCGGCAATCCTTCCCTTGTAGTCTAGTACACAGCCCACTGTTAATGCCATTCTCTTGTGACAACCCCTGTTCCCATCCCATAACTCCAGCCTTGAGTTGTCAATTGGTACTCACATTCTGCTCTACTCCACTGCCAGTCACTATGTCACTCATGCAAATCAGTTACTTACACTATAGAAGTAACTGTATCGATATTACACCCTAACCAGTTCAATTTCTATTCAGTTTCTTTTATAATCAAGAGACTGACTTGCATGAATAAAACAGTGTCTGGCAGAGAAGGTGAGCAGTGGGTGAGTACTGGCCACCATCTCGGGGCCAGGGGTAAGGGGTGGGTGAGGGGGGTCAACAGAGGATGGCACCAGGATGAGGTGGGCTACTGGACTAAAAGTGATAGATTGTTAACAACAGGGGTGTTGGGCGAGGGAGGTGGGTACCACTAACATTAGGGATCATTTTAAAAGTGGATCAGGTAAGAGAGGGGGTGTCTCAGAGTGATCATATATGATAATCTCCAGGTGGCTGGGCAGTGTGTGACAAGGCAGTAGACAAGGCCAATGGGATGCTGGGGTGCATAGAGAGGGGGATTTCTAGCAGGAGGGAGGTGGTGTTGTCACTGTATCACTCACTAATGAGGCCCCATCTAGAGTACTGCTTCAAGGTCTAGAGGTCACACCTCTGTAAGGACATTGACAGAGTGGAAGCAGTCCAGAGGAGAGCTAGCAGAATAGGGTGTGGGTTGCACGGGATGTCATATGAAGAGCGGCTGTGAAATCTCAACATGTTCTACTTGGAGAAGAAGTGAGCGAGAGGGGACATGATTGAGATCTATAAGTACCTAGCAGGGGTGAACAAGGTGCAGGTAGAGAGTCTCATTTAGAGAAGGAAAAGCACCAGAACACGGGGGGTATGCAGTGAAAACTGGTGAGGGAGGCTTATGAGGGATGTGAGGAAATACATTTTCACAGAAAGGGTGGTAGACACAACAGGCTACCAGAAGAGGTGGCTGGGGCAAAAACAGTGGGGAGCTTCAAGCATGCATGGGCTAGGCACTGATATAATAAGCAGAGGAAAGGGAGGTGGGAGCGACACTGGTAACCAAATAGAGTCCAAAGTGTCAAAACAGGAGGTTAAAATAAGGCAAACTGGCATGCCTACCGGTCCTTTTCTGCCAACAAAGTTTGTGTTTCTATACAGTACCAGTACACAGGAATTATGTTCTGAATTGTATTCCAAAAGACTTTAGTCCATATAAAACCTATAGCTTCTTGTCTTCAATCCTTTTATTTGATTTTCAACTTTATTAAATCTGATACTAGAAATTCTATAGACTGATGTAAGCACGCTAAACAACCTGTACCTTTTAAAATTTGCACTTAATTCAAATGAATACAAGCACTATGAGGCATTTTATTTTTAGCTCATTGAACTGACTAGTTAAGACTTGTTTCCAAAGCCATTGGACAACCTCTGATGAAGCACTCTGCCACAAAATGGAGTTAGGGAGGATACCTTGACTTTCATCAAATGTTAAAAAATGCAGGCCTTGGGGAGTGCTTTCAACGCTGGGTAAGAGCTATATTTTCTCACCTGACCGCCACAGTTTTTACAAACTCATTACTTTTGGAGCCTTTTCCCCTTGAAATGGGTATCAGGCAGGGATGCCACTCTCCCTTCTATTATTTGTCCTCACAGTAGAACCCCTTTCTGCAGCAATCAGGCAACACAGGGACATTAGTGGCATCCCAATAGGGCAGCAACATTATACCATTATATTCCACCCTCATGTATGCAGACGACTTACTGATTCCGCTAAGGAAAATAAACCTCTCACTCCCACCCCTCCTCCACCTGCTGCACAATTTCGCCGTGTTTTCCAGGCTCAAGGTCGACCAAACTAAGACAGAGGTTATGCCTCTCAACTCCCAATGTCAACCAAGTGCTACACTCAAACATGGTCTTAAATGGGCAAAAAGAGGCATCACATACTTGGGTATGAAAATAACCACAAAATTGGCCAAGTCTGGGACACAAATTTACAACCCTCCTAGATGCCTGTAGGATGGAATTTAACAGGTGAAAACTTGTACATCTCACCATGGCTGGGACAATCTCTGCCATCAAAATGGTAGCAGCCCCAAAGATTTTTTATATTGTGTCACACCTTCTGTTGCTCACCCCCAAAGGATGATTTGAAAAGGCAGACAAACTCTTTGGTGACTTCCTCTGAGAAGGGTGGAAACCCAGGTGTAGCTGTAACAAACTAAGACCCCAGTGGCAAGATGAGGGGTGGAATTTGCCCTGGTTCAAAGGATATTAACTGACCTATCAGAATGTACAGACACTGCAGTGGTTTAAAGCACCTATAAATGCCTCCCCCCAGTCGGTAGATATGGAACTTATGAAGAGCGGCATGAGCACACTTGCCTTGCTTTTGTACTCTAGCCTGCACTCACATACCATTGCACATCCCACAGTAGGCCCTACAATTAAATATTGTGTGCAGTTGTACCACAAATTAAACACTAACCCTTTTCCAGTGGTACATGCCCCACTATGGAAGAACACCAATATTGAAATAGACCAGAACACCATATCCTGGCCACACTGGATTAATAAAGGGATTTTATATGTCCAAGATATTCTGCAACCTGGCACCCTTCTAGTGGACACATTTGAGACACTCCATGCCAAATAGTATATTCTGACCACTGATTTCTGGAGATATTTTCAAATTAGAAGTGCGGTTAGACAATGAATCCACTTAAAAATTAAGAAAGCTGACCCCTTCCCCTTAACAGACTGACTCTCCCTAACCAAAGAACAGGCCAGTAGAATTTACTCAACACTTCATGGCAAAGTGTCTAGCCAGTCTGCAGCCTCCAGAATTAAATGGTAAAAAGCCTTGAATATCACACTTACAGATCAGCAGTGGCATCAGTGCTGGAAAACTGTCCATAGTGCATACACTGACACTAGGAGCAGACTAATACAAAACAAGGTCCTGCACCAATGGTACCGCACTCCGGCAGTTCTGCACACAGCCAAACTACTGGACACGGACAAACGCTGAAGATGCCTAAGGCATAAAGGAGACTTACTCCACATCTTCTGCATGTCTGATGCTTCAGTCATACTGGAGAAGGTATGTTACTTGGTCTCTCAAATTCTGCAGAAACAAAGTCTACAATCCGCACCTCGGTTTCTACTGGGTATGGTCTGAAGCTCTACACCTTATCCTCTCAGACCATAGGTGGCTGGCAATACTGTGAATGCAAGCTAAAAGGATGTCCTCTATAACTGGTGAAGTAAACATGTTCCTACTATAGAGGACATTTTAGGAACCACTGCACAGATAGCAACCATCGAGAGGTTAACATTGTCAGCCAATATCTGACTATCATCATATAACAAGTGCTGGCACCCCTTTACACGCTTCACAAAACCTAAGACAGGCATTGGATAGACCCACTTCCGGTCATCCTTACTACATGAAGGGTTGTGCCATGTTCTATTTGGAAAAGGTTTAGATACCACAAATATATCAATATAAGTCTTGTTAAGTTCTACCACAATGTTTCATAGTTAAAATTTGGCTATAGTAGATTAGGTCCTTCGTGTGTGTCTATGTTCTGTTCCAGGGCAGCGGGGTTTTCGATCTGTTAATCCAGGGGCAACAAGTAACTGGTACTGCATGCATTGTAAGACCACAAACATACAGCAGAGCAAGATAAGGTTTCCCAATTGCATTTCTCAAGCTCAGGTATGTACGCTTATAACTGTTGTCTAGGTTCTGTAGATCTCTCAAGTGTATGTATTTCTCAAGTTATAACATCCCCCCTGTATAATGTAATATGCAACAAGGATTGTTTCTCAGTGTAACCTGTTGTATTTGAAAAATAAAATCAATAAAAAGTTTAACTGTAAAAAAAAAGAACAAAGTGCTTTAATGCAAATAAACCATAAGGTGATGAGTGACAAGGTTCCATGTTATAAGGGTGAATTCGGAATGCCGAATGTCCTTATTGCAACTCCACATTGGCGATATTGAAATAGTTTTCCTGCTTTTATGCAGGGAGCTGTGCCCCACGGGGGGGGGGTTCACCCTGCACCCCCCCTAAATTAAGGTTCTCAACTTTGGGCATACATGTCGGGGTGCATATAGCATTCCAAAAATACTGTCTCGGCCGGGCACAAACAAAACTACCATCACCCGGTCCCGAACCCTGCATCCCACCACCCCAGGCCAGCACCCACCCCACCATGCCATAATGCCAGCTTGCCGCAACCCGTGGCACCACCCTCACAAACCCTCCCCCGCCTCATTGCAGGCTCGCTCCATGCGCCGAGATACACTACGACATCCTGTCACCTTTTCGCAACCCCACCCATCCAGTCACCAACCTCACACCCTCGCTGTCAGGGCAGTTGCTGCAAGTGGGTCGCCGTTTCAGCAGGCACCCACTTTCGACTTGCCCAAATCACAGGATACTGAGTGACATTTATGTGATGCAGCACCTTATGTGCATGAGATACAAAGTTTCTAAATGGATGTAGGACAGTTGATGAGTGTACATCCCTCCTCATGTGCAGACCTCAAAAATGATCTTTTCTTATCCCTGGGCCTCACAACTTCCACTCTGAAGCCCCACCAGAGCCCAATATGCGGCAAACTTTACTCCATCATCTTGCCAAAAATACAGATGCAGAAACTGGCTGCAAAGCCACAGGACAAGGCATGTTGCAGCAGGGGTAGTAACAGATCATAGGAGTCAACCCTTGTGACCCCTAAATGATGCCCATGGGTGTACTTTAGACTGCCCTTCTAATAATTTGGAGATGAGCCATTAGGGGTCACAAGGGTCAACCCCTATGATCTGTTACTACCCCTACTGCAAGTGCCTTGTCCTGTGGCTTTGTGGCTAATTTCTGCATCTGCATATTTTTCTTTGTTTGTCAGCCTTCTTAGCCTATCTCCCCACCACCCTAGCACCTGCCCTTTTGACTGTCAGCCACTTGCAAAGCATGTTGGCATGCAGCACTCCACCCCTTACATGCTTCGCACTTGTGCATCTTCCATTTTATCTGCAGCCATGAATTGCCTGCTAAAATCTCACACATGTGAGGATCTCCGAGCTGTCATTAGCCTTATAAAACAAATTATTATATTTGCCCACCATTGCCTCTTTTGAAAGACTATGAGTACACGTCAGGATCATCACAGACTGACAACAGAGATGTGAGCAGGATTGCTTCACTGTATTTACAGAGAGAGACAAGGATTAGATGGTATGCTGGTATCTGAGCTGCAGCATATCACTGCCACAAGCCATCATTGACTTGGTCACCACATGAAGCTGTGCAGAAAGGTACCATCAGAATTGAATAGGTGCTTGAGGAATGAGCCGCAGCCTGCAGCAGCACAATTTTTTTTTTCCAGCCCGAGTTGGAGCCTGAGTTGAGAAAAGGAGGAGGACCAGATGGTGTGGCAGGTGTGTGATCATTTGTGTCTTTGAGATAAAGGCAAAGGGGGTGAGAGAAATGGGCAACAGCATGGAGGAGGAAAATCTAATAAGGTGCCTGATGCAAGAGAGCCAGGTCTGAGCCAGAGATCGAGCAGCTCAGTGTCAGTGATGGCTGCAGGTAGGAACTGTCTCCACAATATTGGAAAAATTGACAGTTGGTGGTACCTATTAGGAAGGAAGGAAGGAAAATGCAGTAACTGAGCTGAGTGGCAGCCAGCCATTTCCTGAACAGGTGCCAACTTGGGGGGCGGGAGAGCTGGGAGCCACAGAGAAGAGGTATGGTAATGCAGAGTATTGCTAATCTACTTTCAGGAAAATAAAATTTATTGTGGTGTGTGTGTGGTGGGGATACAGAAGACAATGGCTGTTGTTGCATTTAGCCAATATTGATTTATGAATCTTATTCCCAAGGCAGTAACTTGGGCTTGAGAGGGGAAACAAATGAAGCAAACAGGCCTTGCACTCACTTAACCCCAGTCCTACAGACACAACCTTCATCCCTACAAATGAGCTTAAAGAGACCCAAGATAGATGTAAAAAAATATATATATTTATATCAAGTAAAATGGTACTGCAATCAGATAGCTATCAGAAGGAGGCCCCTGTCTTGTGTCTCTTTGAGCTTGTTTGTGGTGCTGGTGGTTGTGTGTGATTATGAGACCTGTTTGCTTCATTTGTTTGCCCCACCCACCACATATATCCATGGGTGACCCCCTTTTGCTATTTGCCTTGTGACAGAAACCAGTCTGTGGCAGCCTGTCTTGCCTCTGTTTCTTTACTGGGGTTGGAATCTTGTGGGGAGTTTCTGTTTAGGCATTATAAAGTAAGGGTCTGATCCTCAAAGGCACCCCAGATACACACAACTTGCATATATTTGTGGTGCATTGCCCTGTGGCTGCAGGTGCCTGTGTGCCTACTGACATCAACAGTCCCTGCTCACTGTGATCAAGCGGTCCAGACCCACATATTGTGACAGGGACTGTGGGGATGGACAAGGCGGTTCCAGACCATGAACATCCAACTGAATGCCTGTACTGGTGCATGAATGGATCACTCTCTGAGCAGGGGGCATAATTATAGGGAAGCAGCCTTGCTCATCTGAATGGACTCAGTCTAGACTGAGGCAAGCACTGCCCACCACCAATGTTATCTTACAAATTTCAGACTCGCTGTGAGCTTATCACATCAAATTTGAGTCAGTAGTATGGAGAAAGCGAAATATGAGCATTTTGATTTCTCGCAGTTCTAGCATTTTAGCACTTACAGGAGTTACATCACTCACCCAGGTGGGTGAAGAGGCATAGATGAGCTTTGTTGGCTGGCTAAAAAGCAATAAAGATTTTTTTCTGCCAGCCCGAGCTGAAGAGCCAGTAAGTATGAGTGGGGGGAAGGGGGTATTGTGAACTCATACATTTTTTTGGGGGGTTTTGCTTGGAGTTCATTGTTGGCTTGCAAAATGTGAACACCCGTAGTAGTGCCAGGGGGCATATCAGACAGTCAGTGAGAGATAGAAACACTGTTTAGTGTGCCAGAGAAGATTTTGGAGATAAATTTTCCCTTATACATATCAGAAGGCTCAGAAACTATAACAATAGAAGCAGTGGGAGAAGTATGGCTGAGGGTGCTGCGCTGTATTCACCTTGATATCAAATTCTTAATGATAAATCCATACTGCTTTGCATTGTATGGATTAATGAGTGTATTCCTCTACTTTGGATTCATGGCCCCCATATTCCAAGGCAGCTGATATCACTCTGTGACATATAGTGCATGGGCGGCTGTGAGTTATATTCAGACAGTGCACTCTGGAACATGACAACTGTCTGAATTTGTGGCCATGCTAGGAGCAACACAAAGGACAATGCACTGCTCTGACATGGCTTGAAGCTGAATATAGCCCACAGGGGAGCCCAGAAGACATAGCGCTGCCCAAAACGGAATAGTGCCAGGGCAGAACATGCAAATTAGTCCTTTGGGCATGCAAGGTGCTAAGGGGCCACTTGCATGTCCATTATGGACTCATTTGTATGCACACAGTTTCATAGTGCCTATGCTGGACTTTGGGAATAAGGATTCCCTTGTAGTCTACTAGATCTCCTGCCTGCCCATGTGTTAAGCAAGCAATAATACCCGAGAGGGTGGGTGGTATTGGGCAATACCGGACCGCCCAGGGACGTAATGAGGCCCGACGCCACAGGTGGAGGGTCTTATAGCCCTTGGAAGGTCCGGTATTGCCCATACCGCCTAATCCTGGAGGGTATTATTGCACTTAGAAAATGGGCAATTGTCAAAGAAAATAAGTTTAATAAAATAATGTAAATAAAAATAGTTTAAAAAGCATTTTTTAATGAAATGGTCCTCCGCCTGCATAACAGCGGCTGTAGCATCAGAGCTGGAAAGGCTTCAGAGTAGGGATAGTCAAAGCCACGGTGGTGATTTGTTCATATCAAGAAAAACTTACGATGTGACAGCTCTTAATGCTCATTTTTTTCCCCGAAACACTGCAGTTGAACCTTTTTAATATTGTTTCTGGTGGCTGCGGAGCAGTATGAAAGTAGCCCGAGATGGGAGGAAGAAGTAAAGGTGCTAAAAATAACCTGGATGACACATACACAGTACTGCTTACAAACATTTGCAGGCTATCAGGAACAGCGGGAAATTAGGTAGTGTGTCATTTTATTTTTACATCATTTTCACTTCAGCGGGAGAAAGGGTGCTGGCTTGTGGAGAAATAACTGCTGCACATCGGGTGAACGAATTGTGAGCGAGCACTACAGGGCGATACCTGTTTCCATACAGTTGCGGTACTAGAGCTAGAGCTCTAACTGTCTTCCCGTTTTCTTTGTCTGTGTGGAGAATGAAAACCGCGATGGCAAAATGACGTTAACCCCCAATCTCGTTTGTCTGGCAATTGCTTACCTGCCACTGGAGGTGATCTGTATGGTGGCTGAAGTTGGTAGGAAGAGGGACATCCCAAACGAAACTGGGGAAATGAGAGCATGTTGAAAAACAAATCAGCAGCAGAACCAAGCGAGAGAGATGAACTAATGCTGGTAATATCGATGGTACTGGTGGTATCCCGCTTCTATTTGTTTCAAGTAGTGGTTGTCTGGTAGAAGTTGTAAATTATTGGGCATGTAAGGAGGAGGGCAGGGAATGGAGCGGGAGGAAAACTAATGGAACAGGCGGCTTCCAACAGACCATAAAACAATGACTATATTGACAGTTCTCTGTGCATGCCTGTCTTCAAAAAATTGTTTTCGGTGGATAGCAGTAATGTTCTGTTTTTAAAATGTATGCATGCTATCTGGTCACTCGCTCTCTCGCTAAGTGATAAACAACAATGGCGTCAGTTTCAAATTGTGTACCCAGTGCTGCAGCCAATGGCTGAGCAGTCTGGGCACAATGATACTTTGCTGGGCATGAGGTACGTTTGGACTGGGACTTTTTATTTGGTGAGCATCTATTGAAAGTTAATGTACCCCTGTGGATTGGGTACCAGCCAATCAGATGCCTCCAAATAAAAAGCCCATTTTCTAATCACACACACTCTCTCTGGTGGTCTTGCCCCCCCCCCATACCCATGATGTAAACTACTGTTTTTTTCCCTGGTGGTCTAGTGGACCCCCTCACCAGTTCTTCTCCAAATGCCAGTGTACAACATAGCCCTCCACTCACTCCCTTGGCAGGTACAGTCCCAGAGCATTATCACAAGTACTGAATCTTCTAAGGTACTCATGCTAAGGGGCTGTTGCATGTTGGCTGAGCAAGGAGGTGAACAATGGGCTGTGCCAGTCTGCACCATTTGGAGAAGAACCTGTGACTGGGGTTTGGGGGGCTTCAGGTTAAGGGATCATTAGCAAGTGGGTAGGATTGTCACTCCACGGGGGGTCCACTACACCACTTTTGAAAACACAGTACTTTATATCATGGGTGATCGGGGGGGGGGGGCTAAACTACAAGGGTACACTTACTATTTTAAATTGTGCACAATTGGGGGTGAGGTCCACTATACTACCAGTGAGAGTGTTTGAGATTAACGCATAGGAGAGGGTGGTACACAGCCATAGCACCTGGTAAAGGCTAGTATTTTGGCTGTAGTATACAGCACCATTGCAAAGCCATGCATGAGGGATCCCTTATTTTCATATGCGTAGTGACATATTTTCCATGATCGTGCTGCAAGGATGGGCAGGTAGCACTGATCCCTATCAGCTTCTTAATGAATGTTTGCCTTTTCCTGGGATCCATGGCCCCATATTTTGGTGCAGCTATTTGCGCCACACAAAAACAATGTGCCACTATCAGGGAGCCATATTCATACATGCAGCACACTCTGCCTCTATGAATATTGGGCTATGATAGCACTGTACAAAGTGCATATGAGCCATTCTACAGATAGCAGCTCGATATAGCATTTCAATAATAGCATGGCAAGAAGTGCGCTATGTTAAGTGCAAAAGCATTTAGAGCAACAGGGGTATAATAATGGTAGGAAATTACTGCTACCCCTGTCACTCTGCACTGATACCTGTAAGGGATCAAGTTGTCATGTGTGTGGTGCCTGGTAGAGCTGCTGCTGTGGTGGAGTGGCTAAAGCACCAGCAGATGACAGAGTTGGAGACCCGGGACCATGGTTTGGTTCCCCCCGGTGTGAAAATGTATTTTTTTTTTTTAGAAAACAGAATTCCCCCCTCCCAAGTTTATCCCCATCCCTGAAGTCCACACCCCCTTGGAGTTTGTTATTTTCAGTCCGTGGGATGCGGGGTGCACGTGGGGCCAAACTTCCCACAAAGAAACAGAAAGTCCCATTACTTTAAATGCTGTGCGCTTTTTGTGTTGGGTCAGTGTTTTTACCAACATTATTTTGGTGCACACTGTTTTGCTTTTGGCATTTATTGCCATGCTGTTTTTGTTAGTGGCATTATGACCCTGTGTCCTGGCAGCACACCCTGGAGCAAATGGGGATAGGGCATCTTAAATGGGATTGTACCTTTGTTTCTGTATGACGTAATAAGCAGCCAGCATGTAAATGATCATATATGGCACGCAAGGTGCTAAGGAGCAATTTCTTGCTATTATGAGGTCATTATTAGCTCTACACAAAATGCTCAGAGGCACTTTGCAGAGCTTTGAAAATTGCTCTCGCCCAAATCACTTGCAGTAAAAGACTGATCCCTGGTAATGAAGTGATAACTGCCTCTTGATCCCTGAGTAAAATTATATCTTCTCAGGTAATCCACTGGTACTCCCCTCCTGTAAGACCCTCATTATCATATTTTGTAAACCCCCCCTGCTCCTCACTGGCCCACTCACTCTTGGCACCGCCCTAAACCACCACCAAGCAAAAGGCAGTCCATGTCCATGTCCATGTGCATAGATGAAGATGGTGACTGACAAACACCCTCTTCATGCCACCTTGGCTGGCCACAATCTGAATGACAGGGACCGAGTGCATGTATACTGTAGAAACAGCTCTTTCTACAGTATGCATGCCCACTCCCTACCATTCAGATAGCAGTTTGCAGAGGAAGGTTATTACTGTCATTTTCTCCATCTCTGCTTAAGGATATGGAGTTTGATCGAGGTGAATTGGTGGTGGAAGGAGGGGGTTGCTAAGAAAGTGGGCTGGTAGGAGGTTTACGAATATATTAATAGGGATCAGACTGGAGGGTGAGTACCACTGGACTGCCAAGGACAATTATATTTTACTTGGAGATCAGGACAGAGGGAGGTAGCCCTGGACTAACAGGAAAGATTTCCATTTTATCGAGGATCAGGTGGGAAAGTGTATGTGTCACTGGTATCAATGCTGCTGGGGGCTCACACCGCTGACTGTGCACATTGACAAGAGAAGGGTTTTTTAAGGTTTAAAAAGTGCTGCCTTGGCAGCCTTTTAGCATTTTCAGAAGCATATAAATATACCACTGCACACTTTATGCAAGGAGGCACCTCCATTCACATAAGCGCAGTGGCGTAGAAACATAGTAACCTAGAATTTGTCAGCAGATAAGGACAGCCTGGCCCACCCGGTATGCCTATTTTTCCCTGCCTACAGAATCACCACAGATCCTACTTATTTATTTATTTTATTTAACATACTTTAGGATTACAACCTTTGAGTCAGGCACTCATTTACAAAGGCTCTGTGTCAGAGTACAAGAAACAAAAAACAAGACTTACAGAATACATAGTTACATCAAGAAGGAATTATACAAGGGTTAAGCACATGAACTTATAAACAGCAGTAGTACATGATTATAATTACAAAGAACCATTTTTCAAGGAGAAAACAGAAAATATTGGCAAACTTCGGTTATTGTCTTAACAAATATCAACTGATATTATCATTCGTTAGGCACTGGCTAGCTCGGACTGTACTTTAGCGCAGTGGAGACTAGCGTAGCACACAAATGCAAGCAGCCCAACACAGGCATTGTCTAGAGGGTTGACAGTAAGGTAGCCATAGGTAGGGCTTACCTAGAGGGTACATAGGCACTGTTCAGAGGTGAGTATATGTTGTTTGAGTGCTACTTTGAAGGGACCTAGGTTGGAGATGGAGGATAAATCATAGGGGAGTTCATTGTACCAAGTTGGTGCTCTGAAGGATAAAGACCTTTGTGCAAGTGAGGTCCTGAATCTTGGGATCAACCATATCTGTTTGTTGCTGGAGTGAGTATTTACTGTGGTATGGGAGCACTGGAGTGCAGCAGATACCCCCATTGGGAGAGCCCCAGGTGAATTTTCTTTGTAAGGAGACAAGTTTGGTAGCATATTCTCTCATCCAAGTCTAGGAAGTCTGTGAGAGAATACAGGGTGCAGGTGTGGGTACTTTTATCTGCCCCTAACAGGAGTCTGCATGCTTTATTTATGGCCAGATGGATTTTGTTCAGCTTCATATAATTGCCAGCTGAGTAGATGGTTAGCCTGTAGTCCACAAGAGAGAGGACCGACACAGTGACAGCCAGATTTGGGGCTTCAGGGGTAGGCAGGTTGTGTGCCTGTACAGAAGCCCTATACGAGCATTGATAGCTGACAACAGGTTGTTTATGTGTTGGTGGAAGGAGAGGTGGGAGTCAAAGGTTACGCCTAGGTATTTATATGTGTGTACCTGCTCAAGGAAAAGGAGAGAGTGAGAGAGGATGGATAGTTGTATATTCTTGGCCTTGTTCTGATGGTGGGCAAAAGCATGGCCTTCATTTTTTTTCATGTTAACTATGAGGCTATGGTCTGTGAACCAGTTTTCAATTTGGCTGTATGCATTTTGGGGGATGGTTTCAGAGAACACGGATCTTGGTGTGAGGCAAAGAGAACTGCGTCATCTGTATACAGCAATAGATTATCTGTGCAAGACTTGGGCAGGGTGTTCAGGTAGATGCTGAACAGCAGTGGGCCAATAATTGAGCCCTGAGGAACCCCAGAGTGAACAGGCAAGGTGTAGGACTGGGTGGTGTGTATTTTGACACATTGCGATCGGGCTGTGAGGTAGCTAGTGAACCAGGCTAAGGGTCCACTGGATAGGCTAAGGTATTGTAGTGTGCATATGAGTAAGGGGTGGGACACAATGTCAAAGGCCTTTGACAGGTGGATGAGATGGCTCCCACAAGGTGTTTTCTATCAAGGGCAGAATGGATATAATTGGAGAACTCAGGGCCGTGGTGGTGCTGTGATCTGCCCTGAAACCATGTTGTTCCCTGCATAGCAGATTGTAGGTGAGAAGACAGTCAGTAAGTTTGGTGGCTATAATCTTTTCAAGGGCTTTTGAGACAGGGGGGAGGATGGAGATGGGTCAGTAATTATTGGGGAGAGTACTATTACCACTCTTTAGTATTGGGGTGATGGTGGCCGTCTTCTAGGTTGAGGGAAACCGCCCCAGACACAAGGAATGGTTCAGAAGGTAAGTCAATGGGGAGAGAACAGTATCGAGTACAAGCCCTAGGATCCTCATATCAAAGGAGTCCTTACAGTAGCAGGAGCCCCTGAGGGCATTTGTGAGAAATGGCCTAGCCACTTTCATGGTCACTACTTTGAAGTGGAAGCAGGGATACTGAATGTTTGGGGGCTGGGTTTTTGGAATAGAATCAAAGAAGTTGAGTGGGAGCACAGCACTGAGGTCAGAGAAAGATGCTTTAAGGCTGTCAGCTATGGCCTGCGGGTCTGTAGTGGGTACGTTGTTTATGTTAAGCAGGGACGGGGGAGCCCAGGTTTTGCCATTCAGTTCTTTGATGTTGTCCCAAAACAGCCGTGAGTTCCCCCAGGAGGAAGCTAGGGTTGTTTTATAGTATTCAGACTGTGTCTGTTTTATAGCCAGGTGCATTTGTTGTGGGCTACCTTGTAGACCTGCCTATCAGCTTGTGAGCCAGTGGAAACTGCTTTCCTACAGAGGTTGTCTCTGCATTTGAGCTGATGGAGCAGCTCAGTAGAGACCCAGGCTGCATTGTGCTTCTTGGTCTGTACATTAATGAAAGAGGCATATAATTCACAAGCTTTATCAAATGAACAAGTAAAGTAGTCAAGGGCTTCATCTATGGTTGATACCTGAGAGATCAGGGACCGGTTACAGCTGGTTAGATAATTCCTAAGTTTGGCGAGGCCACCAGGTCTGAGGCGGCGCCAGGATATTTTGAATGGTTTGGGTTTCTGCTGAAAGCATGACCATGTAAATATAATAGGGGAATGATCATTTAGTGAGTCCGGGAGGACAAAAAGATTAGAAATTTTGTTTGGACGGTTTGTGAGTAGATGGGTTGAGCAGGGTGCTAGAGCCATTAGTGGAGTTCAACCATGTGGGTTGGTTGACTAACTGGGTAAGATCAAGGGCAGCAAAAGTGTCTTTAATAGGTGAGTTTGTGCCAGTAAGCCAGTTCACATTCAGATAACCTACTATAGCATGCTCTGTATTGGGTGGGAAGTTGGCAATGAAGTTAGTGATAGACTGAATTGCCTGGGCTTGGTTTCTCGGGAGGACGTATGTCACCGTCAAGGTTAGAGGGGCCCTGGAGGAGTCCGGAGTGAGCTTTAGGGAAAGGTCTTGGGCACTGTGGTCAAGTGATGGTATAGGGAGTGCCTGACAAATTATGGAGTCACAGATGTACACCTCACATCCCCTCTATGCTTACCTACTCTATCGGTTCGGTATAAGGTGAAGCCTGGAAAAGCAACTGTCAAGTTGGGTATTTTTTTGGAATGCCAGGTTTCTGTAAGGGCCAGAACATCTGGTTGTTGTTGTGATAGCCAGCAGTGGAGGCCTGCGGTTTTCTTGGGGAGGCTGCAGATATTGATTGCTGCTATTCTAAGCCCATGTTGTGAGAAGCTAGGGCCTGGCGAGGCAGGGCCTAGGTTGGGATGGACATTCCCCGAGATGAGAAGGAGAAAGGCAATGACTCTGAGCATGGTAAAGGATCACTGTCTTAGTGACCTGAGGTGCTGTCACCTAGTTTTTGTATAAGTAGAGCAAGGAATGGAAAGGGTGATAAGTGTGGGGTGGGATACGAGTAAGACCCGGCACGGCGGTAAGTGTAGATAGAAGACCATGGGGAGATGTATAGGAGGGGATGGGGTGTGGGCAGCCAGCCTTGGTAGAGTTGGTGGCATCAAAGATTGTGCAGGGGGGGTGAGGTGTGCACGGGATGGGTCCTCAAGTGGTAGACTTGTGGGACCAATAAGCAGGAGTAGTGTGATCAGGAGGAGCCTTGGACTCCAAGTGGGGGGGTGACCAAAGAGGAGCAGTAGTGAGGCAGGTGCCTGGTGTAATAATAAGGGAGGCACAGTAACATCCAAAATTGTGGCAGTCACCATAGCTTAATGGTAGGGTACTGGACTGCGATGCAGATAGTACAGGGTTTGAATCCCAGAGGGGACAGAGATTTGAGACCCTTGTAAAGCCCTTCGACTTTGGGGCAAAGGGCTATCCTGCCATGGGCAGAAGTGGTTAAAAATAAGAGTGCAGCAGCAACTCCTAGAGGAGGATGGGGGAATAACACTAGGGGGTACATTAAGGGGGGTAGTGGGTCTGGTAGGAGGGAGGGGGTGGGAGGTCTGAGGGAATGAATGTGTGGGTGGAGGTAGAAAGTAAATGGAGAAGCTGAGAAATAGTGGAGTGGAGAGGTGGGCAGGAGAGGCAGCGGGAATAGAGGGGATGGAATAGCTAGTGGGACAGAGCACCTGGAGGACTGAAGCCCTCTAGTGACCAGATAGTATAACCTGCAAATGGGAAACTAGGAACTCAGTTCTTAAACCAACAGGAAGTCCTGTGACCAGGAGGTGCTTAAATTTAGGGCCGAGCTTGGGAGGGTGGGGCAGTTGATGCGAAGTGTCGACAGGCTAATACCCTCAACAAACAGTGTGAGGTGAGTAGTTACCTCTTGAGCCTCTCGTGGGGACCGTGTTACCCGTGTGCTACTGCTGCTGCAGGAGCTGGTATTGTGTTTAGGGGATGGGGGGGGGCCTAATGTAGAGAAAGGGGATCAAAGGACTTAATATGCAGTGGGAGGCTTTCGGCTCTACTGTGCATGTGCAGGGTCTTTACCACATTCAGATGCCTTGCTCTCAACTGCGCATGTGCTATCGGGAGAGGATGCCAAGATGGAGATTCCCCCAGTAATCACGACTGAATTCAGGTACAGAATTACAATACAAATGCTGAAATTACATCCATAAACTGCTTTACAGAGCTATCCCACTCAGACTAAAATGTTAGCCACATGCACAAGCTTAGTAAAACATTCCGGTCACTCACTTAGAGCATAATGCTTAAAATACTGCCCCTTAACATTCCCCGCTAGACAGGCATGCTGGCTGCATATAGAGGCTTAGAGAGACATTCCAGTAACAATAACTGCATACAATGCTCAATGAGAGCCTTTTAAAGCTCCCATTACTGCGAGGTGAAATCCTGGTGCCCAGAACGTTAGGATGCAGTCCACTTGATTTTGGTCAGTATATTAGCATGATGCCAATATCTACTGTGTGCAGTGCTTTGGGCACCTTTAATTATGATCATTGCTCTTATCATTCAGGCTATGTCCAGTTAGCATGGCACTGTTCATGTTAGCACTTTGTTAACTTTCTGAATTTTGGGGCCCATGTCATTAAGGCTGCCAGATTCTGTACTAGTATAGGATATGTACAAGCTGGACGTGGTCCTTTGAGATGACATCATTTAAAATTAAAATATTGTTGTATATATTGTTTCATTGGATGTTTATCCTTCTTCACTGACCTGCCATACTGGGTCTGCCCCCCAGCCCTGGTACCCACCTTCTCCAGGTACTTACTCCACCCACCAAGTTTGATCAGGATAGAGAGCCAGGAGAGCAAGAGGCCCAGAATTGTAACTCACAAGCAGTATGAGTCCAGGAACAGTATCAGGCCAAAAAAAAAAACAGAAGGTCTTGCAATTCTCTGTCCTGCTCACCTTGGCATTAGTCCCCGACCAGCATTCATAGACTTCTAGCAGGCAATATGAGTCCAGGAACAGTATCAGAAAAAAAAAAACACAAGGTAGCTTAATCTGGTTCAATTTCAGTTGTTTACAGTCTGTATCCCCCCTTCCCCAGTTGCCCCTGAAAAAGGGACTTCTACGCCCAGTGGGCTTACCTGAGCAACAAAATTCAATAAATAAATAAATAGTATAGTTCTCTGTCCTGCTCACCATGGCGTTAGTCCCCGACTGGCATTCTTGGCTGCTATGGACACTGCTTTTAATTGACAAAAGTGCTGTGCACCAACGCATCCATTATAAGTGGTGTATACTGCACTGAACTCCACCCACCATGCCTTGCCCCCTGCGGTCCTAGTACCCACCACCTCCAGGTACTTAATATCCCACCAGTGCCTTGCCCCCAGCCCCTAGCACTCACCTTCTCCAGGTTCTTATCCTATCTCCAATGCTTTACCCCCCACCAAGGTTCTGTACAATGCCAGTTAAAAATGTGTAGGTGAGTGGTGTGATGGGTATGGTCACTGGCTGAAATTTGTTTTGTGCTGCCAGGGGACTGGTGGGGGTATCATCTCTATTAATATGTTGTGTGTGAGGGAGGGGGGATTTATTGCTGGTTGAACTTTAATATGCAGAGCTTGGTGTGATGGAGGGAACTGGTTTCCCTGGGTGTGTCACAACCACAAACTGGGATGCTTCTATAGGCTTAGTCATAGGTGTATGTTACAACCACCAGCACAACCTGGCTGTCTGTTATCTTTTTAAAATAGAAAGCTTTATGTAATTTTCTTCTTTTATTTTGCAGCTCTAGACATGTTTCACACATCTTCCCTGACAGAAAACCATGTGTATTTTTTTTAATCTGATGATTTGCATATGGTTTAAATCCCTCTGTGGTCCTTTGTGTCCTCTTAAATTGTTATTTTCCTTGTCAACATACCTCAGAACCCCTCTGAGGAGAGGTTGTCCCCAATTTTTATTACCAGGTAAGACATATTACTCTTTCAAGAGTTTCCTTAGCATTGTGTATCATCTATTATAAGGTGCTGGGAGTTTTATGTACTGGGCAAGTAATAAATCACAGTAGTGCAAATCAGTTTTTGAAAATCAACCAACTGATATGTAATATTTGCATGTTTTTGTTCATGAGCTATGTATATACTAACATACTAAAATGCCAGCAGAATAGGCCTAACGGTCTTTTGAGTCTGCTCGATTGGTCAGCCCCCACCCTGGGTGCTGACCTTGCTGCCCCCCTCGCCTTCGCTGGCTTCTCCCTTCCCAGTTCCGGATATTCTTGCTGCATTGGATTTTGCTTCCAGAACCCTTCCCCTGTACCTGTCCCAGCCCCTCTTGAACCCCTCCACCGTCTCTGCCTCCACCAGCCCCCTAGGCAGTGCATTCCATGGCTCCACCACCCTCTCAGTGAAGTAGCACCTCCTCCTTTCTCCCCTAAATCTTCCCCCCTCCAGCTTCCACCCATGCCCTCTAGTGGCCCCCTCCTCCTTCCTTCGAAGCACCCTGACTGTTCCTCCCCTATTTACCCTCTTCATATACTTGAAGACCTCTATCATGTCCCCCAGGTCCCTTCTCTCTTCCAATGTGTACATATTTAGCTCTTTGAGCCTCTCCTCATAGGTCCTGTTCCCCAAGCCCCAAATCATTTTGGTTGTCCTCCTCTGGACCCTCTCCAGGAGTTTAATGTCCCTCTTTAAGTGTGGCATCCAAAACTGCACGCAGTACTCAAGGTGTGGCCTCACCAAGCAGTTATACAGAGGGAGCATCACTTCCCTCCTTCTGGAGGCGATCTCCCTAGCGATGCATTCCAGCGTCCTGCTGGCCTTGGCTGATGCCCTCCTACAAGTCTCCGAGTTGTTCATTTTGACATCCACCACCACCCCCAGGTCCTTCTCAGCCATCGAGACTTGTAGCATTTCCCCCCCCCAGGGTGTACACTTGGCCCGGGTTTCTGGCCCCCAGGTGGAGTACCTTGCATTTCCCTGCATTGAACCTCAGCTTCCACTTTCTAGACCATCTTTCCAGAGCCTCCAGGTCCCCCTGTAGGGCCACCCTCCCCCTCCTCCCCATCCACCACTGCCCCCAGTTTTGAGTCATCCGCAAAGAGACTCATCTCACTCGTGATTCCTGTCCTTATGTCAGAGACGTAGGCGTTGAACAGGAGGGGCCCAAGGACTGATCCCTGTGGGACCCCACTAATGACCCTCTTTAGGGATGAGACTATCCCGCCAATTACGACCCTCTGGGTCCGGTCATGGAGCCAATTGCCTATCCATCTGATCATCTGGTTCCCCAACCCCATTTCTCCCAGCTTATCCAACAGGCCCATGTGAGGAACAGAGTCAAATGCCTTGCTGAAGTCTAGAAAGAGGACGTCCACTGGTCTACCAAGGTCCAAGGCACTCATCACCCAGTCATAGAACTCCACAAGGTTTGTCTGACACGATTTCCCTGAGATGAATCCATGCTGTCTATCGTCCAGGCACCCTGACTTTTCCAGGTCCCCCCCTAGCCTCTCCTTGACAATGCCCTCCATCACCTTGCCCACCACCGATGTCAGGCTGACAGGCCTGTAGTTCTCTGCCACCTCCTTTGATCCCCCCTTGTGGATAGGCACTATATGCGCCACCTTCCAGTCCTGGGGCACCCACCCTGTCCTCAGAGAGATGGTGAAAAGCTCCGCCAGGGGTTTCGCCAGGACATCCGCAAGTTCCTTCAGCACTCTGGGATGTAATTTATCCGGCCCCGGTGCTTTCTCCGTCTTAAGGGAGCCAAGGGCTTCCCTCACTGTCTCTGCTGTGATTTCCACTTCCAGTACCTCTTCTTCCTGCTTAGCCCTACCCCCTCCTGCCAGTGATGCCTCCCCCTCTCCCCAGACCCGCCGATCGGTAAGGGCCCCCCTCAGTATCTCTGTCTCCTCCCATGTATGATGCAGCACCCCCATTTTCCTTGGTGAAAACTGAGGTGAAGTACTCATTTAGTACCTCAGCCTGCTCCCCGGGTCTTGTGCCCATCTCTCCCCTGATTTAATCCTGCTAATCTGCCCCTTCACCCTTCGTTTTTCCCCAATGTATCTAAAGAACCCCTTGTTCCCTCTCCTGATTTCCCTGGCCAGGTTCTGCTCCTTCCTTGCCTTAGCCGCCCTCACCACCCTAGTGGCCCTTCTAGCAATCAGCTCATACTTCCCTCGATCCCTTTCACTCCTTGAGCACTTGAATTGCCTATAGGCTGCCTTCTTTCCCTGCACCACCTCCTGGACCTCCCTGGTCCACCAGCAGGGTTTTCGGGCCCTACCGCATTTGTCTTACTCTTGCACAGGTGCTGGTAGCATCTTGCACCCCTCTCCTGATGATTTCCCACCTACTATCAGTGTCCATGTCTGACCCAATCCCATCCAAATGCTCCTTAAGGATCCTTCCCATTTCCTTAAAATCTGTCCCCTGAAGTCAGTTACCTCCGTCTTTGTGCAGCTTTCTAGCCCTCCTAGGTCCAGGCAGAACCAGACCGTGGCATGGTCACTCCCTGCCAATGGGTCCCTTACCTCCAGGCCCCTAATCTGGTCACTGTCTGCCAGGACCACATCCAGTACCCGCACCTCCCTGGTCGGTTCCCCCACCTGCTGAGTTAGGAACGCGTCTTGAAAGACATCCAACAACCTCTGTTCCCTGGTCACAGAAGATGTCATAGTCTCCCAGTCTGTTCCTGGCATGTTTAAGTCCCCCAACACCACCACCGTTCCTCTGCCCAGTCTGCAGTGTCTCCCAACATCTGCCACCAGACTCTCCTCCAGCTCCTCTGCCAGGGCAGGGGTCTATACACCACTCCTATTTTTACTCTCTGCCCCTGCTATCAAGGTGACCCAAATTGCTTCCATGGTTCCTCCTGCCTCCTACTCCCCTATGCCAATGCAGTTTTTGACTATCATTGCTACCCCTCCTCCCCTTCCCTCCCCCCTGTCCTTCCTGAACATAGTGTAACCCTCCAGGTTCAGGTCCCAGTCATGTCCTGCAGTGGCCCAGGTCTCAGTGACCGCTGCCACATCTACTGCTCCCTCAATTAGCATCGCCTGGAGCTCAGGCATTTTATTTCCCAAGCTCCTGGCATTTAGCAGGACTACCTTCCACCCTTTCCCTATACTTCCATTTCCCCTGCTCGTGTTCCCATGGGGATTCTGTTTTCCCCTGGTCTGCACTTTACCAGTCAGCCTTTTCCCGCAATCCTCCAGCTCCCCAGAGGGTGAGACAGAGTCCCTCCTTTATCGGCACCCCCTTAACAGCCTTTTCTCCCACCCCCCCTTCAGAAGTTTAAACCCCACTTTTCACCAATGAACCTTTCTATTTTCAACTTAAGGATTCCCCTTCCCTCCAAATTGAGATGGAATCTATCTCTAGCATACAGCTCCTTATCCTCCCAGGTCTCCCCCCAATCCCCCATCAACCCATACCCTCTGGCCTCACACCACTCCCTGATCCACTGGTTTATCACCCTAATCTTCCTTTTGTGCTCCCCACTAGCCCTTGGCACCGGCAGGATTTCTGAGAAGTATAGATTACATGTATGTATGAGTGTTGTGCCTCTTGTTATGTAATGATGTTTTTGTGATCAAAACTTTGTCCTAGTAAAAATTGAAAGTTCAACTAAGAGTTAGGTCATGTGGCAAAAATGTTCAGGTAACAATTAACTGAAGTGCTGTAGGGTTTTAGCGTGCCAGTGTAAACAATGACGATCTGGGTAGCTAGCAGGGCAATTGGAGCAGTGCCACCACTATCGCTCGTGATGGTGGTGACTGTAGGTCATCAGAGGCCCAGCTGTTGAAGAAATATCCCAGAGGACACTCCCAGCGGATGCTGGGCATCTGATCCTGCTATATTATTGCTCCCTGGGTGACCAGGGTGACAGTGCAGGCAAAAGCATCTTGGGACATACACTAGTCAAGCACGGTGCTATGCATCAGGGTGCCCATAATGCCTCCTGTGTTTTACTTCCATAACAAGAACTTGGGTTAATACTCATTACTGACACTGTAGTACAGCACTAGGGGGGATGCACTGTTAAGGTGCCCTATATATGACATTTGTAACCGAGGCCCCTATGCTCACTGGCGGCTGTCGAGAAAGAGCAGGATGCCTACACATGTGCACATGTGTCATTGCACCCCAGTGCCCTATGGAGAAAATATAAAGGAAAATAGCCAGTTTAGATTATGTCACCCTCCTCAGGCCCATACATAACCAACATGACAGGACACCAACCACCAAGTGTGGTCCTGGATAAGTGATTGATAACTAGTAATTCCATGGGATGGTGTGTGATACAGCTGGAGGTGCAGAAATACAGAACTGGAAAAAATATCCAGGGTATGGATAGCCTTGTGGGGGGTGGGGGGCAGAGGGCTGATGGTTGGAAGGAAGAGGGAGCCTGTAGCTGCATGAGAGCAGATGAAGGGAGCCTGTAGCTGCTCAGGGAGGGATGCAAAACAAACTTCTAGCTGATCATAGAGGGAGGCAGAGTAGGCCTGTAGCTGAAAGTAGTGGGAAGAGAAGGGAGCCTGTGGCTGCAGGGGAGCGGGGTGATGGGAGCCTGTAGCTGCCTGAGGGGCCAAGAGAGCATGTAGCTGCAGGAGGAGAAAGGGGAAATTGAGCCTGTAGCTTCTGTGGGAAGGGAAGCAAGGGAGACAGTACCTTCTGCTGAGGTGAGGGATCCTGTAGCTGCCAGGGGAGGGGGCGCTGAGGGAGCCTGTAGCTGCCTGGGGATGGGGATGGAGTCTAAATAGCTGGGGAGGCTTATAAATGCCAGAGAGAGGGAGAAGAAAGCCTATAGCTGCTTAAGTTGGAGGGAAGCAGCTTATAACTAGCAAAGGGTATACAGAGAGAGAGAGAGAGAGAGAGAGAGAGATGGAGTTGCCATTTGAATAAACTGAAGTTTAGTTGCCAGATCAGGTTTAGAAGGCTGTGCTTCCCCCTTCACTGTGTATACCCTTGAGCTGTAAAGTAGGCAGTGAAAAGGAGTAGTGTATTTTAATCCCAATCAGGCAATGAAACATCAGTTTATTAAAATAATTGCCCTCAAACTGGCCCATCAGCACAGCAGTTGCACTGCTGCTTGTGATGCTGGTGAGCTTGGGTTGTTAGGGGTAGGCTTGAGGAGGAGGAGGAAAAGGAGGAGGCTTGAGCATAGCATAGACTGCTTATCCTTTGGGAAAGAGGTAATATGTGCCCTGCATCATACCAGCCACCTAACGGAAGCTGGCTGGGAGCACAATCTGCCCACCAGACAAGAAGGATGCTACCAGACACAAGTATGACCATACCTGTCATTGCACACAAGTGTGCCTCTGCAGACAATTGGATTGGAAAACCATGATGATGACTGGATGATAGCCTGGTCCCCTGCAGGCCTGGCACTGCCATCTGGGTTCACTGTGCTACTGGATCCTGTGCCCAAGGGGCTTGGCCAACTTCGATGACCCCAGAAGCATTACAAAAATAATAGGTGGAGTGAGTAAGTTTTAGGGAAGATGGGTGGTGGTGTGGGGAGAGGGGACTGGGCCTGTCAGTGAATAGGATAATAACCAGGATAAAAAAAGACAGTCTCAATGGACTGTAGAAAACTGGTTCTTCCACATGGTGGATGCACTATTGTTTGTTAGTTTTGGGTTCTTCTTTGCTGTCAGGGGCTTCTAAATGTAACAGCTAGTCACATGTATTTCTATGAAGTTATCATAGGCATCGTGGCTGTTTACATGCCAAGCTGATATTTACAGCCCAAGAAGACATTGTTAAGATGAAGATGTATTGGCCTTTTTTAGCATCTTCTCATCAGTTTTCTTACCTGAAATCAACTCCCAAGATAAAATCCACATACAGGAAATGATCAGTTCTGTCCTACTTCCCATTGCCAACTGTGGTAGAATGCCCTTTAAAGTCCTTACAGGAGCTAGTAGAAGGAAATGTCATGGGACTGCCTGAACTATCCAGTGGTACATAGAAACGTAGAAATTAATGGCACATAAGGATCGTCTGGCCCACCTAGTCTGCCCATTTGCCTACCTACTGTATAAGCTCCAAATTCTATTTGATCTGTGGCCTACCGTCTCCTTCCTACCACTAGTTTTGCCTTCAGCCTGTCCCATGCATTCTTGAAATCGATAACTGTTTTTGCCCTCACGAACTCCTCTGAGAGGCTGTTCCATTCATGCACCACCCTTTCTGTGCCCCTGAGTCTCCCCCCCCAAGCCTCATATTGTGACCCCTTGTTCTTGTACATCTCCTTTTCTGAAAGACATTGCCCTCTTGAACTCTGTTGATCCCTTTGAGGCATTTGAATGTCTCTATCATATACCCCCTCTCCCTTCTGTCCTCCAGAGTATAAATGTTGAGTTTTCTCAATCTCTCCTAGTATGGTTTCTGGTGTAGCCCCTGCATCATTTGTGTTGCCCTTCTTTTGACGCCTCCACTCTGTCAATGTCCTTTCAGAGATAAGGTCTCCAGAATTGCATGCAGTACTCTAGATGAGGTCTCACCAATTGCCTGTACAGTGGCATCATCACCTCCTATTTTCTACTGGTGATACCTCTCCCTGTACATCCCAGCATTTCACTGGCTTTCCTCATTGCCTTCTCACATTGTTTGCCTACTTTTAGATCACCTGTTATGACTACCCCCAGCCCTCTTTCCATTCTGGTTGTTGCTAGTACACTCCTCCCCATTGTGTATTCCTCCCCTGGGTTTTTGTTCTCCAGATGGATGATTTTGCACTTCTTGGCATTGAATCTGAACTGCCACACTTTTGACACTCCTCCAACTTGCCTAAGTCTCTCCTCATTTGCTTCACCCCATGGTAGGGTGTTACACAACAACATAGGTTACCCAGTTTAGGGAAAGAGCTAGGGTCTCTGTTTGTCTGGTGGATTTGAGATAGATAAGCTCACATACAGTATAGGCATTCTGGCTTCAAACATGGAGAGCTGCTACATCGCTGCCACAATAAGCCCTCTATGGTGATGAGGAGAACTTTCAATGAGTGCTTCTCTGCCTCCTCTAAAGGGATGCATTACACACTGGCCTGTGGTTCTGATTAGGGGTGTGGGTCAGGTGATGGGACTGTCCTTTTTAAGGTTACAAGTGCTCACCAAGTGGATGACTCCTGAGCAGCCACAAGAACAGAGAAAAAGAGTTTAGAGAAGATGACTGGCACTGCTTTCTACATAGGCTGCCTCACCACAACTGGATGCAATGCAATGGTTCATCACCACTGTGGTCAGCCTGGCTGCCTGTAGTAAAGACACTGATCCACTGTGGGTAGTGGTAGCCAGGAGGAAGGTGTCACTGTCTGGGTACAAAGAAACAGCTTAAAAATACTAGCATTGAGAGGGGCGGTGGTGTGCTGTCATCTTTATTTCACTCATTCTTGACTTTTTTTCTGGTTCCTTGGAATAGGAGACCTTATTGTCCTCAGCATTAATCTTGTTAGTCTGCGGAGGCAGGTTTAAACATTCATTTGTTTTTGTTTTGCAGTGCGGACTCTGCCTGGATGCTGCCAGTGGAGTTTAGTGCTTTCTTGTGCAGATGCAATGTGTTCACAGTAAGTATCTCTGCATCTTATTCTTATTAATGCTTATCTTTAGAACTTTATATGGCTCGTCAGTTCATATAGTCTTGTTAAATAGAGAAATGCCTTCATTTATTTTTTTTTATTTTACAATTTTTGGCCTGGGAAGATGCACTAAACTGAGGCTTGTTTCTAGGTGTGTCCTGGGAGCATAGGGAAGTTAAGTGACTTGCTCATGGTCACACAGTATGAATCTGGTGGCTTTGGGATTCAAACCCAGTTCACCAGGTTTGCAGCTCAGTACTCTTAACCACTACGCTATTCTGCCTTACAATGTATAACTTCTGTTCCTTTACATCAATGGTATAGTCCTGGTCTAGGAGCATCAGTGAGAAATTCAATTGTTGAGCCCCTGAACTGGGAACATGAGAATGCAGTGTTAGGAAATATCTCGAAATATCATTGTAGGCCAACCCACTGGTGTGGTGGTAGCACTACCACTTGCAGTGCTGTCAATGCTGGTGCAGGAGCAAACTCCATGTGTCAGAGGGTTGTCAAGTGGGGCGATTGAACATCCAAAGGAGTGCTCTTCTCCAAGTGAAGGGATTGTGGAGCCCAACAAATGCCTAGACCCTAGCAAAAACTTGGGGAGGGAGAGCAGTTTGGGACCAATAGAAGCAAGGGAGGAATGACAGACATTGAATGTGTGTCATGACATCATTGCACAGTTCGCCCCTCGTGGGAAGAAAATGGAATAAACTGTCTGGCAGGATGATGCTGGACTCCCACAAGTCCGACACCCAACCAGCTGAGCCCTGCCAGCAGATCTGGATCCTGATCAATGGTGGGATTGAGGAACCCCACCGGGAGCGGGGGTAGCCTTGGGGGTCAGACAGCTAGCAAGGTAAGTCCTGGCAGACGTCATGGTAACAGGGCTGGGATGTCCAGGGATGGGGGCCTACCAGACCTGGGGAGAAAAAGAGCAAAATAATAACTTCAAGGCTGCTGCAGGAGCAGCTGACACCATGCAAACAGGCAAATAAGATTATAGTGCATGAACAAGGGGAAATTTCTGAACATTTGTAACTTACTTTACTGATTATTTATTAAAAGTTTCAAAATGCAGGAAGGTTCATTGAGACCTGAAAGTTTAAGTCTTGTTCACAAAGACATCCTAATAAGGGGAAAAATAAAAACAAGGTAAAAGTAAACTAGATACAACATATAAAATATTCTTACAATTAAATCTATTACAAAGGACAGTAATCTAAAGAAAATATCCAGCTACCCCCAAAAATAAAAAACACTGATAAGTAATAATTTTTTGAAAGAGTTTTGGTTAATACACTATATAAAATGCAGCTCACAGTTGCAATGCACCACCAATACACACCGGTGCCATATGTCACACTGACCAGCACTCTGGGGCCTTAATGATGTATTCCAAATGTGAGCTGACTAATCAGTAAAGTAAGTTACACACTCGTGTGGACATTTCTGCTTGTTCATTTGAACGGAATGCTCTTGTTTGTCCAGGGAATATTGAGCAAGCTGTTAATTCTTGCATCCAGCATTGTGTTTTTCAGATGCTTGCCTGATGTGGGTTGCAGACATCATGGTGAGAATGGATAGTCACAGAAGAGGAACTAGCTGGACTGGGGCAGGGGGGAGCTGGGGTGGTCATTGGTCATTGCCGAGGGAATGGGTGGCCTGGGGAACAGTGGGAACTAGGGCAGCCTTGGGTTAGGGCTATGGGTTACTTGTGTGGTCCAGGAGCAGGGCCAGGAGAAGCAGGGTGGCCTATAGGGGAGATCATGGACCAAGACAGCCAGGAGCTAGGCCAAGTGGGAGCAGGGAGGGATGGGGCAGGACCTTGGGAACTGGGGAGGGAAGATAAGTCCAGGACATGGAGAGCTGGGGGTGTCAAAAGGAATGGCCTGGGGCAGATCCAAATGAAGCAGGCTGGCCTGTGGGGGACAGTGTGGACCAGGACATCCTAGGTCTGGGGCAAGGGGGAGCTGGATTAGAACAGGGGCAGGGCTGTGGGAGCTAGGTTGGCCAGGTAAGTCCATGGTAGGGAGAGTTGAGGTGGTACAGGGGAATGGCCATGGGAACAGAGAGAGCCAGGGTGGGCCACGGCAGCCCAGACCAGAGGTTGTCCTGGGGCAGGGCTATGGGAGCTGGGCCTCAGGGTGGGCCAAAGGAGACTAGGGCAGGGGGAGCAGGGATGGTCTAGGGATAGATCCAAGGCAGATGGTGGCTGGGGCATAGGGGAATGTGGTGGTCTAGAAGCATGGCCATTGGAACTGGGGGGGGGACCAACAAGGACCAGGACAGCCTAGGACTGGAGCAGGATGCAGCTGAGATAGTTAAGGCCATGGGTGGGACAGGGCAGCCTGGGGCAGTGGGTGGATGGTTGTGGCTTAGGCATAGCAGAGAAGCTACAGTGATTCACAGGCAGGATCAAGAGAACCAGGGTGGCCCAGGAGAGACTGATTCTGGCACTGAACATGGTCAGTCAGGACCATGTGAGCTGAGAGGGTCCAGTTAAGCCTGGGACAAGAGCAGCTGATGTGGTCCAGATGTGGTGTTGTGGGAACTGAGAGAAGCAGGGTGGGCTAGGGATGCCCAGGGATAATGCAGAGGGAGCATCCATTTCAATGCGAGCTGAGTATCCCTTTAAGTGCCAGCTTTGAAGTAAGATTTAAGCATAGAAGTGAAACATTAAATGTTAAATTCCCTCTTAAGTACAGGGTCTGTCACTAGATTTACATTTTTTAATATCATATATATTGTGAGGCCTATAAGTCAGCATGAATGCAAATATAATAGTGACCCCCTATAATGACTGGATATGCACTCCCTGATAGGATGCCATAATAACCTGCTGAATTCCATAATAACTCGATAGGGGGCTCTTACAACATTTTCCCTCCTCGCACTCTCAACAGTCTACTGTGATTTCTTTGTAAACACTGTGGGTCTAATGATGCTGAGGTTCCAACCATTGGACCACACAGGATCAGAATCCAAAGAGTAGGGGTTGGTGGATATCTGATCCAATAAAACGATCTGCTCGGATTTTGACTATTCAGAATGAAACCGTTCTGGTTGGATATTGTTCAAATCTTCCATCGGATCTTGCTTGTTTTCATTAGAACATGGTATGCAGCTAAATACCCTCAAAAATATGGGTCATGAAGATTTATTTAAATAAGTAAGCACCTGTTAATGGTTCTCCTGGTAAGCGGGTGTGAAGTGGGCCTCTATTTAACTGTCACTAGCAGGCTTTCAGACTCTGACACCTCACCCACACTTCATTCATTGAGAGTGAGACCAAAGTTCCAGAACTGTGCTCTGCTATTGGTAGAGAGAAAAGCAAGATAAATGTTTCCAAGGACCTGCTTCAGTCTGACAGCTCAGAGAGTGAAATTTCCGTGGTGACATCATGGTTCACAAAAGTATAGTATGGACATATTTTACTTGCTTGTGAAACTGATTCAAAAGCCAAATGCAGCCTATGCCATAATACACAAACATTAATTAGTAGAGAATCATCAGTCAAGAGTTTTGGTACATCAGGATTACTAAATTATTTCAGAAATAAGCATAGCTCAGAGTATGATGAGCTGCAGACTGAAAAGGCAAAGAATGAGCTAGCAAAGCAGGCTGATTATTTAAGTGAACCGCCAGCTAAAAAAATTAAGAAGCAGTCACAGACCATAGAATCTTGTTTGGCTCATACGCACCCCTTTCCAAGTGATCACTCCAGAGCTATCCTGAAACAACTGGCGGAGGAACAGTCTGATGAGCAGCAAAAGAAGCCAAAACAACCACTGGAGTACATAGCCAGCGAGGGTGACTCAGAAGCTAACAATCCATGGGTGTCTTTCTCATAAAGTAATACACTCCCAAATGACTGTAAGTAACTTAGACATTTTTAAAAACATTTAATGTTGTTTTAATTGCACACTGAAAAGCTTTAATTTATTTTGCAGCATTGGCGATTGACGGAGTTCCACAACGGAATGAGGAACTTGACATCTATCTTGCAGAAAGCTTGATCCCCAAAAAAAGCACTCCCGAAGCATTACTTTTTTGGAAAATGCAAGGACAGTGCTTTCCATCCCTCCTCAAAATTGCCAGAAGATACTTAACACCACCCCCTACAAGTGTGCCAAGTGAAAGTGTTTTTAGTGTAGCAGGGGATATTATAACTGACAGGAGGTCCAGAGAATGCAAATATGTTGTTGTTCATAAAACAGAATATGAATCAATTCTAGTGCCTTTGCATGAGACTGTTGCACATGTGTTGGACTTCTGAGATTTTTTTGGGAGAATGAACATTTAAAAAAAGTAAATATATTTGTACAACACTCTATCTTTCATTATTCTAATTTTAGGGAGAAGGTGATGATGTTGATGTATGGGGTTATGTGGAGATGTGGTATTTACAATGTAAAAGGTGTAGTGTTAACTGTAACTTCTCAAGCACTATATCTGATACGATACATATCTGTATCTGATCGGATAAAATACATCATAAATCCAGATCTGAAATCCGTTTAAAATTATATATCTGCCCACCCCTATCAAAGAGATTCCCTAAAGTTTCAGAGGTACTGTATAAGCCCCCCTTCCCTCAGATACCGTGCCCTCAATCCAGTACAACTACATTCCCTCCTCTCCTCTCCTTTTCACTTTTATTTCAACAAGCAGCCTGGGATTGAGTTGATGACTTTGAGTAGCCCCTCTCACTACAGTATCCAAGAAATGATGTGAGTCACAGTTAAGGAGGTAATTCCAAGCATGCCACCTTGTCCACCATACAGCTCTACAAAACTGAATTTCCTCACCAGCACACAACTAGGGAGGGTAATTTGGAGGCTGCATTCTTTTCCACCTTACTCCTTTAGAAAACTGAATCTCTCACTTAATTTGAAACACTTATCCTTTTCATTCCCCTCACCTCATTTTTTTTCCTATCACTGCTTCAGAGTAAGAAAGGGGTAAAGGTTACATTAACCATGCAGGAAACAGCATATTGGGTGGGGACTTCCTGGTTCTTGTGTACCTCCACTGGAAATTAATTGGGAGAAAGCTGTACATGGTTTTTGTCTCTATTGAAACTTTGCACCAGTTAAAAATACTTGTGCAAATATTGTCATGAGGATTTTTCACACACCCTCAATAATCTGATGAACCCCCTTGAGCTTTGCTTTCAGGGTTTATGGATTATCATGCACCTCTGGTGTGTGAAAAATCCTAATAACACACTGCACAGTCATTATTCTCTATGTAATTTCACAGTCTCAGTTGGTAGTATCTGATACAGGTAAACAACTACTGAAGGAGTATTTAGCATGGATGTAGAAAAAAAAGTGAAGTTATTGCATTTTTCCCAGTGAAGACAAAAAAATGATGCAGTACATAACTGTGTTTTAATGTTCAATTTATTCATCACTTATTTTGGTCATAAAGCTGTGTGCTTGTGCAGGTTCAATAATTATTTTTCTATGGTAGTGGTTCTAGACAGCAAAGCTTCTGGACCCTCCATTTGGTGTAATCTTCAAATCTGTCAAATATCAAAAAAGATAAGCTATTTTTTTTTTATAAAGTCTTTCAATTTGGAGGTTAAAGGTGTTGGACAAATATCTTTTTATGTCCCTTAAAATGGTATATCAGCCTGTGTGTTGCCCATCCCCACATGTGCATATGTGTGCAGTGGAAACAGGGAGTGGGATGCAGATGAAGTGGAAGACACCAGCTGACATCTAGTTGGATTTCTGTCCTGTTGGCAGATTGGACCACTGAACTACATGGAGCAGGGGATTGTGGGTATCAGTGGACCACAGTATATTAAGGGGCCTATGCACTATGAGCAGGTACCATCCAGTAGCCCACAGCCCTTGTTGCATGTCAGGAGGGCTGGCAGTTGCAGTATATGGGGTATCTGTGTGCCCCATGGGCCGCCATCTGGTTATTGGATGGGTCACATAGTGGCTATGGCAGGGTGCCTGCTGGTGTAATCTGTGCCCCCTGCCATAGGCACTATGCACTGGCATGCATACCATGTAGTCAAGCCCCAACCCAGGCATCCCACCTTATGGACTGGGATCCAGCACTACCCACAGCTGGGTAGTGCTGTTTATGCACTGTGTAAATGCAGCTCATAGGTATAGTTCATAAGACCCTATATAAATACTAAATTAATACTATTATTACTGTTGAAAAGTATTCAGCTAGTATTTATTGGTCTGCATTGATATTCACCTGAACAATTCAGAAATAATAATTTTATCTTCAGAATGTACTGCCCTAATTTGCATAACGACTAACTGAATACTAAATGAACACTGACTTACTATGAACTTAGTCTTCAAATATTTATCTCATTTAAATATTTTGGCTTGTGGGCAGACTATGTTAATACTAGTGAATACCATTCTAAGATGACAAAAAAAAAATTCAGCGGAATCCTCTTACAACAGATACATTTGTGCAAGCAGTTTTTTCCATTATAAATGGTGTCCGCTATTTCCTAAAATCTTAAAATATGAATTTTCTTCACCACAGCTGACAAACAGGACTTAACAATCAGAACATGACCCCCTCCTCTGCTAACCAAGGGTAAGAGGAACTGATATTTGCAGCTGATTGTGAACTGAGCAGTAAACAACACTGGAACGATTTTGCTGTACAGTACATGTGTGGATTCGGGGATCAGGAGGGATCAGGAGTAATCCCCTGCAGTACTCTGTCAAGTACTGTATCAAGCATGAAGTAAAGTGACTGATGTCTTTATAATACCAGGCAAACCAGCTGAATGATCAAGTTAATATTAGTAGGCATTTTACAGTGTGTAACAAGGGCACAGAGGAACTTGCAATGTCTGCTATACAGGGTCGCAGAGTATGGTATAAATGGGATTTTTATCATTACACAAATAGTTTTTGGCAAGGCAAATCTGTCCATTATAAGAGGGTGTCTGTTATAAGGGTGTCTTTTTTAAGAGGGTGTCTGCTGTTCTTCACTACTAGTGATAAAGACAAAATGAAGACTAAAAGCAATATTCAGACTTTGGTGAGGGTATTTGTAAAACTTAATATACAGTAGGTATAAATTTGGATATAACAAATAAGAAGTGGGATGGCATTATAAATACAACCAGTGTTGATTTCAAGGTGGCTTTCATGGAGCCCAACACTGCAGAAATAAGCAAGATAGCAACAGATCTTCAGGAGGAACAAGAAGCTTTGAAGAACCTTATAGAACAGGTAGAATGCCACAAGACTTTGGAGGCACGAAAAAGTAAGCTACAAGAGTATGAAAATAATTTAAAGCAGCATAAGATTAAAAAAGTCCAATGTGATACTACTGGCTAGAAGGAGAACTGAGTGTATACCAATAAAAAATACTGACCTGACTTCCGGTTACATCACGACCCGAATAGCCTTGCTGCTCGTTATCACTAGGTTGACTATTGATAATCATCTACTGCCATCCGCCAGTGTTTTACAGCTCTCTATGTCACAGTCTGCTACTTTATTGTGCCTAGACATGGGGAAGTCTAAAAAGAAGGAATTGGGTACTCTGAACCACACATCAGCCAGACAGACTGATTCAAGGCATGTCAGTCCAGCAAGGTCCTGCTCTCCAGTGTTAATGGCCTCGGCTGACGATGATAACTCCAGGTTTGATACCACCTCCAATTCCACCTCAACTTTTATCAAAGCGGAGGGGAACAGCATGCTTAAAATACTGCACAGAACTGATGGTAAGATATCTGGGTTGCAAATCAATTTCAAAAAATTGGAAGCCTGCACCTCAGAGGTTGAGTTTCACCTAGAATTACTGTAAAAAAAGCATATGGCCTATGGGTGCTCTCTAGCTTACCTTCACCTAAAGGAAAGAGAACTCACCTTGCAAGCCGAGGATGCAGAGGCTAGGGCATGGCGCAACAATATATGCATCTCAGGCATCCCTGAGGGAGGCGAGCAGGCAAATATAATGGTTTATATTGATTCATGGATCCATCAAGAATTAGAGCTTCCAGAGGATTTTTCCTTGGAGATCAAGAGAGCCCACTGATCAATTGCCCCAAGACCAAATCGGGAGCCCCACCAAGAGCAATTCTGGTAAAGTTTGTAAAGTACATTACCAAAGAAAAAGTACTGAAGCTGGCATGGAACAAAATAAATCTTAACCTTGATGGGTAGCGTGTTTATGTGGACCAAGATTTTCCCCCACTCATCATGATAAAATGGAAAAAGTTCCTTGCAGTAGTCAGAGCCCTCAGAGACAAGGATCTAAACGCATAATTGTTTTACCCAGCAAAATTGTGGTTGTAGGATACAGAGGGGATCCAATTGTTCTACTCCGTCCTACAGGCTACCCCCAAGTTCAACTCACTGGGGATTCCTGTACCAGACACTAGCAAGGGGCAAGCAGATCAAGAGATTGAGGAGAGATTATGGCATGCTGCCCTGGGGAACAGAATACTAGGCAAGAGAAGAGTGGACTCGCTACTCCCCCTCCATGCTGACATAGAAAATGGCTTGTCCCAAACATCTAAATAAATGACTGGCATACCCAGGAATGCTTTCCTTTTTTGTACTCAACCCACAGCTGGTCAAGGTGTTGGCATTCATGCTGCAGGGCTTTTGTGATCTTCACAAGCTTCAGTGGAGTCATTGGAAACACGGGCAATGATCAGAAACCCTCTAGGACAGAGGGGGATTTGCTGGGACTAGTTGCTAGGAGGACTGGCTTGGTGGTGCTACTTCCAGTTCTGTTCCCCAGGCATTGAATTTGCATCTGATTGCATTGTTACATTCCAGAATGCACATCAAGAGTTTCCTCAAAGCTAGGGATTTGGGACATCTTTATATAACTGCAAGTACTGTTTAAATACTTTCCAGCTCTGATGATGTGAGCAGCTTGAAAAATATAACCCACTTTTATTACAGTGGAGTAACTTTGGTGTATTCAGGCTTAGACCCAAAAATGAGGCTCTGCAGTGGTCTTACCCAATTGGATCACCTCATTGAATGTTTAACTCTTTGCTTACATGTACAGTATAGTTGTGGGTGTTGCTGTTTGTTATATGAGGGTTTTATTTTTTTCTCTTCGGGTTCTTTAACCCCCTCTCGGGTCACCCAGAAAATTAGATGGGAGTGATGGATCAGAAAAAGGGCACAATGATGGAAAATTAAAAGTTGGCACATTGGGGTGATAGCCTCAAGGGAAGGGAGGAAGATCATGCTAAGCATTCGCCTCCCCTCGGACCAGTGAGCACCTCTCTTGTCATGAAGCTAGAGAGGTATAATACATTTTTTAATTGACTACTCGGAGAGGGTTACCTGATAACCAGATTGGTAGGAATGTAACCCTATATGCATGGGGGGGGGGGTTTCCAGGTCTTCTGAATGTTAGATGGCAGGATTTTGCCTCTAATTGTGACAGAGATACACCTGGTGATGAAGAGCACAAGTTTGACCACCTAGTCCACAAAATATTTACTAGAGGAGGAGGGTTTTAACCCTGGCATTAGTTAGGGAATCTCTCTCAGCACTATTTGTGCTTGACTCCTCAGCCCCTTGTATTATGAGGGGTATGCCCTCTGAGCCCATGCTTCCACGTGAACACCCAGTGAGCTATCAGAAGAACTCTGTGGACATGCAGTGAAGCATTTTCGCTATGTTATGCTCCTGGGACAAACATTTTCTCTCCAGTTGGGATGTTCTTATTACTGGCTACCCTGTAGTTTTAGACAGGGTTGTTTTTTCTCACTCTCCTGCTATATAAACTGCTTATTTCTGTGGGGTGTAGGGGTCAGGGATGGGGATGGGGTGGGGGTTGGGAAGTGAAGTATCTGATTTGTAATAATGGGTATGCTTAGCATCTGTACAATCAATGTTAAGGGTATTAATAACGTGGTAAAGCAAACCAAGATTCTGTAGGAGCTACATAGGGTGGGATGCGATATTGCCTGCTTGCAGGAAACTAAATTGTCTATGGTGGAACATGAGAAATTAAGGCGGATGTGGGTTGGCACGGTCTATGCTGATTCACATCTGACCTCAGCTAAAGCGGGGACTGCAATATTGCTTAAGAAGGGTCTCCCATTCAAAATGACAGGGGTTAGAACAAAGGGGACGGGCCATTGGGTTCTCCTCTCTGGGGAACTGAGGGTGAAGCCTATACATATTATTTCAGTATATGCACCCACCATCCCCCATGGGATATTTTTCACATCTTTATTTGAAATTATTTCTTCTTTACCCCTGATGAACTGTGCCTGTTAGGTGATTGAAATGCAGTGGAAAATTGTGTCTTAGATAAATCCCGCCCCCATATAGAAGGGTGTCAATGAGTACCTCTAGACTACTTCGAATCTTGGTTGAAGAGAGAGGATTTATAGATGTGTGAAGGTGGCACAACTCTCTACCCAAAATTTCACATTTTTTGCTTTAGCTTCCTAGTCATACTCCAGGATAAATAGAATATATGCCTGGAAGAAAGGGGTAAATTGTTTCTGAGAGATGGTCATCCATCTGGTCATTTTCTCTGATCATTCGATGGTACAGACTTGGATTGAATGGGACCAGGAGGCTCTGACCAGCTGCTGGAGGTTCGTTCTGGGCCTTTCTGATGATGAGACTTTCCATCAAGTAATAAAAGACACCATTACACACTGTACTGAGGTAAACTGTGAGACTGACACAGCTTTGAAGTACATATGGGATGGATTGAAGGCTGTTCTCTTGGGAAAGATTCATTAGTCAATCAGCTTATCTTAATAAGTTACATCAATCCAAAGTTATAAAAAGTCTCTAGAAACAGAACATAAATCCTCATCAGATCTGAGTTTTCTGGCTAAGCTTAATGCAGCCAGGGAAACATATAACCAATTACTGACCTGTAGTGCTCTTAACTCTTTAAGCTTCACTAACCAAAAATACTATGAAGAGAAGGACAGAGTGGGTAAACTGTTGGCCTTAAGGCTTAAAAAGCAGGAGGCGGATAGATATATGGTATTACAAAGATTAAGTCCCAGAACAACCCTGGTATGGTTGCAACAGATCCCAAGGATACTGCAAGAGAGTTTACCTCCTACTATTCCTCATGCTACAGAATGCAGCGGGGCCCAAATCATGAGCAAGAGGTGATTAAATTTCTTGTCCGTGTGCAGCTCCCCTCAATGACTGAAGAGCAGAAGAATGCCTTGGATCATCCTTTCACAGAAGCAGAGGTTCTATCAGTGATCAAATCATTAAAGGCAGGCAAATTCCCAGATTCTGATGGTCTCTCAGCTGAATTTTTTAAACAACTGGCCCCAGAGATTGTTCCCCTTCTGACTAAAGTGTATAATACAGCACATGAACCTAGGGCTGCCCCAGATCCATGGGGAGAAACACTGATATCACTTATCCCCAAACTGGATAAAAATGTGATGGATTGTGTTTTACCACCCCATTTCCCTCCTTAATCAGGATGCTAAAAGTTTTACAAAACTGAGAAGTGTTAGGTTACAGTCACTGATCCCCTCTCTAGTACACCCAGACCCAACTGGTTTCATCCAGGGACGTCACATCCAAGACAACATCTGGCTACTGCTTAACACCATTTCAGCAGTGAGATTGTTACCCAGTGGATCAGTCAATGCAATCATTGCATTGGACACCAAATAAACCTTTGATAGACTCGATTGGCTGTTCTTAAAAAGCACATTGAAAAACTGTGGGTTTGGAGAAAAATTCCTTAAGTGGATTTCAAACATACAACAACCCCACTGCTTGTGTAAGGGTTAATGGAGAGACTTATGAGAGGCTTAGGATAGAAAGGGGGATAAGACAGGGATGCCTGCTCTCCCCCTACTATTCACTATTAGTATGGAGCCTCTGGCTGCAATGATCTGACAATCTGAGGTCTACAAGGGGATTAAATTAGAGGGTGTGGACATTAGGATCTCACTTTAAGTGGATGACACTCTGTTATACATTTCAGAAATAGAGCAATCGGTCCCTCTCCTTTACTCACTTTTAACAGAATTTGGTGTGGTTTCGTGCTTTAAAATTAATGAAGCTAAAACTGAAATGTTTCCAGTTTTGGCTGATATTCAGTCTCCCCTGCCTCAGGTTGATCAATTCAAATGGGTGAGAGACAGCTTTCTTTATTTAGGAGTGCATATACCTGGAGATATCTCAAAAGTTTATAATGTAAACCTCTTGAAATTGTTCCAAGTCATACAGGAAGATTTTCATAGATGGAATCTCCTTCCTCTTTCCCTTTCTGGACAGATTGAACGCATATGTATGAATATGTTGCCCTGCTTTCTCTTTCTTTTCTCTACTATTCCTATACAACTCCCAAAGGAATTTTGGAAGGGGTTAAAACCCTCTGTCTCTTATTTCATCCAGCGTAACCAGCCACCTAGGATAAAGTGGTCCACCTTATTAAGGGCTAAGGTTTCTGGAAGTCTGGGTCTACCAGATTTTACAAAGTACTATTGGGCTGCCCAGCTCCAAATTATTGCTAAGTTCTATTCAGTAGAAAACGCTCCCCTCTGGACGGCTTTGGAGAAACTCCTAAATCCTCTGGTCCAAGTCTCACATTTGCCCTACATGGATATGTAGTAGCCACAGACACTGCAAGCTATTTCCCAAAATTTCAGTGATATTTCCAGAAATATCTGATGCTTTTTGCATTTAAACAGCAGGAGCAGCAGAGAGAAACTCTTCAGAAATTTCGGGAAATATCTGGAAATAGCTTGCAATGTCTGTGGCTACCACTGTAAGTCGGGGCTCGCCAGATTGTCCTTCAGTAACCCCTGGACAGTAACAACAAAGCAGGTATGACTGGACATCTGTAAAAGATTAAAATTATTAACGGGAATCTATCATTCTACTCCCCTTAAGGCCTGCCTGGATTTTGATCCATTCTGGCTAGATTCTGTTTCACTCAGTGATTCAGAGGGGGGCTTGTCAGAATTGAGCAATTATTTGATAGGGGGGTGCTTAAATCTTTCCAACAACTAAGTACTAAATTTAATTTTCTGACTCAAGATTTTTTCTATTTTTTGCAAATCAGACATTTTCTCTTTGGAAAAGGGCTTGACACCATAGCCAATATAAATGCTAACCCACTTCTTGGCTTAGTGGTCCCTCTATTTGCAGCTAATGGCACTAAAGTGATGATCTCTAAATTAGTACAGGCCCTCAACTCTCATGACTCCCTCTGTATTGAAGCACTGGAGGTCAAATGGGAAAATGAAGCGGGGATCAAACTACATGAAAGTAGTGGCGCAGGTCTGGGCTGGAATACACCGGACATCGGCCGCCCCCTCTCTGCTAGAATTTAGGTGGAAGGTAGTAGTATGATACTTTTTAACATCCTCACTTACAAAACATCTTGGAACCTCCAATACTAACTTGTGCCAGAGAAAGTGTGGAGAGGTAGGTACCCACTCCCATATATTCTGGACCTGTGACAAACTTAAAGCATTCTGGATACAAATACAGACAGCTTTTGACCAGGTGTTTGAATCCCAGCTCCCAAGCTTTCAGAAGTATGGCTATTTGGACTCTTACCAAAAGCCTTGTTAACAAAGTCATAATTGTACCTATTTTATATTCTGCTAGCAGCAACTCTAAAAGCTATCACTAAAAGGTGGCTTTCTCCAATAGTACCTACTGAAAAACCATGGTACTCTATATTAAATATATAGATGGACGCCCTTTTTCCATTAATGAGCATCCAAAGAGAATGAAGATATTCTGTAAATCCTGACTGAGGTGGCATGATCTGAAGGCTGGGTTTATCGCATAGAACCTCAGTCCAGAGCACACTGGGTTGATAACAGACTGGGGATGGGATCTATTTTATCCTGCCACTATTCGGGTTGGGAGGGTTCTGTGGTACCTTGGTTTCACCTGGAGGGTTTGCTCCCCCCCTTCCCCTCTGTTTTCCTTTATTTGGCCCCCTGATAATAGACACCAAGCCTGCTCTCTTTCTTTTCCTCCTTACTATGCTTTAAATTTTTCTTTTCTTTACTGCTTTATCCTCATTCCTAATCAAGGTCTTTATCCTTTATGCTTTCTCTGGTTCTGTCTTTAAGCTTTCATTGGCTCCTAATGTTATAAACTAAAATTACTCTTCATCCTGATGTTGGTATACTAGATATTTGTATGGCTACATGTTTATGGGTACTTCTGATTTTATTATCCTTTTGGCAAGGCTATTTGTAGCTCAATATCCAACAGAATAAATGATAAGGGTTATGACCACTTATAAATGACTACTGATAATGATTAAATAGAGTATGATGTGTGTAGCCATATATTATATGCCATCTTTTGATGATTGTATTGTGGAGCTTTTTCTGAATATAAAAGAAAACATTTCTCAATAAAAATTATTATTTAAAAAAAAGAAATACTAACCTCAAAACAAACAAAACAGAGCACATATTGGCTCAGATAGTAGCTATAGAGAAGTTATACAAAAAGGATATGCAGAAGTCCACAGGAAGTGGAACAGCTTTTTTTAGGTGCCTAAAGACCAAATACATGTAATCACAGGAATCATTAGAGGACCAATATATGCAGGACATCAACTACCAAACACTGTGAGAAGGATCGATACAAGAGAGACACCAAGGGCTAGGACCAGAGGGGCAACAGGCAGAGGCAGAGGAGAATTGGGTGTGGCCAAATCAAAATTCTAGAAGAGACCCAAATGATACCTATTTTCAACCTAAGTAATAAGGTGATTGCTTTTGAACAAACAAAGGTACTTAGCAAAGAACTGTCTTTCTCTTCTAGCACCTAGGTAGATGTTTTTAAATTGGAATGTCAGCTATAAAAGTTCTATAAGACACTGAGCTTATAAAAGAGTCTGCAATAAGATAGCAGCAGATGGACCATTGTCTAGGACCCCTTCCCAGCTACCTAATGGACAGGTAAGGGGAGGATCCTCCTACCTGAAGGCCGAGCCACACCTCCAGCAGAGGTACCACTAAGGCAGCCCACAGGGTTTGGGCATCTGGCAGGGGGAAGGAGGAGGCTGAAGGGTTAAAAAGAGTCAGAAATGGGGCTCCCTATCTGTCTTACCCTTTCAGCCAGAAAACCACCCACCCACTCGCACTTGTGAAAACAAAGTTAGGGGGCCAGGTTAGGCAGGGAACCCCTTATCTCTACTGGGAGATCACTGTTAGGGGTCAGAGAGGAATTTTCCCAATTCTTTCAAAAACAGCATTTCTTTTTCAGGTTTTAAAACTTAGCAAGATTAAAGTTGAGACTACTGAGGCAGTCATTGTAAGAATGATGGCTTATTATGCTTGCTAGATGTTGTTACAGGGAAACAAAGGAATGGTGTCACATTCTTCTGAATGGCTCTTTTCCATGGTCAGCATGAGGTGGGCACCATGTGAACTGGTGTCCTGTTGGGTGGGCCATAGCCCACCTCGTTGGGCTTGCCCATGGTTGTGGAGCCACCAGATGGGAATGGTCACCCCACATCTGGCCAGGTGACCACCCTAGTTGCTGGTGTTTGAGGTTCAACCATGGAAGGTACAGCCTTCCCTCGGTTCATTTGGCCCTTCGGTGAAAGGGAGTGGAAAGTTTGTGGGATTCCTGAGCTGCACACACCACTCTAAAAATTATGTAAATGTTAATAAATAAAAGCTTGTTTGTGGCCATTTCTTCCACATCTTGTTGTAGTGTATGTTTGTTCAGGGGCAGTGAAGCAGGGGCCTACCAGACAAACAGAGCTCAGCACTCAGTCCACTTACAACCCTATGATAGGAAAAAAATCAATCCATTGAGACCTTTTTAAAAACAGTGGACACAGAAATATCAGTGATCAAGAAACAAGATTACAAACAGAAACAATCTAACATACAATGAAAGAAGAGCATTGCAAGAGCTAAAAACAGATTGATTAGTAGTCATAAAGCCTGCAGATAAGGAGGGAGGTATAATTATTATGGAGTACCTAAGATACAAAAACATGTGTCAGAGTTTGTTACAAGAATAAATAAACCAGTAAAACTAACAGATGACCCAACTAATGACATTTGTACCCAAATAACAGCACTGCTAGAGGACATGGTTATGAGTGGTTCATGATAACAATGGAAAAGTGACTGACTTTGAAAGAATTACCCAAGAGTGGCAGCATATTATTCAATACTGAAAGTATGCAGAAACTCTATAGACAACCCCCTCCCCCAGAGTGGCCAACTGTGTCGGGGATTAATTCAATTTTCAAACCCATATTCTCACATATAAATCTACATTTGCAGCCATTAATTGAAAAAATGGACACGTATATGAGGGAATCCTCTCATTCATTATAAATCTTGAACACAATGAATATGAATCCTAGTAATGGCATTGAGGGACATATGCTAGCCACTCTAGACATTGTATATTTGTACACATCAATTCCGCAAGCGGAAGTAGTCAAGGCCATGGGAACAGTGCTTCTTGCGAGACCAGTGGGAGCACACGCTCACACAGTGGTACTGCAGGAAATGGCAACACTGATACTGAGTAAAATGTACTTTGCCTTACAAAGGAAATTTTATGGACAATGCAGTGGTACAGTCATTGGTTTCAACAGGGCCTCTGCAAATGCATATTCTTTTGTTTACAGGTTTAAGCATACGCATATTCTCAACAAGGAAAAAAATCCATATTATGAAAGCAGTATATGCTATAAATGATTTATTGATATTTTTATAACATGGAAATGCATAACTAAAAGATTTCCTTAATTACACCAACATGTGCTCAAAAGACCTAAAATTTACCCTGAGTAGCAGTGCCAAGGAAATACCATATTTATACCTGAATGTTTATGTATGCAGTGGTAAGCCAGAGACAAAGCAATATGGGAAGCCTACAGACTGCAATGCACTGCTACACCATAGTAGTTTTCATCAAGAGAAATCATTCAATAGCATATCATTACATAGAAACATAGAATTTGACGTCAGATAAGGACCGCTTGGCCCACCTAGTCTGCCCATATTCCTACATAACAGATAAGCTGCAGATCCTCGTTAACCAACAGCTTAGTTCCTCCTACCCCCACTAGGACTGCTTTATGTCTGTCCCATGCATTCTTGAATTCCCCCACTGTTCTTGACTCCATGACCTCCTCAGGGAGGCTGTTCCATCCATCCACAACCCTCTCCGTGAAAAAGTACTTCCTCACATTACCTTCGAGCCGTCCCCCCTCTATCTTCAAATTGTGCCCCCTTGCTCTTGCACATCTCTTTTTCTGAAAGATACTACCCTCTTGGACTTTGTTGATTCCCTTGAGGTACTTGAAAGTTTCTATCATGTCCCCTCTCTCCCTTCTTTCCTCAAGTGTACACATATTAAGCTCCTTTAGTCTTTCTTTGTATGTCTTCTGGTGCAGACCCTGCACCATTTTGGTTCCACTCCTCTGGACAGCCTCAACTCTATGTCTTTGCAGAAATGGGGTCTCCAGATATGCACACAGTACTGCAGATGGGGTCTCACCAACTGTCTGTACAGAGGGATAACAACTTCTTGTTTTCTGCTATTGATGCCTTTCCCTATGCATCCCAGTATCCCCTCAGCCTTCCTTACTGCCTTCTCACATTGCTTGCCCACCTTTAGGTCATCTGATATAATTACCTCCAGGTCATTTTCCCTTTTTACTGTTGTCAGTATCTCACCCCCCATTGTGTACTCTCCCCTTGGTTTTTGTTTCCCAGGTGCATTACCTTGCACTTCCTTGCATTGAATCTGAGCTGCCATACATTTGATCATTCCTCCAACCTTGCCAAGTCCCTTCTCATCCTTTCCACTCCATCTTGTCTATCATCCCAGTTGCAGATCTTTGTGTCGTCTGCAAAGAGACATACTGTTCCTTCCAGTTCCTCTGCAATGTCACTTAGAAAGACATTAAAAAGGACCGGTCCCAGTACTGAACCCTGCGGTACCCTGCTAGTAACCCTCCTTTCTTCACTGTGGACTCTGTTTACTACTACCCTTTGCGTCCTGTTGTCTAGCCAATTTTTCATCCAGGCTACCACCTTGGGACCCACTCCAAGGCTGGATAACTTGTGTACTAATCTTTTGTGTGGGACTATATCAAATGCCTTGCTAAAATCTAGGTAGGTCATGTCCACAGCCCCTCCCTGGTCTACTACTTTGGTCACCCAGTCAAAGAAATCTATTAGATTCATCTGACACAACCTTCCCATCATGAATCCATGCTGCTTTGGGTCCTGTGCCCCGCTGGCCTCTAGGTACTCAACAGTTCTTTCCTTCAGAAGTGATTCTAACATTTTCCCTACCACTGAGGTCAAACTAACTGGTCTGTAGTTTTCTGCCTCTGTCCTGCTCCCACTTTTGTGAGGAGGAATCACATCCACCCTCCTCCAGTCCTCAGGTACCACCCCATCCTCCCATGATTTGTTAAACAGAGTAGTCAGCGGTTCTACCCTTAGTTCCTTTAGAATTCTTGGGTGAATCCCATCAGGCCTCATTGCTTTGTCCACCTTCAATTTTATTAGTTCTTTCAGAACCCTTTCTTCTTTAAATGGACTGGTATCAACCCCCATCTTCAGAGTGTTTCTCTTGTTTCATTTAGAAACCTCCCCCTCCTCTTCCTTTGTGAATACAAGGCAAAAAATATTTGTTCAGTATCCCTGCTTTTTCACTGTCACCCTCTGCCCACATTCCATCCCCTTTATTGAGCCTCAGTATCCCTCCTTTGGTCTTTCTTTGCTCCCTAATGTACCTATAAAAGGTCTTATTCCCCTTCTTAACAGAGTTGGCTATCCTTTCCTCAGTTTGGGCCTTTGCTATTCTGACTGCCTTCCCTGCCTCTTTCTACTTTAACTAATAAACTTCTCTGTCCTGCTCCTTCTGTGTTTCCTTATATTTCCTGAATGCTATCCTTTTCTCTTTAACCTTCTCTGCAACCTTTTTTGAGAATCATAGCATTTTTTTCCTTCATTGTGTTTTGTTGATTTGTTTAACACAAAGGCTTGTTGCCTCTGTGATGGCTGTTTTGATTACTCCCCATTGTTCCTCCACCCCTCCTTTTTGCCTGTTTCATTCTCTCAGTTATTGAGAGTTCAACATACTGTAACTGTAGTAGGAATGAGGAATGCGATTGACTGAGACTAGAAATAGATTTGTAACCCGGGGATACCCACGAAGAACATGTGACAGAGCTACCAGTAGAGTGCAGAACTTACACAAACACAGCTATTTTAAAATAGGCAACCAAGGGTGCAAGGGATTGGCAATAGTAGTGACAAGGTGATTCTGGAGGTTAGTAACAATGATAGCTTCTCAAAAATTAAACATATTAACAGAAACTGACCAATTCTTCAGATTTTTGAGAAACTGGCAACATATATAATCAAAGATGAATAATAACCTCAAAAAGGGTCTCTACTTTAAAAGATACATTGATGTATACACTGCACGCACACCCCTGACAATGATCACGGTAGTAGACAATTGCTCTTGGATCCCCTGCAACTGGGGATGGTGCCATGTGCGCACTGCTCCATGTGCAGGCATACGAGTAAAAAGAATAAATATGAGCATCAACATAGTAACAAAAAATACAGCATTAAACAACATATAACTTGTGAGACACCAGGGCTAGTGTACCTGTCACAGTGTCTCTGTGACAAGATTTATATTGGAAAAACTTTGAGCCCACCTAAGGTCCACATAATACAACACAAAAGCACCGTAAGAAATAAATATAGGAATTCAACCATAACAGAGCACTACATGAAACATGGTCACAGTGGGGTATCCCTGCATTTCTAAGGGCTACAGCAAGATTTTCAGAGACTCCAAATGGGCAGCATGTTGGTAGCAGTACCATAGCAGGTAATTTGCAACACTGTGGTCTGTGAGTGGAATGTGTTTGGGCCATGAAATGTATCAAGCACATGGCTGCATCTGATTTGTTCTGCTATTCTGTATTCTTACCTTATTGCCCCAAAATTCTAATAGAAATGGAGAATATGACAGGTAAAGGACATGCTTGTCTTCTTTTTTGTTCTTCAACGTTTATTAAATATACATTGTATGGCATTATTAAGCACGGAGAAGTAGCAAACAATTATCTAGCACATTAATACCAACTAAAAATGTAACTAATGAAAAATGGGTTGGCAAATTGTGAATAACTTAAGGAAAATGTTATATGAGGTAGTAACATGCTTTGTATGACAAGGGAATCAAATGATTCAGTAATATAATCAGATGTACATAACAGACATGGATGTAAATCTGGTATCATATATGTGAATAGCTCTCAGTCTGGCTAACCAAATACAGCCAGAAAGAACTATTGAGGAAATGATGGAAAAATTGACAATAGATATGGAGACAAACATTTTGTGATATGTCGAAGTCCAGTTAACAGCATGATCTTTAAGAAAAGATATCTCATATGTAGTTATAAAAGAGCATGAATGACAGTTCAGTATATACTAGATGCTTAATCAATCACTGGGATGCATATTGCACAAGTGAAATAGATGAGGTGGAATGCAGCTGAGTGAGTGCAAACACATCCCCTCTGCACTCAAGTATGTGACGCAAGTTGGCAGGCATCCTGACTCGCATATTGGGTTGCTATGCAACCCAACATGTGTCACTACAGACATATGACACATTGAGCCCGATTTTCAAATGATTAGGAATAACGCATGGTCCTTGTGCCACCAAGGAATGGCAAAAGGGGCACCTTGCACTGCACTGAGCACCATTACTGACTTTCAGATGCTATCTGCAACAATGGGGGGGGCACCTGCACCAGCTTGGATTGCACTGCACTTGTGGCAGACACACTGCTGCACCCTGGTGGATAGGAGAGTTGCACCTTGGCTGTGCTGATACACCCCCTTTTTTCTAAATTCCAGATGGACTGCAATTGGTGCAGGGCTCCTCAAAAGTTCGACCAGCCCTGAGCTGGTGTAACTGGCCCTGTGTCAGTACTGGAGCCATTGCTGGGTGTGGGGATGACCCCGTACCCCCCTGGGAAATTCACCCTGCAGCCCCTGACACCTGCCAGACAACTGCTGGAGAAGCTGGTGGTCCATAGCAGGTTCAAGCCCACAACTGCACCTGTGGTGGCACTGGTGTGTCCACCCCGACATGGACCCCCACTGTCCCTACAGGTGCCCAGTCATGGGCAGTTGTCAACTCTCAGTCTAAGCATCTGACTCACTTCCATGAGCCAGTGCATGCCCCGGATGAACTGCCAGCCACCAGGGCAACTGTCCAGAGGTTCATCACCACTGGCTTCTGTTGCTGCACACCTGTCCTGTGGCTTGCAACATTCCCTCAGCAGTGTGCTGATTCAGCAGCACAGCTATCAGCTTGTTGTAAACCCAGGGATTTTGGTGCCAGTACCCTAATTATTCCAAAATCAGGTGCAGTATCCCTGGCACACCATGGTTTGCCATAGGTGGCAGTTCAGCACAGCATGCACAGATCTAACAATGGCTTGTAAAATCAAGCCCATGATGTCAGTGCATCACATGATGTTAAGCCCTTGCAGAATTAAAAAAGGTCATCCTCATGGATGCCAGCCCCCATCTGCATGAGGAGCTGAGGAAGCATAATGGTTAGTGTCTTCAAAAATATGTAACTATAACAGGACCGGATTTTCAGGACTTCAAGAGGTGTATACTTTAAAACATTTTTTAGCAGCAAGCTGAGATACAAAATTGATTTTGGTGAACTATTTCTTTTAGAGATAAAGGCATAACCTATAAGACAGCATCAGAGCCACAACACTGTAAAAACTGATACATTCATAGTTCAGCAGACAGGTAACCTGGAGTACTGTGCAGGGTTATGGGGAAGAAAAGCTAATTACAGTTATGTTCACTAAATGGCACAAGGTGTTGTGGTGGTGGTTTGGGTGCATCACAGGTGCGTAAGAAATATAAGAACTGCTAATTAAGATAAACATGTGGTTACATTAATTCTCAGCAGGTAAGACAAAAGAAACTTAGTGAGTGCACACAGAGTGAAAAAAGAAAGGCAACAAAAATCAGTATTGTATATAACCACAACACATGTTAATGCAAAATTAGCAGATGGTAAGAATGTAATAAAATTTCTCTAATTTGATTATAAAGGTGATGTCATAAAAAGACATCCCCTGAAGAAGCCACTAAGTTATGGTGAAACGTTGGGGCCTACTGTACTGAAAGTAAAGTTCATCAATGAAAGTGGCGTAACCCTCCACCAACCACCCAGCCCAATCATCCAGCATCCAGGGACTTTCCTTTTCCCAGTGTTTCTGCCATGCCCCCCTTCCAACAGGGGTTGACAGTTAGCACCTCACCTCTGATGAGATGGATTCTGTTCCTGGAAAGAGTCCTGTAGCCAGTGCAGAGCCTACAAGGGGTCCTTGTCATCCCATGCTGCAGCCAGCCATTTTTCCTGTTCTGTGTTGGAGCAACAGACATGCAATGCCATCCAGATGCACCATGCACATTACCATGTGTGTGACATCAAAGGCCACCATCTCTCCATGCCCCAATATGCCAACACTGGCTGCCAGTCCCCGAGCCTCTAATAGGGACCAGATGAGTGCTGAAACCCACAACCCTCCCTCCCCATAGGAGGAGAGTCATCCTCAGGACACTCAATCCTCCTGCATCCGGCCAGCCCCCAATGAACCAAGTCTATCCCTGAACCCAGTTCACTGGCATGGCAGCAAGTGAGGAATGGGTGCCTCTGCCCTCAGTTTCAGCAGGCCAGTAGTTTGCATGTTTTTTAACTCATTCAGGCCTAGAGACGTCTGTAGGCGGTGTCTGACAGCATAGCCACTCAGGACAATAACGCCTGTAGACGTACTCAACTGACTTTCACTCAGGCCTAGAAACGTCTGAGGAAGTCAGCAGTTTTTACTTAACTATTAAACAAACCGAATTGCTTAGAATTGAATGCATAGCACCGTTAGAAAGGTTATTTTGCTCTGAACAATTTTGCTGCAGATACTTTGTGTCTATTATGTATACTTTAGGAGTTATTCATATTTGTTTAAGGTATGGTGTGCATGGCTAACATTTGTCTGTCAAGCCTCACCTAAGCACCTTGAATAAATCTGAAAAAAAAACAGTTGTTTGGTATTTCAGCTACTATAAAATAAAAAGTAAGTGGATTACAATTGATTGCATAGCACCATTAGAAAGTTTATTTTGTGCTGAACATTTTTGCCACTGATACTTTGTGTCTACCACATATACTTTAGGAGTTATTTGCATTTGTTTAGGGATGGTGTGCATGGCTGACATTGGTCTCTCATGCGCCACCTAAGCACCTTGAAAAGATCAGTTGTTTGGTATTTCAGCTAGTATAAAATAAAAACTAAATTAATTACAACTGACTGCATAGCACCATTGGAAAGGTAACATTGTGCTGAATAACTCTGCCACTGATACTTTGTGTGTGGCACTTACGGTTCAAGAGGTATTCACATTTGTTTGTGGCATGCTGATTATGGCTTGATTTTGCTTAGAAAGGCCCAGGATGCAGTGCTAAGAGTATACAGGGCACAAGTGATAGAAGTCTCAAAGAGCTCTTGTGGTGTGAATGAGTTAATAGTAAAGAGCCTTTAGTAATGTATAAGTACAGTGGAAAGTTTTTCTTTTTTTTTTTATATTATGTCACTAATTGAGTTGTTTAATTAATATTCATGATGTCTAATGTTTATTAATAATGCCACTGTATAAATTTGTGTATCTGACTTCCAATACCATGCCCCCTGACAAAGGTTTTACATCTGAAGTACCAGGGCTACACGGGTGTATAGTGTGTCTGAACACACTCTCCTTGATCAGCAATAAAAGCTGTTATTTTGCATCAATTTAATTGGTGTGAGTGTGCTTACTTCAAGGCTCCTGGAGTGCAGACCTACTAGATTTTGTCTGTTGTGTTGGGCTGGCTGCCTTTCGTTTGTAACCACCTCGGGTGAGTGTTCATGGTCCAGTTTGTGGATTTGTGCTGTTGTGCCATTGGGACTGCAGAATCTCTCAGCATTCACAGAACACAGTGGTTAGAACCTGGAATCTGGAACATTTGGAACTACACTTTTTATCTGGAGCTACTCAAGCTTGGGCACTTTGCTTATCCATTTGCAAACATTGCAATTCTTTAATCAAATGAGAAAGGAATGCAGGAAGAGGTTGCATTGGGAGACACTCAGAACAAGATGAGCTTCAGGTGGGAGAAGTAGGCCAGTTTCATGGAAAAGATCCAGAGAGCAAAGAACCTGCTGAGTGGCCTGAAGGTTTTCTAATCAAAGGAAGGTGATGTGACATCTTGCTTCATTAAATTAGAGAAGCTACTGACCAAAGATATAAACATTACCTATAATATAATCACATTACAAGAATATTTTGTGAAAGAACAAGCACCACATGGTCTACAAATAAACATGATCCCCTCCAGTGTTCTTGACTAGTTTGAGTTTAAGGAGGAGTGGCTGAAAGGAGCCAGCATCTCCAGAACTTTCATTGAACAAATTATTAGATCTGAAATAAGCAAACTCGAGACTCTGAATGAAGAATTTAAGAAGGTGAGAGAACAGGCATTGCAATTTAAAGACAGAGGGGATTACAAGGAATGTGAAGCTGTTTTACAAAAAAAAGTTACAGAAATATGAGAAAGAAATCATTTCAAGTAAGCAATATAAATTATCAAGGGATGCTGAAAACTATAGCAAGGGGAATATACTTAAGTGGGGTAAAAGACAATCAAGATCCTATAGCCAAAATAGAGGCAGATCCAGGGTGAGATTTGCAGAACAAATAGACAAAAATCAGCAGGAAGAAAGTGAGCAAGTGAAAGATTCACAGCAGAACCAAAATGGTGAAACTACAGAAGAGGTGAGTGCTACAAACCAAACTAAGGAAAAAGTTTGTTTTTTTTATTAGAAAAAAAGGCACAACTGCAGCAACATCAGCAAGGAAAAGGAAAACAAGGAGGAAAAGAGAGGAGGCATTAAGAAAAACAAAAAGACCTCAGAGAGCAGCAAACAAAAAAAAACTGCCTACAAATAATTAATATTTCATCAGTGGAACTGAGCATTCAACAAGAATCAGTTTTAAAACATAGCCTCTTATTTATTCCCACCCCCAAAATAAACAAATTTAACATAACACTTGATCTAAAGAAAGTTTTCAGAAAATTGAGGTTGTATTTATTTTTTCAGAAGAAAAGACAAGAAGAATAAGAAGCCTCAAGCACTATGGGCCCTATTCCAAGATGTCCGGCGTAACTCTCATGCAGTTGCGAGTTACACCGGTTGCCACTATGCCAGGGACCCTATGTCACATTCCCGAAGTGGCAGGGTCCCGGCAATTATGACTTGCGAGATATGCCATGCATGTGGCAGTGGCCCATGCATGGCATAACAATGCCGCAAGTCACATTTCGCAGTGAGTGACAGGTGGCCCCCCTGGAGTCCCCCCACCCTGGACCACCACAGAACACATCAGGGGCATGGTGAGGCAAGGACAGATGGCACAGGCATTCAGGGGGCACTACTGACAGGGAACCCCAGGGGTCCCACACGATCGGAAGCTGGGGGCGGGAGTCTGCTAGTGAGGGCCAGGGGGACAGCATGGCGCCATTGCCGCAGTGCTGCAAGGCTGCATCCAATGGTGCCAGCCATTGGATGCCAGTTAGGACAGCTCTGAGCTGTTGGAAGTCAGCTATGCCACTGTGTGACATCGGGCCTTCTGAAATTGGGCTAAGTTGCTGTTGCAACCCGCAGTTGCACCAGCGTTGTGGGCTGCGGTGTATGTGTGGTCATACCTTGTGATTGTCACAGCCCACAGACGCATTAGAGTAGGTGCCCTGCTGGAATAGCAATGAGCGTATCTCATGGTGTAAGACGGGGGATGCACCATGGGAATTGGCGTATCCCACCTTACGCCAGCGTAGCCCGTCTTGGAATCAGACCCCATAGGTGTGACTGAAGAATTGGTACCATCTGGTTTGGAGGACTTGAAAGTTATGTTTGATACTATTAGATATTTGGAAAATGAACCAAACAGACATTTCTGTTACTTATGAGGGGAGGACCTGGTTTTATTTTGGATTTGATGGATGATTCAACATTTCAGCATTATTGGCTGAGGAAAGAGATGAAATGATGTGTGCTGAAAGTACCTGTAGACAAAAGGACTTTCAAAACCAAGAAAGCTATTGTTTAAAGGCAAGCCACTCATTTGCCCTTCTACAGCAAATGCAGCACTTTTGACTTATAAAAAGATTGTTTTGCACCAGGTGCAGGAACTACTGACAAACATATTGCCCCCCAGAACATTTGACTTAACCATAGAAGAAATGTCAGCAATTAGAGATTTATCAAATAATAAAAATATTGTAATAAAAGCAGCTGTCAAGGGGGGGCAATTTTGTTGTCTTAGGGACCATTATATCAGAATTGTTATGGGATTGCTTGATAATGAAATCAATTACAAAACAATAAGCTACAATCTCATTAATGAGAATAAAAAAAAACATCTTTTCAAACTGTTAACTGATGCTGTTAAAAGTGGGGATTTAACAGAAAATTAATATGAATTTTTATGGTGTGAGTATCCTATAATCGCAAGGTTTTATATACTGCCCAAAGTGCACAAGAGTGTTGCTGATCCACCAGGGAGACCGATAGTCTTGGGATAAGGTGCACTAACTAAAATCTTGGGCACTTCATTGATTTTTTTTTTCTGAAAGAGTGCGTTGTGGAGTTAAGATCCTATTTTAAGGATACCACTGACACTTTACAGAAACTGGAAACTGTTATGTGGGATGCCAACAATACATGGCTGTGTACGGATATCAAGTCACTCTATACCTCCATTAAGCATGACCTTGGCATCCATGCATGTAGGCACTATCTGGAGAACCTCCACCAGGCTGATGAAATGCCCACTGAATTTCTATTACAGGCATTAGAATTCATATTAAATAACAATGCATTTGAAATTCAGAAGAATATGTATTTACAACTGTGCAATACGGAGATGAATGCTAGTATGGCATCCAGCTACGCCAATCTCTTTCTGGGGTGGTGGGAGCAATTCAGTGTATTAAATCCAGTTGTCAATCCTTTTTTTGAAAATATAAAGTTCTGGAAAAGATACATAGACAACTGTATCTGCATCTGGGAAGGGGATCCAGATAGGATCAAATAATTCATTTCCTGGCTCAATGAAAACAAGCTAAACCTAAAGTTTACATACACAGCAGATAAAGAAAAACTGCCATTTTTAGATTTAGAACTTTTGGGAAAAGTAGGGGAAAAAATTAGTACCAGATGCTACAGGAACGTGACATCCACAAACTCTGTCTTGAGGGCAGAAAGTGCCCTCCCATCAAAACTAAAAGAGTCTATTGCATACTGCCAAATTGTAAGACTGCGCAGAAATTTCAACAATACTGACATCTCTTTAGAGCAGGCTTAAGAACTGGAGGGTAGATTCTTAGATAGACAGTACTCAAAAGATACTCTAACCAAAGCAAAACATTATGCACTTTCCCTAGGCAGGACCCAGTTACTGAAGACATCTATGGACATAGCACAAACTGATCAAACAAATTACCCTGTGACATTCATAATGGAATATAATGGAATGGCAGGAAGAATCAGTAACATCATCCATAAAAACTGGGCCACCTTAATGAATGACAAAGATGCTTTGGCAGAGGTTGAGAATAAGCCTAGGGTCTCATTTAGTAGAGCCAGAAATATTAAGGACCTAGTGGTGCACAGTAGGTTAGCAGCCCCCCTCCCACATTTAGGAATTGGTTACCCAGCAGAAAGTCTGGTTTCTATCAATGCAAAAGATGCAACATCTTTAAGTTTGCCAAAATAGGAAACTGCTTTGAACAACCCCTCTTTCACCACATTTCTGTAGAATTGAAGCAGTGCATTACCTGTGATACTAGTTTTACAGTGTATTCTCTGTGGTGTCCATGCAAGAAGGTCTATGTAGGTTGTACAGTTAGACCACTTAAACAAAGCATACCCCACAGATAAAAGTTATGGCTTATGTGGATGACATCATGGTGATATTGGTGGGTGAAGCATTGGGGTAGAATTAAAGAAACTTATGAATGAACTTTCTTTATTTTCTGCCTCAAGAACAAACTATGGGAAAAGTGCAGGAATTTTTATGGATCCAGGATTCACATCCTCCACGCTCTGCTGTGTCAATAACAATAGACATCTCAGACATCACAATTTTGGGAATCACATTTGGGACACAAGATATGAAAGTTAATAACTGGATGTTCTACATAAAAATGGAGGAGAATAAAGTTAACATATGGAAAGGGAAGAAAATCTTGAAATTAAAGAGGATAGCTTTAATTAAGACTATGTTGTTATCTATCATGTTTTACATTAGTTACTGTATATTCCCCCCTCCCAGCTTGGAAACTAAGCTGTATAGTGTATTCTTTCAGGCCTTATGGAGAAGAAGGATGAACTAGGTGAAGAGGAATAATACCTACAAAGTCAAGAAGCGGGGGGAGGGGGGGAGTTGGGTATGATTAACCCAGTGGTTTTTTAATACTGCATTTTTTAATTACCAATATTGGGCCCATTTATAAATCTCAAAGTACTGGATAGATGGATGTCATCTCAGAATGAGTTATACATTTTATACCAGACTGGACAACACATAACCTCAAGAAAATTAAGAAATATTTTTTTTCTAGTAGATTATGTGACTGATTTCTTTACTAAGATTAAGCAGTGGAAAATTAGGTATGCATTTAAGATGACCTATATGAGAAAACAGTTATATCATGAAATTATAAAATCTGATTTTTGTTGTGAGATAGACTTCCCTCTATGTTCCCCTGGAGAACAAAGCACAGTTCTTGGCTATCTAAATAACAATAAGATCCCAGACTACGTCTGGGATGTCTTATGGATGAGTGTGCATGGCAGATTGGGAGTTAGAAATGAACACAAGCATAAATCTGTTTTAGATAAATATTGCATACTCCAGGATGGGAAACATTCTTGGAAACACAGGAGCATTTATTCCTTCAGTGCCCATATGCTGTGAATTTTTAGGCCTGTACTGCAGCTTACTGGCAGGATCCTAAGCTTACTGACCTATTATATACCAAGGCCCAAATATTCAGACTGTGTCTGGCAGTGGCACAAGCATGGGTGCAGTGCAACTACGATGCGCGGGGGCCAGGACCAGGACCAAGTGATATTCAACGTTGATGTGCCATGATGCAGCACCACTGAATATGGTGTGGACAGCGCATGGTGCAGTGGCACTGTGCATGGCACAGTGGTACTGCGCTGGTGCAAGCCACAGATAGGGAGCACAGGGATGCACCAGCACAAATGCAGTTGTGCTGGGTGCATCACCCGCGATATTCAGCAGAGGCATGCAAATGAGGCCATAATATATGCAAGGTGCAAATGGGGCCATTTGCATGTCATTATGGCCCCATTTGCATGCCTTGCACAGGGCAGCCCAGCGAATTGCACCTGGCATCCTGCACAGAATGACGTGTGCACAGTGAGGCATCCCCCATCCCATAGCCATGATCACCAGTAAAACTCCTGAAACACATTCCCTGGTAGTCAAGTGGTACCCCCCCTCCCTCCCATCTTTCCAATCACTGGTAAATGTACCTTAAAGCATTCCCTGGTCATTTAGTGGTACCACCCTCTCTCCCTCCCGTTAGCCCGATCACTGGTACATGTACTTTAAATCATACCCTGGTAATCTAGGGGTACCCACCTCCCTCACATTACCCTGATCACTGGTAAATGTAATTTAAATCATTCCCTGGTAGTCTAGTGGTACCCCCCCTCACCCTTAGCCCTGATCATGGTACATCACTGTAATAAACATCCTTGAGACCCAGTGGCACCTCCACCCTTCCACCCACACAGAACCCCCCACTTCCCCCATCATCGGCGGGCAGCTGCAACCCACCTGCATAACTGCCAGGCCACCAGCCGAATGACAGGTACAGTATGGGCTATAAGCCCATTGGTCCCCATTGTGGACCAATTGGTTTGCAGGGCACACTGTACTAGACAGTCCCAAATATGAAAATGACTTAATTCATATATTTGGGACTGTCTAATACAGTATGCCCTGAATGATTTAAAGTACATTTATTAGCGATTGGGGTGACGGGAGGGAAGGGAGTACCACTAGACTACCAGGGTATGAGTTAGAGTACATGTACCTTAGATTGGGTTATGGGATGGAGTTGGCACCACTAGACTATGATGGAGATGTGGGTGCTTGTGGATGGTGTTCTGGGTGGGGCGGGTGGCCACCCACGGCTGGAGGCTGCTGTGTTGTGCCCTGAAATACAGCAGCCTGCCTGTGGGTGGCCAGGAGTTGTTCCACCAATTCATGGGCTCAACTTTGAGCCCCCCTATGCGGCGCCATACAGGGTTGTGCCAGCATGTGCGCCGCACATCCCGGGCTGAATAGTGGGATGTGTCGCATATGCATGGGCACGACCCCTGCATCTGTGCTGCGTACATTAATATTGTGCCCCAGCGCATTCAGATTTGCACTGCACCAGGCAGCCTTTTCAATATCCCACACAGGCGCAATGTGGGGTTGTGCCAGTGCAACTCTGTTGCGCCATGCTCAGCCCCTTTGAATATCTGGACCCAAGAATTAATATTAGGGATATATGCACCTTGCTGGAATATTTATCATAAAGGCACATTGCTGCAGTTGATAGGAATTGTTGCAATGTATTATTTATGGCAAGCTAGCTGTGCCTGGCTTTTCCGGCAAAAATATGCCTTTCATCAGGGAATTATAAGGAATATAGGGGAAATCATTACAAACTATGTATAGTCAAGATAGCAAGTGATCTACTACTGTTAGAGTACATGTATTATGGAAACATTGTCAAGCTTTCTTTTCCCAAGGGATTACATAATTGTGAAGGATGAATAGGGAAGGTTTCCTTTCACCACAGACTACACTATACTTAAGTTTCAGTACCTTTGCATGCATATTTCCTTTTTTGTTTACCCAACCCTATATTGTAAGAATTATGTGTTTTGGTATTTCTTTTTTTTGATTCTCTTTTAGGGGATACATATTTTCAGAGGGTTTCTGTTCATTTTAATTTTCTTTTTTAGATACAGATTTCAGTGTTGTAGATGTACTGATATTGCATAGTTTTCTTTTGTATTATTTCCCCTAGTTTTGTTCTGTATGCATCTATGTATATGTTCAATAAAACATCCCCGACTCTTGCTGTAGAAGGAGCCTATGGCTGTCAGAGGAGTGCTACAGTAATGACCACTCTCAAGATGAATGAGGAGAGAATGAAAATGCAGGAGGCTGGGGAGCCGGTCTCCTCCCCTGCCACATCCACTCTAGAGACCAAAGAACAAAGAAACCATGAGGAGAAACAGAACAGGAGCATGAAAACAGTACAACTGATGGATGAGACAGAAAACAAAGAAGTTAAATCAAGTGGTGAAAAAATGATGGAAATGGATATACTAGAGCTTCTGACACCAGACATGGAACATGGAATGGACACTGATAGTTTATGTGCTCAATTAATGAGAGAAGAGGAATTGTTTAAACAAAGGAAACAAAAATTGCAAGAAGTGATCAATAAAGCACACAAAAAAAAAAAAGAATCCCACATGAAAAAACAGCTGGCATCTAAGAAAGGGAATCAGCTGATCCCCGATGATGCAGGAGCATCAAAGGAAAAAGCCATGAACAAAACTACTCCAGTCGAGAATGACAGGTTGTTCACAGCCCAAAAGCAAGACAGAATATTGAAATCAGGAAATAGTATACAATGAATAAGTTGGAGGTACAAAGCGACCCTAAAACAGAATGGAGGAGAGCTACATCACCTCCCAAATTGTTTTTTTTTTTTTTGGGTGGGGTGAGAGGAGTGGTCTTCTATGTAGGTCAGCCAAGAGCTAGCTATAGATGTGGAGCAAGAGGACATCTTAGCAATGTGTGCGAGTAAATAAAATGTGGATTATGTGGAGACCTGGATCACTACAGCATGAATTGTAGAAACCCCATGAAATGCAACATGTGTGAAGAAACAGAATACACATACCGAATTTGCCCCTGGGCTTCATGCAATTGCCTAGACCCTGCAGAATAAGCAGAATATGACTTGTATGTTGCATTGGTACAAAAAAAGCCTGCAGAAACAACAACAAAAAGAGAAAACCAGACCCCAGAGGAGAGTACAAACTGAAGAAACAAATCAGGAATCAAACCAGGATATAGCTTCAAACCCCCCTCTGCAGGAAAAAAAAGCAAAACCAATTCCACACAAGACATGAATGTATCAATACAAGAAGAATTTAGAAATCCAGAAAATCAAACTAAAGAAACAGAAATCCCCCTTAAGTAACAGGAAACAAACAAGCAGAAAACCAACAATCTACAGAAACTATGCCACCACCACCTACCCCTTGAGGTGGGACATTTAAAATGGTAACAAGATCCAAAAGAAACACAAACCACAAAAGACTAAACCGAAGAAGAAAGAGGAGGAGGAAAACTTAGAACTAGAAACAAATTCAAGGTACTACAAGATAGAGACTGGGCAGACATGGGAGAGGAGTCAGACATCTCTTCATCCCTGTCTTCACAACTGGAGCAATTCTCAGACTATGAATCTACAGACACACAGAATAAAAAAAAGGAAAGCAAGGAATAAGACCAAAGAGTCTAAGACATGGCAATAAACTGTTAGTCCCCCACCTCCTATTTAAAAAAAAAACTATAATGGAATCTTTAACCTGTACTACCATCAATGTGAACAGTATTAAAAATAACACAAAAAAGGATACCCACCTTTGCTATATTGAAAGACACAGGGGGAGACATTATCTTTGTGTAGTATACCAGATTATATTCAATCCCATAAATAAAGCAAGCACAAAGAGAATGGAGGTGGGGCTCATTATTTTGGTCTATGGGGAAAAGACATGTTCTGGAGTAGGGATCCTCTTTCTAACACGGGAAATTAAAGTCAGCAGAGTAGTTGATATTCAAGGCAATTATGTTAGACATAACCATGAAAAATAGACAGATGAGATTGTTAAATGTGTATTTTCCTCAGATCAGAACAGAAAGAATTAAGATATTCCAACTAACAGAGTCATAGCTACATACATATTATTTATTTATTTATTTATTCAATCTTGGATTAATACCTTTGAGTACAAAGTGGCTCATTTACCAAGGTTCCACATCAGTGGGGAGGATTACAAACATAAAAAGGGAGACTAACATTGGATATCTAGGCAGGCAATACAACAACGATAACCTCTGAAATTGTAGTAGGAAGTTAAGTCTAGTCTAATCATCACTTATGCAAAGCCATTACAATTGGAGTCAGAGAATAAGTACAGGTAGGAAGTAGAGTGACAACAGTGAAAGGGGAGAGAAGTGAGAATGATAGGTAGATGAGAAGAAGCAGCCAAAGGCCTTGTCACAAAGCAAAAGGGTGGGAAAAGAGAGGTGAGCTTATTTTGGGAGGGAAATCCCAGGTAAAGGATAGTAAGTACCTGGGGTGATGGGTGAGAAGAAGAGAAGATAGATGTGTCACAGTGTGAGAGGGGAAGTCTTAGGGAGCTTGAGGCTGAACTAGAGATTAGGAGAGGCAGACACTATAGATGGCCATTTACGTGAAGCAATCACAGGAGCTGTTAAATACAAGATGCTGGCAGAGCAGGAATTTGAACTGGCCAAGCTTGGGTAGAGATGTTATTTCAGAGTCCAATGCATTGAGCCAAAATGGTGCTCTGTATGAGAAAGACCATTGTCCTTGCGAAGTCTGACATCTGGGGATAAGGAGTAGTGGGTTGGCTGAAGCACAAGTGTTCTGGGAGCTGTAATATGGACATACAAGTTCAACAACCCCAGGGGGCATGAGCCCGAGTAGCACTTTTTTGGCTAGTAAACATGTTTCATATGTAATTCTTCAACTAGGTTGGAGCCAGCCAAAGAGCACATATAAATCACAAGTGTGGGTAAGGTGAGCAGAACCAGTTAGAAGCCTGCATGCTTTATTGAGTGCAACAGTTGTCCTTCTAAGAGAGGTGGGGGATGGCTGAACCAGAAATAACCAGACCATAATTATTGATAAGATGGAGCTGTAAAATGCCAGTTTGAGTGCTTCAGGTGTCAAGCAACACTTATGCTGGTACAGTAGTCTGATCTTTATATTAACAGCCTTGGCAACATTATCTATGTGTTTAGAGTAGGAGAGGTAGTTATCCAAAGAGAATCCCAAGTATTTGAAATGTTGAACCTGTTCAGGAGACTCCAAGGTGTTTTTTTATTGTTAGGGCATGTGATTTATACTTGATGCAAGAAGTGCTGAACATCCTCACCTTAGTTTTTTTATACAGTAGTTCAGGACCAGTTTATGATCACTGAAACACTCCTTGACTTCCAGAAAGCTGAGCTGTAGGTGTTCAAGCAGAGTAGGGTTAGGGTGGCTTGTGAAGACAACAGCATCATCAGCATACAAAATGATCCATTGGTGGCAGCCTCAGGGTAAATTGTTGAGAAATAAACTGAACAGAAGGGGACCTAGGATGAATCCTTGTGACACACCAGAGTGGACAACGCATTGGTCAGAGGTACAATTTTCACCCGCTGGGAGCGATCTGCAAGATAATTTTTGAACCAAAGTAAAGCATCTCTTGATAGAACAATTATAGACAGTTGCTGTAGTAGGAGTGAGTGATTCACAGTGTCAAAGGCCTTTGTTAGATCAATGAGGGCTGCACCCACAAGGCTCCCTTGATCAAGTGATTGGTGAATGAAACCAGTAAATTCTAAATGGGTGGAGGTGGTGCTATGCCCTTTTCTGAAACCATGTTGCTGTGGGCAATGGATGGAGCATTTTCCAAGATAGACTACAAGCTGGTCTGCAACTATGTACTGCAGCACTTTTGACAGAAGGGAAGGATTGAGATTGGCCTGTAATTAGAATGTATGGCACGATCACCAGATTTGTGTGCAGGAGTTACCATAGCTGCTTTCAATATATGCGGGAACTGTGATAGACATAGCGAGAGGTTGAGAAATTTTGTGACAGGAAGCAGTGCTTCTTCTAGAGCTAGAGCAATACGTTTCAGGTCCAGAGAGTCACCACAGTGCCTTGATGTACCCAGGACTTTGTTAAGGTATCTTCTAACCAGGGACATAGGTACTGTCTTGAAGTAAAAGGTTTTATGGGGAAGGGACTTTAACTGTGGATTCTCCAAAAGAGACTGGGGTAGAAAAACAGAAAACAAAATTCTGTGACACTAATAAACTCACTTTAATTATAAAAAATGCAGGCCTAGCAGATATATACGACATAAAACAAGAACAACCAGATCACAGCTTCTTTAAAGGAACACTGTCATCACGAACAGATTTTTGTTTCTTTACCAAAGAACACAATATAAGATCTTAAAAAAATACCAGTGGAAACTTCAAATCATGTAGCAGTACAAGTAATGATAGACTTAGAAAGCAACCAAAAAATAAGGAAAGGTATCTAGAAAATGAATATCTAATAATTTAATGAACAATATGCAAAAAGAGAAATGTTAGAGTCATTAGCAGCTAGAAATACCATATTCTTCTTGTATGCGGATCCTACTGAACGGTGGGAAGACACAAAAAGAGCCATCAAAGACTTAGTGATAAAATGATCAAAGCAAAGACAAACTACAAATGATAAAAAATTACTTAAGTCTCTGAGCCAAATTACTACAATTACTAACAATGGCAAGAGAATCAGAGAAGATATGATAATACAAATTACAGAAGGAAAAGCAATTAATGTATGAATTCTAGTACAGTAGGGCTAAATCCCTAATAATGGAACAAACGTATGGTACAGGAAAACGTATTTTATACTAACTCTTTTGAAAGCTGTAATGAAAGACTAAATAGCAGGATATTTTCAGAATAAACAGACCAAAAACATTTGAAAATAATAGTTTAGAAGCACATTCAGAAGACTTTTAACAAAAAAAAGGACACATAAACCCAGAATATGTCTTTTTAAATCAATTACAAATGCATGAAATACCAGAAATAGAAAAGGAACTGCTGTGTGAAAAAAAATACAAGAAACAGAAATCAGAGATGCCATTCACTCAATATCAAAACAAACAGTACCAGGGATAGATGGCATCCCAAATGATTTTCACAAACTTTTTGAAGAAGTAGTAACACCAATTCTGCAAGAAGTATTTAATGCAGCACTGGAAAAAGGACACCTAAGTACAGTGATAGTATTCAACAGGGGTAATGTTTTATTTACATAAGAAAAGAGATACAGCACAACCAAAAAAAACTGGAGGCCTTTACGCCTTCTGATATCAGATTACAAAATAATAAGAAAAAATATTATGTAGAAGATTAACATCAGTGGTACAAAATGTGATAATGAAAACACAAACTTGTTCAATACCAGGAAGAAACATTATTCAGAATATAATATATATAAGGGAAATAGCAGAAAGAGGAATAAGAAACCAGTTAAAAGGTTATGTCTTTTCACAAGATCAAGAAACAGCATTTGATGCTATACAACATGCATATACAGTATATGTGGAGTACTAAAACATTATGGTATACCAACAGCCTTCATACAACTCATAGAAACCTTATACACAGAAGCACAGATAATACCATTAGTATATGGACACCTACATTAGGCACTCCAATGTATTTAATTAATGGAGTGAGGCAGGGATGTTATTTAAGTCCTTCATTCTATGGCTGGGATATTTAAAGCAGTTGTGCATGGCACAACTGAGTTGCACCGGCGCAAGTGCGGACATGTGCCGAGGAGTGATTTTCAACAGGGGTCAGTGTGCATTGCAAATCCCGTTGCGCCAATGTGCAACTATAATGAATGCAGGTGCGAAAGCAGGGGGCATGCCCATGAATATCTGGTACAGTGCAATATTCAACTGTGGAACCATGGCGCAAATGCAGAGCAAAACCATGATGTGCCGAGCCGACTTGAGCCTATAAATACAGGACGCAAGCACACAGACAACACTTGCACCAGGCAAGAGGGAGAGAGAGAGAGAGAGAGAAACAGAGAGCATCAGAGCAAAGAAAGAAGGAAGGACAGACAGACAGAAAGACAGACTGAGAGAGACAGAGTGAGTGAGAGACAGACAGACAGACACAGGCAGCCACAGAGGGAGAGAGACAGAGGTGGCAGTGGAAAGGGAGTCAGGGGCAGAGAGAGTGAGAGGGACAGGCAGGCACAGTGCCAGGCAGTACACCAAGGGGCACACAGCCCACAGCAGCTGACCACCCGGGGGAGACAGGACAGCAGGGCCATGGATAGTGTGCCCTTCCTGATGGAGGCCGTAATGAGGGGTGTGAGGGGGCTGGAGGAACAGCGACGTGGCCGTGGAAGGGCCGTTGGCAGTACACCCAGAACAGGTGGTACCTTGCCCACACCACCTTTGAGAACTACTCTGACATGGAGATTGTGGGAAGGTACCACATGAACAGGGCCATTCTGAGACAGCTCTGCAAGCTGTGCAGTGAAGAGATGCAGGCATCCACAAGACGGAGACACGCAATGTCTGTGGAGACCAAAGTGACAGCTGTCATTTGCTTGCTCACCACGGGCATCTTCAAGAGACCAACAGGGGACACCACAGGCATAACCCAAATCGACCATGTCATGCCTCCTTACACAGTTCGTCAATGCTCTGCTGCCATATGCTTCAGAATACATCCATTTCCCCAGCACACAGGCGGAGCATACAGAAACCATGCAAGACTTCCACAGGGTAGCACATATGCCTGGCGTGCTTGGGACCGTTGACTGCACCCACGTGGGCATCCACACACCACCTGGCTCTGAGGTTGCAGTCTATATCAATAGGAAGGGGTTCCCGAGCATCAACTGCCAAATGGTGTGCAATGCCAAGAGGTGCATCATCAATGTCTGTGCCACACACCCTGGGAGTGCACATGGTGCATTCATCTGGCACAACTCTGTGCTGCGCTACAGGTTCGAACATGGGGACATCCCTACGGGTCACCTAGTGGGTGAGTATGGGACAGGCAAGGGGTGATGGGCAGAGCAGGCCATGGGATGAGGAGGGCAGGGCGGGTGTGCTGGTGAGTGTGCCAGGGACAGGCAAGGGGCACAACAAAGGATGTAAGAGGGCTAACCATGTCATTATCCACATAGGATACAGTGCCTATCCACTAAGGCCCTAGCTGCTCACACCCTATCGGTGCCCATCATCCCTAGCAGTGGAACGCTACAGTGAGGCACACGCCAGCACGTGAAACATCATGAAGCGTGTATTCAGCATGCTGAAGTCACATTTCTGTTGCCTAGACAGGCCTGGTGGTGCCCTACAGTACAGCCCCTCAAAAGCCTGTGGCCGATTCCTGGCCTGCTGAATACTGCACAACATGGCCATTGACCATGGGATAACTGTCGAGGCAGATGAGGGCAACAGTAGTGGGGACAATGGAGGCAATGGGCTGGAGGGTGGTGGACAGCCCCCCCCTGGGCAGATGGATCCCTGGCTGCAATGGATGGTGCAGCAGCATCGTGACACCATCGCACATGAGCACTATGTTGCATGTAGGTAGGTGGCGTCAAACCCATGCAAAGGCCACACACACAGGTACAGCACACAGGCAGGGGCGTGCATGGCAATGAGCATGCACACACAGAGGCATAGTGCAGGGGAGTCAGTGGCACACAACTGTACACAGCATCACACAGCAACACACACATGCACCCACACACCCAGACGCTGGCAAGTGGTGGGGATCAGATGCATTGCACCAGTGCACAGGTGCAACCAGTGCAAAACTTCCCTCATCACAGCCACACCACACAGTCCAGCGGCTGTGCAGGCATGCACACAGGCAGCATGCAGCATGACACACAGCTGCCACACCAGTGGTATGTTCACACACACACTGCCCATGCACGCACAGGGCAGCAGCTGCAGACTGCAGTCAATGCAGCACACACATCAGGGCCGCTGCATGGAGCCATGGCCACCGCGGCCAAGAGGGCTGCCATACCGGGGTCGATCGGCAGCCACAAGCTGCTCATCTGCCACAGGGGGTGTTTGCATCAGCCCCCCCAGGGGTTGAACTATGGGACCATGACCAGGTCCATGCAGGGGTGCGTAGGCACCCAAGCAGGCCTGCCCCAAGCATGCCTGTGATGCCAACATCAGAGCTGGCATTGACAGTGAAGGTGTCACCCGACATCGGGACCATGGGGTGGACAGTGCACTGTATGGGGCCCATGGTGGCTGGCCATGCCCTGTGACAGCCAGCAGTGCAAGGTCATTCATGATCACATTGGCAATGTGATCCTGGGATGCAGTCGTGGCCTCCTGCATGTGCTGTATCACCACCAGGAGCTGCGCAGTGCCCTCTCACACTGCTCGGCCACCTGGCACACCTCCAAACACACTGATGCATCACAGCGGCAAGCAGCACCTGGTGCTTCATGTAGGCCCACAGCAAATGGGTGTGCTGCCAAAGGGTCGGTGTCCTGGGGTACCCGGGCAGGACACCGACCCTCCTGTTGGGACCAGCCACACTGCACAGCCCCCTCTCAGATGGACGCTTCACAGTCGGGTCCTCATGGGGTATGTCCCTTGCTGGCATCCCATGGCAGACCCTGCATCTGGCTACCCTGTGGCTTCTGCAGCCTGCTGCCATTGCCCATCTGGCTACTGAACACTGCCCAGCACCTGCATGGCTGTACCACCACCACCACATGGCACAGCTGTGGCAGTGCACACAGCAGCACCCACAGTGGTGGCAGGCAGTTGTTCCACCGATGTTAGGTTGCTGGGCACACTGCCTGTGTTGGTGTCTGGTATGGGTGTCTCCCCCACAACACTGTCCATGCTGTCCAGGATTAGGGTGAGGTCGTCATCGGTGACAGACCCTGCCCCAATCTGTGTCTCCACATAGAGGACACTGAGACTGGCATCCTGTAGAAACACATCCAGGGCCTCATCCAACCCCATGCCCAGGACATCCGGCTGGACAGCGGTGGTGTGCTGTAGCCTATCAGGCCCACGGATGCCCATGGAGGTGGATGGCTGGTCCTGCCTCCACGGCCGCTGCCGGTACCCCGTCTTCCACATGCAAGCATGCCAGAGCTGAAAGAGAAAACATGTGTGTCAGTGATGCAATGTCCACAAGTGCCCCCCCAAAACACAGTCAGTGCATGCTGTCCGTGGCTGACATACATACCATGCAGTGATGGGTTGCCACCCATCTGGGATCCTCCACCAGGCACACACTCCACAGTGCTGCATCGCATGGTGGCTGCCACCAACTCCTCCTGCACTGTGAGCTGTGGCGCATCAGCTGACTCCTCCTCCAGTGGCATTCTGGGCCACACAGATGGCCGCCACCTTCTCCTTCATGCGCCGCTTATCCTTGCCCACCTTCTTGTGGCACTCTGGCACTGAACACTGGTGGCTGCCCTGCTGATTCACACATGCCGCTACCTCCTCCCAGGCCCCAGCCCTGGCCTGTGCTGTTCCTTGTGTGGGCACCACAGTGGCTGCTGTCGATGTAGGCCTTGAACAGGTCCTCTGCTTCTGCCTTCGTGAAGTTGGGCCCGCGCTTGAGAGCAGGCCCACGATCCTCGCCCTCCTCACTTTCCAACATGTCACTTCCTGTGGACTTGAACAGCACAGTGTGTCAGTGTCAGCAGCACCCTATTCTGTCCCCCTTGCTGTGCTGGCTGGACTCAGTGTGCTCCAGCAGCATGCGCAACTTACCTCAAAAGGATGCAATACCGATCAATGGCCTGTGCTGGTCCATGGCTTTTATAGTGCAACGCATGCAAATGAGCTTTGGCACAATGGTAATGACATGCTAATTCCCCCAGTGCATCACACATTGGCTGATGCTTTCATTTGCATGTGGCAGCTGAAAACTGTGTACTTGCTCTGTGCGCAATGGGATTGCTCTGGAGCAAGTCACGGCACAATGTGCACACATGTGGTGTGCGCAGGACTACAGTGCGCATGTGCCAGATGCTGTGCTGTTGCCTATTGTGCACTGTGCACCCACTACACAATAGGGACCATGGTGCACTGTGCACCATGCCTGCTATTGTACACGTGCGCACTGTGCAGCAGCTGACCCCTGCCCCCTGCTGTGACCTCTGTTTCTGGGTGACCCCCGCGCCCGTGACCCCACCTAGCCATGCCCATGCTGCGCATCTCCAAGATTGTGTGATAGGGGACACAGGACATGTCCCCTCAGCCCGCGCATCTGGCGCATTCAGTGGCCACATGCACCTCCTGCTGTCATTTTGCTCCGCGGCTCACACCAGAGATGTGGCACAGCAGAGATTAGGATGGGTGGCAAACTGGATGTAGGTCGATCTTGCCGACCTTGTGGCCTGCGTCCAGCCCCATGCACCCCAGCTGTTCAGGCAGGTGCCACTGCAGCAGCCCCAGGTGGCTGTGTGGCAGGCAATTGCTGCCTCACTGAGGCAGCGCACAGGTGTGGCCAGTATGGGTGAGTAGTTTTGCTACCGATATGGGGACCTGGTGCAGAAAGACCTAAAGCATCTCAGGAGGCTGGAGGTGCGTATCAGGTGTGGGGCTGTGCCACAGCCAGGTGAGTAGGCCCATCATGCATGAGTGCCCTGGTGCTGTACTGTGGTGTTGGCTAGGCTGCCTGGTGTGTCCTGCAGGGTGGTGTACTACCATCGTACACATTGCGGGGTGGCATCACCCTCCACCACTTGCATTGTGCTGCCTCTCTGAGGGTTGTGTCAGGCAGGGACTCACCCTGTGCACAGGGGTGGAGTTGGTGGGCAGCTGCTGTGGTTGGTTACTGATATTTACCTGTTTCTGTTCCATTCCCAGGACCTGAAGACCTACAATGGGCAGCACTGGTGGGATGCCAGTCTGCAGTGGCCCAGGATGGAGGAGCAGCTCCGGCGCCAGTGGGGCCACAGATGGGAGGTAGGCACTGACATTGTCCAGTGCACCATCATTGGGGGGTGGTGGGGGTATGGGTGAAGGCATGGCTGCCTGTGCCATGTGCCATGGTGGCTGTGTTTGTCACACAGTGTGTGGTGCCCATCACTGTGACGCATCCGTTGGACATGTGTGCCAGCTGCAAGTGGGGTGGGTGTGTGCCCAGCCACCACTGATGTTGCTGTGGTGCTGCTGGAGCACAGTGCCATGTGACTGCCATAGTGCAGTTGGATGGCCACTGTGTGGTGTGGACCACCATTGTGCACTGCTGTGGTGTGCTGTGTTGCTTGCAGGCATTGGCCCATGCCCCTGTGTGTGGCCTGTATGGGCCCTCTAGGGGTGTGTGTTCCTGCTGCCCAGTACGCACTGTGGTTGGGCATGGTTCCTTGGGACATTGCACTAATCACCTGTCCTGTCCCTTGTCCTAGGTGTCCGGCAGTGGTGCAGGAGGCCCCTCTACTGCCAGCTCCTGAGGCAGCTCATCCTAATCATGTCGACGACGATGGAGGTGGTGATGTAGGTCCATAGACTGGTCATGGTGGACAGGAGGCAGCGACATCAGCAGGGGGCTGCAGACCATGGCCGCCACTAGTCGGGTCCTAAATTCCCGTTTCCCCAGTCGCAACTGTGCCATATTCAGCCAGGTTACACTGGCGCAGTGTGGCCATTGCAACCTCTGAATATGGCTCCTGTTGCGCCACGGTGCATCGGATTTGCACTGTGCTGGACTTGTGCTGGCCTTTGGGGCATTTCTGAATATCTCGGCCTATGTCTTCAGGTTAGATTCAGTTTTGAGACTAATAGAAATAAAACTAGAAATATAACCAATAATATTTCCTACAGGAAATACAGTACAAACAACTACAGCACATGCAGATGACTGTGTTTTAATGGTAAAAGACTTGCAATCAGGAAATCAAGCTTGAGATTTTTTACAGAACATACTGAAGTGTTAGGAATAAAAATAAATAAAACAAAAAGTAAGATTTTAGTACTGGGAGATGTAATAATGACTGGAATAGAAGGGATACAAATAATAAAAGAAAACAAAAATCTGGACAAGGAGAAATCAAGCAGGAAAGCTCGGAGGATAAATACAAAATAGACAACTCTAAAATATCAAAATGGAAAGCACAGTCTATGACAAAAGAGAAAATAATATATTTGCTAAAAACTTTTATAATTCCAATTTTCATACACATAGCATAAGTATATTCATTACCTTTAAACATGCAAACAAAAGTATTAGGCCTGTTCTTTCAGAACTGGCCATTAACATTATGGAGGAAACATTGTGGGAAAAAACAATGCAGAAAGAACAACATGGACCAAAACATTGTGGAGGACAAAAGAAAGCTAGAGAAAAATGCCACAAATGGGAATGCCATGCACTGCAACAGTGCAGCCGATGTGTGCATGTGTGGAATGAACCAGTGCTGCGAGGAGGTGCCGCCACTGCATGTCACCAGCAAAGCAGCAGATGCAAACAAGCTCACCCCACCCAGAGCGTGGGCCACCAAATGGCACCAGCATGGAGTCACGCAGTGTACAAACAACATGGTGCCCACACAAGGAACAGCACAGGAAACATGTGGAGGATGCCCACCCTGCTGAGATGATGACATAAGATGCACAGGGCACACTGAGCAATGGATGGCAGCTGAGGATAATGGCTGCAGCAGGAACCCATAGAACAGGGCTGAGAGATACGGGGGGGGGCAGACAAGTGGTACCAAGGTAGGGTGGGTCACACCGCCGCAAGAGGTACACATGGGAGGCCCGACCTCGGCCATGAGGTATATGGCATGGGGACTGGGGGAATGTGTGCAGAAGTTGTGGCAACAGAACAAAGGATGGGAGGACAGGCAGTGGACACTGCTGCCTAACACATGGCTGCACGGGATGAAGGGCCACGCAAGGGAGTGGAGCCAGCCCGCACCACAGGGAACAGGCCCGTAGTGGGACACACATGAGATGTGTGCCCCACCAACCTAGGAATGCCTGTTGCATGCTATCTGTGCCTGGCCCTCCCAACAGCTACACACATAGGGTGAAGGTGTGGCCATTGGTTTCTGGGCATGCAGTAGCGGGCAGTGGTTCCTGGGTTGTGGGTGGGCCCCCTGTTCAGGTGGGGAGGTATTGTTGTACTATCAGCATGCGTGGTCCTTTTGGCTCTGGTATGGTGCCCCCAGATCCCACCCCACCCTGTGACATCTTATGTCATTACAGCACCTACCACAATGGGTGTTTGTCTATGTGTCTGGGTGCTGTGGGTGTTGGCCATCATATTTGTTGCAGGGATGTGTTGCACAGCTCTGTTTCTGGCCTCCTGCACCATTCCTTCCTGTTCCTACATGCCTCTGGCAGTTGACCATGCCTGGCACATCCATGCACTGGTGCCATCCACTATCCTGTGTGGAGCTGGAGGCATGCCACATTATGGTTTCCATCCCCATTGGGCCACTGCTGTGCGACCCAACATTCCCGGTGGTGGCCATGGTCTGCCTGTCCACATCCATGGCCTTTTTTGTATTGTGGCCACCTCTTGGTCATCCATGTGAGGTCGCTCCCTGTGTGGGTGTGGGTGTCCTTGCCTGTAAGCACTCATGGTGGGTGTCCAGTGACCCACTCTCCCTAGCGGTGGTTGGCCCCTGCTGTCTTTCCACCCCATGCTCCCCTGTGCTGTTCATGGGCACTGGTGCCCACTGCTGTACTTTGTTGGTTGGGGTCTATCTGAGGCAGGTGGTATTTGCTGCCTGCATCTTCCCTGGTCTGCACTGTTTTGTACCACATTGTTATGTACTGCCAACATTGTGGGTGGTGATGTTCTTGCTGCTTTGTAATGTTCAGCGATATTTTGGCTCATGATGTTCCTGGCCGGTTCCATTCTTTCAATTATTTATGGGGAAGTTGCCTCAACCCTATAAAAAAGATGCCATACATAAAGACCAACATGTGAGGGAGGCTTAAATATGGTGCACACCATAGTATTCTTCCAAAGTTTATTTACATACACAAACATCAGACCCTATTTGAATAAAGAAAAGGAATTTTGGATACCTTTTTTCAGCAAATGGTACAACGTCACAGATCAACAATGGGGGCAAAAAATAAAGGGTGGGAAAAACATAGAAAGCATTCCAAAATATGTGAAAACAGGGTTTCAATGCCTTAAACAATGGAAAGTAAACAAAGAAATACAAAAATAAACAGGGAAACAATTTTATAATTAAATAATATCTCGACAATATTATGAAGAACCAGTTTTTCAGGTAATGACAGGGATAGATAGTAAAACAATATTAAATACTACATTAGAAAAAATAATTCCCAAAACGATGAAAGATACAGTATGGATGTGCAGCCATGAGACACTCAACGTTAGGAATAACCATAAAAATAAACAAATGACAGAAAAGATGTGTGGAGAGGAAGCATGTACCAATACTCTGCAAACAATAGAACATTTATATTTTGAATGCCCTTTTATTAAACATTTATAGACAATATTAACACAATGCTGGCAAGAATCGTGCTTTCAAAACATGATGTATGAAATTTTTGATTTATGGACAATTAACTCATTTATGATATAAATGGAATAAAAATACAGTATATGTAATATTAACATGTTTAAAGTGGACAGTCTGGCAGATGAAATGTCAAAGGCAATTGCACAGGAAACATGACACTGGTGGATGTGTTCTTTAGAATACAAAGTGAACTGGATCAGATCTATGCATATGAGAAAAAACATATGGAATAACAACAAAGTAATATACTATGGAAAAACATACCATAGGTAGGATAAAAGAAAATAACATAGAAGAACAAAGGATAGATATGGACACTGTAAATATGAAGAGAAAATGGAATCTTAGAATGACAGTGTAAATGGCAAATGAACCTATGCATGTGATTGTACGAATGTAAAGAAATCACCACTGTAACATGTATAATTTTTTGTTTTGGGTTTTGAAATAAAAAATCACCCTACTCTTTTCAAGAAGTGCCATGTGATCTTTAACGTCCACCTGAACAACCACCAGAAAAGGCAGGTGGGACATTGGTTTAATGTCTCTTCTGAAAGGTGGCATCTCAAGAGTGCAGCATCCCCCTCATGATGCACTACAGTGTCAGTATTGGGATTTTACCCAAGTGCCTGATGTGAGGCTTGAAGGCACAACCTTCCAATCTTCTGGCCTCAGAGGTGAGTGTGCAATCTGCTGAGCCAGTGACACTGAAACATTTTTTGTTTAGGCAGCAGGAATTACATTAATTTTTATTACTTTGACTCTCGCCTTGTATAAATACAACAAAAAAAAAGACAATATATTGGCAAATAAAAGAATAATATGTCTTGCTTCATTTCACGATAACCAGAGGTACACAAAAGTTGCTAATCAAGGTTTGAACACTCAGCACATTTTAAAATAATAGACTGTGTCATCAGAAAATGACCTAGAGGCCCATCCAGTTTGTCCATTTCTCTGCCTAGTTACATGTTTGGTTCAATCGGGGCTGGATTTAGAGATCCATCAGCCCTAGTTGTTGAAAATTACACCTTCCCACCGTGTTCCCTCTTCGTGAGTCAAACTATTTCTTTATTGCTGTTCCATTGACATTTAAACCACATCACAGTCTTGCTTCAACAACCTCTAAGGGCAGTCTATTGTATTTGTCCATCACCCAGTTCATTAAAGAATTATTCATGTCTCTCCTAAATCTTCCCCCACCATTCTTAACCCATGTCTCCTAGTCACTTTGTCCTAGTTCTTGTGAACAAGTCCTTACACTCCACCCTGTTGATTCCTTTGCAAGAACTTATATATCTCTATCATATCCTCTGCTTTCCCTTCAGTCCTCCAGTGTATACATGTTAAGGTCTGCCAACCTTTCCTTATATGACCTTCCCTACTGCCCCTGGAATTTCTTTATAGCGTCCATTGTACTAACATTTTGTGCTCCTGTCTTTCTTGAGGTCTGGACTACAGAACCGTGTGCAGTACTACAGATGCAGTCTTAACTGGGACTTGTATATGAGCAGTATCACCTCCTTCACAGGCACCTCAAGAGTGCAGCATCCCCCTCATGATGTAGGCAAGAAGGTGGGGTGGACCAGCAATGGGGAAACATCAAAACCGCCATCATAGAGGCAACAAGCCTTTGTGTGAAGCAAATAAACAAATCAAAACAAAAGAAAAAAACACTATGGTTCTCAAAAGAATTAGTGGGGAAGGTTAGGGAGAAAAAGATAGCATTCAGGAAGTATAAAAAAACACAGAAGAAGCAGAGCAGAGAACTGTACCAGTTAAAGCAGAAGGAAGCAGGGAGGTCAGTCAGAATAGCAAAGGCCCAAACTGAGGAAAAGATAGCCAACTCAGTTAAGAAGGAGGATAAAACCTTTTATAGGCACATTAGGGAGCAATGAAAGAATAAGGCAGGGATACTGAGGCTGAATAAAGAGGAAGGTGGTTGGGCAGAGACCGACATTGGAAAAGCAGGGATACTGAATGAATACTTCTGCTCAGTATTCACAATGGAAAAGCAGTGGGAGATACCTAATCCAGTCAATAGAAACACTCTGATAGGGAGGTTGATACTAGTCCTTTCACAGAAGAAAGGGTTCTGAAAGAACTCTTAAAACTGAAGGTGGATAAAGCAATGGGGCCTGATGGGATTCACCCCAGAATTCTAAAAGAACTAAGGAAAGAACTAGTAACACCACTGACTACCCTTTTTAATAAATCATTGGAGGATGTTGTGGTACCAGAGGACTGGAGGAGAGCGGATGTGATTCCCCTTCACAAAAGTTGGAGCAAGACAGAGGCAGGAAACTACAGACCTGTCAGTTTGACCTCTGTGGTAGGGAAAGTGATTGAATCACTTCTGAAGGAAAGAATTGTTGAGTACCTAGAGGCCAGTGGTGCACAGAACACAAGGCAGCATGGATTCACAGAAGGAAGTTCATGTCAGACAAATCTAATTGATTTATTTGACTGGGTAACCAAAGTAGTAGACCAGGGAAGGGCTGTGGACATGACCTACCGAGACTTTAGCAAGGCATTGGACACAGTCCTGCACAAAAGATTAATAAACACATTAGCCAGCCTGGGAGTGGGTCCCAGTGTGGTAGCCTGGGTAAAACACTGGCTGGACAACAGGACACAGTGGGTAATAGTAAATGGAGTCCACAGTGAAGAAAGGGGTTACTAGTGGGGTACCGCAGGGTTCAGTACTGGGGCCAGTCCTTTTTAATGTCTTTATAAGTGACATTGCAGAGGGACTGGAAGGGAAAGTATGTCTCTTTGCAAATGACACAAAGATCTGCAACAGGGTTGATACACAAGGTGGAGTGGAAAGAATGAAAAGGGACTTGGCAAGGTTGGAGGAATTGTCAAATGTATGACAACTTAGATTCAACACAAAGAAGTGCAAAGTAATGCACCTGGGAAACAAAAATCCAGGGGAAGAGTACACAGTGGGTGGTAAGATACTGACAACAACAAAAATGGAAAGGGACCTGGAGGTAGTCATAGCAGACAACCTAAAGGTGGGCCAGCAATGTGAGAAGGCAGTAAGGAGGGCTGGGGGGATATTGGGATGCATAGGGAGAGGCATCACCAGTAGAAAACAGGAAGTTGTTGGCCCTCTGTACAGTCATTTGGTAAGACCACATCTGGAGTACTCTGTACAGTTCTGGAGACCCCATCTCCGCAAAGACATAGACAGGGTGGAGGCTGTCCAGAGGAGGGCAACCAAAATGGTGCAGGGTCTGCACCAGAAGACATATGAAGAAAGACTAAAGGAGCTTAATATGTATAGTATCGAGGAAAGGAGGGAGGGGGGGACATGATAGAAACTTTCAAATACCTCAAGGGAATCAACAAAGTCCAAAAGGGTAGCATCTTTCAGAAAACGAAATGTGCAAGAACAAGTGGGCACAATCTGAAGATAGAGGGGACGGCTCAGAGGTAATGTGAGGAAGTATTTCTTCACAAAGAGGGTTGTAGATGAATGGAACGGCCTTCCTGAGGTGGCCATAGAGTCAAAAACAGTGGGGAGGGGGGCGTGGTTAGCCGCTGAACTCAATGGACGCCTAATTGAGGAGCTCTCCCCTTCCCACTGCACATCCGTGTTAAGCCCATTCCGTACCTGCTCTTTTCACTCCTTCTCTTGCTCCGATGACTAAAGGAGTGTCCCGGCCTTCAGTAATACTGCTCTGGACCCCCGCTCTGCCCGGGAAGTACTCCGTTGTTCCGATGCCTGCTGACACATCTGGTGGCCTGGCCTACTGCAGGGATGGAGCCTGCTTCTCCCGTTGTGCCCTCAGAGGGCAGACTGGCTGAAATTCAGCAGATGTTCACCTAAATCTTGAATCACATGGATCATATTGACAGTGCTACCTGGAAGAATACTGCCGACATAGTAGATCTTTCACAGAGGGCTACTGTATTCGAGCACAGGCTTTCAGAGGTGGAGGACGGCTGCCGGCGAACTGGGGCACGAGTGCTGGACCACGATAGGCTTATTCAGCAGTTATGGACCAGGGTGGAGGACTTAGAAAACCGAAGCAGAAGGAATAATCTGAGGTTTGTGGGCTTCCCAGAGGGCTGTGAAGGATCGGATGCTATAGGTTTTCTGCAAAAGGATCTCCCCCCCCCACTAGGCTGGGACTTGGAACATCCTCTGGAGATAGACAGGGCTCACAGAACGTTGGCACCCCGGCCGGCTCCTGGGGAGCATCCCCGCACCATACTGGCCCGCTTTCTCTGGTTCCAGGACCGGGAATCCATTACCAGGCTGGCACGCCAAAGGAAGGACCTCATTTGGAGAGGCCACAGGATCCAGATTTTTGCGGACAATTCCCAAGAACTCACTGCGCGCCGTAGGGCCTTCACTGCTGCACATCGGGCCTGTGCTGACCTGGGGTTAGAGTACTCATTGAGATACCCAGCTTGTCTTCGTATCATCCTGAATGGATCGCCGAGGCTATTTGACAACCCAGCAGCTGCTGAGAACTTCCTGGCATCACAAGCTCCCAAGCTACATAGGGGTGAGCCCAGGGAATCTATGGACTCGGGGGCTACAGCTATGGAGACCTCTGCACTAACCCCTACAACTCCCCCCCCGGGGCTACTCAGCCTGCAACCCTACAATTTAGGACTCCATCTCGCTCTTCCCCTTAGAAATCTCCGGGGAGCAAAAAGAAAAACAGAAGGAGGGCTCGTCTGGATGGGGCTCATATTGATAAGACTCCCCGGTTCCGTTCTTGCTCCCAGAGTTGCAGTGCTAGTCCTGACTCCATGGCCTCTCACTCCTCTATACAGCCCGACATGAGCAACAACCAGTTCCGTGCCCTGATGGACCTTCCGACAGACGGATCCCAGCTGGACCCTCCTTTGCCACCTAGACCATCTCCTAAGGGGAATAAATTCCAGGCTGCGCACTCACTTTCCTGGGCAGATGCTGGGTGTCACTATCACCAGAGGTTTCCACTGCTATGGATGTGGCCTCTAACTATCCAACAACCTTTGAGGCCAAGTGGTGCCCTCGCTAAATCTACGGGCTGAATGTGACTGAGACTGTTTTGTGCTGCTTTCTGTGTCCTTGTTCTCTCCCTCCTGTTATAATTAGTATTGGCAGTCAAAGCCGATCTTAAGCCCCTGGTATATGCCCAGTACACTGGGGCTTTCCAGGTGCTGCCGGCAGGGTGGTGGGATCCAGTGATACCGTTTATACTCTGGTTATTCAGTTATTCTATTCCCTCTCAGAGGGGGCACAACCAGGTGTCAATTAGTCTTTTACAGAGCGGGACAGCCCCTCACTGTTTACATTCGAGCTCTTTGTAACCCTGCTTCTGGTTATGAATGTATGGTATGTTGGGCGGGGGGGGGGATAGTCCCTCAATACCTGTGAAACAAATCTAAGGTGGAGGGTGGCTACTTTAGCCGACTTGTTGGTGCAGGTGCGCTGTATTGGTGGGATACAGTGGAGAGAGTCTTTGGGCAGTGGGCTGTCCTACCTCTCTTTCACTGCAGTTAGTTAACCTCCTACCTCCCAGCGATTCCTGCTTGTATCTGGGCCGTATTCGTCGATGCATGCAGCAGAAGCTGATCTGTTTAGGGGACGGGATTTGGGGAGGGCGGGGAGGGAAAGGGTGTCTACATTTGTGGTTGTTCAAAGTTATGGTTGCTGTTTGTAGTTTATGTTCAGGGCCTAGTGAGCCCCTTTTAGAAATACTTAGTTTTGTATGTTGTTAGTAGTTTAGGCAATTTGACTTCTGAGATTCTGATCTGTTTTCATCAAGGCTGTCTCAAGAGAAAAGGTCTCCTTCCTGGGGGATTGGGTCTCTGGCCTTGGTGTATGTGGATGCATATAGGGTTTGCCATGATCCTATCCAGGTCGAATGGAGACTAATTTTATCTCCTGGAATGTCCGAGGCCTTAATTCTCCCATGAAACAGAAGAAAGTCTTGCTCCATCTGAAGAAGCTAAGACCTTCGGTAGCCCTCCTTCAGGAGACGAAACTCTCCTCAGCTGAAGCTAGGAAGCTTAGACAGGGTTGGGTAGGGGAAGAGATACATAGTGTGGCAGACTCCCACAAGCGTGGGGTCTCTATACTCCTACATAAATATCTGGGGTTGAAGGTTAAAAGACACACTCATGATGCAGAGGGGAGATGGATCATGGCCGAAATGGTGACCCCAGAAGGCCCGCTAGTCTTAGTTAATTTATACGCCCCTAACCAGGACTGTCCCCTTTTTTTCCATATGGTTAACCAGGCCCTTATGGATTTCAACATCCACAAAGTCCCTATTTTACTTGGGGGTGACTTTAATCTGGTGCTTGACCACCTTCTGGATAGAAGCAACAAGGCCCTTGAACCACATAAGCAGGCCAAGAAAGCCCTCCTGAGGTTATTGGATGAACATGGTCTGTTGGATGCGTGCAGGGCCCTACACCCTGGGGGGCAGGGTTACACATGCTTCTCGCAGACTCATGGTTCATCCAGTAGACTCGACTTGCGGCTACTATCTACTGAACTTTTTGACAGAGTGTCTACCTCTTGTATACACCCGATTTATGTCTCAGACCATGCCCCTCTGGGAATTCAGGTTAAACTGGGACAGGACCACCCTCCTTCCTCCCCCTGGTGTTTGGACCCCCTTCTCGTGGAGGACCGGGACTTTCAGAAATGGCTGGGGCCTGCAATTGCCGAGTATTGGACTAACAATGATAATGGGGAGGTCTCATACACTACCCTATGGGAAGCCTTCAAAGCTACAATAAGGGGTGGGATAATGGCCTTCACTTCGGCTAGGAGACGCCAACGCGAGGCATATCAGAGGGCTTTAGAAAAACAACTATATTTCCTGGAAGCGCAATATAAATCATTTCATGACAGACCTCCACCTCAGTCCTTACTCTCACAACTGGTGAGTACCAGAATTTCCCTGAATGCTCACCTCACCCGCCAGGCTGAATTGAGTCTTAGGCGGGTACGTCATGCTTACTGGGAGGGTGGGGAAAAGGCCAGTAAACTCCTGGCATATCGCCTCAAACAGCGTCAAATGTCCAGGAGGATACATGCATTAAGGGATCACACTGGGGTCCTGTGTTACTCCTCGGTTGGAGTCAATGACATTATGGCTCAGTTTTATAGGCAGTTATATGCTTCCCCTCCCCCCCCCCAGCCTGCTTTCCATCCAAAAATTTCTGGATTCTTTGGCCATCCCTAAGCTCTCCCCATTGGAAGTTACAGCGCTGGAAGCCCTGATCACTGTGGAAGAAGTGGATAGGGCTATCCAATCCATGAATCTTCGTAAAGCCCCTGGGACCGATGGACTCCTCATAGATTTCTATAGGGTCCAAGGTGTTAACCTTGCTCCATACTTAGTCCGGATGTTTAGGCACTTTTACCCTCAGGAAGTACCCCTGTCCCTAAGGGAAGCTACTATTACTGTATTTCTAAGAAGGAAGGACCCTTTCCGGTAATTACCATCCCATTTCCTTATCAACGCAGAGATGCCAAAATTCTGGCCAAGGTTCTTGCCAGTAGACTGGAGCCTTTCGTATCAGGGCTGGTTCACCCATCCCAGGCTGGCTTTGTTAAGGGGCATCTGGGATCTGATCATCATAGAACCCTCCCTTCAATAATGCATTATTCCCAACTGTCGAAAAAACGCTTTGTAGCCCTAGCTGTGGACTTTGAGAAGGTGTTTGATTCAGCAGAGTGGTCTTATCTGTTTCATACCCTTGCCTCCATGGGGGTGGGACCTGATTTTCTCTCCTGGATCAAACTATTATATACCTCTCCCCTGGCTAGGGTTTTGACCAATGGCAATCTATCGGCACCCTTCCAGTTGCAGAAGGGTACAAGACAAGGTTGCCTGCTCTCCCCCCTTTTGTTCATTCTTGCCATTGAACCCCTGGCCATTGCACTTCAGGAAGCACCCTCTATCCCTGGAATAACAATGGGAGGCATTACTTTTAAAACTTTTTTGTACGCTGATGACCTGCTGGTCACTACAGAATGCACTCCACAGGTGATTCAATCCATCTTGCATATATTGAATGTATTCTCTGGAATTTCTGGTCTTACGATCAATCATTCCAAAACAGAGGTCTTCCCTCTCAACTCGATGCCCTCTGGCATAGATGTTGTGGTCGCTGGTCTCAAATGGTCCCCCAATGGCATAACATATCTGGGTATCATCCTACACCCTAACTTGTCCAAAATGCTCATAGCTAACTTTTCTCCACTGGTGGAGTCTATTAAGGAGGACATGGCTCGTTGGAAAGCTTTACGGCTTTCATTAGCCAGGAAAATAGACTCCATCAAGATGATGGTGGCCCCCAAGGTATTGTATCTGTTGTCCCATCTTCCTATACCTATTCTGTCAAAATGGTTTCAAAGTAGCTCTGCACCATGGGCGGCAGCCCACCGACAGTCAGTCGGGCGGGCGGCGGGCGCAGGCGGTGGATGCTATCACCCGCCATCTGGCGGGGGAGCGGGGTGGAGGGGCTTCGGGTGGGTGGGGGGACACTAGACACCAGGGAGATGTTTGGGGGTGGGGTTGTGTTGTGATATTCTGCCCGCGATCGGGCTTTAGCTCCACTGAACCACCAGGGAGTTATTTGGGTTGGGGAGGGTTACATTCTGCCCACGATCGGGCACTGGTAATATATAGGTTCTGGCCCACGATCGGGCACTGGGGTCATACAGGTTTGCCCACGAGGCTGTGGGAGATGTGTGGGGGGCGTACATGTACGTGTTCTCGCCTGCTGATCGGGCTGCTGTGGGAGATGTGGGGGGCGACATGTAACTGTGATGCCCGCGATCGGGCTGTGGAGATGTGGGGTGTCATGTAACTGTGAGTGCCCACGATCGGCTGCATTAGGCGGGTCGGTCCCCACGGCTGCTGCCTGGCAGGGTGGCCAGGAGCAAGTCCTCGGGGATCGGCGCACCTACATGCAAATGGCATGCAAATGGGGCCATAAATAGATGCAAATGGCCCCCCCTGTGCCTTGCATAAATTATGGCCCCATTTGCATGTCACCTTTTGAATATCGGAAATTTGCGCATGGCGCAATGGTACTTGTGCCACCGCAAGTTTAATGCTCAACTCTGGCAACTTGCGGTGGCGCAAGTTCCACTGCGCCATCGCCAAACTGTTGTGGTGGGGTGATATTCAAAGGAGTTGCTCAACAGCGCAACTCCTTTGAATATCACCCCGGCCACACCCCTGCGCAACTATTTTGAGCAGCGCAGGGGCTTGCGCCTCAGACTGGCGCAGTTTGAATATCTGGGCCTCTGTCTCCACCTGCAACTCAGACAAAGCTATCCTGGCAGTACCCAGGGTAAAAACCTCCCTTGCCCAGACCTTCCACTACAGGGCCCCTGTTTGGTTTAATGCACTCCCAGCCACCATCACTAGCACACCCAAGATTGCCCACTTCAAAGCTGCTCTCCACAACCACCTCCTTAATGTCCGCTCCTGTAACTGCAACTGGCCTGCACTCTCATGCTCAACTATGACCCAAACCTCTGACAAAGTCCATTGTGGACTGCAACATCTTACAACAATCTCTAATCCACCTCTGGCCCATGAATATGATGGATTATGCTTTAATGGATGCTCTCTCCTGTTAAAAATGTTTTTCTGCTCTGCTTATGTAAATATCTGTATCCAAAACTCTATATAATGTTTGTAAACAGTGTCTGTAACCTATACATGATGGCTATTCCTTTGTAACTGTACCCTGTCTGTTTTATTCTGTTCCTCCATGTGACAAGGTACCTTTGCAAATGAGCTGTCTGGCTCAAAAGTTGTAAATCTGATATTTCAAATAAATAAATAAAAATAAATAAATAAAAAGCCATTAAACAACATGCAAAAGGATAGGATCAGAATGAATGAGTTTACCTAATTTTAATGGGAAAGCAATGAAAAAGGTATTTAAATGGCTCTAATTGCTAGCAGTAGTATGAGAAATAGAAACTGATGTGTTTTTTAGATGGGATTTGTACCAGCTTAATTGCTGCACACATGGCAAATGTGGAACATGTGAACCTGATGTGATTTTTAAATGATGTTCACACCAGCTTAACTGCTGCACTCATGTCAAGCTTGCTTTTTAGACCTAGTTCACAAAGTTCTACTTTGTTTTGCGAACCACATGCAAACATTGCACAATTAAACATGTGGCATGCATTCTGCATGTACTCTATGCAGCGCACTTATATTTCTGTAAGGGTACTGTCCCTAATCATTAACCAATCCAAAGTGTGATTTGTTCAACCCTGGCTTTAAAAATGTCATTATTATTCCCAAGGGTGCACCTGGTTGTGACTAATATCAGTAATCATGTGAAGCCCAATGTGAACCTCACACCCCAAAAAACTGCCTTAAAAAGCCTGTGATGGAAGATTTTTCTCCTTTCTACTGCTTAAGCTTTAAACAGGGATTCTTAGTTGTCAAATTTCAGATGAGACTTGACAGCTTGTGGCTCTTTCCTATCGATTTGCTTCCAGCCGCACCCAGTGTATGTCATGAGGCTGCACTTCTTAAATGTGAGACAAGGAAGCTGGAGGGAGGTCTTTGCAAACAGAGAGAATGAAACAGTAGACTTCAACTCAGATCAGAGAGGTCAATTTCTGAAATAATTTATAGTGTAGGACTAAACCAATCGGGGTCACTGTGAAGTTGTGGATGGAGTATTCAACTCTTGGATGAACTTTGACAACAAATAGCCCCTGCTCAAAGCATAAGCAGTAGAAATGAAAAGACAAATCCTGCATCACTGGCTTTTTAGGGCAGTTTTATTTGGGGGGTGCACACTGGACTTTTCATGATTTTTAAATCCTAGAACCTTGGTTCAGAGGTTTGGTATTTTGTTTGGAAACTGTGTTTTGGCTGTGCCTGAGTACAGCTCAGAGTGTGATTTTTTTTTATGGCTGTGGGCAGAGCCTACAGCCATTCTGCTTTCCCTTGAAAAAGGGTGTTTCCGTGGAACATTTGTTTTAGGAGTTTTCAGTGTATTCTTCCATTCTGCAAATCTCTGTGGCACTTAAAGAAATACTCACTTCTTTATGCTTAACTTCAGGGTCACACTGTAAGCAAGTGGAGGCTAATGGGATTGAAATCCAACTCTTCAGGTTTGCAGCTCGGTGCTCTTAACCACAACACTATACTGCCTACTTGTATAGACAATATACATTTCTGTTTTGGTTCAGACATGTATCCACTACATGCATTATTTCCTTGAGGCAGCTTGCTTTGTTAAAAAAATAATACTCTGAGACCAACATATGGTTTATATCTTGCCATGCTTGATTTAACAGCAGATCCTGAGTTATACCTCTGAAGGTGACCTAAAGGTTAAAGGTTATCTAGCAATAACAACAAACAGAGAGTCTACCCACATATATTATATCATGTTACAGTCTACTGAACATCAAACCATTAGGATTCTCTACTCACTAAATTATATGTCAAGTTAGAATGTCTTCCAAAAACACATGCTTCCAGAATGAGACACAAGCAGCACAGAGTAGAATGCAGTTTCAAATAAGCTCAGAGTTCTGTATGTTTGAGAATACCATCAATGAAAAGTAAAGAACCCTAGATTCATAAATTGTATGCCAAAATGTGACTTATTGGCAAGTAAAAAACAAGCCCCAAAAGTACAACAGAAAAGTCTATACATGGCATACAGGGGGATTAAAGTGATGTTTACCCAAAATGAGTAAGTGAATTACACTGTGTTAAGCAGAAAAGGTGTTGGCACATACCAAGTCATGAAAGGAATGCATAGAATAATAAAAATGAATATTTATTGTACCAAACAAGACAAAACATCTTGCATGACATGTTTTGGATTGACTGTCAATCCTTTCTCAAAGGCTGAAAAACAGGGGCTCAAGACACTCCTCTTAAATACACATAATAATGGGTGATACAGTTAACATATAAAAATCAGTCAATTAAACAATTATTGCTAAGAGCCATTTAAAAAATCTGTGTTACAACAAAGTAACTACCACTTTAAAAAAGCAGAGAATATCAGAATCAAATAGTATAGAAAAACAATTCATCAAACTATTTTCTAATCATTCATAATATCGCTTAATAGAATTTTATATGATGCCACAAACCAAAAAATCAGATTTTTAATAACAGTGCTTATAAAAAGTATATAAATACAACTTTAAAAAAAAACAGAAATACAACAATAGTACAGACTAGAAAACCTATATGATATTTAACAAATACAGTATATTTAGAGTCCAATATTATAAGAAATTACAGTCTTCTTATGTTTCAAAAAGTTTAGAAAAGAGGAAACAAACCCTCCTCTTGGGTGACGGCATATTTTGTCAATAGCCATAAATCTGAATTCATGTACAAGGTTATCTTTTGCTATAAGACTATGAGCCACTGTAGCGTAAGAGTCATCTTTCCTTTTAATGAGCCTGGTTTGAAAGAATTAGCTATAAAGCCAGTTAGAATGTGTTACAAAAAGGCCCCTACATTAAGATATTTACTGACACATAGCTATTTTAAACCCAAAGAATCTGAATGTTGGTTGTCTAAAAGTAAGGGAAACTTCCAATGTAAAAAATGTATGTATTGTGACTATATTACCCAGGGCAAATATTTTTCCTGTATTAACTGTGATACGTCATTTGAAATTAGACAGTGTATCACCTGCAGTACAGAGGGTGTCATTTATTTGGCAACGTGTAATTGTAATGCCTTCTATGTGGGTAAAACCACTAGAAGTTTTAAGGTAAGAGTGGGTGAACACATTAGAGCCATTAAAAGGAAAGATGACTCTTACGGTACGGGGACTCATATTCTAATAGCAAAAGATAACCTTGTACATGAATTCAAATTTATGGCTATTGACAAAATATGCCATAAACCAAGGGGAGGAGATTATAACAACCTTGTGTTACGAAGGGAAAATTATTGGATTTTAAAATTGCGGGTCTATACTAGCCCAGGTTTGAATGCTCAAATAGATATTTATCCGTATTTAAATAAAATAAAAAAATAACATTACGTTTTTGATCAGAGTCTCTCAGGACGTATTTTTATTATTTTTGATATGAGCAGTTTGTTTCTTCTTTTCTAAACTTTTTGAAACATAAGAAGGCTGTACTTTCTTATAATATTGGTCTCTAAATATACTGTATTTGTTGAATATCATATAGGTTTTCTAGTCTGTATTATTGTTGTTGTATTTCTGGTTCATTTTTTTTTTTCATAAGTTGTATTTATGTACTTTTTATGAACACTGTTATTAAAAATCTGATTTTTTGGTTTGTGGCATCATATAAAATTCTATTAGGCGATATTATGAATGATTAGAAAATAGTTTGATGAATTGTTTTTCTATACTATCTGATTCTGATATTCTCTGCTTTTTTAAAGTGGTAATTACTTTGTTGTAACACAGACTTTTCAAATGGATCTTAACAATAATTGTTTAATTGACTGATTTTTATATGTTAATTGTATCACCCATTATTATATGTATTTAAGAGGAGTGTCTTGAGCCCGTTTTTCAGCCTTTGAGAAAGGATTGGCAGTCAATCCGAAATATGCCAGGCAAGATGTTTTGTCTCGTTTGGTACAATAAATTTTAATGTTTATAATTCTGTGCTTTCCTCTCATGAGTTGGTGTGTGACAGAACCTTTTCTGCTTACTACAAATGTTGGTTCTTGAGCACCACATCTCACTGCACACTCATTTTGGAACCAGTATTGCACTGTATGTAAAGTATAACTAGCTGGAAATATTTTCCCAAAATACTCTCAGTCAAGTATTATGTTTCAGAAACCTAAAGGCCTTCAGTGTCGTAACAAGATTTTGTACATGACAATATCAATTGTCAGTATAAGTGCCAGATAAAAAGAACTCCTAGTCAGGGACCCCCGCCCCAAGAAATTGAGTCTATGCAGTCTGATATGTGCAGATTTCAATAAAGTGTCAGCATATCATAAAACTAATACATTTACAGAAACAGTCTATGGACTCTAAACAAGAACTCCTAGGAATTAATTCCTCCTCCTCTGCAGGTCACTGGTCAGGCTGTACTTGAAATACTGTGTGCAGTTCTGGAGGCCATATCTGAGGCAGGATATCAATCTATTGTAGGGAGTGCTGTGGAGGGCAATGAAAATGACACAGGGAATGGAGGGGACAGACTACGAGAACTGGCTGGGGAAACTGAATATGTACACCTTGGAGGAGAGGAGGGATGGGGGGACATGATTGAAACTTTCAAGTATCTGAGGGCAATCAACAAGGATGGAGCTGAGGGTGTTTTTAAACTGAGGAAGGGAAGGGACTCTGGAGGGCATGGGCTAAGAATAGAGGGGGGGAAGATTTGGAGGTAGATGAGGAGGCATTACATCACAGAGAGAGTGGTGTCAAAATGGAACACCCTTCCAGAGAGGGTGATATCATGCAAAACTGGGAAGCTTTAAAAGGGCATGGGACAGAGAACAGGGGAGAGTATGGGTGGGTGAGGCTGAGAACAGCTGAAGGTGGACAAAAGGGGAGGGTGTGGGGCAGCTGCAACCTAGTGGTGCAAACTGCTCACTCAAGCAGACGTTGATAGACCAGGAGGTCTGTTTCTGCTGGCACATTCGTATGTTCACATGTTTGTAAATGCAACCACGAATGGTGCATTAATAAATAAATACACTTATTGAAAGGGATTTTTTCTGACACCTCCACCATGATTTTTGCTGTATTAAAAAGCCATATGGTTGGTACTGAAAATGAGATCCATTGATGGATCTAGAGTCATAGAGGAACTAGGCAAAGTAAAGACAGACAAGGCAATGTGGGCAGATGGGATTCACCCTAGAGTTTTGGAGGAAATCAGGTAAGTCCTAGCAGTTCCGCTGACAACCCTCTTCAGTCAATCACTAGAGATGAGGGAAGTACCTGGGAACTGGAGGAAGGCAGAGGTGGTCCCCCTGCACAAGACTGGAAGTAGGGAGGAGGCAGGCAATTATAGATCTGTAAGCCTGACCTCAGTGGTGGAGAAGCTAATGGAGTGTCTGCTTAAGGTCAGGGTAGTGAAGTTCCAGGATTCAAGCAGTGCAAAAGACCCAAGGCAGCATGGATTCATTGAGGGTAGGTCCTGTCAGACTGATCTTATTGATTTCTTTGACTGGGTGGCCAGTGTGGTGGATCAGGGAGGGGCAGTGAATGTGGCCTACATAGATTTCAGTATGGCCTTCAACACCGTTCCTCAAAGAAGGTTGCTTAACAAATTGGGTAATCTGGGTGTGGGCTCTAAAGTGGTAAAATGGGTTGGAAACTAGCTAAAAGGCAAGTCCCAGAGGGTGGTAGTAAATGGCATAAAATCAGGAGAGGGAGAGGTGACAGTGGGGTTCCCCAGGGATTAGTGCTGGGTCCAGTTCTATTCAATGTCTTCATAAGCGACATTGCAGAGGGACTGGAGGGGAAAGTATGCCTGTTCACAGGTGACACCAAGATCTGTAATAGAGTTGACACAGAGGAGGGGCTAGATAAAATGAGAAACAACCTAAAACTACTTGAAGAATGGTCAAGGGTCTGGCAGTTGGGTTTCAATGCTAAGAAGTGCAAGATAATGCACCTGGGACACAGAAACCCAAGAGAGGCATACAGGATGAGGGGGGGCAGGTTCTAGCCACCACAAGTCAGGAGAGAGACCCGGGGGTTATCATATCTGATGACCTGAAGTCAGCCAAACAATGCAAAAAATCAGTAGAGTAGGCAAACAGAATGCTGGGATGCATAGGAAGGGGCATAACCAGTAGGAGAAGTGAAGTGGTGATGCCACTGTATAGATCACTGGTGAGGCCTCATCTGGAATACTGTGCCCAGTTCTGGAGACTGCATCTCAGGAAGGACGTAGACAGAATGGCAGCAGTCCAGAGAAGAACAACAAAAATGATACATAGATTGCACCACAAGCCTTATGAGGAAAGACTCAAGGAACTAAACATCTATTCAGTGGAAGAGAGAAGGGGATCTAATAGAGACTTTCAAATACCTTAGAGGAATAAACAGAGTGCAGGAGGGGATTATATTTCAGAAAAGAAAGTGCACAAGGACAAGGGGACATAAAATGAGGCTGGAGGGAAGGAGGCTTCGGGGAATGCTAGCAAGTATTTTTTCACAGAGAGGGTGGTGGATCCATGGGACAGCCTACCAGCGGAGGTGGTGGAAGCAAAAACAGTACATGGATTCAAAAGTGCATGGGATAAGCATAAAAGCACCCTTCTGCACAGCAGAGTGGGGGAAAGGCAGTCCAGATAAGAGTAGGGATTGCCAAACCAAGTAAGGAAATGGGCAGACTAGGTGGGCTGTATGGTCCTTATCTGCTGACAGACTCTATGTTTCTATGTTTCTAGATGTAAAAAATGCCTTTGTGAAATGGGGAAATCATCACCTTTATAAGACCTTGTAATCACTTTAATATTTTTTTTTTCAGCATGAATGTCAAACCAAACTATATTTGCAGCACTTAATGTTACATATACCATACCAACTTCCTGATATAACCCCAAAAGATATATGGAAAGGAAAAGGGGGACTTGTTTAACCAGAAAAGACACGCTAATTCAGATCTTGTTTCCAGGTGAGACCTGGGAGCACAAGGAACACAGAAACATAGACTTTGATGGCAGATAAGGACCACTTGTCCCACTCAGTCTGCCCATTTCCCTACCTACTGGATAAGCAGCAGATTCTAGTTTACCAACAGCCTACTTCCTGCAACCCCCCACTATAATTGCCTTGTGTCTGTCCCATGCATGTTTGAATTCCCCCACTGTTTTAGACCCAACAACCTCCTCAGGAAGGCTGTTCCATGTATCCACCACTCTCTCCGTGAAAAATAATTTCTTCACGTTACCCCTGAGCCGTCCCCCCTCTATCTTTAAATTGTGCCCCCTTGTTCTTACACTTCACTTTTTCTGAATGATGCTACCCTCCTGGACTTTGTTGATTCCCTTGCGGTACTTGAACGTTTCTATCATGTCCCCCCGTCCCTCCTTTCATCAAGAGTATACATATTAAGCTCTCTCAGTCTCTCTTCATATGGTTTCTGCTGCAGACCCTGCACCATTTTAGTTGCCCTCCTCTGGACTGCTTCCATCCTGTCTATGTTCTTGCATAGATGAGGTCTCCAAAACTGCACACAGTACTCCAGATGGGGTCTCACCAACTGTCTGTGTAGAGGGATAATCACTTCCCTTTTTCTACTTGTGATGCCCCTTCCTATGCATCCCAGCATCCCCCTGGCTCTCCTTACCGACTTTTCACATTGCTTACCCACCTTTAGGTCATCTGATATGACTACCCCAGGTCCCTTTCCATTTTTGTTGTTGTTAGTACCTCCCCTGCTATTGTGTACTCTTCTCCTGGGTTTTTGTTTCCCAGGTGCATTACTTTGCACTTCTTTGCATTGAATCTAAGTTGCCATCTGTCTGACCATTCCTCCAACCTTGCCAAGTCCTTTCTCATCTTTTCTACCCCCTCTTGTGTATCAACTCTGTTACAGATCTTTGTGTCATCTGCAAAGAGGCATACCTTTCCCTCCAGACCCTCTGCAATGTCACCTATAAAGATGTTAAAGAGGACTGGACCCAGTACTGAGCCCTGAGGTTCTCCACTAGTAACCCCTCTTTCTTTGGAATGTGTTCCATTCACGATTACCTTCTGTGTCCTGTTGTGCAGCCAGTTTGCTACCCAGGCTACCACCCTGGGACCCACTCCCAGGCTGGCTAACTTGATTATTAATCTTTTGTGCGGGACTGTGTCAAATGCCTTGCTAAAGTCTAGGTAGGCCATATCCACAGCCCCTCACTGGTCTATTACTTTGGTTACCCAGTCAAAGAAATCAATTAGATTCATCTGACATGACCTTCCTGCTGTAAATCCATGCTGCTTTGGGTCCTGTGCCCCGCTGGCCTCTAGGTAC